>OZ004326.1:8513019-9713019 GCA_963924455.1 Pelagia noctiluca
ATTCGTATAAGGCTCTCTTCGAATAAAAGTTAAAGTTGATAGTTGATAGTTGATAGGCACATACTCTTGCTATCTTCGCAAGGTATGGGTTTATGTGCTAAGCACAAAGGGCCCACTGAATAGGTAAACTAATCGAGCAGTGCGACCCTGGTCCTTCCTCTCGATGTGACCACACCTCGTGATTCCTGTTGCCTTTTTGCCTGGAATTACAGAGAGCAGGCTAATTCTCTCCTCACACTTTGTGACAGGTCTGAAGGTGGTTTCGAACTCGGGACCCTTCGATCAAGGGTCAAGTGATCTAACCACTCGGCCATCCCTGCACTTAAAGGGACAACTATTTAAAAAACAGCCTCCCCGGCGGGAAATTGAACCCCGGTCTCCCGCGTGACCGGCGGGGATACTCACCACTATACTACCGAGGATCTGATGTTGGAACAGAAATCAAATGTCTTTGCATCAGCTTTACAAATAAAAATGATTGCAGTAAAGGTGCCCTTCAAAAAATCCAGTTCTCTTAAGGCAAAAGTGATAATTTTGCTCCATGACACCCAAATGTCAACACAACTAATGAAAGATAAGTAAATATGTATTGAGCACATGAAAAGCTTTATTCGTATAAGGCTCTCCTCGAATTAAAGTTAAAGGGACAACTATCTCTGAAACAGCCTCCCCGGCGGGGAATTGAACCCCTGTCTCCCGCGTGACAGGCGAAGATACTCAACACTATTCTACCGAGGATCTGATGTTGGAAGAGAAATCAAATGTTTTTGCATCAGCTTTACAAAGAAAAATGATGTAGTAAAGATGTTCTTCAAAAAATCCAGGTCCTGTAAGGCAAAAGTGATAACTTTGCTCCATGACACCTAAATATCAACACAACAAATGAAAGATAAGTAAATATGTCTTGAGCACATGAAAAGCTTTATTCGTACAAGGCTCTCTTCGAATAAAAGTTTAAGGGACAACTATCTCCAGAACAGCCTCCCCGGCGGGAAATTGAACCCCGGTCTCCCGCGTGACCGGCGGGGATACTCAGCACTATACTACCGAGGATCTGATGTTGGAACAGAAATCAAATGTCTTTGCATCAGCTTTACAAATAAAAATGATTGCAGTAAAGGTGCCCTTCAAAAAATCCAGTTCTCTTAAGGCAAAAGTGATAACTTTGCTCCATGACACCCAAATGTCAACACAACTAATGAAAGATAAATAAATATGTATTGAGCACATGAAAAGCTTTATTCGTATAAGGCTCTCCTCGAATTAAAGTTAAAGGGACAACTATCTCTGAAACAGCCTCCCCGGCGGGGAATTTAACCCCTGTCTCCCGCGTGACAGGCGGGGATACTCACCACTATTCTACCGAGGATCTGATGTTGGAACAGAAATCAAATGTTTTTGCATCAGCTTTACAAAGAAAAATGATGTAGTAAAGATGTTCTTCAAAAAATCCAGGTCCTGTAAGGCAAAAGTGATAACTTTGCTCCATGACACCTAAATATCAACACAACTAATGAAAGATAAGTAAATATGTCTTGAGCACATGAAAACCTTTATTCGTACAAGGCTCTCTTCGAATAAAAGTTTAAGGGACATCTATCTCCAGAACAGCCTCCCCAGCGGGGAATTGAACCCCGGTCTCCCGCGTGACAGGCAGGGATACTCACCACTATACTACCGAGGATCTGATGTAGGAACAGAAATCAAAAGTCTTTGCATCAGCTTTACAAAGAAAAATGATTGCAGTAAAGGTGTCTTTCAAAAAATCCAGTCCTGTTAAGGCAAAAGTGATAACTTTGCTCCATGGCACCCAAATATCAACACAAAATTAATAGATAAGTAAATATGTCTTGAGCACATGAAAAACTTTATTGGTATAAGGCTCTCTTCGAATAAAAGTTAAAGGGACAACTATCTCCAAAATAGCCTCCCCGGCGGGGAATTGAACCCTGGTCTCCCGCGTGACAGGCGGGGATACCCACCACTATACTATCGAGGATCTGATGTTGGAACAGAAATCAAAAGTCTTTGCGTCAGCTTTACAAAGAAAAATGATTGCAGTAAAGGTGTCTTTCAAAAAATCCAGTCCTGTTAAGGCAAAAGTCAAAACTTTGCTCCATGACACCCAAATATCAACATAAATAGGGAAAGATAAGTAAATATGTCTTGAGCATATTAAAAACTTTATTCGTATAAGGCTCTCTTCGAATCAAAGCTACAAGGACAACTATCTCCAAAACAGCCTCCCCGGCGGGGAATTGAACCCCAGTCTCCTGCCTGACAGGCGGGGATACTCACCACTACACTCTGGAGGATCTGATGTTAGAAAAGAAATCAAATGTCTTTGCATCAGCTTTACAAAAAAAAATGATTGCAGTAAAGGGGTTCTTTAAAAAATCCAGTCCTGTTAGGGCAAAAATGATAGTTTTGCTCTATGACACCCAAATATCAACACAAATAATAAAAGATAAGTAAATATGTCTTGAGCACATGAAAAACTTTATTGGTATAAGGCTCTCTTCGAATAAAAGTTTAAGGGACAACTATCTCCAAAACAGCCCCCCCGGAGGGGAATTGAACCCCGGTCTCCCGCTTGACAGGCAGGGATACTCACCACTATACTATCGAGGATCAAATGTTGGAACAGAACTCAAATGTTTTTGCATCAGCTTTACAAAAAAAAATGATGCAGTAAACATGTTCTTCAAAAAATCCAGTCCTGTAAGGCAAAACTGATAACTTTGCTCCATGACACCCAAATTTCAACACAACTAATGAAAGATAAGTAAATATGTCTTGAGCATATGAAAAACTTTATTCGTATAAGGCTCTCTTCGAATCAACGTTACAGGGACAACTATCTCAAAAACAGCCTCCCCGGCAGGGAATCGAACCCAGGTCTCTTGCCTGTCAGGCGGGGATACTCACCACTACACTACAGAGGATCTGATGTTAGAACAGAAATCAAATGTCTTTCCATCAGCTTTACAAAGAAAAATGATTGCAGTAAAGTTGTCCTTAAAAAAATCCAGTCCTGTTAGGGCAAAAATGATAATTTTGCTCCATGGCACCCAAATATCAACACAAAATTAATAGATAAATATATATGTCTTGAGCACATGAAAAACTTTATTGGTATAAGGCTCTCTTCGAATAAAAGTTACAGGGACAACTATCTCCAAAACAGCCTCCCAGGCGGGGAATTGAATCCCGGTCTCCCGAGTGACAGGCGGGGATACTCACCACTATACTACCGAGGATCTGATGTTGGAACAGAAATCAAAAATCTTTGCATCACCTTTACAAAGAAAGATGATTGCAGTAAAGGTGTCCTTCAAAAAATCCAGTCCTGTTAAGGCAAAAGTGATAACTTTGCTCTATGTAACTCAAATATCAACACAACTAATGAAAGATAAGTAAATATGTCTTGAGCACATGAAAAACTTTATTTGTATAAGGCTCTCTTCGAATAAAAGTTTAAGGGACAACTATCTCCAAAACAGCCTCCCGGCGGGGAATTGAACCCCGGTCTCCCGCGTGACAGGCGGGGATACTCACACACTATACTACAGAGGATTTGATGTTGGAAGAGAAATCAAATGTTTTTGCATCACCTTTACAAAGAAAAATGATGCAGTAAAGATGTTCTTCGAAAAATCCAGTCCTGTAAGGCCAAAGTGATAACTTTGCTCCATGACAACCAAATATCAACACAACTAATGAAAGATAAGTAAATATGTCTTGAGCACATTAAAAACTTTATTTGTATAAGCGTCTCTTTGAATAAAAGTTACAGGGACAACTATCTCCAAAACAGCCTCCCTAACGGGGAATTGAACCCTGTCTCCTGTGTGACAGGCGGGGATACTCACCACTATACTACCGAGTGGCCCCGCATGATGCTCATTGATTCACGCTTTCACGCCAAAAAAATAGCAAATTCACGAATCACGCAGCTAAAAAATACCATTTCACGCATCACGAAGTTAAAAAATAAATCTGAAAGAAGCATTCTCTGTTGTCTCAGCCATCTTTTCTAACTTATCTACTGTAAGAACAGAGTCTTCTGGTAGCCGGTCCAACCACCTTTTTGTGGGACGAACTCTCTTGCGTTTTTTTCTGAACTCACCTCACTCTGAACAAGCACTTTCTTGACAACACTGTTGTCATCTTTCCTAATAACATGCCATGGCCGTACCATGTAAGTCGCTGTTTCTTTTCTTCACGAAGTTGACAATTTCTGGTTTCCGATCAGCTTTTTCATGATTTTTAATGGACACTATCGATTAGCAGAATAACATAGTATTCTGCAATTATGCTTCACCAGGAGGGGGGTTTGTATACAAAAATTAGAATTTGGGTGGAGGCTTATTCGAGGGGAGCATATTCAAAGGTGGGGGCTTATTCGAGGATTTACGGTGATCATCATAACAATAGCCCAACCCGAACAAGTCCTTCCGAACAAGCTTTGCCTCAGCCATGCTTAAGACTGCCAGTCAAGAATGCCTGGATTTTATTTCCCAATACCTTTCGTCGACACAAAAAGTTGGCAGTGACTTCCGAAGGGTAATAGTGGCGCCTAGTTTTCGTAAATGATCACACGATTTTATTTTTAACAGGGCCCTTGTTGATAACAGTACTTCATTGTACTGAAAAGGTTACCCTGTATAAACATGTATATTATTATTATTACGAGACTATACAAGAAATAGGGCCGAGGTAAATCGGGGGACCGGGGGTGCAGCACACCACCAAGAAAATTCTTGTCAAAACATGCCTGTAATGTTTGAAATTTTAATGAGTTTATTGCGTTAATCGTTAATGCTAAAAACACTCATTCATATTTTTTATTGATACAAGTAAGTTAATGAAATTTGCTATTGAACCTAACAGCTCTTCCGAATCTTGAGCTGCGACCTAGAAGAAAATTAATCTCGTTTCCTACTTCTCTAACTTGGACTTCCTCGCTTTCAATATCACTATCCACAATATCATCCTCAGCCTCTGATTCGTCAAACTGCAGAGTTTCGTCTTGGTCACTTTCGCTCTCACTGTTTCTTTTTGATGAGAGTGTTGCTGCATCTTCTGACAACGAACTTGATTCTGTGAGTTTAATGCTACGTACATCGTTTAAACTGTTCCTTTTCTTTTTATGACCAGTCAAATTACTGATCGGTGTAAGGTCTGCATTGAAGCTTTCTTCTGGCAATGTTCCTGCCTTAGCCATCGTAGTTTCTTGGCGCCCACTTCTCTGCCTCACCACGGCACCGTTAACCGAGGCCCACTCTCTCATTAACTCTTTATCATCATTCGGAAGACTTGCTGCAGATGTTGGCTTGGGAAATTTCAAATCACTTAGGATCAAGCAATTTTCTGGAGGTGGGTACCAACATCGAACATCACTTGTGTAATAAAATGCACTCCAATTCGCTAGGCTCTTGATGTTTTCTTTTACACTGGTGGAGAATGAACGTGCGTACTGAAGCATCGTCTGTGTCCCATGTTTGAAATTAACAGTTGAGTGCAGATGTTCTATATCTAAGGTCATACAGCTCAATAAATTGACAGAATTGTATCCGAATTGAGTAACATTGTCCCGCATTTGCCTGAGACCCCAGTCTAATATACCAATTGACACTAAAGTTTTAGATGAAACACTTCCTTCGGGACCATTTAACGATTTCGGAAGATTCTTATGGCTTTGTCTTATAGTAGTGACGTTTCTTTGAAGCGATTCATTACACTGCTGTACAAGAGCTATAGCCTCATCAATGGTGCTCAATTCATACTTCTGATGCTTTTCGTGGATAGAAAATGCGCTGCTGAGCTTCCCAATTGATTTTAGGAAGGTAGCAGTGTTCTTGAGAGTTGTTAACATTCGAATGGATCCGACATCATAGTCGCAGACATAAACAACGTTGTTAAACTCAACCGCTATCCCGGATGGTCGATAGAAGCGAGCGTATTGTGCGGTACCATCTCTGCTGCCAGATTCTTTGTCACCAGCAAAAGTAGTAACACCGGAGCTTCTCCAAAAATGCAACCTATGGTCGTCTTTGCATAAGAAGAGGAAGCCATCTTTGAATACACAGCCTCTTCGTGGCAGAAAAGAAGAAGAATCGGGAATGACAATTACAGTTGTTCTGGTTTCAAGATTCAGAAAAAGAACACCTTTCCCATAGAAAATCACCAGTTGCGATTTGAATAAAATCAAATCATAAACTCTTTCCCAACACTGGCTATATAAGAGGATGGTAGATATTGCGCCTTGGATACCCACGCTGTCAAATACCAAGTTGATTTGAACGATACTGCGGTTGGAAAAGCAAGCAGCAAAAAGAAGATCTTTATCCACAATCGCAATGTCATCAAACAGTAAATGATTATTGCCCGGAAAGTTTATTTCAGCCGAATTCCATTTATTCTCTTGATACAAACGTTTGATGCTTTTTTGATAATCTGACAATCGAGTCTTGCACTCCTTCAATGTACCTATGGCGCTTAGCTTATATTTTGTAAGGATTGCTTCGGTATCTTTCTTTGATCGTAGGTTTTCCACGTTGATTTTTGGATTTGAGCACGGCTTTAAGCTGTGAAAAGTAATGGGACTTTCGTTGCCACAATTATATATTAAATCATGCGAGAAATAAACATTGCTGCCTTTGAGATCAGAACTAATCATCTGGATTTCTTGTACAGGATTATGCAGCTTTGCTTTAAAAAGCTGGAAAGCCTTTTTCTTCTCTTCAAAGCATAAGAAAATTATATAACCATTTGGACCAATGGCTACACTCGCGATGTTTTGGTGCATACCAACTCGATTGCTTGAGGTGTATCTAACCATTTCAGGTACAACCGTTTGAGATACATACCCAAGATCAGCAACGTAGTTACAAAGCTCTGCGTTACATAATCTCAAAACTGCAGTTGGGTCTTGTCGATCCCGGTTCCGCACATGATCGTTTTTCGGCAGATACTTCTTTAAAACTTTGCGAACAGGTGGTTCTGCTTTGTTACGCAATGTATGGTAGAAGGATAGATTGCCCCTTTCATCATCGAATTGTAGATACCAGTTAGCAAAACTGGCTTTGCATGTTTTTAGTACATGGGGGCAGTCCGGAAGTAGAGACAACAGAGCAAGATTATGGTCGATATTTCCTTTCTCAATGTCGTCCTTAAATGCGAGTAAGCATTGTTTATTACCTTCTTCGCAGTCGACCGTAAGTACCATCACTACTCTTCTTGTGCATTGTAATTTGTTTGAAATACAAAATTCACAAGCTCGAATTGAAGGAATGAAACTTATGTGACCCTTTGATGAACATTCTACACAAACTTCTTTATTTTCAAAGCACTTTTTGCACTCGCTCTGGCACATTTCACGTGTCTCAACTCAAACGGAAACTGCATTGTTTCCACTCAAATAACGTTGTTGTTGCTGTTATCTGAAAATTCTGTTTGGCTGACGATGTCCAGCAAGTCAGAAATGGGTCAGAAAGAGAGAGGTTGAGCGAAAAGGGAAAGCACCGCTGATCGGAAAATCACGCCATAATTTCATAATTCACGCAGTCCGCTGCGTAAAACCGGAGATTCACGCGTCACGCGCAGAATTGATTTCACGCATTCACGCATGATTTAACTGAGATTCACGTTTTCACGCAAGAAAAAAAGGCCAATAACGCATCACGCCAAAATCATGCGGGGCCACTACCGAGGATCTGATGTTGGAACAGAAATCAAAAGTCTTTGCATCAGCTTTACAAAGAAAAATGATTGCAGTAAAGGTGTCCTTCAAAAGATTCAGGCCTGTTAAGGCAAAAGTGATAGCTTTGCTCTATGTCACTCAAATATCAACACAACTAATGAAAGATAAGTAAATATGTCTTGAGCACATGAAAAACTTTATTCGTATAAGGCTCTCTTCGAATCAAAGTTTAAGGGACAACTATCTCCAAAACAGCCTCCCCGGCGGGGAAATGAACCCCGGTCTCCCGCTTGACAGGCGGGGATACTCACCACTATACTACCGAGGATCTTATGTAGGAACAGAAATCAAAAGTCTTTCCATCAGCTTTACAAAGAAATATGATTGCAGTAAAGGTGTCCTTCAAAAAATCCAGTCCTGTTAAGGCAAAAGTGATAACTTTGCTCCATGGCACCCAAATATCAACACAAAATTAATAGATAAGTATATATGTCTTGAGCACATGAAAAACTTTATTGGTATAAGGCTCTCTTCGAATAAAAGTTACAGGGACAACTATCTCCAAAACAGCCCCCCCGGAGGGGAATTGAACCCCGGTCTCCCGCGTGACAGGCAGGGATACTCACCACTATACTATCGAGGATCAAATGTTGGAACAGAACTCAAATGTTTTTGCATCAGCTTTACAAAGAAAAATGATGCAGTAAAGATGTTCTTCAAAAAATCCTGTCCTGTAAGGCAAAAGTGATAACTTTGCTCCATGACACCCAAATTTCAACACAACTAATGAAAGATAAGTAAATATGTCTTGAGCATATGAAAAACTTTATTCGTATAAGGCTCTCTTCGAATCAACGTTACAGGGACAACTATCTCAAAAACAGCCTCCCCGGCAGGGAATCGAACCCAGGTCTCTTGCCTGTCAGGCGGGGATACTCACCACTACACTACGGAGGATCTGATGTTAGAACAGAAATCAAATGTCTTTGCATCAGCTTTACAAAGAAAAATGATTGCAGTAAAGGGGTTCTTTAAAAGATCCAGTCCTGTTAGGGCAAAAATGATAATTTTGCTCTATGACACCCAAATATCAACACAAATAATAAAAGATAAGTAAATATGTCTTGAGCACATGAAAAACTTTATTGGTATAAGGCTCTCTTCGAATAAAAGTTACAGGGACAACTATCTCAAAAACAGCCTCCCCGGCGGGGAATTGAACCCCGGTCTCCAGAGTGACAGGCGGGGATACTCACCACTATACTACCGAGGATCTTATATAGGAACAAAAATCAAAACTCTTTCCATCAGCTATACAAAGAAAAATGATTGCAGTAAAGGTGTCCTTAAAAAAATCCAGTCCTGTTAGGGCAAAAATGATAATTTTGCTCCATGGCACCCAAATACCAACACAAAATTAATAGATAAGTATATATGTCTTGAGCACATGAAAAACTTTATTGGTATAAGGCTCTCTTCGAATAAAAGTTACAGGGACAACTATCTCCAAAACAGCCTCCCAGGCGGGGAATTGAACCCCGGTCTCCCGAGTGACAGGCGGGGATACTCACCACTATACTACCGAGGATCTGATGTTGGAACAGAAATCAAAAATCTTTGCATCATTTTTACAAAGAAAGATGATTGCAGTAAAGGTGTCCTTCAAAAAATCCAGTCCTGTTAAGGCAAAAGTGATAACTTTGCTCTATGTAACTCAAATATCAACACAACTAATGAAAGATAAGTAAATATGTCTTGAGGACATGAAAAACTTTATTTGTATAAGGCTGTCTTCGAATAAAAGTTTAAGGGACAACTATCTCCAAAACAGCCTCACGGCGGGGAATTGAACCCCGGTCTCCCGCGTGACAGGCGGGGATACTCACCACTATACTACAGAGGATCTGATGTTGGAAGAGAAATCAAATGTTTTTGCATCACCTTTACAAAGAAAAATGATGCAGTAAAGCAGTGGCGGCGCGTCCAATGGGGCAGGTGGGGCAGTGCCCCACCTGGCATTTTCACTAAAAGATTTTTTTGTAGCTATTTTATCGTTTGAAAACTTTCACAGAATATCATTATTGGCCTATATTTTAGATTTCATGCACGCATTCTGTTCACAACACAATACCGACTTTGTTGCCCTAAATTCTAGGAAATAGCTGCCCAGCCACAAATCACTATTGAATAGACCAAGTGTCAACAAGGTTAGATTACATGAATAGTTCCAATTGTCCACGAGACATTGATCGACTCGGGAAGCACGAACCTCAGATTCTAATTTCATCTCATGGTGGGGCTGGCCCCGCATTACGTAAGCTCTGACCAATCACTTTCAAGAGTTTAATTTCGTCACATCAATTTTGACTAGCCCGTAGCAGTAGACTTTCTGTGATGAGGGGGGCACATTTGAAAGTGCCCCGAAATTCAATTCAATTCTGAAAAGTCCATAAACACAATGCTCTGATAACGCGAACCATAACAATGCAGCTCTGATGAAAAATTACAGTGTCTCTGATCGCAAGTGCCGTGCAGTTCATCTAGTCGGCTCTAGTCTTTTGTTGACAAACTTTGGGAAGCAGTGTAGGGAGCGTATCTGTAAGTTCTAAGTCAGTATAAAACTTTTACAAATAAGATTATAGGAATTGAAGAAAGAGACCGAAGTATGTTTTTGATTTATCCTCAAATATTGGTTTATCTTGAAAAAATATCGTAGATGGCCTATTGGAACGTCCGTTACTCCACTCAATTTGTTATCTGCCCAAGAAAAACACAAAGTGAAAATATTAGGTCCTCAATTTTTTTACCTGTGCCCCACCAACAAAATTTCTCACGCGCCGCCACTGCAGTAAAGATGTTCTTCGAAAAATCCAGTCCTGTAAGGCCAAAGTGATAACTTTGCTCCATGACAACCAAATATCAACACAACTAATGAAAGATAAGTAAATATGTCTTGAGCACATTAAAAACTTTATTTGTATAAGCGTCTCTTTGAATAAAAGTTACAGGGACAACTATCTCCAAAACAGCCTCCCTAACGGGGAATTGAACCCTGTCTCCTGTGTGACAGGCGGGGATACTCACCACTATACTACCGAGGATCTGATGTTGGAACAGAAATCAAAAGTCTTTGCATCAGCTTTACAAAGAAAAATGATTGCAGTAAAGGTGTCCTTCAAAAGATTCAGGCCTGTTAAGGCAAAAGTGATAGCTTTGCTTTATGTCACTCAAATATCAACACAACTAATGAAAGATAAGTAAATATGTCTTGAGCACATGAAAAAGTTTATTCGTATAAGGCTCTCTTCGAATAAAAGTTTAAGGGACAACTATCTCTAAAACAGCCTCCCCGGCGGGGAATTGAACCCCGGTCTCCCGCGTGACAGGCGGGGATACTCACCACTATACTACCGAGGATCTGATGTTGGTACAGAAATCAAAAGTCTTTGCATCAGCTTTACAAACAAAAATTATTGCAGTAAAGGTGTCCTTCAAAAAATTCAGTCCTGTTAAGGCAAAAGTGATAACTTTGCTCCATGACACCCAAATATCAACGCAAATAATAAAAGATAAGTAAATATGTCTTGAGCACATGAAAAACTTTATTGGTATAAGGCTCTCTTTGAATAAAAGTTTAAGGGACAACTATCTCCAAAACAGCCTCCCCCGCGGGGAATTGAACCCCAGTCTCCCGCGTGACAGGCGGGGATACTCACCACTATACTACCGACGATCTGATGTTGGAACAAAATCAAATGTCTTTGCATCAGCTTTACAAAGAAAAATGATCGCAGTAAAGGGGTTCTTTAAAAAATCCAGTCCTGTTAAGGCAAAAGTGATAACTTTGCTCCATGACACCCAAATATCAACGCAAATAATGAAAGATAAGTAAATATGTCTTGAGCACATGAAAAGCTTTATTCGTATAAGGCTCTCTTCGAATAAAAGTTAAAGGGACAACTATCTCCGAAACAGCCTCCCTGGCGGGGAATTGAACCCCGGTCTCCCGCGTGACGGGCGGGGATACTCACCACTATACTACCGAGGATCTGATGTTGGAAGAGAAATCAAATGTCTTTGCATCAGCTTTACAAAGAAGAATGATGCAGTAAAGATGTTCTTCAAAAAATCCAGTCCTGTAAGGCAAAAGTGATAACTTTAATCCATGACACCCAAATATCAACACAACTAATGAAAGATAAGTAAATATGTCTTGAGCACATTAAAAATTTTATTTGTATTAGCCTCTTTGGAATAAAAATTACAGGGACAACTATCTCAAAAACAGCCTCCCCAACGGAGAATTGAACCCGGTCTCCCGTGTGACAGGCAGAGATACTTACCACTATACTACCGAGAATCTGATGTTGGAAGAGAAATCAAATGTCTTTGCATCAGCTTAACAAAGAAAAATGATTCAGTAAAGATGTTCTTCACAAAATCCAGTCCTGTAAGGCAAAATTGATAACTTTGCTCCATGACACCCAAATGTCAACACAACGAATGAAACATAGGTAAATAAGTCTTGAGCACATTAAAAACTTTATTTGTATAAGGCTCCCTTCGAATAAAAGTTACAGGGACAACTATCTCCAAAACAGCCTCTCCAGCGGGGAATTGAACCCCGGTCTCCCGCGTGACAGGCGGGGATACTCACCACTATACTACCGAGGATCTGATGTTTGAACGGAAATCAAAAGTCTTTGCACCAGCTTTACGAGGATAAATGATTGCAGTAGAGGTGTCCTTCAAAAAATCCAGTCCTGTTAAGGCAAAAGTGATAACTTTCCTCCATGGCACAAAAATATCAACACAAATAATAAAAGATAAATAAATATGTCTTGAGCATATGAAAAACTTTATTCGTATCAGGCTCTCTTCGAATCAAAGTTACAGGGACAACTATCTCCAAAACAGCCTCCCCGGCGGGGAATCGAACCCCGGTCTTCTGCCTGACAGGCGGGAATACTCAGCACTACACTACGGAGGTTCTGATGTTGGAACAGAAATCAAATGTGTTTGCATCAGCTTTACAAAGAAAAATGATTGCAGTAAAGGGGTCCTTTAAAAAATCCAGTCCTGTTAGGGCAAAAATGGTAATTTTGCTCTATGACACCAAAATATCAACACAAATGATAAAAGATAAGTAAATATGTCTTGAGCACATGAAAAACTTTATTGGTATATGGCTCTCTTCGAATAAAAGTTACAGGGACAACTATCTCCAAAACAGCCTCCCCGGCGGGGAATTGATCCACGGTCTCCCGCGTGACAGGCGGGGATACTCACCACTATACTAACGAGGATCTGATGTTGGAAAAGAAATCAAAAGTCTTTGCATCAGCCTTACAAAGAAATATGATTGCAGTAAAGGTTTCCTTCAAAAAATCCAGTCCTGTTAAAGCAAGAGTGATAACTTTGCTCCATGTTACTCAAATATCAACACAACTAATGAAAGATAAGTAAATATGTCTTGAGCAGATGAAAAACTTAATTCGTATAAGGCCTCTCTTTGAATAAACGTTACAGGGACAACTATCTCCAACATAGCCTCCCCGGCGGGGAATCGAACCCCAGTCTCCTGCCTGACAGGCGGGGATACTCTACACTACAGTACGGAGGATCTGATGTTGGAACAAAAATCAAATGTCTTTGCATCAGCTTTACAAAGAAAGATGATCGCAGTAAAGGGGTTCTTTAAAAAATCCAGTCCTGTTAGGAAAAAATGATAATTTTGCTCTACGACACCCAAATATCAACACAAATAATAAAAGATAAGTAAATATGTCTTGAGCACATGAAAGACTTTATTGGTAAAAGGCTCTCTTCGAATAAAAGTTTAAGGGACAACTATCTCCAAAACAGCCTCCCCGCGGGGAATTGAGCCCCAGTCTCCCGCTTGACAGGCGGGGATACTCACCACTATACTACCGAGGATCTGAAGTTGGAACAGAAATCAAATATCTTTGCATCAGCTTTACAAAGAAAAATGATTGCAGTAAAGGTGTCCTTCAAAAAATCCAGTCCTGTTAAGGCAAAAGTGATAACTTTGCTCTATGTCACTCAAATATCAACACAACTAATGAAAGATAAGTAAATTACTTGAGCACATGAAAAACTTTATTCGTATAAAGCTCTCTTCGAATAAAAGTTTAAGGGACAACTATCTCCAAAACAGCCTCCCCAGCGAGGAATTGAACCCCGGTCTCCCGCGTGACAGGCGGGGATACTCACAACTATAATACCGAGGATCTGATGTTGTAACAGAAATCAAATGTCATTGCGTCAGCTTTACAAATAAAAATGATTGCAGTAAATGTGCCCTTCAAAATATCCAGTCCTGTTAAGGCAAAAGTGATAACTTTGCTCCATGACACCCAAATGTCAACACAACTAATGAAAGATAAGTAAATATGTCTTTACCACATGAAAAGCTTTATTCGTATAAGGCTCTCTTCGAATAAAAGTTAAAGGGACAACTATCTCCGAAACAGCCTCCCCGGCGGGGAATTGAACCCCGGTCTCCCGCGTGACAGGCGGGGATACTCACCATTATACTACCGAGGATCTGATGTTGGAAGAGAAATCAAATGTCTTTGCATCAGCTTTACAAAGAAAAATGATGCAGTAAAGATGTTCTTCAAAAAATCCAGTCCTGTAAGGCAAAAGTGATAACTTTGCTCAATGACACCCAAATATCAACACAACTAATGAAAGATAAGTAAATATGTCTTGAGCACATTAAAAACTTTATTCGTATAAGGCTCTCTTCGAATAAAAGTTTAAGGGACAACTATCTCCAAAACAGCCTCCCCAGCGGGGAATTGAACCCCGGTCTCCCGCGTGACAGGCGGGGATACTCACAACTATAATACCAAGGATCTGATGTTGTAACAGAAATCAAATGTCATTGCGTCAGCTTTACAAATAAAAATGATTGCAGTAAATGTGCCCTTCAAAATATCCAGTCCTGTTAAGGCAAAAGTGATTACTTTGCTCCATGACACCCAAATGTCAACACAACTAATGAAAGATAAGTAAATATGTCTTTACCACATGAAAAGCTTTATTCGTATAAGGCTCTCTTCGAATAAAAGTTAAAGGGACAACTATCTCCGAAACAGCCTCCCCGGCGGGGAATTGAACCCCGGTCTCCCGTGTGACAGGCGGGGATACTCACCATTATACTACCGAGGATCTGATGTTGGAAGAGAAATCAAATGTCTTTGCATCAGCTTTACAAAGAAAAATGATGCAGTAAAGATGTTCTTCAAAAAATCGAGTCCTGTAAGGCAAAAGTGATAACTTTGCTCCATGACACCCAAATATCAACACAACTAATGAAAGATAAGTAAATATGTCTTGAGCACATTAAAAACTTTATTCGTATAAGGCTCTCTTCGAATAAAAGTTTAAGGGACAACTATCTCCAAAACAGCCTCCCCAGCGGGGAATTGAACCCCGGTCTCCCGCGTGACAGGCGGGGATACTCACAACTATAATACCGAGGATCTAATGTTGGATCAGAAATCAAATGTCATTGCGTCAGCTTTACAAATAAAAATGATTGCAGTGAATGTGCCCTTCAAAATATCCAGTCCTGTTAAGGCAAAAGTGATAACTTTGCTCCATGACACCCAAATGTCAACACAACTAATGAAAGATAAGTAAATATGTCTTGACCACATGAAAAGCTTTATTCGTATAAGGCTCTCTTCGAATAAAAGTTTAAGGGACAACTATCTCCAAAACAGCCTCCCCAACGGGGAATTGAACCCCGGTCTCCCGCGTGACAGGCGGGGATACTAACCACTATACTACCGAGGATCTGATGTTGGAAGAGAAATCAAATGTCTTTGCATCAGCTTTACAAAGAAAAATGATGCAGTAAAGATGTTCTTCAAAAAATCCAGTCCTGTAAGGCAAAAGTGATAACTTTGCTCCATGACACCCAAATATCAACACAACTAATGAAAGATAAGTAAATATGTCTTGAGCACATTAAAAATTTTATTTGTATTAGCGTCTTTTGAATAAAAATTACAGGGACAACTATCTCAAAAACAGCATCCCCAACGGGGAATTGAACCCGGTCACCCGTGTGACAGGCAGAGATACTCACCACTATACTACCGAGGATCTGATGTTTGAACAAAAATCAAATGTCTTTGCATCAGCTTTACAAAGAAAAATGATCGCAGTAAAGGGGTTCTTTAAAAAATCCAGTCCTGTTAGGGAAAAATGATAATTTTGCTCTACGACACCCAAATATCAACACAAATAATAAAAGATAAGTAAATATGTCTTGAGCACATGAAAGACTTTATTGGTAAAAGGCTCTCTTCGAATAAAAGTTTAAGGGACAACTATCTCCAAAACAGCCTCCCCCGCGGGGAATTGAACCCCAGTCTCCCGCGTGACAGGCGGGGATACTCACCACTATACTACCGAGGATCTGATGTTGGAACAGAAATCAAATATCTTTGCATCAGGTTTACAAAGAAAAATGATTGCAGTAAAGGTGTCCTTCAAAAAATCCAGTCCTGTTAAGGCAAAAGTGATAACTTTGCTCTATGTCACTCAAGTATCAACACAACTAATGAAAGATAAGTAAATATGTCTTGAGCACATGAAAAACTTTATTCGTATAAAGCTCTCTTCGAATAAAAGTTTAAGGGACAACTATCTCCAAAACAGCCTCCCCAGCGAGGAATTGAACCCCGGTCTCCCGCGTGACAGGCGGGGATACTCACAACTATAATACCGAGGATCTGATGTTGTAACAGAAATCAAATGTCATTGCGTCAGCTTTACAAATAAAAATGATTGCAGTAAATGTGCCCTTCCAAATATCCAGTCCTGTTAAGGCAAAATGGATAACTTTGCTCCATGACACCCAAATGTCAACACAACTAATGAAAGATAAGTAAATATGTCTTGAGCACATTAAAAATTTTATTTGTATTAGCGTCTTTTGAATAAAAATTACAGGGACAACTATCTCAAAAACAGCCTCCCCAACGGGGAATTGAACCCGGTCACCCGTGTGACAGGCAGAGATACTCACCACTATACTACCGAGGATCTGATGTTGGAAGAGAAATCAAATGTCTTTGCATCAGCTTTACAAAGAAAAATGATTGCAGTAAAGGGGTTCTTTAAAAAATCCAGTCCTGTTAGGGCAAAAATGGTAATTTTGCTCAATGACACCAAAATATCAACACAAATGATAAAAGATAAGCAAATATGTCTTGAGCACATGAAAAACTTTATTGGTATAAGGCTCTCTTCAAATAAAAATTACAGGGACAACTATCTCCAAAACAGCCTCCCCGGCGGGGAATTGAGCCACGGTCTCCCGCGTGACAGGCGGGGATACTCACCACTATACTACCGAGGATCTGATGTTTGAACAGAATTCAAAAATCTTTGCATCAGCTTTACAAAGAAAAATGATTGCAGTAAAGGTGTCCTTCAAAAAATCCAGTCCTGTTAAGGCAAAAGTGAGAACTTTGCTCCATGGCACCCAAATATCAACACAAATAATAAAAGATAAGTAAATATGTCTTGAGCACATAAAAAACTTTATTTGTATCAGCCTCTCTTTGAATAAAAGTTACAGGGACAACTATTTCAAAAACAGCCTCCTTAACGGGGAATTGAACCCGCTCTCCCGTGTGACATGCGGAGATACTCACCACTATACTACAGAGGATCTGATGTTGGAACAGAAATCAATTGTCTTTGCATCAGCTTTACAAAGGAAAATGATTGCAGTAAAGGTGTTCTTTAAAAAATCTAGTCCTATTAAGGCGAAAGTAATAATTCTGCTCCATGACACCCAATTATCAACACAAATAATGAAAGATAAGTAAATATGTCTTGAGCACACGAAAAACTTTCTTAGTATCAGGCTCTCTTCGAATCAAAGTTACAGGGACAACTATCTCCAAAACAGCCACCCCGGCGGGGAATCGAACCCCGGTCTCCTGCCTGACAGGCGGGGATACTCAGCACTACACTACGGAGGTTCTGATGTTGGAACAGAAATCAAATGTCTTTGCATCAGCTTTACAAAGAAAAATGATTGCAGTAAAGGGGTTCTTTAAAAAATCCAGTCCTGTTAGGGCAAAAATGATAATTTTGCTCAATGACACCAAAATATCAACACAAATGATAAAAGATAAGCAAATATGTCTTGAGCACATGAAAAACTTTATTGGTATAAGGCTCTCTTCAAATAAAAATTACAGGGACAACTATCTCCAAAACAGCCTCCCCGGCGGGGAATTGAGCCACGGTCTCCCGCGTGACAGGCGGGGATACTCACCACTATACTACCGAGGATCTGATGTTGGAACGGAAATCAAAAGTCTTTGCATCAGCTTTACGAGGAAAAATGATTGCAGTAAAGGTGTCCTTCAAAAAATCCAGTCCTGTTAAGGCAAAAGTGATAACTTTCCTCCAAGGCACCCAAATATCAACACAAATAATAAAAGATAAATAAATATGTCTTGAGGATATGAAAAACTTTATTCGTATCAGGCTCTCTTCGAATCAAAGTAACAGGGACAACTATCTCCAAAACAGCCTCCCCGGCGGGGAATTGAACCCCGGTCTCCTACCTGACAGGCGGGGATACTGAGCACTACACTACGGAGGTTCTGATGTTGGAACAGAAATCAAATGTCTTTGCATCAGCTTTACAAAGAAAAATGATTGCAGTAAAGGGGTTCTTTAAAAAATCCAGTCCTGTTAGGGCAAAAATGGTAATTTTGCTCAATGACACCAAAATATCAACACAAATGATAAAAGATAAGCAAATATGTCTTGAGCACATGAAAAACTTTATTGGTATAAGGCTCTCTTCAAATAAAAATTACAGGGACAACTATCTCCAAAACAGCCTCCCCGGCGGGGAATTGAGCCACGGTCTCCCGCGTGACCGGCGGGGATACTCAGCACTACACTACGGAGGTTCTGATGTTGGAACAGAAATCAAATGTCTTTGCATCAGCTTTACAAAGGAAAATGATTGCAGTAAAGGTGTTCTTTAAAAAATCTAGTCCTATTTAGGCGAAAGTAATAATTCTGCTCCATGACACCCAATTATCAACACAAATAATGAAAGATAAGTAAATATGTCTTGAGCAAACGAAAAACTTTCTTAGTATCAGGCTCTCTTCGAATCAAAGTTACAGGGACAACTATCTTCAAAACAGCCTCCCCGGCGGGGAATCGAACCCCGGTCTCCTGCCTGACAGGCGGGGATACTCAGCACTACACTACGGAGGTTCTGATGTTGGAACAGAAATCAAATGTCTTTGCATCAGCTTTACAAAGAAAAATGATTGCAGTAAAGGGGTTCTTTAAAAAATCCAGTCCTGTTAGGGCGAAAATGGTAGTTTTGCTCTATGACACCAAAATATCAACACAAATGATAAAAGATAAGTAAATATGTCTTGAGCACATGAAAAACTTTATTGGTATAAGGCTCTCTTCGAATAAAAGTTACAGGGACAACTATCTCCAAAACAGCCCCCCCGGCGGGGAATTGAACCACGGTCTCCCGCGTGACAGGCGGGGATACTCACCACTATACTACCGAGGATCTGATTTTGGAACGGAAATCAAAAGTCTTTGCATCAGCTTTACGAGGAAAAATGATTGCAGTAAAGGTGTCCTTCAAAAAATCCTGTCCTGTTAAGGCAAAAGTGATAACTTTCCTCCAAGGCACCCAAATATCAACACAAATAATGAAAGATAAATAAATATGTCTTGAGGATATGAAAAACTTTATTCGTATCAGGCTCTCTTCGAATCAAAGTAACAGGGACAACTATCTCCAAAACATCCTCCCCGGCGGGGAATTGAACCCCGGTCTCCTACCTGACAGGCGGGGATACTCAGCACTACACTACGGAGGTTCTGATGTTGGAACAGAAATCAAATGTCTTTGCATCAGCTTTACAAAGAAAAATGATTGCAGTAAAGGGGTTCTTTAAAAAATCCAGTCCTGTTAGGGCAAAAATGGTAATTTTGCTCAATGACACCAAAATATCAACACAAATGATAAAAGATAAGCAAATATGTCTTGAGCACATGAAAAACTTTATTGGTATAAGGCTCTCTTCAAATAAAAATTACAGGGACAACTATCTCCAAAACAGCCTCCCCGGCGGGGAATTGAGCCACCGTCTCCCGCGTGACAGGCGGGGATACTCACCACTATACTACCGAGGATCTGATGTTTGAACAGAATTCAAAAATCTTTGCATCAGCTTTACAAAGAAAAATGATTGCAGTAAAGGTGTCCTTCAAAAAATCCAGTCCTGTTAAGGCAAAAGTGAGAACTTTGCTCCATGGCACCCAAATATCAACATAAATAATAAAAGATAAGTAAATATGTCTTGAGCACATGAAAAACTTTATTTGTATCAGCCTCTCTTTGAATAAAAGTTACAGGGACAACTGTTTCAAAAACAGCCTCCTTAACGGGGAATTGAACCCGCTCTCCCGTGTGACATGCGGAGATACTCACCACTATACTACAGAGGATCTGATGTTGGAACAGAAATCAATTGTCTTTGCATCAGCTTTACAAAGGAAAATGATTGCAGTAAAGGTGTTCTTTAAAAAATCTAGTCCTATTAAGGCGAAAGTAATAATTCTGCTCCATGACACCCAATTATCAACACAAATAATGAAAGATAAGTAAATATGTCTTGAGCACACGAAAAACTTTCTTAGTATCAGGCTCTCTTCGAATAAAAGTTACAGGGACAACTGTTTCAAAAACAGCCTCCTTAACGGGGAATTGAACCCGCTCTCCCGTGTGACATGCGGAGATACTCACCACTATACTACAGAGGATCTGATGTTGGAACAGAAATCAATTGTCTTTGCATCAGCTTTACAAAGGAAAATGATTGCAGTAAAGGTGTTCTTTAAAAAATCTAGTCCTATTAAGGCGAAAGTAATAATTCTGCTCCATGACACCCAATTATCAACACACATAATGAAAGATAAGTAAATATGTCTTGAGCACACGAAAAACTTTCTTAGTATCAGGCTCTCTTCGAATCAAAGTTACAGGGACAACTATCTCCAAAACAGCCTCCCCGGCGGGGAATCGAACCCCGGTCTCCTGCCTGACAGGCAGGGATACTTAGCACTACACTACGGAGGTTCTAATGTTGGAACAGAAATCAAATGTCTTTGCATCAGCTTTACAAAGAAAAATGATTGCAGTAAAGGGGTTCTTTAAAAAATCCAGTCCTGTTAGGGCGAAAATGGTAGTTTTGCTCTATGACACCAAAATATCAACACAAATGATAAAAGATAAGTAAATATGTCTTGAGCACATGAAAAACTTTATTGGTATAAGGCTATCTTCGAATAAAAGTTACAGGGACAAGTATCTCCAAAACAGCCTCCCCGGCGGGGAATTGAACCACGGTCTCCCGCGTGACAGGCGGGGATACTCACCACTATACTACCGAGGATCTGATGTTTGAACAGAATTCAAAAATCTTTGCATCAGCTTTACAAAGAAAAATGATTGCAGTAAATGTGTCCTTCAAAAAATCCAGTCCTGTTAAGGCAAAAGTGATAACTTTGCTCTATGTCACTCAAATATCAACACAACTAATGAAAGATAAGTAAATATGTCTTGAGCACATGAAAAACTTTATTCGTATAAGGCTCTCTTCGAATAAAAGTTAAAGGGACAACTATTTAAAAAACAGCCTCCCCGGCGGAGAATTGAACCCGGTCACCCGTGTGACAGGCAGAGATACTCACCACTATACTACCGAGGATCTGATGTTGGAAGAGAAATCAAATGTCTTTGCATCAGCTTTACAAAGAAAAATGATTGCAGTAAAGGGGTTCTTTAAAAAATCCAGTCCTGTTAGGGCAAAAATGGTAATTTTGCTCAATGACACCAAAATATCAACACAAATGATAAAAGATAAGCAAATATGTCTTGAGCACATGAAAAACTTTATTGGTATAAGGCTCTCTTCAAATAAAAATTACAGGGACAACTATCTCCAAAACAGCCTCCCCGGCGGGGAATTGAGCCACGGTCTCCCGCGTGACAGGCGGGGATACTCACCACTATACTACAGAGGATCTGATGTTGGAACAGAATTCAAAAATCTTTGCATCAGCTTTACAAAGGAAAATGATTGCAGTAAAGGTGTTCTTTAAAAAATCTAGTCCTATTAAGGCGAAAGTAATAATTCTGCTCCATGACACCCAATTATCAACACAAATAATGAAAGATAAGTAAATATGTCTTGTGCACACGAAAAACTTTCTTAGTATCAGGCTCTCTTCGAATCAAAGTTACAGGGACAACTATCTCCAAAACAGCCACCCCGGCGGGGAATCGAACCCCGGTCTCCTGCCTGACAGGCGGGGATACTCAGCACTACACTACGGAGGTTCTGATGTTGGAACAGAAATCAATTGTCTTTGCATCAGCTTTACAAAGGAAAATGATTGCAGTAAAGGTGTTCTTTAAAAAATCTAGTCCTATTAAGGCGAAAGTAATAATTCTGCTCCATGACACCCAATTATCAACACAAATAATGAAAGATAAGTAAATATGTCTTGAGCACACGAAAAACTTTCTTAGTATCAGGCTCTCTTCGAATCACAGTTACAGGGACAACTATCTCCAAAACAGCCACCCCGGCGGGGAATCGAACCCCGGTCTCCTGCCTGACAGGCGGGGATACTCAGCACTACATTACGGAGGTTCTGATGTTGGAACAGAAATCAAATGTCTTTGCATCAGCTTTACAAAGAAAAATGATTGCAGTAAAGGGGTTCTTTAAAAAATCCAGTCCTGTTAGGGCAAAAATGATAATTTTGCTCAATGACACCAAAATATCAACACAAATGATAAAAGATAAGCAAATATGTCTTGAGCACATGAAAAACTTTATTGGTATAAGGCTCTCTTCAAATAAAAATTACAGGGACAACTATCTCCAAAACAGCCTCCCCGGCGGGGAATTGAGCCACGGTCTCCCGCGTGACAGGCGGGGATACTCACCACTATACTACCGAGGATCTGATGTTGGAACGGAAATCAAAAGTCTTTGCATCAGCTTTACGAGGAAAAATGATTGCAGTAAAGGTGTCCTTCAAAAAATCCAGTCCTGTTAAGGCAAAAGTGATAACTTTCCTCCAAGGCACCCAAATATCAACACAAATAATAAAAGATAAATAAATATGTCTTGAGGATATGAAAAACTTTATTCGTATCAGGCTCTCTTCGAATCAAAGTAACAGGGACAACTATCTCCAAAACAGCCTCCCCGGCGGGGAATTGAACCCCGGTCTCCTACCTGACAGGCGGGGATACTGAGCACTACACTACGGAGGTTCTGATGTTGGAACAGAAATCAAATGTCTTTGCATCAGCTTTACAAAGAAAAATGATTGCAGTAAAGGGGTTCTTTAAAAAATCCAGTCCTGTTAGGGCAAAAATGGTAATTTTGCTCAATGACACCAAAATATCAACACAAATGATAAAAGATAAGCAAATATGTCTTGAGCACATGAAAAACTTTATTGGTATAAGGCTCTCTTCAAATAAAAATTACAGGGACAACTATCTCCAAAACAGCCTCCCCGGCGGGGAATTGAGCCACGGTCTCCCGCGTGACCGGCGGGGATACTCAGCACTACACTACGGAGGTTCTGATGTTGGAACAGAAATCAAATGTCTTTGCATCAGCTTTACAAAGGAAAATGATTGCAGTAAAGGTGTTCTTTAAAAAATCTAGTCCTATTTAGGCGAAAGTAATAATTCTGCTCCATGACACCCAATTATCAACACAAATAATGAAAGATAAGTAAATATGTCTTGAGCAAACGAAAAACTTTCTTAGTATCAGGCTCTCTTCGAATCAAAGTTACAGGGACAACTATCTTCAAAACAGCCTCCCCGGCGGGGAATCGAACCCCGGTCTCCTGCCTGACAGGCGGGGATACTCAGCACTACACTACGGAGGTTCTGATGTTGGAACAGAAATCAAATGTCTTTGCATCAGCTTTACAAAGAAAAATGATTGCAGTAAAGGGGTTCTTTAAAAAATCCAGTCCTGTTAGGGCGAAAATGGTAGTTTTGCTCTATGACACCAAAATATCAACACAAATGATAAAAGATAAGTAAATATGTCTTGAGCACATGAAAAACTTTATTGGTATAAGGCTCTCTTCGAATAAAAGTTACAGGGACAACTATCTCCAAAACAGCCCCCCCGGCGGGGAATTGAACCACGGTCTCCCGCGTGACAGGCGGGGATACTCACCACTATACTACCGAGGATCTGATTTTGGAACGGAAATCAAAAGTCTTTGCATCAGCTTTACGAGGAAAAATGATTGCAGTAAAGGTGTCCTTCAAAAAATCCTGTCCTGTTAAGGCAAAAGTGATAACTTTCCTCCAAGGCACCCAAATATCAACACAAATAATGAAAGATAAATAAATATGTCTTGAGGATATGAAAAACTTTATTCGTATCAGGCTCTCTTCGAATCAAAGTAACAGGGACAACTATCTCCAAAACATCCTCCCCGGCGGGGAATTGAACCCCGGTCTCCTACCTGACAGGCGGGGATACTCAGCACTACACTACGGAGGTTCTGATGTTGGAACAGAAATCAAATGTCTTTGCATCAGCTTTACAAAGAAAAATGATTGCAGTAAAGGGGTTCTTTAAAAAATCCAGTCCTGTTAGGGCAAAAATGGTAATTTTGCTCAATGACACCAAAATATCAACACAAATGATAAAAGATAAGCAAATATGTCTTGAGCACATGAAAAACTTTATTGGTATAAGGCTCTCTTCAAATAAAAATTACAGGGACAACTATCTCCAAAACAGCCTCCCCGGCGGGGAATTGAGCCACCGTCTCCCGCGTGACAGGCGGGGATACTCACCACTATACTACCGAGGATCTGATGTTTGAACAGAATTCAAAAATCTTTGCATCAGCTTTACAAAGAAAAATGATTGCAGTAAAGGTGTCCTTCAAAAAATCCAGTCCTGTTAAGGCAAAAGTGAGAACTTTGCTCCATGGCACCCAAATATCAACATAAATAATAAAAGATAAGTAAATATGTCTTGAGCACATGAAAAACTTTATTTGTATCAGCCTCTCTTTGAATAAAAGTTACAGGGACAACTGTTTCAAAAACAGCCTCCTTAACGGGGAATTGAACCCGCTCTCCCGTGTGACATGCGGAGATACTCACCACTATACTACAGAGGATCTGATGTTGGAACAGAAATCAATTGTCTTTGCATCAGCTTTACAAAGGAAAATGATTGCAGTAAAGGTGTTCTTTAAAAAATCTAGTCCTATTAAGGCGAAAGTAATAATTCTGCTCCATGACACCCAATTATCAACACAAATAATGAAAGATAAGTAAATATGTCTTGAGCACACGAAAAACTTTCTTAGTATCAGGCTCTCTTCGAATAAAAGTTACAGGGACAACTGTTTCAAAAACAGCCTCCTTAACGGGGAATTGAACCCGCTCTCCCGTGTGACATGCGGAGATACTCACCACTATACTACAGAGGATCTGATGTTGGAACAGAAATCAATTGTCTTTGCATCAGCTTTACAAAGGAAAATGATTGCAGTAAAGGTGTTCTTTAAAAAATCTAGTCCTATTAAGGCGAAAGTAATAATTCTGCTCCATGACACCCAATTATCAACACACATAATGAAAGATAAGTAAATATGTCTTGAGCACACGAAAAACTTTCTTAGTATCAGGCTCTCTTCGAATCAAAGTTACAGGGACAACTATCTCCAAAACAGCCTCCCCGGCGGGGAATCGAACCCCGGTCTCCTGCCTGACAGGCAGGGATACTTAGCACTACACTACGGAGGTTCTAATGTTGGAACAGAAATCAAATGTCTTTGCATCAGCTTTACAAAGAAAAATGATTGCAGTAAAGGGGTTCTTTAAAAAATCCAGTCCTGTTAGGGCGAAAATGGTAGTTTTGCTCTATGACACCAAAATATCAACACAAATGATAAAAGATAAGTAAATATGTCTTGAGCACATGAAAAACTTTATTGGTATAAGGCTATCTTCGAATAAAAGTTACAGGGACAAGTATCTCCAAAACAGCCTCCCCGGCGGGGAATTGAACCACGGTCTCCCGCGTGACAGGCGGGGATACTCACCACTATACTACCGAGGATCTGATGTTTGAACAGAATTCAAAAATCTTTGCATCAGCTTTACAAAGAAAAATGATTGCAGTAAATGTGTCCTTCAAAAAATCCAGTCCTGTTAAGGCAAAAGTGATAACTTTGCTCTATGTCACTCAAATATCAACACAACTAATGAAAGATAAGTAAATATGTCTTGAGCACATGAAAAACTTTATTCGTATAAGGCTCTCTTCGAATAAAAGTTAAAGGGACAACTATTTAAAAAACAGCCTCCCCGGCGGAGAATTGAACCCGGTCACCCGTGTGACAGGCAGAGATACTCACCACTATACTACCGAGGATCTGATGTTGGAAGAGAAATCAAATGTCTTTGCATCAGCTTTACAAAGAAAAATGATTGCAGTAAAGGGGTTCTTTAAAAAATCCAGTCCTGTTAGGGCAAAAATGGTAATTTTGCTCAATGACACCAAAATATCAACACAAATGATAAAAGATAAGCAAATATGTCTTGAGCACATGAAAAACTTTATTGGTATAAGGCTCTCTTCAAATAAAAATTACAGGGACAACTATCTCCAAAACAGCCTCCCCGGCGGGGAATTGAGCCACGGTCTCCCGCGTGACAGGCGGGGATACTCACCACTATACTACAGAGGATCTGATGTTGGAACAGAATTCAAAAATCTTTGCATCAGCTTTACAAAGGAAAATGATTGCAGTAAAGGTGTTCTTTAAAAAATCTAGTCCTATTAAGGCGAAAGTAATAATTCTGCTCCATGACACCCAATTATCAACACAAATAATGAAAGATAAGTAAATATGTCTTGTGCACACGAAAAACTTTCTTAGTATCAGGCTCTCTTCGAATCAAAGTTACAGGGACAACTATCTCCAAAACAGCCACCCCGGCGGGGAATCGAACCCCGGTCTCCTGCCTGACAGGCGGGGATACTCAGCACTACACTACGGAGGTTCTGATGTTGGAACAGAAATCAATTGTCTTTGCATCAGCTTTACAAAGGAAAATGATTGCAGTAAAGGTGTTCTTTAAAAAATCTAGTCCTATTAAGGCGAAAGTAATAATTCTGCTCCATGACACCCAATTATCAACACAAATAATGAAAGATAAGTAAATATGTCTTGAGCACACGAAAAACTTTCTTAGTATCAGGCTCTCTTCGAATCACAGTTACAGGGACAACTATCTCCAAAACAGCCACCCCGGCGGGGAATCGAACCCCGGTCTCCTGCCTGACAGGCGGGGATACTCAGCACTACACTACGGAGGTTCTGATGTTGGAACAGAAATCAAATGTCTTTGCATCAGCTTTACAAAGAAAAATGATTGCAGTAAAGGGGTTCTTTAAAAAATCCAGTCCTGTTAGGGCAAAAATGATAATTTTGCTCAATGACACCAAAATATCAACACAAATGATAAAAGATAAGCAAATATGTCTTGAGCACATGAAAAACTTTATTGGTATAAGGCTCTCTTCAAATAAAAATTACAGGGACAACTATCTCCAAAACAGCCTCCCCGGCGGGGAATTGAGCCACGGTCTCCCGCGTGACAGGCGGGGATACTCACCACTATACTACCGAGGATCTGATGTTGGAACGGAAATCAAAAGTCTTTGCATCAGCTTTACGAGGAAAAATGATTGCAGTAAAGGTGTCCTTCAAAAAATCCAGTCCTGTTAAGGCAAAAGTGATAACTTTCCTCCAAGGCACCCAAATATCAACACAAATAATAAAAGATAAATAAATATGTCTTGAGGATATGAAAAACTTTATTCGTATCAGGCTCTCTTCGAATCAAAGTAACAGGGACAACTATCTCCAAAACAGCCTCCCCGGCGGGGAATTGAACCCCGGTCTCCTACCTGACAGGCGGGGATACTCAGCACTACACTACGGAGGTTCTGATGTTGGAACAGAAATCAAATGTCTTTGCATCAGCTTTACCAAGAAAAATGATTGCAGTAAAGGGGTTCTTTAAAAAATCCAGTCCTGTTAGGGCAAAAATGGTAATTTTGCTCAATGACACCAAAATATCAACACAAATGATAAAAGATAAGCAAATATGTCTTGAGCACATGAAAAACTTTATTGGTATAAGGCTCTCTTCAAATAAAAATTACAGGGACAACTATCTCCAAAACAGCCTCCCCGGCGGGGAATTGAGCCACGGTCTCCCGCGTGACAGGCGGGGATACTCACCACTATACTACCGAGGATCTGATGTTTGAACAGAATTCAAAAATCTTTGCATCAGCTTTACAAAGAAAAATGATTGCAGTAAAGGTGTCCTTCAAAAAATCCAGTCCTGTTAAGGCAAAAGTGAGAACTTTGCTCCATGGCACCCAAATATCAACACAAATAATAAAAGATAAGTAAATATGTCTTGAGCACATGAAAAACTTTATTTGTATCAGCCTCTCTTTGAATAAAAGTTACAGGGACAACTATTTCAAAACAGCCTCCCCGGCGGGGAATCGAACCCCGGTCTCCTGCCTGACAGGCGGGGATACTCAGCACTACACTACGGAGGTTCTGATGTTGGAACAGAAATCAAATGTCTTTGCATCAGCTTTACAAAGGAAAATGATTGCAGTAAAGGTGTTCTTTAAAAAATCTAGTCCTATTTAGGCGAAAGTAATAATTCTGCTCCATGACACCCAATTATCAACACAAATAATGAAAGATAAGTAAATATGTCTTGAGCACACGAAAAACTTTCTTAGTATCAGGCTCTCTTCGAATCAAAGTTACAGGGACAACTATCTTCAAAACAGCCTCCCCGGCGGGGAATCGAACCCCGGTCTCCTGCCTGACAGGCGGGGATACTCACCACTACACTACGGAGGATCTGATGTTAGAAAAGAAATCAAATGTCTTTGCATCAGCTTTACAAAAAAAAATTATTGCAGTAAAGGGGTTCTTTAAAAAATCCAGTCCTGTTAGGGCAAAAATGATAATTTTGCTCTATGACACCCAAATATCAACACAAATAATAAAAGATAAGTAAATATGTCTTGAGCACATGAAAAACTTTATTGGTATAAGGCCCTCTTCGAATAAAAGTTTAAGGGACAACTATCTCCAAAAGAGCCTCCCCGGCGGGGAATTGAACCCCGGTCTCCCGCCTGACAGGCGGGGATACTCACCACTATTCTACCGAGGATCTGATGTTGGAAGAGAAATCAAATGTTTTTGCATCAGCTTTACAAAGAAAAATGATGTAGTAAAGATGTTCTTCAAAAAATCCAGTCCTGTAAGGCAAAAGTGATAACTTTGCTCTATGTCACTCAAATATCAACACAACTAATGAAAGATAAGTAAATATGTCTTGAGCACATGAAAAACTTTATTCGTATAAGGCTCTCTTCGAATAAAAGTTAAAGGGACAACTATCTCCAAAACAACCTCCGGGCGGGGAATTGCACCCCTGTCTCCCGCGTGACAGGCGGGGATACTCACCACTATTCTACCGAGGATCTGATGTTGGAAGAGAAATCAAATGTTTTTGCATCAGCTTTACAAAGAAAAATGATGTAGTAAAGATGTTCTTCAAAAAATCCAGTCCTGTAAGGCAAAAGTGATAACTTTGCTCTATGTCACTCAAATATCAACACAACTAATGAAAGATAAGTAAATATGTCTTGAGCACATGAAAAACTTTATTCGTATAAGGCTCTCTTCGAATAAAAGTTTAAGGGACAACTATCTCCAAAACTGCTTTCCCGGCGGGGAATTGAACCCCGGTCTCCCGCATGACAGGCGGGGATACTCAGCACTTTACTACCGAGGATCTGATGTTGGAACAGAAATCAAAAGTCTTTGCGTCAGCTTTACAAAGAAAAATGATTGCAGTAAAGGTGTCTTTCAAAAAATCCAGTCCTGTTAAGGCAAAAGTCAAAACTTTGCTCCATGACACCCAAATATCAACATAAATAGGGAAAGATAAGTAAATATGTCTTGAGCATATTAAAAACTTTATTCGTATAAGGCTCTCTTCGAATCAAAGCTACAAGGACAACTATCTCCAAAACAGCCTCCCCGGCGGGGAATTGAACCCCAGTCTCCTGCCTGACAGGCGGGGATACTCACCACTATTCTACCGAGGATCTGATGTTGGAAGAGAAATCAAATGTTTTTGCATCAGCTTTACAAAGAAAAATGATGTAGTAAAGATGTTCTTCAAAAAATCCAGTCCTGTTAAGGCAAAAGTGATAACTTTGCTCCATGGCACCCAAATATCAACACAAAATTAATAGATAAGTAAATATGTCTTGAGCACATGAAAAACTTTATTGGTATAAGGCTCTCTTCGAATAAAAGTTAAAGGGACAACTATCTCCAAAATAGCCTCCCCGGCGGGGAATTGAACCCTGGTCTCCCGCGTGACAGGCGGGGATACCCACCACTATACTATCGAGGATCTGATGTTGGAACAGAAATCAAAAGTCTTTGCGTCAGCTTTACAAAGAAAAATGATTGCAGTAAAGGTGTCTTTCAAAAAATCCAGTCCTGTTAAGGCAAAAGTCAAAACTTTGCTCCATGACACCCAAATATCAACATAAATAGGGAAAGATAAGTAAATATGTCTTGAGCATATTAAAAACTTTATTCGTATAAGGCTCTCTTCGAATCAAAGCTACAAGGACAACTATCTCCAAAACAGCCTCCCCGGCGGGGAATTGAACCCCAGTCTCCTGCCTGACAGGCGGGGATACTCACCACTACACTCTGGAGGATCTGATGTTAGAAAAGAAATCAAATGTCTTTGCATCAGCTTTACAAAAAAAAATGATTGCAGTAAAGGGGTTCTTTAAAAAATCCAGTCCTGTTAGGGCAAAAATGATAGTTTTGCTCTATGACACCCAAATATCAACACAAATAATAAAAGATAAGTAAATATGTCTTGAGCACATGAAAAACTTTATTGGTATAAGGCTCTCTTCGAATAAAAGTTTAAGGGACAACTATCTCCAAAACAGCCCCCCCGGAGGGGAATTGAACCCCGGTCTCCCGCTTGACAGGCAGGGATACTCACCACTATACTATCGAGGATCAAATGTTGGAACAGAACTCAAATGTTTTTGCATCAGCTTTACAAAAAAAAATGATGCAGTAAACATGTTCTTCAAAAAATCCAGTCCTGTAAGGCGAAACTGATAACTTTGCTCCATGACACCCAAATTTCAACACAACTAATGAAAGATAAGTAAATATGTCTTGAGCATATGAAAAACTTTATTCGTATAAGGCTCTCTTCGAATCAACGTTACAGGGACAACTATCTCAAAAACAGCCTCCCCGGCAGGGAATCGAACCCAGGTCTCTTGCCTGTCAGGCGGGGATACTCACCACTACACTACAGAGGATCTGATGTTAGAACAGAAATCAAATGTCTTTCCATCAGCTTTACAAAGAAAAATGATTGCAGTAAAGGGGTTCTTTAAAAGATCCAGTCCTGTTAGGGCAAAAATGATAATTTTGCTCTATGACACCCAAATATCAACACAAATAATAAAAGATAAGTAAATATGTCTTGAGCACATGAAAAACTTTATTGGTATAAGGCTCTCTTCGAATAAAAGTTACAGGGACAACTATCTCAAAAACAGCCTCCCCGGCGGGGAATTGAACCCCGGTCTCCAGAGTGACAGGCGGGGATACTCACCACTATACTACCGATGATCTTATGTAGGAACCAAAATCAAAACTCTTTGCATCAGCTTTACAAAGAAAAATGATTGCAGTAAAGTTGTCCTTAAAAAAATCCAGTCCTGTTAGGGCAAAAATGATAATTTTGCTCCATGGCACCCAAATATCAACACAAAATTAATAGATAAGTATATATGTCTTGAGCACATGAAAAACTTTATTGGTATAAGGCTCTCTTCGAATAAAAGTTACAGGGACAACTATCTCCAAAACAGCCTCCCAGGCGGGGAATTGAATCCCGGTCTCCCGAGTGACAGGCGGGGATACTCACCACTATACTACCGAGGATCTGATGTTGGAACAGAAATCAAAAATCTTTGCATCACCTTTACAAAGAAAGATGATTGCAGTAAAGGTGTCCTTCAAAAAATCCAGTCCTGTTAAGGCAAAAGTGATAACTTTGCTCTATGTAACTCAAATATCAACACAACTAATGAAAGATAAGTAAATATGTCTTGAGCACATGAAAAACTTTATTTGTATAAGGCTCTCTTCGAATAAAAGTTTAAGGGACAACTATCTCCAAAACAGCCTCCCGGCGGGGAATTGAACCCCGGTCTCCCGCGTGACAGGCGGGGATACTCACACACTATACTACAGAGGATTTGATGTTGGAAGAGAAATCAAATGTTTTTGCATCACCTTTACAAAGAAAAATGATGCAGTAAAGATGTTCTTCGAAAAATCCAGTCCTGTAAGGCCAAAGTGATAACTTTGCTCCATGACAACCAAATATCAACACAACTAATGAAAGATAAGTAAATATGTCTTGAGCACATTAAAAACTTTATTTGTATAAGCGTCTCTTTGAATAAAAGTTACAGGGACAACTATCTCCAAAACAGCCTCCCTAACGGGGAATTGAACCCTGTCTCCTGTGTGACAGGCGGGGATACTCACCACTATACTACCGAGTACCGAGGATCTGATGTTGGAACAGAAATCAAAAGTCTTTGCATCAGCTTTACAAAGAAAAATGATTGCAGTAAAGGTGTCCTTCAAAAGATTCAGGCCTGTTAAGGCAAAAGTGATAGCTTTGCTCTATGTCACTCAAATATCAACACAACTAATGAAAGATAAGTAAATATGTCTTGAGCACATGAAAAACTTTATTCGTATAAGGCTCTCTTCGAATCAAAGTTTAAGGGACAACTATCTCCAAAACAGCCTCCCCGGCGGGGAGATGAACCCCGGTCTCCCGCTTGACAGGCGGGGATACTCACCACTATACTACCGAGGATCTTATGTAGGAACAGAAATCAAAAGTCTTTCCATCAGCTTTACAAAGAAATATGATTGCAGTAAAGGTGTCCTTCAAAAAATCCAGTCCTGTTAAGGCAAAAGTGATAACTTTGCTCCATGGCACCCAAATATCAACACAAAATTAATAGATAAGTATATATGTCTTGAGCACATGAAAAACTTTATTGGTATAAGGCTCTCTTCGAATAAAAGTTACAGGGACAACTATCTCCAAAACAGCCCCCCCGGAGGGGAATTGAACCCCGGTCTCCCGCGTGACAGGCAGGGATACTCACCACTATACTATCGAGGATCAAATGTTGGAACAGAACTCAAATGTTTTTGCATCAGCTTTACAAAGAAAAATGATGCAGTAAAGATGTTCTTCAAAAAATTCTGTCCTGTAAGGCAAAAGTGATAACTTTGCTCCATGACACCCAAATTTCAACACAACTAATGAAAGATAAGTAAATATGTCTTGAGCATATGAAAACTTTATTCGTATAAGGCTCTCTTCGAATCAACGTTACAGGGACAACTATCTCAAAAACAGCCTCCCCGGCAGGGAATCGAACCCAGGTCTCTTGCCTGTCAGGCGGGGATACTCACCACTACACTACGGAGGATCTGATGTTAGAACAGAAATCAAATGTCTTTGCATCAGCTTTACAAAGAAAAATGATTGCAGTAAAGGGGTTCTTTAAAAGATCCAGTCCTGTTAGGGCAAAAATGATAATTTTGCTCTATGACACCCAAATATCAACACAAATAATAAAAGATAAGTAAATATGTCTTGAGCACATGAAAAACTTTATTGGTATAAGGCTCTCTTCGAATAAAAGTTACAGGGACAACTATCTCAAAAACAGCCTCCCCGGCGGGGAATTGAACCCCGGTCTCCAGAGTGACAGGCGGGGATACTCACCACTATACTACCGAGGATCTTATATAGGAACAAAAATCAAAACTCTTTCCATCAGCTATACAAAGAAAAATGATTGCAGTAAAGGTGTCCTTAAAAAAATCCAGTCCTGTTAGGGCAAAAATGATAATTTTGCTCCATGGCACCCAAATACCAACACAAAATTAATAGATAAGTATATATGTCTTGAGCACATGAAAAACTTTATTGGTATAAGGCTCTCTTCGAATAAAAGTTACAGGGACAACTATCTCCAAAACAGCCTCCCAGGCGGGGAATTGAACCCCGGTCTCCCGAGTGACAGGCGGGGATACTCACCACTATACTACCGAGGATCTGATGTTGGAACAGAAATCAAAAATCTTTGCATCATTTTTACAAAGAAAGATGATTGCAGTAAAGGTGTCCTTCAAAAAATCCAGTCCTGTTAAGGCAAAAGTGATAACTTTGCTCTATGTAACTCAAATATCAACACAACTAATGAAAGATAAGTAAATATGTCTTGAGGACATGAAAAACTTTATTTGTATAAGGCTGTCTTCGAATAAAAGTTTAAGGGACAACTATCTCCAAAACAGCCTCACGGCGGGGAATTGAACCCCGGTCTCCCGCGTGACAGGCGGGGATACTCACCACTATACTACAGAGGATCTGATGTTGGAAGAGAAATCAAATGTTTTTGCATCACCTTTACAAAGAAAAATGATGCAGTAAAGCAGTGGCGGCGCGTCCAATGGGGCAGGTGGGGCAGTGCCCCACCTGGCATTTTCACTAAAAGATTTTTTTGTAGCTATTTTATCGTTTGAAAACTTTCACAGAATATCATTATTGGCCTATATTTTAGATTTCATGCACGCATTCTGTTCACAACACAATACCGACTTTGTTGCCCTAAATTCTAGGAAATAGCTGCCCAGCCACAAATCACTATTGAATAGACCAAGTGTCAACAAGGTTAGATTACATGAATAGTTCCAATTGTCCACGAGACATTGATCGACTCGGGAAGCACGAACCTCAGATTCTAATTTCATCTCATGGTGGGGCTGGCCCCGCATTACGTAAGCTCTGACCAATCACTTTCAAGAGTTTAATTTCGTCACATCAATTTTGACTAGCCCGTAGCAGTAGACTTTCTGTGATGAGGGGGGCACATTTGAAAGTGCCCCGAAATTCAATTCAATTCTGAAAAGTCCATAAACACAATGCTCTGATAACGCGAACCATAACAATGCAGCTCTGATGAAAAATTACAGTGTCTCTGATCGCAAGTGCCGTGCAGTTCATCTAGTCGGCTCTAGTCTTTTGTTGACAAACTTTGGGAAGCAGTGTAGGGAGCGTATCTGTAAGTTCTAAGTCAGTATAAAACTTTTACAAATAAGATTATAGGAATTGAAGAAAGAGACCGAAGTATGTTTTTGATTTATCGTCAAATATTGGTTTATCTTGAAAAAATATCGTAGATGGCCTATTGGAACGTCCGTTACTCCACTCAATTTGTTATCTGCCCAAGAAAAACACAAAGTGAAAATATTAGGTCCTCAATTTTTTTACCTGTGCCCCACCAACAAAATTTCTCACGCGCCGCCACTGCAGTAAAGATGTTCTTCGAAAAATCCAGTCCTGTAAGGCCAAAGTGATAACTTTGCTCCATGACAACCAAATATCAACACAACTAATGAAAGATAAGTAAATATGTCTTGAGCACATTAAAAACTTTATTTGTATAAGCGTCTCTTTGAATAAAAGTTACAGGGACAACTATCTCCAAAACAGCCTCCCTAACGGGGAATTGAACCCTGTCTCCTGTGTGACAGGCGGGGATACTCACCACTATACTACCGAGGATCTGATGTTGGAACAGAAATCAAAAGTCTTTGCATCAGCTTTACAAAGAAAAATGATTGCAGTAAAGGTGTCCTTCAAAAGATTCAGGCCTGTTAAGGCAAAAGTGATAGCTTTGCTTTATGTCACTCAAATATCAACACAACTAATGAAAGATAAGTAAATATGTCTTGAGCACATGAAAAAGTTTATTCGTATAAGGCTCTCTTCGAATAAAAGTTTAAGGGACAACTATCTCTAAAACAGCCTCCCCGGCGGGGAATTGAACCCCGGTCACCCGCGTGACAGGCGGGGATACTCACCACTATACTACCGAGGATCTGATGTTGGTACAGAAATCAAAAGTCTTTGCATCAGCTTTACAAACAAAAATTATTGCAGTAAAGGTGTCCTTCAAAAAATTCAGTCCTGTTAAGGCAAAAGTGATAACTTTGCTCCACGACACCCAAATATCAACGCAAATAATAAAAGATAAGTAAATATGTCTTGAGCACATGAAAAACTTTATTGGTATGAGGCTCTCTTTGAATAAAAGTTTAAGGGACAACTATCTCCAAAACAGCCTCCCCCGCGGGGAATTGAACCCCAGTCTCCCGCGTGACAGGCGGGGATACTCACCACTATACTACCGACGATCTGATGTTGGAACAAAATCAAATGTCTTTGCATCAGCTTTACAAAGAAAAATGATCGCAGTAAAGGGGTTCTTTAAAAAATCCAGTCCTGTTAAGGCAAAAGTGATAACTTTGCTCCATGACACCCAAATATCAACGCAAATAATGAAAGATAAGTAAATATGTCTTGAGCACATGAAAAGCTTTATTCGTATAAGGCTCTCTTCGAATAAAAGTTAAAGGGACAACTATCTCCGAAACAGCCTCCCTGGCGGGGAATTGAACCCCGGTCTCCCGCGTGACGGGCGGGGATACTCACCACTATACTACCGAGGATCTGATGTTGGAAGAGAAATCAAATGTCTTTGCATCAGCTTTACAAAGAAGAATGATGCAGTAAAGATGTTCTTCAAAAAATCCAGTCCTGTAAGGCAAAAGTGATAACTTTAATCCATGACACCCAAATATCAACACAACTAATGAAAGATAAGTAAATATGTCTTGAGCACATTAAAAATTTTATTTGTATTAGCCTCTTTGGAATAAAAATTACAGGGACAACTATCTCAAAAACAGCCTCCCCAACGGAGAATTGAACCCGGTCTCCCGTGTGACAGGCAGAGATACTTACCACTATACTACCGAGAATCTGATGTTGGAAGAGAAATCAAATGTCTTTGCATCAGCTTAACAAAGAAAAATGATTCAGTAAAGATGTTCTTCACAAAATCCAGTCCTGTAAGGCAAAATTGATAACTTTGCTCCATGACACCCAAATGTCAACACAACGAATGAAACATAGGTAAATAAGTCTTGAGCACATTAAAAACTTTATTTGTATAAGGCTCCCTTCGAATAAAAGTTACAGGGACAACTATCTCCAAAACAGCCTCTCCAGCGGGGAATTGAACCCCGGTCTCCCGCGTGACAGGCGGGGATACTCACCACTATACTACCGAGGATCTGATGTTTGAACGGAAATCAAAAGTCTTTGCACCAGCTTTACGAGGATAAATGATTGCAGTAGAGGTGTCCTTCAAAAAATCCAGTCCTGTTAAGGCAAAAGTGATAACTTTCCTCCATGGCACAAAAATATCAACACAAATAATAAAAGATAAATAAATATGTCTTGAGCATATGAAAAACTTTATTCGTATCAGGCTCTCTTCGAATCAAAGTTACAGGGACAACTATCTCCAAAACAGCCTCCCCGGCGGGGAATCGAACCCCGGTCTTCTGCCTGACAGGCGGGAATACTCAGCACTACACTACGGAGGTTCTGATGTTGGAACAGAAATCAAATGTGTTTGCATCAGCTTTACAAAGAAAAATGATTGCAGTAAAGGGGTCCTTTAAAAAATCCAGTCCTGTTAGGGCAAAAATGGTAATTTTGCTCTATGACACCAAAATATCAACACAAATGATAAAAGATAAGTAAATATGTCTTGAGCACATGAAAAACTTTATTGGTATAAGGCTCTCTTCGAATAAAAGTTACAGGGACAACTATCTCCAAAACAGCCTCCCCGGCGGGGAATTGAACCACGGTCTCCCGCGTGACAGGCGGGGATACTCACCACTATACTAACGAAGATCTGATGTTGGAACAGAAATCAAAAGTCTTTGCATCAGCTTTACAAAGAAATATGATTGCAGTAAAGGTTTCCTTCAAAAAATCCAGTCCTGTTAAAGCAAGAGTGATAACTTTGCTCCATGTTACTCAAATATCAACACAACTAATGAAAGATAAGTAAATATGTCTTGAGCAGATGAAAAACTTAATTCGTATAAGGCCTCTCTTTGAATAAACGTTACAGGGACAACTATCTCCAACATAGCCTCCCCGGCGGGGAATCGAACCCCAGTCTCCTGCCTGACAGGCGGGGATACTCTACACTACAGTACGGAGGATCTGATGTTGGAACAAAAATCAAATGTCTTTGCATCAGCTTTACAAAGAAAGATGATCGCAGTAAAGGGGTTCTTTAAAAAATCCAGTCCTGTTAGGGAAAAATGATAATTTTGCTCTACGACACCCAAATATCAACACAAATAATAAAAGATAAGTAAATATGTCTTGAGCACATGAAAGACTTTATTGGTAAAAGGCTCTCTTCGAATAAAAGTTTAAGGGACAACTATCTCCAAAACAGCCTCCCCGCGGGGAATTGAGCCCCAGTCTCCCGCTTGACAGGCGGGGATACTCACCACTATACTACCGAGGATCTGAAGTTGGAACAGAAATCAAATATCTTTGCATCAGCTTTACAAAGAAAAATGATTGCAGTAAAGGTGTCCTTCAAAAAATCCAGTCCTGTTAAGGCAAAAGTGATAACTTTGCTCTATGTCACTCAAATATCAACACAACTAATGAAAGATAAGTAAATTACTTGAGCACATGAAAAACTTTATTCGTATAAAGCTCTCTTCGAATAAAAGTTTAAGGGACAACTATCTCCAAAACAGCCTCCCCAGCGAGGAATTGAACCTTGGTCTCCCGCGTGACAGGCGGGGATACTCACAACTATAATACCGAGGATCTGATGTTGTAACAGAAATCAAATGTCATTGCGTCAGCTTTACAAATAAAAATGATTGCAGTAAATGTGCCCTTCAAAATATCCAGTCCTGTTAAGGCAAAAGTGATAACTTTGCTCCATGACACCCAAATGTCAACACAACTAATGAAAGATAAGTAAATATGTCTTTACCACATGAAAAGCTTTATTCGTATAAGGCTCTCTTCGAATAAAAGTTAAAGGGACAACTATCTCCGAAACAGCCTCCCCGGCGGGGAATTGAACCCCGGTCTCCCGCGTGACAGGCGGGGATACTCACCATTATACTACCGAGGATCTGATGTTGGAAGAGAAATCAAATGTCTTTGCATCAGCTTTACAAAGAAAAATGATGCAGTAAAGATGTTCTTCAAAAAATCCAGTCCTGTAAGGCAAAAGTGATAACTTTGCTCAATGACACCCAAATATCAACACAACTAATGAAAGATAAGTAAATATGTCTTGAGCACATTAAAAACTTTATTCGTATAAGGCTCTCTTCGAATAAAAGTTTAAGGGACAACTATCTCCAAAAAAGCCTCCCCAGCGGGGAATTGAACCCCGGTCTCCCGCGTGACAGGCGGGGATACTCACAACTATAATACCAAGGATCTGATGTTGTAACAGAAATCAAATGTCATTGCGTCAGCTTTACAAATAAAAATGATTGCAGTAAAGGTGTCCTTCAAAAAATCCAGTCCTGTTAAGGCAAAAGTGATAACTTTGCTTTATGTCACTCAAATATCAACACAACTAATGAAAGATAGGTAAATATGTCTTGAGCACATGAACAACTTTATTCGTATAAGGCTCTCTGCGAATAAAAGTTTAAGGGACAACTATCTCCAAAACAGCCTCCCCGGCGGGGAATTGAACCTTGGTCTCCCGCATGACAGGCGGGGATACTCACCACTATACTACCAAGGATCTGATGTTGGAAAAGAAATCAAATGTCTTTGCATCAGCTTTACAAAGAAAAATGATGCAGTAAAGATGTTCTTCAAAAAATCGAGTCCTGTAAGGCAAAAGTGATAACTTTGCTCCATGACACCCAAATATCAACACAACTAATGAAAGATAAGTAAATATGTCTTGAGCACATTAAAAACTTTATTCGTATAAGGCTCTCTTCGAATAAAAGTTTAAGGGACAACTATCTCCAAAACAGCCTCCCCAGCGGGGAATTGAACCCCGGTCTCCCGCGTGACAGGCGGGGATACTCACAACTATAATACCGAGGATCTGATGTTGGAACAGAAATCAAATGTCATTGCGTCAGCTTTACAAATAAAAATGATTGCAGTGAATGTGCCCTTCAAAATATCCAGTCCTGTTAAGGCAAAAGTGATAACTTTGCTCCATGACACCCAAATGTCAACACAACTAATGAAAGATAAGTAAATATGTCTTGACCACATGAAAAGCTTTATTCGTATAAGGCTCTCTTCGAATAAAAGTTTAAGGGACAACTATCTCCAAAACAGCCTCCCCAACGGGGAATTGAACCCCGGTCTCCCGCGTGACAGGCGGGGATACTAACCACTATACTACCGAGGATCTGATGTTGGAAGAGAAATCAAATGTCTTTGCATCAGCTTTACAAAGAAAAATGATGCAGTAAAGATGTTCTTCAAAAAATCCAGTCCTGTAAGGCAAAAGTGATAACTTTGCTCCATGACACCCAAATATCAACACAACTAATGAAAGATAAGTAAATATGTCTTGAGCACATTAAAAATTTTATTTGTATTAGCGTCTTTTGAATAAAAATTACAGGGACAACTATCTCAAAAACAGCATCCCCAACGGGGAATTGAACCCGGTCACCCGTGTGACAGGCAGAGATACTCACCACTATACTACCGAGGATCTGATGTTTGAACAAAAATCAAATGTCTTTGCATCAGCTTTACAAAGAAAAATGATCGCAGTAAAGGGGTTCTTTAAAAAATCCAGTCCTGTTAGGGAAAAATGATAATTTTGCTCTACGACACCCAAATATCAACACAAATAATAAAAGATAAGTAAATATGTCTTGAGCACATGAAAGACTTTATTGGTAAAAGGCTCTCTTCGAATAAAAGTTTAAGGGACAACTATCTCCAAAACAGCCTCCCCCGCGGGGAATTGAACCCCAGTCTCCCGCGTGACAGGCGGGGATACTCACCACTATACTACCGAGGATCTGATGTTGGAACAGGAATCAAATATCTTTGCATCAGGTTTACAAAGAAAAATGATTGCAGTAAAGGTGTCCTTCAAAAAATCCAGTCCTGTTAAGGCAAAAGTGATAACTTTGCTCTATGTCACTCAAATATCAACACAACTAATGAAAGATAAGTAAATATGTCTTGAGCACATGAAAAACTTTATTCGTATAAAGCTCTCTTCGAATAAAAGTTTAAGGGACAACTATCTCCAAAACAGCCTCCCCAGCGAGGAATTGAACCCCGGTCTCCCGCGTGACAGGCGGGGATACTCACAACTATAATACCGAGGATCTGATGTTGTAACAGAAATCAAATGTCATTGCGTCAGCTTTACAAATAAAAATGATTGCAGTAAATGTGCCCTTCCAAATATCCAGTCCTGTTAAGGCAAAATGGATAACTTTGCTCCATGACACCCAAATGTCAACACAACTAATGAAAGATAAGTAAATATGTCTTGAGCACATTAAAAATTTTATTTGTATTAGCGTCTTTTGAATAAAAATTACAGGGACAACTATCTCAAAAACAGCCTCCCCAACGGGGAATTGAACCCGGTCACCCGTGTGACAGGCAGAGATACTCACCACTATACTACCGAGGATCTGATGTTGGAAGAGAAATCAAATGTCTTTGCATCAGCTTTACAAAGAAAAATGATTGCAGTAAAGGGGTTCTTTAAAAAATCCAGTCCTGTTAGGGCAAAAATGGTAATTTTGCTCAATGACACCAAAATATCAACACAAATGATAAAAGATAAGCAAATATGTCTTGAGCACATGAAAAACTTTATTGGTATAAGGCTCTCTTCAAATAAAAATTACAGGGACAACTATCTCCAAAACAGCCTCCCCGGCGGGGAATTGAGCCACGGTCTCCCGCGTGACAGGCGGGGATACTCACCACTATACTACCGAGGATCTGATGTTTGAACAGAATTCAAAAATCTTTGCATCAGCTTTACAAAGAAAAATGATTGCAGTAAAGGTGTCCTTCAAAAAATCCAGTCCTGTTAAGGCAAAAGTGAGAACTTTGCTCCATGGCACCCAAATATCAACACAAATAATAAAAGATAAGTAAATATGTCTTGAGCACATAAAAAACTTTATTTGTATCAGCCTCTCTTTGAATAAAAGTTACAGGGACAACTATTTCAAAAACAGCCTCCTTAACGGGGAATTGAACCCGCTCTCCCGTGTGACATGCGGAGATACTCACCACTATACTACAGAGGATCTGATGTTGGAACAGAAATCAATTGTCTTTGCATCAGCTTTACAAAGGAAAATGATTGCAGTAAAGGTGTTCTTTAAAAAATCTAGTCCTATTAAGGCGAAAGTAATAATTCTGCTCCATGACACCCAATTATCAACACAAATAATGAAAGATAAGTAAATATGTCTTGAGCACACGAAAAACTTTCTTAGTATCAGGCTCTCTTCGAATCAAAGTTACAGGGACAACTATCTCCAAAACAGCCACCCCGGCGGGGAATCGAACCCCGGTCTCCTGCCTGACAGGCGGGGATACTCAGCACTACACTACGGAGGTTCTGATGTTGGAACAGAAATCAAATGTCTTTGCATCAGCTTTACAAAGAAAAATGATTGCAGTAAAGGGGTTCTTTAAAAAATCCAGTCCTGTTAGGGCAAAAATGATAATTTTGCTCAATGACACCAAAATATCAACACAAATGATAAAAGATAAGCAAATATGTCTTGAGCACATGAAAAACTTTATTGGTATAAGGCTCTCTTCAAATAAAAATTACAGGGACAACTATCTCCAAAACAGCCTCCCCGGCGGGGAATTGAGCCACGGTCTCCCGCGTGACAGGCGGGGATACTCACCACTATACTACCGAGGATCTGATGTTGGAACGGAAATCAAAAGTCTTTGCATCAGCTTTACGAGGAAAAATGATTGCAGTAAAGGTGTCCTTCAAAAAATCCAGTCCTGTTAAGGCAAAAGTGATAACTTTCCTCCAAGGCACCCAAATATCAACACAAATAATAAAAGATAAATAAATATGTCTTGAGGATATGAAAAACTTTATTCGTATCAGGCTCTCTTCGAATCAAAGTAACAGGGACAACTATCTCCAAAACAGCCTCCCCGGCGGGGAATTGAACCCCGGTCTCCTACCTGACAGGCGGGGATACTCAGCACTACACTACGGAGGTTCTGATGTTGGAACAGAAATCAAATGTCTTTGCATCAGCTTTACAAAGAAAAATGATTGCAGTAAAGGGGTTCTTTAAAAAATCCAGTCCTGTTAGGGCAAAAATGGTAATTTTGCTCAATGACACCAAAATATCAACACAAATGATAAAAGATAAGCAAATATGTCTTGAGCACATGAAAAACTTTATTGGTATAAGGCTCTCTTCAAATAAAAATTACAGGGACAACTATCTCCAAAACAGCCTCCCCGGCGGGGAATTGAGCCACGGTCTCCCGCGTGACCGGCGGGGATACTCAGCACTACACTACGGAGGTTCTGATGTTGGAACAGAAATCAAATGTCTTTGCATCAGCTTTACAAAGGAAAATGATTGCAGTAAAGGTGTTCTTTAAAAAATCTAGTCCTATTTAGGCGAAAGTAATAATTCTGCTCCATGACACCCAATTATCAACACAAATAATGAAAGATAAGTAAATATGTCTTGAGCAAACGAAAAACTTTCTTAGTATCAGGCTCTCTTCGAATCAAAGTTACAGGGACAACTATCTTCAAAACAGCCTCCCCGGCGGGGAATCGAACCCCGGTCTCCTGCCTGACAGGCGGGGATACTCAGCACTACACTACGGAGGTTCTGATGTTGGAACAGAAATCAAATGTCTTTGCATCAGCTTTACAAAGAAAAATGATTGCAGTAAAGGGGTTCTTTAAAAAATCCAGTCCTGTTAGGGCGAAAATGGTAGTTTTGCTCTATGACACCAAAATATCAACACAAATGATAAAAGATAAGTAAATATGTCTTGAGCACATGAAAAACTTTATTGGTATAAGGCTCTCTTCGAATAAAAGTTACAGGGACAACTATCTCCAAAACAGCCCCCCCGGCGGGGAATTGAACCACGGTCTCCCGCGTGACAGGCGGGGATACTCACCACTATACTACCGAGGATCTGATGTTGGAACGGAAATCAAAAGTCTTTGCATCAGCTTTACGAGGAAAAATGATTGCAGTAAAGGTGTCCTTCAAAAAATCCTGTCCTGTTAAGGCAAAAGTGATAACTTTCCTCCAAGGCACCCAAATATCAACACAAATAATGAAAGATAAATAAATATGTCTTGAGGATATGAAAAACTTTATTCGTATCAGGCTCTCTTCGAATCAAAGTAACAGGGACAACTATCTCCAAAACATCCTCCCCGGCGGGGAATTGAACCCCGGTCTCCTACCTGACAGGCGGGGATACTCAGCACTACACTACGGAGGTTCTGATGTTGGAACAGAAATCAAATGTCTTTGCATCAGCTTTACAAAGAAAAATGATTGCAGTAAAGGGGTTCTTTAAAAAATCCAGTCCTGTTAGGGCAAAAATGGTAATTTTGCTCAATGACACCAAAATATCAACACAAATGATAAAAGATAAGCAAATATGTCTTGAGCACATGAAAAACTTTATTGGTATAAGGCTCTCTTCAAATAAAAATTACAGGGACAACTATCTCCAAAACAGCCTCCCCGGCGGGGAATTGAGCCACCGTCTCCCGCGTGACAGGCGGGGATACTCACCACTATACCTTCGAGGATCTGATGTTTGAACAGAATTCAAAAATCTTTGCATCAGCTTTACAAAGAAAAATGATTGCAGTAAAGGTGTCCTTCAAAAAATCCAGTCCTGTTAAGGCAAAAGTGAGAACTTTGCTCCATGGCACCCAAATATCAACATAAATAATAAAAGATAAGTAAATATGTCTTGAGCACATGAAAAACTTTATTTGTATCAGCCTCTCTTTGAATAAAAGTTACAGGGACAACTGTTTCAAAAACAGCCTCCTTAACGGGGAATTGAACCCGCTCTCCCGTGTGACATGCGGAGATACTCACCACTATACTACAGAGGATCTGATGTTGGAACAGAAATCAATTGTCTTTGCATCAGCTTTACAAAGGAAAATGATTGCAGTAAAGGTGTTCTTTAAAAAATCTAGTCCTATTAAGGCGAAAGTAATAATTCTGCTCCATGACACCCAATTATCAACACAAATAATGAAAGATAAGTAAATATGTCTTGAGCACACGAAAAACTTTCTTAGTATCAGGCTCTCTTCGAATAAAAGTTACAGGGACAACTGTTTCAAAAACAGCCTCCTTAACGGGGAATTGAACCCGCTCTCCCGTGTGACATGCGGAGATACTCACCACTATACTACAGAGGATCTGATGTTGGAACAGAAATCAATTGTCTTTGCATCAGCTTTACAAAGGAAAATGATTGCAGTAAAGGTGTTCTTTAAAAAATCTAGTCCTATTAAGGCGAAAGTAATAATTCTGCTCCATGAAACCCAATTATCAACACAAATAATGAAAGATAAGTAAATATGTCTTGAGCACACGAAAAACTTTCTTAGTATCAGGCTCTCTTCGAATCAAAGTTACAGGGACAACTATCTCCAAAACAGCCTCCCCGGCGGGGAATCGAACCCCGGTCTCCTGCCTGACAGGCAGGGATACTCAGCACTACACTACGGAGGTTCTAATGTTGGAACAGAAATCAAATGTCTTTGCATCAGCTTTACAAAGAAAAATGATTGCAGTAAAGGGGTTCTTTAAAAAATCCAGTCCTGTTAGGGCGAAAATGGTAGTTTTGCTCTATGACACCAAAATATCAACACAAATGATAAAAGATAAGTAAATATGTCTTGAGCACATGAAAAACTTTATTGGTATAAGGCTCTCTTCGAATAAAAGTTACAGGGACAACTATCTCCAAAACAGCCTCCCCGGCGGGGAATTGAACCACGGTCTCCCGCGTGACAGGCGGGGATACTCACCACTATACTACCGAGGATCTGATGTTTGAACAGAATTCAAAAATCTTTGCATCAGCTTTACAAAGAAAAATGATTGCAGTAAATGTGTCCTTCAAAAAATCCAGTCCTGTTAAGGCAAAAGTGATAACTTTGCTCTATGTCACTCAAATATCAACACAACTAATGAAAGATAAGTAAATATGTCTTGAGCACATGAAAAACTTTATTCGTATAAGGCTCTCTTCGAATAAAAGTTAAAGGGACAACTATTTAAAAAACAGCCTCCCCGGCGGAGAATTGAACCCCGGTCTCCCGCATGACAGGCGGGGATACTCACCACTATACTACCGAGGATCTGATCTTGGAAGAGAAATCAAATGTCTTTGCATCAGCTTTACAAAGAAAAATGATGCAGTAAAGATGTTCTTCAAAAAATCCAGTCCTGTAAGGCAAAAGTGATAACTTTGCTCCATGACACCCAAATATCAACAAAACTAATGAAAGGTAAGTAAATATGTCTTTAGCACATTAAAAACGTTATTTGTATAAGCCTCTCTTTGAATAAAAGTTACAGGGACAACTTTTTCAAAAACAGCCTCCCCAACGGGGAATTGAACCCGCTCTCCCGTGTGACATGCGAAGATACTCACCACTATACTACCGAGGATCTGATGTTGGAACAGAAATCAAATGTCTTTGCATCAGCTTTACAAAGGAAAATGATTGCAGTAAAGGTGTTCTTTGAAAAATCTAGTCCTATTAAGGCGAAAGTCATAATTTTGCTCCATGACACCCAAATATCAACACAAATAATGAAAGATAAGTAAATATGTCTTGAGCACACAAAAAACTTTATTGGTATAAGGCTCTCTTCGAATACAAGTTACAGGGACAACTATCTCCAAAACAGCCTCCCTGGCGGGGAATTGAACCCTGGTCTCCCGCGTGACAGGCGGGGATACTCACCACTATACTACCGAGGATCTGATGTTAGAACAGAAATCAAAAGTCTTTGCATCAGCTTTACAAAGAAAAATGATTGCAGTAAAGGTGTCCTTCAAAAAATCCAGTCCTGTTAAGGCAAAAGTGAGAACTTTGCTCCATGGCACCCAAATATCAACACAAATAATAAAAGATAAGTAAATATGTCTTGAGCACATGAAAAACTTTATTGGTATAAGGCTCTCTTCGAATAAAAGTTACAGGGACAACTATCTCCAAAACAGCCTCCCGGCGGGGAATTCAACCCCGGTCTCCCGTGTGACAGGCGGGGATACTCACCACTATACTACCGAGGATCTGATGTTGGAAAAAAAATCAAAAGTCTTTGCATCAGCTTTACAAAGAAAAATGATTGCAGTAAAGGTGTCCTTCAAAAAATCCATTCCTGTTAAGGCAAAAGTGATAACTTTGCTCTATGTCACTCAAATATCAACAAAACTAATGAAAGATAAGTAAATATGTCTTGAGCACATGAAAAGCTTTATTCGTATAAGGCTCTCTTCGAAAAAAAGGTTACAGGGACGACTATCTCCAAAACAGCCTCCCTGGCGGGGAATAGAACCCCGGTCTCCCGCGTGACAGGCGGGGATACTCACCACTATACTAACGAGGATCTGATGTTGGAACAGAAATCAAATGTCTTTGCATCAACTTTACAAAGAAAAATGATTGCAGTAAAGGTGTCTTTCAAAAAATCCAGTCCTTTTAGGGCAAAAGTGATAACTTTGCTTTATGTCACTCAAATATCAACACAACTAATGAAAGATAAGTAAATATGTCTTGAGCACATTAAAAACTTTATTTGTATAAGCCTCTCTTTGAATAAAAGTTACAGGGACAACTTTCTCCAAAACAGCCTCCCCAACGGGGAATTGAATCCGGTCTCCCGTGTGACAGGCGGAGATACTCACTACTATACTACAGGGGATCTGATGTTTGAACAGAAATCAAATGACTTTGCATCAGCTTTACAAAGGAAAATGATTGCAGTAAAGGTGTTCTTTAAAAAATCCAGTCCTATTAAGGCGAAAGTCATAATTTTGCTCCATGACACCCAAATATCAACACAAATAATGAAAGATAAGTAAATATAGCTTGAGCAAATGAAAAACTTTATTGGTATAAGGCTCTCTTCGAATAAAAGTTACAGGGACAACTATCTCCAAAACAGCCTTCCCGGCGGGGAATTGAACCCGGTCTCCCGCCTGACAGGCGGGGATACTCACCACTATACTACTGAGGATCTGATGATGGAACAGAAATCGAAAGTCTTTGCATCAGCTTTACAAAGAAAAATGATTGCAGTAAAGGTGTCCTTCAAAAAATCCAGTCCTGTTAAGGCAAAAGTGATAACTTTGCTCTATGTCACTCAAATATCAACAAAACTAATGAAAGATAAGTAAATATGTCTTGAGCACATGAAAAGCTTTATTCGTATAAGGCTCTCTTCGAAAAAAAGGTTACAGGGACGACTATCTCCAAAACAGCCTCCCTGGCGGGGAATAGAACCCCGGTCTCCCGCGTGACAGGCGGGGATACTCACCACTATACTAACGAGGATCTGATGTTGGAACAGAAATCAAAAGTCTTTGCATCAGCTTTACAAAGAAATATGATTGCAGTAAAGGTTTCCTTCAAAAAATCCAGTCCTGTTAAAGCAAGAGTGATAACTTTGCTCTATGTCACTCAAATATCAACACAACTAATGAAAGATAAGTAAATATGTCTTGAGCAGATGAAAAACTTAATTCGTATAAGGCTGTCTTTGAATAAACGTTACAGGGACAACTATCTCCAAAACAGCCTCCCCAACGGGGAATGGAGCCCGGTCTCCCGTGTGACAGGCGGAGATATTCACCACTATACTACCGAGGATCTGATGTTGGAACAGAAATCAAATGTCTTTGCATCAACTTTACAAAGAAAAATGATTGCAGTAAAGGTGTCTTTCAAAAAATCCAGTCCTTTTAGGGCAAAAGTGATAACTTTGCTCTATGTCACTCAAATATCAACACAACTAATGAAAGATAAGTAAATATGTCTTGAGCACATTAAAAACTTTATTTGTATAAGCCTCTCTTTGAATAAAAGTTACAGGGACAACTTTCTCCAAAACAGCCTCCCCAACGGGGAATTGAATCCGGTCTCCCGTGTGACAGGCAGAGATACTCACTACTATACTACAGGGGATCTGATGTTTGAACAGAAATCAAATGACTTTGCATCAGCTTTACGAAGGAAAATGATTGCAGTAAAGGTGTTCTTTAAAAAATCCAGTCCTATTAAGGCGAAAGTCATAATTTTGCTCCATGACACCCAAATATCAACACAAATAATGAAAGATAAGTAAATATATCTTGAGCAAATGAAAAACTTTATTGGTATAAGGCTCTCTTCGAATAAAAGTTACAGGGACAACTATCTCCAAAACAGCCTTCCCGGCAGGGAATTGAACCCGGTCTCCCGCCTGACAGGCGGGGATACTCACCACTATACTACTGAGGATCTGATGATGGAACAGAAATCGAAAGTCTTTGCATCAGCTTTACAAAGAAAAATGATTGCAGTAAAGGTGTCCTTCAAAAAATCCAGTCCTGTTAAGGCAAAAGTGATAACTTTGCTCTATGTCACTCAAATATCAACAAAACTAATGAAAGATAAGTAAATATGTCTTGAGCACATGAAAAGCTTTATTCGTAAAAGGCTCTCTTCCAAAAAAAGGTTACAAGGACGACTATCTCCAAAACAGCGTCCCCGGCGGGGAATTGAACCCCGGTCTCCCGCGTGACAGGCGGGGGTACTCACCACTATACTTCCGAGGATCTGATGTTGGAACAGAAATCAAATGTCTTTGCATCAGCTTTACAAAGAAAAATGATTGCAGTAAAGGTGTCCTTCAAAAAATCCAGTCCTGTTAAGGCAAAAGTGATAACTTTGCTCCATGGCACCCAAAAATCAACATAACTAAAGAAAGATAAGTAAATATGTCCTGAGCATATGAAAAACTTTATTCGTATAAGGCTCTCTTTGAATCAAAGTTACAGGGACAACTATCTCCAAAACAGCCTCCCCAGCGGGGAATCGAACCCCAGTTTCCTGCCTGAAGCCGGGATACTCACCACTACACTACGGAGGATCTGATGTTGGAACAGAAATCAAATGTCTTTGCATCAGCTTTACAAAGAAAAATGATTGCAGTAAAGGGGTTCTTTAAAAAATCCAGTCCTGTTAGGGCAAAAATGATAACTTTGCTTTATGACACCCAAATATCAACATAACTAATGAAAGATAAGTAAATATGCCTTGAGCATATGAAAAACTTTATTCGTATAAGGCTCTCTTCGAATAAAAGTTACAGGGACAACTATCTCAAAAACAGCCTGCCCGGCGGGGAATTGAACCCCGGTCTCCCGCATGACAGGCGGGGATACTAACCACTATACAACCAAGGATCTGATGTTGGAACAAAAATCAAATGTCTTTGCATCAGCATAAAAAAGGAAAAAGATTGCAGTAAAGGTGTTCTTTAAAAAATCTAGTCCTGTTAAGGCGAAAGTCAAAACTTTGCTCCCTAACACCCAAATATCAACACAAATAATGAAAGATAAGTAAATATGTCTTGAGCACATTAAAAACTTTATTTGTATAAGCCTCTCTTTGAATAAAAGTAACAGGGACAACTATCTCCAAAACAGCCTCCCCAGCGGGGAATCGAATCCCAGTCTCCTGCCTGAAGCGGGGATCATCACCACTACACTACAGAGGATCTGATGTTGGAACAGAAATCAAATGTCTTTGCATCAGCTTTACAAAGAAAAATGATTGCAGTAAAGGGGTTCTTTAAAAAATCCAGTCCTGTTAGGGCAAAAATGATAACTTTGCTCTTTGACACCCAAATATCAACATAACTAATGAGAGATAAGTAAATATGTCTTGAGCATATGAAAAACTTTATTCGTATAAGGCTCTCTTCGAATAAAAGTTACAGGGACAACTATCTCCAAAACAGCCTCCCAGGCGGGGAATTGAACGCCGGTCTCCCACGTGACAGGCGGGGATACTCACCACTATACTACCGAGGATCTGATGTTGGAACAGACATCAAATGTCTTTGCATCAGCTTTACAAATAAAAATGATTGCAGTAAAGGTGCCCTTCAAAAAATCCAGTCCTGTTAAGGAAAAAGTGATAACTATGCTCCATGACACCCAAATTTCAACACAACTAATAAAAGATAAAGTAAATATGTCTTGAGCACATGAAAAGCTTTATTCGTATAAGGCTCTCTTCGAATAAAAGTTACAGGGACAACTATCTCCAAAACAGCCTCCCAGGGGGGGAATTGAGCGCCGGTCTCCAACGTGACAGGCGGGGATACTCACCGCTATACTACCGAGGATCTGATGTTGGAACAGACATCAAATTTCTTTGCATCAGCTTTACAAATAAAAATGATTGCAGTAAAGGTGCCCTTCAAAAAATCCAGTCCTGTTAAGGAAAAAGTGATAACTATGCTCCATGACACCCAAATTTCAACACAGCTAATGAAAGATAAAGTAAATATGTCTTGAGCACATGAAAAGCTTTATTCGTATAAGGCTCTCTTCGAATAAAATTTAAAAGGACAACTATCCCCGAAACAGCCTCCCCAACGGGGAATTGAGCCCGGTCTCCCGTGTGACAGGCGGAGATACTCACAACTATACTACCGAGGATCTGATGTTGGAACAAAAATCAAATGTCTTTGCATCAACTTTACAAAGAAAAATGATTGCAGTAAAGGTGTCTTTCAAAAAATCCAGTCCTTTTAAGGCAAAAGTTATAACTTTGCTCAGTGACACCCAAATATCAACACAACTAATGAAAGATAAGTAAATATGTCTTGAGCACATCAAAAACTTTATTTGTATAAGCGTCTCTTTGAATAAAAGTAACAGGGACAACTATCTCCAAAACAGCCTCCCCAGCGGGGAATCGAACCCCAGTCTCCTGCCTGAAGCGGGGATACTCACCACTACACTACGGAGGATATGATGTTGGAACAGAAATCAAATGTCTTTGCATCAGCTTTACAAAGAAAAATAATTGCAGTAAAGGGGTTCTTTAAAAAATCCAGTCCTGTTAGGACAAAAATGATAACTTTGCTCTTTGACACCCAAATATCAACATAACTAATGAAAGATAAGTAAATATGTCTTGAGCATATGAAAAACTTTATTCGTATAAGGCTCTCTTCGAATAAAAGTTACAGGGACAACTATCTCCAAAACAGCCTCCCAGGCGGGGAATTGAACGCCGGTCTCCCACGTGACAGGCGGGGATACTCACCACTATACTACCGAGGATCTGATGTTGGAACAGACATCAAATGTCTTTGCATCAGCTCTACAAATAAAAATGATTGCAGTCAAGGTGCCCTTCAAAAAATCCAGTCCTGTTAAGGCTACAGTGATAACTATGCTCCATGACACCCAAATTTCAACACAATTAATGAAAGATAAAGTAAATATGTCTTGAGCACATGAAAAGCTTTATTCGTATAAGGCTCTCTTCGAATAAAATTTAAAAGGACAACTATCCCCGAAACAGCCTCCCTAGCGGGGCATTGAACCCCGGTCTCCCGCGTGACAGGCAAGGATACTCACCACTATACTACCGAGGATCTGATGTTGGTACAGAAATCAAAAGTCTTTGCATCAGCTTTACAAAGAAAAATGATTGCAGTAAAGGTTTCCTACAAAAAATCCAGTCCTGTTAAAGCTAAAGTGATAACTTTGCTCTATGTCACTCAAATATCAACACAACTAATGAAAGATAAGTAAATATGTCTTGAGCACATGAAAAACTTAATTCGTATCAGGCTGTCTTTGAATAAAAGTTACAGGGACAACTATCTCTAAAACAGCCTCCCCAACAGGGAATTGAGCCCGGTCTCCCGTGTGACTGGTGGAGATACTCACCACTATACTACCGAGGATTTGATGTTGGAACAGAAATCAAATGTCTTTGCATCAGCTTTACAAATAAAAATGATTGCAGTAAAGGTGCCCTACCAGGCGTTCAATACCTGAGTATCTCCAAAACAGCCTCCCAGGCGGGGAATTGAACGCCGGTCTCCCACGTGACAGGCGGGGATACTCACCACTATACTAAAGAGGATCTGATGTTGGAACAGACATCAAATGTCTTTGCATCAGCTCTACAAATAAAAATGATTGCAGTCAAGGTGCCCTTCAAAAAATCCAGTCCTGTTAAGGCTACAGTGATAACTATGCTCCATGACACCCAAATTTCAACACAATTAATGAAAGATAAAGTAAATATGTCTTGAGCACATGAAAAGCTTTATTCGTATAAGGCTCTCTTCGAATAAAATTTAAAAGGACAACTATCCCCGAAACAGCCTCCCCAGCGGGGCATTGAACCCCGGTCTCCCGCGTGACAGGCAAGGATACTCACCACTATACTACCGAGGATCTGATGTTGGTACAGAAATCAAAAGTCTTTGCATCAGCTTTACAAAGAAAAATGATTGCAGTAAAGGTTTCCTTCAAAAAATCCAGTCCTGTTAAAGCTAAAGTGATAACTTTGCTCTATGTCACTCAAATATCAACACAACTAATGAAAGATAAGTAAATATGTCTTGAGCACATGAAAAACTTAATTCGTATCAGGCTGTCTTTGAATAAAAGTTACAGGGACAACTATCTCTAAAACAGCCTCCCCAACAGGGAATTGAGCCCGGTCTCCCGTGTGACTGGTGGAGATACTCAACACTATACTACCGAGGATTTGATGTTGGAACAGAAATCAAATGTCTTTGCATCAACTTTACAAAGAAAAATAATTGCAGTAAAGGGGTTCTTTAAAAAATCCAGTCCTGTTAGGGCAAAAATGATAACTTTGCTCTATGACACCCAAATATCAACATAACTAATGAAAGATAAGTAAATATGTCTTGAGCATATGAAAAACTTTATTCGTATAAGGCTCTCTTCGAATAAAAGTTACAGGGACAACTATCTCCAAAACAGCCTCCCAGGCGGGAAATTGAACGCCGGTCTCCCACGTGACAGGCGGGGATACTCACCGCTATACTACCGAGGATCTGATGTTGGAACAGACATCAAATGTCTTTGCATCAGCTTTACAAATAAAAATGATTGCAGTAAAGGTGTTCTTTAAAAATCTAGTCCTGTTAAGGCCAAAGTCAAAACTTTGCTCCCTAACACCCAAATATCAACACAAATAATAAAAGATAAGTAAATATGTCTTGAGCACATTAAAAACTTTATTTGTATAAGCCTCTCTTTGAATAAAAGTAACAGGGACAACTATCTCCAAAACAGCCTCCCAGGCGGGGAATTGAACGCCGGTCTCCCACGTGACAGGCGGGGATACTCACCACTATACTACCGAGGATCTGATGTTGGAACAGACATCAAATGTCTTTGCATCAGCTTTACAAATAAAAATGATTGCAGTAAAGGTGCCCTTCAAAAAATCCAGTCCTGTTAAGGAAAAAGTGATAACAATGCTCCATGACACCCAAATTTCAACACAACTAATGAAAGATAAAGTAAATATGTCTTGAGCACATGAAAAGCTTTATGCGTATAAGGCTCTCTTCGAATAAAATTTAAAAGGACAACTATCCCCGAAACAGCCTCCCCGGCGGGGCATTGAACCCCGGTCTCCCGCGTGACAGGCAAGGATACTCACCACTATACTACCGAGGATCTGATGTTGGTACAGAAATCAAAAGTCTTTGCATCAGCTTTACAAAGAAAAATGATTGCAGTAAAGGTTTCCTTCAAAAAATCCAGTCCTGTTAAAGCTAAAGTGATAACTTTGCTCTATGTCACTCAAATATCAACACAACTAATGAAAGATAAGTAAATATGTCTTGAGCACATGAAAAACTTAATTCGTATCAGGCTGTCTTTGAATAAAAGTTACAGGGACAACTATCTCCAAAACAGGCTCCCAAACGGGGAATTGAGCCAGTCTCCCGTGTGACAGGCGGAGATACTCACCACTATACTACCAAAGATCTGATGTTGGAACAGAAATCAAATGTCTTTGCATCAGCTTTACAAAGAAAAATGATGGCAGTAAAGGTGTTCTTTAAAAAATTTAGTCATATTAAGGCGAAAGTCATAACTTTGCTCCATGACACCCAAATATCAACACAAATAATGAAAGATAAGTAAATATGTCTTGAGCACATTAAAAACTTTATTGGTATAAGATTTTCTTCGAAAAAAAATACAGGGACAACTATTGCCAAAACAGCCTCCCCGGCGGGGAATTGAACCCCGGTTTCCCGCGTGACAGAAGGGGATACTCACCACTATACTACCGAGAATCTGATGTTGGAACAAAAATCAAATGTTTTTGCATCAGCTTTACAAAGAAAAATGATTGCAGTAAAGGTTTCCTTCAAAAAATCCAGTCCTGTTAAAGCTAAAGTGATAACTTTGCTCCATGACACCCAAATATCAACACAACTAATGAGAGATAAGTAAATATGTCTTGAGCAAATGAAAAACTTTATTCGTATAAGGCTCTCTTCGAATAAATGTTACAGGGACAACTATCTCCAAAACAGCCTCCACGGCGGGGAATTGAACTCCGGTCTCCAGCGTGACAGGCGGGGCTACTCACCACTATACTACCGAGGAACTAATGTTGTAACAGAAATCAAATGTCTTTGCATCAGCTTTACAAAGAAAAATGATTGCAGTAAAAGTGTCCTTCAAAAAATCCAGTCCTGTTAAGGCAAAAGTGATAACTTTGCTCCATGACACCCAAATATCAACACAACTAATGAGAGATAAGTAAATATTTCTTGATTACATGAAAAACTTTATTCGTATAAGGCTCTCTTCGAATAAAAGTTACAAGGACAACTATCTCCAAAACAGCCTCCCCGGCGGAGAATTGAACCCCGGTCTCCTGCGTGACAGGCGGGGCTACTCACCACTATACTACGGAGGATTTGATGTTGGAACAGAAATCAAATGTCTTATCATCAGCTTTACAAAGAAAAATGATTGCAGTAAAAGTGTCCTTCTAAAAATTACAGGGACAACTATCTCCAAAACAGCCTCCCCGGCAGGGAATTGAACCCGGGTCTCCCCCGTGACAGGCGAGGATCCTGACCACTATACTACCGAGGATCTGATGTAGGAACAGAAATCAATGTTTTGCATCAGCTTAACAAAGAAAAATGATAGCAGTAAAGGTGTCCTTCAAAAAATCCAGTCCTGTTAAGGCAAAGTGATAACTTTGCTCCATGTCACTCAAGTATCAACGCAACTAATGAAAAATAAGTAAATATGTCTTGAGCACATGAAAAACTTTATTCGTATAAGGCTCTCTTCGAATAAAAGTTAAATGGACAACTATCTCCAAAACAGCCTCCCCGGCGAGGAATTGAACCCCGGTCTCTCGCGTGACAAGCGGGGATACTCACCACTATACTACCAAGGATCTGATGTTGGAACAGAAATCAAATGTCTTTTAATCAACTTTACAAAGAAAAATGATTGGAGTAAAGGTGTCCTTCAAAAACTGCAGTCCTGTTAAGGCAAAAGTGATAACTTTGCTCCATGATAACCAAAATATCAACACAACTAATGAAAGATAAATAAATATGTTTTGAGCACATGAAAAACTTTATTCGTATAGGGCTCTCTTCGAATAAAAATTACAGGGACAACTATCTCCAAAACAATCTCCCCGGCAGGGAATAGAACCCGGGTCTCGCCCGTGACAGGCGGGGATCCTGACCACTATACTACCGAGGATCTGATGTAGGAACAGAAATCAATGTTTTGCATCAGCTTAACAAAGAAAAATGATAGCAGTAAAGGTGTCCCTTCAAAAAATCCAGTCCTGTTAAGGCAAAGTGATAACTATGCTCCATGTCACTCAAGTATCAACGCAACTAATGAAAAATAAGTAAATATGTCTTGAGCACATGAAAAACTTTATTCGTATAAGGCTCTCTTCGAATAAAAGTTAAAGGGACAACTATCTCCAACACAGCCTCCCCGGCGGGTAATTGAACCCCGGTCTCTCGCGTGACAGGCGGGGATACTCACCACTATACTACCAAGGATCTGATGTTGGAACAGAAATCAAATGTCTTTGAATCAACTTTACAAAGAAAAATTATTGCAGCAAAGGTGCCCTTCAAAAACTCCAGTCCTGCTAAGGCAAAAGTGATAACTTTGCTCTATGACACCCAAATATCAACACAAACAATGAAAGATAAGTAAATATGTCTTGAGCACATGAAAAACTTTATTCGTATAAGGCTCTCTTCAAATAAAAGTTAAAGGGACAACTATCTCCAAAACAGCCTCCCCGGCGGGTAATTGAACCCCGGTCTCCCGCGTGACAGGCGGGGATACTCACCACTATACAACCGAGGATCTGATGTTGAAACAGAAATCAAATGTCTTTGCATCAGCTTTAAAAAGAAAAATGATTTCAGTAAAGGTGTCCTTCAAAAAATCCAGTCCTGTTAAGAAAAAGTGATATATTTTCTCAATGACACCCAAATATCAACACAATTAATGGAACATAAGTAAATATGTCTTGAGCACATGAAAAACTTTATTCGTATAAGATTCTCTTCGAATAAAGGTTACAGGGGCAACTATCTCCAAAACAGCCTCCCCGGCGGGGAATTGTACCCCAGTCTCCTGCCTGACAGGCGGGGATACTCACCACTAAACTACCGAGGATCTGATGTTGGAACAGAAATCAAATGTCTTTGCATCAGATTTACAAAGAAAAATGATTGCAGTAAAGGTGTTCTTCAAAATATCCAGTCCTGTTAAGGCAAAGTGATAACTTTGCTCCATGACACCGAAATATCAACACAACTAATGAAAAATATGTAAATATGTCTTGAGCACATGAAAAACTTTATTCGTATAAGGCTCTCTTCGAATAAAATATACACGGACAACTATCTCCAAAACAGCCTCCCCGGCGGGGAATTGAACCCCAGTCTCCTGCGTGACAGGCGGGGCTATTCACCACTATACTATCGAGGATCTGATGTTGGAACAGAAATCAATTGTCTTAGCATCAGCTTTACAAAAAAAAATGATTGCAGTAAAGGTGTCCTTCAAAAACTGCAGTCCTGTTAAGGCAAAAGTGATAACCTTGCTCCATGATAACCAAAATATCAACACAACTAAGGAAAGATAAATAAATATGTCTTGAGCACATGAAAAACTTTATTCGTATAAGGCTTTCTTCGAATAAAAATTAAAGGGATAACTATCTCCAAAACAGCCTCCCCGGCAGGGAATTGAACCCTGGTCTCCCCCGTGACAGGCGGGGATCCTAACCACTATACTACCCAGGATCTGATGTAGGAACAGAAATCAATGATTTTGCATCAGCTTTACAAAGAAAAATGATAGCAGTAAAGGTGTCCTTCAAAAAATCCAGTCCTGTTAAGGCAAAGTGATAACTTTGCTCCATGTCACTCAAGTATCAACGCAACTAATGAAAAATAGTAAATATGTTTTGAGCACATGAAAAACTTTATTCGTATAAGGCTCTCTTCGAATAAAAGTTACAGGGACAACTATCTCCAAAACAGCCTCCCCGGCGGGGAAATTAACCCCGGTCTCCCGCGTGACAGGCGGGGATACTCACCACTGTACTACTGAGGATCTGATGTTGGAACAGAAATCAAATGTCTTTGAATCAACTTTACAAAGAAAAATTATCGCAGCAAAGGTGCCCTTCAAAAACTCCAGTCCTGCTAAGGCAAAAGTGATAACTTTGCTCCATGACACCCAAATATCAACACAAATAATGAAAGATAAGTAAATATGTCTTGAGCACATGAAAAACTTTATTCGTATAAGGCTCTCTTCAAATAAAAGTTAAAGGGAAAACTATCTCCAAAACAGCCTCCCCGGCGGGTAATTGAACCCCGGTCTCCCGCGTGACAGGGGGGGATACTCACCACTATACAAACGAGGATCTGATGCTGAAACAGAAATCAAATGTCTTTGCATCAGCTTTACAAAGAAAAATGATTGCAGTAAAGGTGTCCTTCAAAAACTGCACTCCTTTTAAGGCGAAAGTCAAAACTTTGCTCCATGACACCCAAAAATCAACAAAAATAATGAAAGATAAATAAATATGTCTTGAGCACATGAAAAACTTTATTCGTATAAGGCTTTCTTCGAATAAAAATTACAGGGATAACTATCTCCAAAACAGCCTCCCCGGCAGGGAATTGAACCCGGGTCTCCCCCGTGACAGGCGGGGATCCTAACCACTATACTACCGAGGATCTGATGTAGGAACAGAAATCAATGATTTTGCATCAGCTTTACAAAGAAAAATGATAGCAGTAAAGGTGTCCTTTAAAAAATCAAGTCCTGTTAAGGCAAAGTGATAACTTTGCTCCATGTCACTCAAGTATCAACGCAACTAACGATAAATAGTAAATATGTCTTGAGCACATGAAAAACTTTATTCGTATAAGGCTCTCTTCGAATAAAAGTTACAGGGACAACTATCTCCAAAACAGCCTCCCCGGCGGGGAAATTCACCCCGGTCTCCCGCGTGACAGACGGGGATACTCACCACTGTACTACTGAGGATCTGATGTTGGAACAGAAATCAAATGTCTTTGAATCAACTTTACAAAGAAAAATTATCGCAGCAAAGGTGCCCTTCAAAAACTCCAGTCCTGCTAAGGCAAAAGTGATAACTTTGCTCCATGACACCCAAATATCAACACAAATAATGAAAGATAAGTAAATATGTCTTGAGCACATGAAAAACTTTATTCGTATAAGGCTCTCTTCAAATAAAAGTTAAAGGGACAACTATCTCCAAAACAGCCTCCCCGGCGGGTAATTGAACCCCGGTCTCCGGCGTGACAGGCGGGGATACTCACCACTATACAAACGAGGATCTGATGCTGAAACAGAAATCAAATGTCTTTGCATCAGCTTTACAAAGAAAAATGATTGCAGTAAAGGTGTCCTTCAAAAACTGCAGTCCTGTTAAGGCAAAAGTTATAACTTTGCTCCATGATAACCAAAATATCAACACAACTAATGAAAGATAAATAAATATGTTTTGAGCACATGAAAAACTTTATTCGTATAGGGCTCTCTTCGAATAAAAATTACAGGGATAACTATCTCCAAAACAGCCTCCCCGGCAGGGAATTGAACCCTGGTCTCCCCCGTGACAGGCGGGGATCCTAACCACTATACTACCGAGGATCTGATGTAGGAACAGAAATCAATGATTTTGCATCAGCTTTACAAAGAAAAATGATAGCAGTAAAGGTGTCCTTCAAAAAATCCAGTCCTGTTAAGGCAAAGTGATAACTTTGCTCCATGTCACTCAAGTATCAACGTAACTAATGAAAAATAGTAAATATGTCTTGAGCACATGAAAAACTTTATTCGTATAAGGCTCTCTTCGAATAAAAGTTACAGGGACAACTATCTCCAAAACAGCCTCCCCGGCGGGGAAATTAACCCCGGTCTCCCGCGTGACAGGCGGGGATACTCACCACTGTACTACTGAGGATCTGATGTTGGAACAGAAATCAAATGTCTTTGAATCAACTTTACAAAGAAAAATTATCGCAGCAAAGGTGCCCTTCAAAAACTCCAGTCCTGCTAAGGCAAAAGTGATAACTTTGCTCCAAGACACCCAAATATCAACACAAATAATGAAAGATAAGTAAATATGTCTTGAGCACATGAAAAACTTTATTCGTATAAGGCTCTCTTCAAATAAAAGTTAAAGGGACAACTATCTCCAAAACAGCCTCCCCGGCGGGTAATTGAACCCCGGTCTCCCGCGTGACAGGCGGGGATACTCGCCACTATACAAACGAGGATCTGATGCTGAAACAGAAATCAAATGTCTTTGCATCAGCTTTACAAAGAAAAATGATTGCAGTAAAGGTGTCCTTCAAAAACTGCAGTCCTGTTAAGGCAAAAGTGATAACTTTGCTCCATGATAACCAAAATATCAACACAACTAATGAAAGATAAATAAATATGTTTTGAGCACATGAAAAACTTTATTCGTATAGGGCTCTCTTCGAATAAAAATTACAGGGACAACTATCTCCAAAATAGCCTGCCCGGCAGGGAATTGAACCCGGGTCTCCCCCGTGACAGGCGAGGATCCTGACCACTATACTACCGAGGATCTGATGTAGGAACAGAAATCAATGTTTTGCATCAGCTTAACAAAGAAAAATGATAGCAGTAAAGCTGTCCTTCAAAAAATTCAGTCCTGTTAAGGCAAAGTGATAACTTTGCTCCATGTCACTCAAGTATCAACGCAACTAATGAAAAATAAGTAAATATGTCTTGAGCACATGAAAAACTTTATTCGTATAAGGCTCTCTTCAAATAAAAGTTAAAGGGACAACTATCTCCAAAACAGCCTCCCCGGCGGGGAATTGAACCCCGGTCTCTCGCGTGACAGGCGGGGATACTCACCACTATACTACCAAGGATCTGATGTTGGAACAGAAATCAAATGTCTTTGAATCAACTTTACAAAGAAAAATGATTGCAGTAAAGGTGTCCTTCAAAAACTGCAGTCCTGTTAAGGCAAAAGTGATAACTTTGCTCCATGATAACCAAAATATCAACACAACTAATGAAAGATAAATAAATATGTTTTGAGCACATGAAAAACTTTATTCGTATAGGGCTCTCTTCGAATAAAAACTACAGGGACAACTATCTCCAAAACAGCCTCCCCGGCAGGGAATTGAACCCGGGTCTCCCCCGTGACAGGCGGGGATCCTGACCACTATACTACCGAGGATCTGATGTAGGAACAGAAATCAATGTTTTGCATCAGCTTAACAAAGAAAAATGATAGCAGTAAAGGTGTCCCTTCAAAAAATCCAGTCCTGTTAAGGCAAAGTGATAACTTTGCTCCATGTCACTCAAGTATCAACGCAACTAATGAAAAATAAGTAAATATGTCTTGAGCACATGAAAAACTTTATTCGTATATGGCTCTCTTCGAATAAAAGTTAAAGGGACAACTATCTCCAAAACAGTCTCCCCGGCGGGGAATTGAACCCCGGTCTCTCGCGTGCCAGGCGGGGATACTCACCACTATACTACCAAGGATCTGATGTTGGAACAGAAATCAAATGTCTTTGAATCAACTTTACAAAGAAAAATGATTGCAGTAAAGGTGTCCTTCAAAAACTCCAGTCCTGCTAAGGCAAAAGTGATAACTTTGCTCTATGACACCCAAATATCAACACAAACAATGAAAGATAAGTACATATGTCTTGAGCACATGAAAAACTTTATTCGTATAGGGCTCTCTTCGAATAAAAATTACAGGGACAACTATCTCCAAAACAGCCTCCCCGGCAGGGAATTGAACCCGGGTCTCCCCCGTGACAGGCGGGGATCCTGACCACTATACTACCGAGGATCTGATGTAGGAACAGAAATCAATGTTTGACATCAGCTTTACAAAGAAAAATGATAGCAGTAAAGGTGTCCCTTCAAAAAATCCAGTCCTGTTAAGGCAAAGTGATAACTTTGCTCCATGTCACTCAAGTATCAACGCAACTAATGAAAAATAAGTAAATATGTCTTGAGCACATGAAAAACTTTATTCGTATAAGGCTCTCTTCGAATAAAAGTTAAAAGGACAACTATCTCCAAAACAGCCTCCCCGGCGGGGAATTGAACCCCGGTCTCTCGCGTGACAGGCGGGGATACTCACCACTATACTACCAAGGATCTGATGTTGGAACAGAAATCAAATGTCTTTGAATCAACTTTACAAAGAAAAATTATTGCAGCAAAGGTGCCCTTCAAAAACTCCAGTCCTGCTAAGGCAAAAATGATAACTTTGCTCTATGACACCCAAATATCAACACAAACAATGAAAGATAAGTAAATATGTCTTGAGCACATGAAAAACTTTATTCGTATAAGGCTCTCTTCAAATAAAAGTTAAAGGGACAACTATCTCCAAAACAGCCTCCCCGGCGGGTAATTGAACCCCGGTCTCCCGCGTGACAGGCGGGGATACTCACCACTATACAACCGAGGATCTGATGTTGAAACAGAAATCAAATGACTTTGCATCAGCTTTACAAAGAAAAATGATTGCAGTAAAGGTGTCCTTCAAAAAATCTAGTCTTGTTAAGGCAAAAGTGATAACTTTTCTTAATGACACCCAAATATCAACACAACTAATGAAACATAAGTAAATATGTCTTGAGCACATGAAAACTTTATTCGTATAAGATTCTCTTCGAATAAAGGTTACAGGGGCAACTATCTCCAAAACAGCCTCCCCGGCGGGGAATTGTACCCCAGTCTCCTGCCAGACAGGCGGGGATACTCACCACTATACTACCGAGGATCTGATGTTGGAACAGAAATCAAATGTCTTTGCATCAGATTTACAAAGAAAAATGATTGCAGTAAAGGTGTTCTTCAAAATATCCAGTCCTGTTAAGGCAAAGTGATAACTTTGCTCCATGACACCCAAATATCAACACAACTAATGAAAAATACGTAAATATGTCTTGAGCACATGAAAAACTTTATTCGTATAAGGCTCTCTTCGAATAAAAGTTGCAGGGACAACTATCTCCAAAACAGCCTCCCAGGCGGGGTATTGAACCCCAGTCTCCTGCCTGACAGGCGGGGATACTCACCACTATACTACCCAGGATATGATGTTGGAACAGAAATCAAATGTCTTACCATCACCTTAAAAAAGAAAAATGATTGCAGTATAGGTGTTCTTCAAAAAATCCAGTCTTGTTAAGGCAAAGTCATAAGTTTGCTCGATGACAACCAAATATCAACACAAATAACGAAAGATAAGCAAATATGTCTTGAGCAGATGAAAAACTTTATTCGTAAAAGCCTCTTTTCAAATAAGTGTTACAGAGACAATCATTTTCAAAACAGACTCCCCAGTGGGAAATTGAACCCCGGTCTCCAGCGTTCCAGGCAGGGATACTCACCACTATACTACCAAGGATCTTATGTTGCAACAGAAATCAAATGGTTTCACATCAGCTTTAAAGAGAAAAATGATTGCATTACAGGTTTTCTTCATAAAATCCAGTCTTGTATAGGGAAAAGTCATTATTTTTCTTAATGGCAACCAAATAACAACACAAATAATAAAAGATAGGTAAATATGCCTTGAAGAAATTATAAACTATATCTGTATAAGAACACGTTTTGTTATAAAACCAGAAGTCCCGCAGAAAACCTCACTATAGACAAAGACTATACCATAACCATGCTGTTTACACCACATAGGGCCCATCTACATGGTTTGGATCAATTCAGCCAATGAGAGGCCTTGAAATATCTGAAGTAGTGTCATCTGAAACCAAAGAGTTAATCCCTGCTGACAGATCACAGCCTAGGTGTTGATCCGTTGTAAATACTAATTTTAGAGATAACTGCTTGTCCTGCTTGGGCACGAAGTCTCTGAAAGGCAGTATTTGATAGTAGGACTATGCTGTGTCCTGGCCATGTAGTGAGAACAGAGAGAATTAGCTGGCGATTGCAATGCGCGATTCTAAAGATGCGCTATTGAAAAATGGGAACTTTCTTTCCTTGAGTAGAATAACTAATGCAAAACTTTTAACATAAAGTTTTGAATGTTTTTGAACATTACTTAGGAATTATATCGGTATTTATACACTTGATTTTCTCTGATCAGACCCAGTGGCGGCGCCAGGGGGGGAATGGGGGGGACTAGTCCCCCCCACTTTTGCAGAAAGATGGTATCTGAGATCCAAGCAAATCCGATGAGAAAATGAGGGGGGGTAGGCCTACGTCCTGTGAATTGTTTCGCAAGATTATTTCAATGTAATAGCTACCCAGTATTGTTTCGTATAAATTCTTATCAATTTCTATATATTCATGACTTCTGAAATTTGGACAGCCTCGTTCAATCGTTGATTTTGACAGCCAATTCTCATCAAAGGAAATCTCCTAATGTAATTAGAGCTTTTGGTGAGAGAACGTTTCCAGCATTTAAAAAGGCGTTCCCCAGCGTTGTAAAGGGCGTTTCCCTGGTTTCGACAGGGCGTGGCCCTAAAAAAAAATTTTCGGGGGCTCCGCCCCCTGTCCCTCGTCTTCCACATGTCCCCCCCACTTCTTGGCGGCTGGCGCCACCACTGATCAGACCTGAGTGTGCTACATACGAGATTCCCGACGTATATAGAATACCATTCTATCTATTCCTTCCTTATTCGTTTTAGGGTGGAAAGTGCAATACATCTTCTTTATGACTAATTCTTATAAAAAAACTAATATTCTCACCCTGGCAAAACTTTTCAACAACTACAACCCTCTCACTTTAATTGATAAACCAGGTGAAATGATAAACAATCCCCTTACCTGGTTGAATAACCACGAGTGATGCCTATAGTTTTTAAACTGGTTTCAAGATACATTCACGGGCGAAAACTTCCCCGCCAAAATGTTTTGTCCGCCAAACAAAACATCAGCGAAAACTCGGTATTCAGCAAGATCTCCAGATTTTACAGTCTTAGCGTAAACCGTTCATCTAAACTGCTTTTTTCCATCTTGTGTTGATAATTAAATCAAACATCGATTTAGTCTCTTGAAATGTGCGTAATCTATGATCTACTAAACATAATATTTTTTAGATTTTTTATTCCAGGCTTTACGCTCCATTCCCTGTAAAATAAACCTACTCTCACGCACAACATGCCTGACAACCTTTTGCAGGGCATACATACACACATTTTTTATAAGAAACTGTTCATTATAAATCTCAATAGCCTGATTTTCAAAACTTGATAACTTTTGTCCATGAATTTGTATGAGTCAAAAGTGAAATAGTCTCAATGTTGTCTTCGTTAGAGAATGTGTCTAGAACAGCCCAGTGATTTCCCTTTTCACATTATTGTGACCTTTTCTAACCCTCCATCTTGCAAAGCCTATCGTTCAGGAACAGTTTCCACTGAATGAGAGAGATTGGATGAAGTGAAATTTCATATATTTGATATGAACATGAATTTATGAGAAAATATTTTCGGGTTAATAATCTTGCAAAAAAACGTTTCCTAGAATCTGTGGTATGTAGATTAAGAATTGGTTTCTTTTAAAAATTTAGGCTATTGTATATAGCCTCACTTCCATCCATGGCTTCAATTACAAATTAAATTCCAAGACTCTTATAAGCCATCTAAGCTAAAGGGTTAAATACTTAAAATGCTTACAGACAAAGTAGAATACCCAAGCTTGCTCCGTATGAACCATTTGCTAATTTCTTGTGCTTTCTCATAGACTAAAGATTAGGAGAATGTAAAAACGAGTGGCGTTATGTATGGAAAATAATTCAAATCAAAAGTATAGCTATTGAAAATGGATAGATAGCGGTTTACAGGGCCGGATCCAGCACTCATGGAAAGAGGGAGGGCGTAACACACATATCAAAGGATAATGTTAAGGGAAATAGGGTATTATCAAGCTAATTGATTTGTTTTTCTACCAAAATAGGGGGCGTACACCCCTCACGCCCCCCCCCCCTGGATCCGGTCCTCGTTTATACAGGTCTTTGTTATTGTGTAGCTCACATGAGATTGCCTGTTCACACAGGGAGGAGTTGGTCGCTCGATGAAAATCTCGTACACTCTTCCTGAAAGTCCTATTTTAAGTCGGGACTTAATAACACATCATACTGAGGCCAAGTTTAGCTTGTTTGATTTGAACAGAACTGCCCTCTTTTTCTTTAGGAACACAGGCCCCGAATTATGCTAATAGTTAGGAACAACCTAAGAACAAGCTGAAGCTGGCCATTTTTAGATCAAGTTATGATAATAAGAAATAACCATGAGACCAAAAAATAAACACAAAACATGCATATTGATGACACCCTTATGTGTCAAAAATGTCATTGTCAAAGTAAAAACGATTTAAGAGAATTTCAGCCTAAAAATGGAAGAAAATTCATTTTAATTGTGGTCTAAAAAACTTTCCATCTTTCATTTCATTCATTGTTCAAAATCAATGATCATTGAAAATTAGGGACCATTCGTAACTTAGGTACGACCCTAGGACGATCTATCAAAATTATTCTATGTTAATGTTCCACAATTGCAAGGGAAATATAGACCCATCTTTACTACAGGAGGTTCAATTCAAGCTATTAGTCTTTGTTTCAGAAAAGTAGCACTCTGAAATTGAATAGAGCAACCATGGCCGTACATAGCGGGGGGGCAAGGGGGGCTGCTGCCCCCCTAAAAACTTCCAAAAGTATATGCTTTCCTATAGAGGATATCCTCAAAAAGCTCTTCAAAAGGGGTTTTGCCCCCCCGCTAAAAATGTTCTTTGTACGGCCTTGAGAGCAACATAAGGAGTTTTTGGATACATGTAATATATTGATTTGTCAATGTTACTAGTAATGAGGTAAATAACCCCTGAAGAAGATAGTAATGAAATGAAATACACCTCTCTTAACTCTTTTGAGGGCTATTGTGTAAGTGCGAGATAGATCCCTCTGTTTCTTGCTCTTTAATCAAACCAAATGAGTAAGAATCAATTCAATTGAACAACTATCTGAAACATTACGACTTTAAGTATACACCACCCTCCCATTACAACGGTGGAAACATTTCTGAATTCTCTATTGACTAGTCAGTACAAGGAGGCAGACCATAAGGTTTTTTATCTCTTAGGCCAGACCCCTCAGAGTGCATTTCGTTTAAAGCTGAACCAAATATTAAACTTTTTCTTTGTCTTCATTTCATGTTGAATTGTCTTGGTTTCATCCAACATCATAATCGCAATAAATCATCAGATGGCTCTATGTAAAGGATGACCTCTCACCAGGCGGTATTCAGAATATTTGAAGCTGTCTTCTTCCCAGAAGTGAAGTTAAGAAGTGAAGGATTGAAAGAACTCATTAAGGTATTGGGATGTTGGTCTAGAACTTGCTACCAGCAATATATTTGTACTCCTAACTATGGTATCCGTAAGATTCCGGGGTTTGCTGGCCTCCCCTACCCACTTATCCTCTCCTAGATAGTTAGTAAATAGCGGCTGGGGTCCATGAGTTGGCATGATTAAGCAGTCTTTGGTCCATGTTAGCCACTGTCTGTTTATTAGCTGTCAATATATTCATCACAGTGACCCATGGCGCAATCTAATCTTGCTCCAGTCCACCACTGGGCTCTCAGATTCCCCTCTCTACGTGCCAGACCACCATTGCAGTGGACAAGTACCACTCACAATGACCCTGGCTAGCTTATGTATAATATAGCGACCCTGGTCACAACATAGTTTGATGATCCAGACCACCGCTAAGAGTGTATTATCCGTTATTATAGCGATACTGGTCACAACAAAGCTTGATGTTGCAGACCACCTCTACGACTGTATTATCGATTATTATAGCGACCCTGGTCACAACTTAGCTTGATGATCCACACCACCACTACAACTATATCATCGATTATTATAGCGACCCTGGGCACAATATAGCTTGATGATCCAGACCACCGCTACGACTGTATTATCCGTTATTGTAGCGACCCTGATCACAACAAAGCTTGATGATCCAGACCACCGCTACGACTGTATTATCCGTTATTGTAGCGACCCTGATCACAACAAAGCTTGATGATCCAGACCACCGCTACGACTATATTATCCGTTATTATAGCGATACTGGTCACAACAAAGCTTGATGTTGCAGACCACCGCTACGACTGTATTATCGATTATTATAGCGACCCTGGTCACAACTTAGCTTGATGATCCACACCACCACTACAACTATATCATCGATTATTATAGCGACCCTGGGCATTTCATTTTTTTCATCTCATTTTATTTATCCACAAAATCCCTTCAGCTAAATACAGTTGTTTAAATAAATAAATAATTAATATAATATATAAAGTATTTAGATAAAAATTAAGAGATAAAAGTATTGCTATGGTTGCTGATGTTCCAGGGAGTTGTGCTTTGGTTGAGTTTTCAGCTCAACAAATGATTTTTCAATTGTTTTTTAAATCTGTGCAAGGTAGGAAGTTCCCTGATATTTATTGGGATTTCATTCCAGGCCTTAAGAGCCGAATATGAAAATCCTTTTTTGACATACTCAAGATTATACCTCGGAATCTGAAGATCTCTGCAGAATCGTGTGTTATAACTGGAGTATTTGGATCTTTGTTGAGATTTATTCCAGAGATTTGCTGGACAGAGTTTGTTTATTATCTTATAGGCCATAACAGCACGGTCAAACATGAGAAGGTTATCATGATGAAGAAAGGTGTTTGTCCATTTATCTTTAATTCTACAATTTTCAATCATGGAAATGGCCCTGTTTTGAAGATGTTGGAGGTTTTCCCTTTTTGAGCTTGAGACACTGCCCCAGATGACATTTGCATATCGCACGTGGCTTTCGACGAGAGCACGATATACATTGCCCAACTGAGATTGTGTGAGAATATTTTTTAACCTTTTTATGGATTTGAGACCGCCTTTGACTTTCCTTTTGACGGTTGCGAATTGCTCGTCCCAGTTAAGGCCTTCTTCTAAAATGACCCCAAGTGATTTGGTTTTTTTCACTCTTTTTATATCTGAGCCATTTATTCTCAATGTCTCATGAATATCTACTTTATTAGTTCTACGGGGATGCCCAATTATCATGTACTCTGTTTTTTAAGGATTGGCACTCAATTTGTTTACCCTCATATAATCAGAGATATTTGTCAATTCCTCTTGTGCTTTTTGAACTAGCTCCTCTACATTCGTAGATGTTAAAGTCACGTGAGTATCATCCGCGTACATGCCAGCCTTTGAAACTTTCAAACATTTTTCAAAGTCGTTTAGGTAAATTATGAAGAGGAGTGGTCCAAGGCAGGAACCTTGAGGAATACCACAGGCAACTGTCCTCGGCCTCGACTCATACCCGTTGGCGGCACAGTACTGCTTTCTGTTTTTGAGGTATGACTCAAACCAGTCTCCAGAATGTTCGCGAATACCGTATTTTCTCAATTTTTCTAGCAGAATCTTATGGTTAACAGTATCAAAAGCTTTCTTGAGGTCGAGGAATATTGATAAATTTAGTTTTTTGTGATCAATATTCTCGTACCAATAGTCAATACTATCTATCAGTGACGTAATTGTCGAACAAAGTTTTTGAAAAGCTGCCTGACTCGTTGTTAGAATACTATTTTCTTTAAGGTATTCATAAACTTGATCATGCACGATTCTTTCGAGAATCCTCGAGAAGACTGAGATCACTGATATAGGCCTATAGTTGTTAGCCTCACTTTTTGAGCCTGATTTAAAAATAGGGGTGACCTTCGCTACCTTCCAGACGTCAGGAAAAATGCCTTTTTGCAAGGAAGAGTTGAAGATCATTGTGAGCGGTCTACTTATTAAATCCGCTGCGTCTTTTATCAAGATGGTCGGTATTTTATCAGGTCCTGGTGCCTTACCATTTTTCAGTTGTTTAATGGCATTAGGCACGTAGTGATCGTTAACCGTGATGAGTCTCATCGTATTAGTTTTCCCATCAATGTGTTTCAGAGGATCATCGTTGGCTTTTTGTTCAATTTTGCTAGCAAGCTTGGGTCCAACTGAAACAAAATGATTATTCAATGCCTGTACTATATCTCGTTCGTTAGTCAGTCTTCTGTTATGGGCTTCCAGACTGGTAGGCATTGTTGATTTCGAGGATTTATCTAAGACTCTGTTTATGGTCTGCCACATTTTTTTCGGGTTGTCCTTGTTTTCGTTGATTAACCCATGATAGTGTGACTGAACAGCAGCCTTTATTTCTCTTGCTACTTTATTTCTAAGCTTTTTATATAAATTCCACTTTTCAGGAGACTTTTCAGCTCCCTTCTTAGCCAAATCTCTATCTCTCATTAGCTTTCTTAGGGATTGATTCAGCCATGGGGCAAAATCAGTTCTTGCCCTCCTTTTTTTGAGAGGTGCATGCATATCTAAGATAGTCTCAAATGTCTCCTGAAAAGCGGATGCCATTTCATTTGGATTTTCAGAGAGTGGATTGAGGATGGCTGGCCAATCTACATGATGGAGGTCCTGCCGAAAAATCTCCTTATTGTATTTGCTAAGGCTTCGAGTCTCAATAACCTTTGGTTTTTTCGTTTTGAGTCTCCAAGCATTAATTTTTCTAACTCCATATACCAAGTAGTGGTCCACCATCCCAATCCTTAAAACATCGGCTCTTAACCCTATTATGGCCGGGGGGGGGCACAAAGTGCCCGCGGCAAATTAAAAATGCTGTATCTCTAAAAAAAACACGAAATATTCTACTGAAACCTGTTCGACTTTTCCTTAAATCTATCAGAGAACTTGAAAAAATTATTTTTGTTACTATCACACCTTCGCTGATCACGTGACACCTCTCTTGTCAACAAGCGGTCAGGTGTTAAAATGTTTTAGGGCCTATATTTCTGCAACTATAACACATAGAGACTTGCTTGAAGCACCATTGGCTTTGTTTTGACAAGGGCTTTTGAATGATATATAATTTATTAGTATTTGCTGACGTAAGCAAAATTTAAAATCTATGACGTCATCAATATTTATGACGTCATATCTATAAAAGATAATTATTTTTTTCATTTGAAATTCCTTTTTTGGCGTTACTGAATAGAGATAAACTAGAAAAAATTCTATTTTTCAATCTGAATAGCTATTTTATCTTATTTTTCTTCATTGTAAAAGTCATCGACTTGAACATTTATGAAAAAATGGTAAAAATATAAAAAAATATAAAATGATGTCAAAATAATTCATAGATTATGATTCGAAAATGCTTTTTGTTCATAAATAGACCATTTGAGAGGCAAAAATACAATAAGGATAGCTTCAATAACAAGCTAAATGCCTATAAGTAGTTATCATGGTTTTTCAGACTTATGACGTCACTGTGACGTCATTGGTAGCCATTATGGTTTTAAAAACACCATCAATCGATAGAGCAAGTAAAGTTCTATAGTTCTACTAAGTTTCAAGCTTTTATCGCGTTCCTAACAAGAATTATAGGGGGCGGGCACAATGTGCCCCCCCCCGGTAGTACAAGGGTCCAAAAAGCCCGGTAGTAATAGGGTTAAGATGTACCTGGGGCTCGTTGTTGAGAAATGGTCAATTAGCGTTCTAGTGGTTGTCTGCACATTATGCTCATTTGTTGTAACAGCGACCCTGGTGTACTTATTTATTAGCTGGTCAAACTGAAACTCAGAATATATCATTTTGAGCCTATTGGCATTTGTATTTCGATTATTTCGGCACAATATAGCTTGATGATCCAGACCACCGCTACGACTGTATTATCCGTTATTGTAGCGACCCTGATCACAACAAAGCTTGATGATCCAGACCACTGCTACGACTGTATTATCCGTTATTATAGCAACCCTGGTCACAAAATAGCTTGATGATCCCGACCACCGCTACGACTGTATTATCCGTTATTGTAGCGACCCTGATCACAACAAAGCTTGATGATCCAGACCACTGCTACGACTGTATTATCCGTTATTATAGCAACCCTGGTCACAAAATAGCTTGATGATCCAGACCACCGCTAGGACTGTATTATCTATTATCCAATGTGCCCCCCGGTAGTACAAGGGTCTAAAAAGCCCAGTAGTAATAGGGTTAACAGGGGTCATACTCTATCTTTAATATCTATCCGGGGTCATACTCTATAAGAAATGAATTTTGAATACATATTTCTAAATGTTTGAATGTTTGATGAAAAACCTTTTTGTCTCTGCTAATTTAGGATACTTTTATTATGCTACTAATTTGATTGAGAAAAAAGATCCCAAACGGTAAGGTAGTGTGATAATTTACCAAAGCGTGACTAAGGGGTTGAAAATTATTCGATACTTCCTACTTCTTACTCATTTGTGTCCTAGATTTAGGATTTAACTCTGATTATAACAAGTTTCATGCGGGCATAACCAGGGTTCTAATGCCTCAAGATTCTTAGGCCTGCTGCTACACTTCTGTTGATTATGCAAATGAAAGCAGAGGGGAAGGCCTTGAAATGGAAAAAAGAGACAATTATAAAGGCCTAAAGCTATCTAAAATGTAAGCAACTAGACAAGAAGGCGAACCATGTCATGCTTATTTTGACAAAAGCTCTGTTGCATGTCAAAAATGGAAAACAAGAACTGTCCTAAAAGACATATACACCATCTATCTGCGTGAGCTGTCATGGATTGCACAATGAAATTAATGGCTTACCTCTGATTTTCCTGCTAGCTATCAAGAATAAGATTGGCAATCTCCACAGGCTCTTTTAGCTTCTCCACAGCTTTTTCCGCCATTTTGGCTGTTAGAAAGCTTGGATCAAAATTCTTTCATGTGATCACTTTGCAAAGTTGAGTTTGCGCATGCTCTTATTGAGTTGAATTGTGTTGTATTTATAGTTTTACCTCCTGTCACAATAGGTAAGCTTTAGGCTCCCTATAATGTGATTTCGAGTTCTTTGAAAGTATTAACAGGGCACGAAACGTGTTTCTAGAATAAAGCTCTAGATTTTATATCCAAACTCAAATTGAATTGGCCTAAAAACAACAACGAAATTGTAAGGTCAGAACCCAACCAGTTCTTCCAGTTCAAATGTAAATATAAACGGTCTTACAGTAGTCTTCACTCAGCCTCAAAATGTCACACTAGGTAAGCTTTAGGCTCCCTATAATGTGATTTCGAGTTCTTTGAACTTGAAATCGCCTTGTCACTCCTTTTTTCAAAAACTTTTTCGCCTCCCTTCTTTCTCACGATCCTTCCCATAATCCTCCAGTCTGCTAAAATGCATTGTCCCGGATGTCCTTCTCCTCTGGGGGGGTTGTTTTTATAATTAAGCTATAAGGTGTGATACCTCCCTTATCTCCGTTCATTGCCTTTTTCAAATTATTTCCTGCACTTGAATTCTTTGTGCTCGCCTCAAGGGAGGATGCAGTATGCGAAAATGCCAAGGTGTACAGTGATCTGGGTATGAAATTATCGGACAAGGTCTTCGTAAATAAAATTTTTTGTAAGACTTTAGAAATATAGGCAAATGAAGAGAAAATAATATCATTTCCACCTTTGGTCCAGTCAGGAATTGCGGGTAGTTTAAGTTTAAGACTGAGGCTAATGACATTGGATTCGAGAACTGCTAGATACGTTTTGTTAAATAAAGGGCAAAATAATCCAAAAAGTTCTATATTCAAAAGAGTTAGAAATAGAGTAAAAATAGCTTAGTGGATTAGTTGGATGAAGAACATCAAATTCAAGAATGCCGAGTTTCGGCAGATATAGTTTTGCAAAACGTTCGAAAATGAGGTAACAAACAGCTGAGCATGGTTTTAACCACCCAAAGACTCTAGGTGGTAGGTGGAAAACAAATATAAGGTATCCACTGGCGAAGCTACCAGTAGTGCTGGTGGTCAGCACGACCATCATTTTTAAACAAAATAACACTTTTCTAATTTCCTTTTCTTTAAAACTCTTCCTTTTCTTGTCACCGATCCATACGATTAATCCTCAGTAATTTGCTAGCGACCACTTTTCATTTTAAGTCTTTGTGCGAGGGTAAGGTTCCACAACATAGGGCTTCAAAAGTTATGCCTGGTCATGCTATAAATTTTGAGCGCTGACTGAAAGCATGTTTGGACGCCCTGTGCCTAGTTGTGCTCAAAATCTTGTACATGAACTGGATAAAACAAACAAACTTAATACCCTGTAATCTACTGACCTAAACAATAAAACAATAGAGGTAGTGCTCATGAGGATCGAGCACGACCAAGGCATAAATTATCGTCAATTAAGCAAGAATAAAGGGATTTGATTGGTCAGAACAGGAAAAAGGGCCTATTATTTTTTGCTTTGGTCGTGCTCAACCAGAATAGCACGACTGTTTTTTACTTGTTGCTTTTTACGCTGCTCTGGTGCAGATTCGGGTTGAAGAAGCTGTGGGCCAGCTATATATTGTTTGCTAATTTCTGTTTCAAGTTTAACTGATTAAATTCTGCTCGTGCAACTGCCAAGATATTGTGCCTTCTCGTATTTCATCAGGTTTGGGACAGGAAGTTATAGAAGGAAAAGAAATGAGGTACTGAAGGGAGATAAGAACAATATAAGGAGAAAAGCGGACTTCATTTGCTGGTTGTTTAGGTCTTGATGAGTCTCGTCAGCTTATTTATAAAACCAAAATAAACTTTACTATTCTTCATACTCTCTCTTTACAGGCTTCAAAATCAAAGATTAGGAAAGATTTTTGAGTTAAGAAATCTGTTCTGAGTCACTTTGGTATCAATACCAACGTATTCTCACAAGACCTGTTGTCTTCCTTCCAAACCACTAAGATATGGAGAGAGCTTCGGGGGCCGCAGATCTTGATGGCAAAGGAATACAAAATGTAAACACAACTCTAATGCTTCAAAATATATTACTTAGCTAGATATAAACCTCCATAACTCAAGTATAATAGGGTAACAGGAAAGTCCATTTTTATAGGAAAGTTTTTGTTTTTGTTTTTTTGAATAATTGAACATTTGCTATAAACAAAAGGAAAACAGATGAGAAGGAGAACCCTTCAACCCAACCACTTAGAACAGCAGCGTGAAGCCGTGTATAAAGGTCTTTAGTTAGGCCCCTAAGTGGTCGAGAGAAAGAAGAGGTCCCTCAAATATTCCCACCTTTGTTAAAAAATGGGCTTAAATTTTTTGTCGTTGTATATTATTATGGGCTATTGTGACCACCAAGACTCAATAATTGAGTCTGAGGAAAACGTCCCTTGCTGAGGTTTTTGAAAACCTTTGGACGACAGTTTTTATGGAGCTCGAAGGCTTCTGATTGGCTGAGTCGGAAGGTTCTCCGTGGAGGCTGCACCACTGATCTCAAAATTAAGACTGGATTGAGCATGATGTTGTTTCTTCATTGAGATGTTGAAGCCCATTGTTTTGGCTTGTGTTTGGCATCCCAATATGGCTGCCAAAGAAATTATTTTACCTGTATTCTTTGCTAACAATAGCTGCACGATTCTTCAGTCTTGTTCTATGCATTCATAACATTCCAACAATCATCATAGAGAAAACCAGACTCTGGTTGAATCTCCATGTATTGAATTGGGCATACCAATATGGCCGCCAATGACTTCATTTCAAAACGACAGATGCTCGATCCAGTCTTTATTTTGAGATCAGTGGGCTGCACCAAGCCATTTACATGTTTCCGAATCCGTCTTCTAGTAATTTATTTAGAGAGCTCTCAAATGAGTAATGCGTGACTGGGAAAGTTTTGGTCAAAAATACAGTGGCGTTAATAAATATTTTTAAGGGCGAGAAATGGACATTTTTTGACAAAATTTCTGGATTACCTTTTCAGAAAATGCATCTTTTGGTATGCAAATTGATAACAACTACTACAGTTTTGCAATAAATTCCAAAAAAATTTGAATATACAATGCCTAAATTTTTTTTAAAGAACTGTTCTGATTTTTTTTATGACAGCTTGAAAATTATTTTGACCAATTCTTTATATAGATCTAGCGAAGGGTGTTCTGTCCTTCCTGACCCCCTCGATCTACACCACTGCTTAAATATATGCCTTGTCTTTGCTACAGGTTTTTATTTTGTTATGAAATATAAAGATTGCTCAAAAGGTCTAAAAAGCACTAAAACCTTGTTCATTTGCAGTTTTTTGCTAATATGAAAGCATGGAAGTAAGTTGTCGTCATCCGATAAAAGACCTAGAAAGCTAGCGATGTATAGTTGTTATGCAGATTTTTTGGTTACTGGATTCATAAGTAATAACTCAAAAAGCAAAGCTAGCAATGTGCCTGCTATTTTGCAGGTCTTTTGCCCAAACATGCTTTGAAATTTAGAACAAATAAGAACTTATAGTGAACCTGAAATGATCACCCATGGGAGCGTTGTGAATTATGCTCACAGAGAACGAATTTTTAAACCATGCTTGTCTTTTCATCTTCTGTTTTTTAGATTTTCTGCCCATAGAAGATGTGTAGCATAATATTTTCCCTTGGCTTAAGGATCTAAAAATCTAACGATGCCATGCTTTTCGCTGGTCTTTCGCTACTAAAATCCAGTTAAAAACTATTGCCTATTTAAACCTAAAAGCAGGGATGCCATGCTTTTCTCAAGTATTTCGCTGCTAAAAAATATGCAGTTAAGAAATGATTGTTTAAACCAAAGAGCTACCGATGCTGTGATTTTTGCAGGTCTTTTGCTGCTAGAAATATGCAGTTAAGAAATAATTGCCTAAACCAAACAGTTAGCGATGCCGTGCTTTTCACAGGTCTTTCGCTGTTAAAATCCAGGAAAAATTATATTGCCTATTTAAACATAAAGCTAGCGATGCCATGCGTTTCGCAGGTCTTTTGCTGCAAAAAAAATGCAGTTAAGAAAATGATTGCTTGAACCCAAGAACTAGCAACGCCATGCTTTACGTAGGTCTTTTGCTGCTAAAAGACATGCAGTTTTGAATTAGATGTAATTACCTTAACCTAAAAGCTAGTGACGCCGTGCTTTTTGTAGGCCTTTCGCTGCTAAAGAGCATGAAGTTAAGAAATGATTACCTAAACCTAAAAGCTAGCAATGCCGTGCTTCTCGCAGGTCTTTCGTTGCTAAAGAAAATAAGTTAAGAAAAAATTACCTTAACCTAAAAGGTAGCGATTCCGTGCTTTTCGCAGGTCTTTCGCCGCTAAAGAAAATAAGTTAAGAAAAAATTACCTTAACCTAAAATGTAGCGATTCCGTGCTTTTCGCAGGTCTTTCGCCGCTAAAGAACAAGCCTTTAAGATATAATTACCTAAACCTTAAAGCTAGCGATGCCGGCTTTTTGCTGGTATTTCGCTGCTAAAAGATCCAGTACAAAAATGATTGCCTATGAGCCTAAGGGCAAACGATGTTGAGCTGTTCGCAGGTTTTTCGCTGCTAAACAACATGAAGTTAAGAAATAATTGCCTAAACCTAAAAGCTAGCGGTGCCGTGCTTTTCGCAGGTCTTTCGCTGCTAAAGAACATGCATTTAAGAAATAATCAACTAATCCTAAAAGCTAGCGATGCCGTGCTTTTTGCAGGTCTTTTGCTGCTAAAGAACATGAAGTTAAGAAATGTTTACCTAAACCTAAAAACTAGTGATGCTGTGCTTTTCGCAGGTCTTTCGCTGCTATAGAACATGAAGTTAAGAAACAATTTACTATAGGCGTAAAAGTTAGCGATGCTGTGGTTTTTGCCGGTCTTTCGCTACAAAAAAACTTGTTGTTAAGAAACAATTGCCTATAGGCCTAGAAGACAGCGATATCATGCTTTTTGCAGGTCTTTCGCTGCTAAAAAACATGAAGTTAAGAAATAATTACCTAAGCCTAAAAGCTAGCGGTGCCGTGCTTTTCGTAGGTCTTTCGCTGCTAAAGAACATGCATTTAAGAAATAATTAACTAAACCTAAAAGCTAGCGATGCCGTGCCTTTCGCTGGTCTTTTGCTGCTGAAAGATCCAGTACAAAAATGATTGGGTATGGGGCTAAGGGCAACGATGTTGTGCTTTTGTCAGGTCTTTCGCTGCTAAAGAACACGAGGTTAAGAAATAATTATCTAAACCAATGTCGTGCTTTTCGCAGGTCTTTCCCTGCTAAAAGATCCAGTACACAAAATATTTGCATATAGGCCTAAAAGCTAGCGATGCCTTGCTTTTCGTAGGTCTTTCGCTGCTAAAGAGCAGGCAGTTAAGAAATGATTGACTATAGGCCTAAAAACTAGTGATGGCGTGCTTTTCGCAGGGCTTTCGCTACTATAGAACGTGCAGTTAAGAAACAATTACCAAAATCTAAAAGCTAAAGATGCATTGCTTTTTGCAGGTCTTTCGCTGCTAAAGAACATGCATTTAAGAAATAATTAACTAAACCTAAAAACTAGCGATGCCGTGCTTTTTTGCAGGTCTTTTGCTGCTAAAGAACATGAAGTTAAGAAATGATTACCTAAACCTAAAAACTAGTGATGCCATGCTTTTCGCAGGTCTTTCGTTGCTAAAGAACATGAAGTAAAGAAATGATTACCTAAACCTAAAAGCTAGCAATGCCGTGCTTTTCGTAGTTCTTTCGCTGCTATAGAACATGAAGTTAAGAAACAATTGACTATAGGCGTAAAAGTTAGCAATGCTGTGGTTTTTGCAGGTCTTTCGCTACAAAAAAGCTTGTTGTTAAGAAACAATTGCCTAAAGGCCTAGAAGGCAGCGAATCCATGCTTTTCGTAGTTCTTTCGCTGGTATAGAACATGAAGTTAAGAAACAATTGACTATAGGCGTAAAAGCTAGCGATGCTGTGGTTTTTGCCGGTCTTTCGCTACAAAAAAACTTGTTGTTAAGAAACAATTGCCTATAGGCCTAGAAGACAGCGATGTCATGCTTTTCGCAGGTCTTTCGCTGCTAAAAAACATGAAGTTAAGAAATAATTACCTAAATTTAAAAGTTAGAGATGCAGTGCTTTTTGCAGATCTTTCGCAGCTAAAGAACATGATGTTAAGAAATGATTACCTAAACCTAAAAGTTACCAGTGCTGTGCTTTTCTTAGATCTTTCGCTGCTAAAGAACACGAAGTTAAGAGATAACTATCCAAACCTAAAAGCTAGCAATTCCATTTTTATCGCAGGTCTTTCGCTGCTAAAGAACATGAAGTTAAGAAATACTTGCCTAAACCTAAAAATTAGCGATTCCGTGCTCTTCGCAGGCCTTTCGCTGCTATAGAACACGCAGTTCAGAAATAATTGCATATAGGCCTAAAAGCTAGCGATGCCGTATTTTTCGCAGATCTTTCGCTGCTATAAAGCATTAAGTTAAGAAATACTTGCCCATAGGCCTAAAAACTAGCGATTTTTCATTTTTCATTTAATTTTTAAATATTTATACAGGTAAACAAATTTCAGTTAAAAATATTGTTTTACAAATTGATCTGTGCAAAAACAGAAAAGCCTAACTTAAAGTGGGGGTGTCGTGATTTTTTTAAATTTTATATTTGAAAGAGAAAGTAATTCTAAGACTACTGCAAAAAACCCGAAAACGATATATCACTTCGTTCTCGAGATATTTGGGAAATAGTGTGCCAATTTTGAGGCTAAAAAACCACGTGACACGAAACGCTTCGTTTTTCTCCATTTTGTCCCTGTGACGTCAGTTGTTGTGATTCAAGTTTGACAACATGAACGAACAGTATGGAGGAGGAAGCACGTCCGTCACTTCAGACGATTTAAACGTCACTTGTTGGTCGTAAACATTCCGAAAAGTGATTTAGAAGAAAGATGAGTACCTCCTGAAGTTATACAATATCAATTTGAGCCTTATCGAAGCCATGCAAAGAGAGAAAACGATTTTCTGGACCAAGAAAGAAGCGAAATTGAAGATGGGCTCAAATTGTCAAATGAAAATGCGAGCGATGAAGCCTCTAATCGTTTATTATCTCGTGACTGAAAGGTTCAGGGCTCAAAAAAGGTAATTATAAGTATAAAATTATTTGTTGAATTAATTCTTATCTATTAATTGACTTTCGTGGAAAGGAATACAAACTGTTTTATTTCTGGTTCTATGAAAAAGGCACTTCCGCCTTCGCATTAACGCCATACGGTCGGCCTAAACAAAACAAACTCTAGTCCAGTTGGTCATGTTGGGTAGTCATACCATCAAGGCAAAATGAAGCCTCAGGGATGCTTATTTGAATTTAACACTTCTGAAAATTGATTTGCCTTGTGTCATGAAAAATCTCTCAGACATTCTTGTACTTAACTGGTAACAACTAATGCAATAAGGATATTATCAGCTATGTTTACCTGAATTTATTCAACTTCAAAACCCCAATTTTTCGGATATCACTCAAGTTTAGAGGGAAGGCAAGATTGATTAGATATTTTTTATTACGTCTCGCCTCTGATGATTAATTAATTCAAGGTGTATCTATTTTGTTCCAGTTTGCATTATTATGACAATGATGGGTGGTTGATAGTTCTGAAGAATTTCAAAGGTGATGGGGTCAGGAAAATATACATATTTTTGAAAAGAAATATGTAACCCAGGGCTTTCTAAACGGAAACAATTCTAAGAAACTTTTCTGATTTTATGAGATAAGAGCCTAGGGGGTCAGGAGCATAGCATAAAGTTGTAGGTATATGCCACTCATATATTAAAAGTTTTCCAAACATAGGTACGATTTTTCTCTCAAATTGCATATCAATGGATATGAAGCTAGGAAATAGCTTTTTATAAAGGTTGGTCAAAATGTTTTCCCTAAATGATGAACACTCATAAGAAATGGGATACCTTTTCACTGTCTCATTCATAATGTTCATTTACCATAAAATGGCTACCATAAGTTGGTAAAAAGTTGTGTATTTATGGTAATTATAATAATAATAAGTTGGTATGCTTTTTAGATCTCAGCAGCAAACCCTGGTGGCCTGTTTAGCTGTAGGTGATGCAGCCCCTCCAAAGTACCTTACAATCAAATAACACTAAGCAAAAGCAAATTCATAGATGACTTGCTATTTTGCCAAAGAGTCTTATCTATAATTTTGGGGAGGAAGGTATCCAACTAGGATATCTGGAAAGGATTCTACACGATTTTTTTATAACAAACCTAGCTTGGGTCCTAGTACTAAAAGTTTCTTAATTTTTCACCAGTTTCTAGTACTAAAAGTTTCTTAGAAGTTTTTTATTTTTAGATACATCAAATTTTGCAGTTTCCCTCGCATATTTCTTGTATTAATGTGAAACCCACCTACTGAAACAAGTAGACTCGACATCCTGTGTTCCTCTAAATAAAAACGTGTAGCAAACTTAAATCAAGCAAAAATGTATTGTTGACATATTACTTTCCGGCTCAGAAAGTCCTCTTATTTTTTTGGAGTTTCTTAAAGATATTGATGTAGTTCTGAAAGTTTCTTAAATTTTTGTTGCTCTAGTACTAGGTTTCTTATACACCGGTTTCTTATAGAAAAAACGTGTATTGTTACTGGAATGTTCCATAAGGAATACAAATATTTTTTCAAAACAATAGACCTAAGAAATTTGGCTGAAGCATCCCCCTCCAAATGTTTCCTAAATTAAAATTAATAATTTAGTTTTCATGAGTGAATTTTCATTTCCAGTTTCTTATAAAAAATGAGTGTATTTAGATTTAAATGTTTGTATTTTTGTGTTATTCGAAAGTAACTAAGGCTGGTAATTTGGCTCTTGAGTCTATAGAAAATCGATGGGTATAACTTCATTTTCTAGAATTAAGCATTGTGAAACAGCCAGAAAAGCTAGTTAATTCCCCTCAAAATTAGGTTAAAAATTCGGAATACTCAAAGCCAAAAGCTAAGTTTCCTTTTAAAAAAACGTGTAAACAAGAATCTTAGGATTTTATTTGTTCAAGTAGAAGAAAGTTAAAAATCTTTCAAAGGAATTTCTAAGATGCAAAAAAACGTGTACACGAGCCACTTTTTCGAGGAAGGACAACATGACCTTTCCTTATGTTTCCTCTTTTGCTTTCCGCTTACTTGGGCCCTTTCTATCTTTCTAATCTGCACACGATCTTCTCAATGAAGCAATAAACCGACCTTTCTAGTATTTTAGGACGTGGAATGAAAATTATATGTCATAAAACTCCATCTTTCTATAAATTGTCGAAACAATACACCATATATAAATAGTCTTCCTTTTTACAGATCGAGATCTGGAAGCACTTCCTACTTTGATGGTCTATGCAACCAAAATACACTCGTAGTTCGTACCATCGCGTTGAGATGATAATTCGGATTGAATAGTTTCTGAAATAAGATATTTCTATTAAAGAATATTTGAAACTATCATCACCCTTTTATTTACACTAAAGTACCTGTAGAAGAGGTTTAATGACCGCGCGAAGTAAGTTGTTCGGAAGCCACTCCATAGGGATTTCAATATGTTTTGAGAATCAGCTGAGTTTGGTACACAACAACTGACGTCACACGGCGCGTTGGACGAAAACGAACTGTTTTGCGCGGGAAGTGTTTGGGCTAATCACTTTTTCGTCCATAACTCAGAAACGAAAACTCAGTTTTGACTCGGGTTTTTTGCTTCCTTTGTTAGATTACCCTAGCAAGCTACTGTGAAATTTAAAAAAAATCACGACACCCCCACTTTAAGAGAATTAGAATTTACGATAATATGAATTCAAAGAAGTATAATCTAAAGTAAATGTGAAAATAAAATATACCTCTCAGATCGATTTTTTAAAGGTAGCAAGGGACGGCGCCGATTTAATTTCCTTACCCAGCCCATTCCATAACTTGGCTCCGCGATAAGAAAAAGATCTTTGACCTTTGCTTGTTTTAAACCTAGGTATCTGCAAGTTTGTTTAAGCAGAGCGAAGATTTTGATCACTGCCCTCGGAGCATTTAGTGAAAAGTTCCCCTAGATATTGAGTGAGTTTAAGGCTTTATAGGTCAGCATTGCTGTTTCTTTTCTGATGAGATCATTAACAGATGGCCAGCCAAGTTTTAAGAGTATAGGGAGAGCAGAAGAATTGTAAGAACTATTTGTAGTTATTCGTGCTGCTCTATTCTGAATTTTTTGAAGTGAATTAAGTTTCTTTTCACTACAACAACCCCAAACCAAGCAGCAATAACTGAAATGTGGCTCGACAATAACTCTATACATTGTCTACTGATCACTTTATTATTATTGTTAATTTTACTATTATTGTAAATTTTAATTCTCTTAAATTAGGCTTTTCTGTTTTTGCACAGATCAATTTGTAAAACAGTACTTTAAACTGAAATTTGTTTACCTGTATAAATATTTAAAAATTAAATTTAAAATGAAAAATCGCTAGTTTTTAGGCCTATAGGCAAGTATTTCTTTACTTAATGCTTTATAGCAGCGAAAGATCTGCGAAAAATACGGCATTGCTAGCTTTTAGGCCTATATGCAATTATTTCTTAACTGCGTGTTCTATAGCAGCGAAAGGCCTGCGAAGAGCACGGAATCGCTAATTTTTAGGTTTGGATAATTATCTCTTAACTTCGTGTTCTTTAGCATCAAAAGATCTAAGAAAAGCACAGCACTGCTAGCTTTTAGGTTTAGGTAATCATTTCTTAACTTAATATTCTTTAGCAGCGAACGACCTGCGAAAAGCACGGCATAGCTAGTTTTTAGGCCTATAGGCAATTATTTCTTAACATCATGTTCTTTAGCTGCGAAAGACCTGCGAAAAAGCACGGCATCGTTAGGTTTTAGGCTTAGGTAATCATTTCTTAACATCATGTTCTTTAGCTGCGAAAGATCTGCGAAAAGCACGACATAGCTACCTTTTAGGCCTATAGGCAATTGTTCCTTAACAACAAGTTTTTTAGCAGCGAAAGACCTGCAAAAACCACGGCATCGCTAGCTTTTACGGCTATAGTCAATTGTTTCTTAACTTCATGTTCTATAACAGCAAAAGAACTACGAAAAGCATGGCATTGCTAGCTTTTAGGTTTAGGTAATCATTTCTTAACTTCATGTTCTTTAGCAACGAAAGACCTGCGATAAGCATGGCATCGCTAGTTTTTGGAATTCTTTCTTTTTGGTTTTTGCTGCTGTGTAAAACCAGAATTCTGTCACGATGTATTTGTATTTGGATGCAGCAAGCAGCAAAGGCGTGGTGAAGTTTGACGTTTCGTTTGGCTGTGCAATTTCTTTCACCCACCCACAGCCTAAATTTGTACCACGTTTTTTCATTTCATGTCCGAGATTTTCTGACTCCGTTATGGACATTAAGTGCACTGGTTGGTGGAGAAAATATCTAAACATTTTTTTCTGACCCCCAATTATTTCGGTTGCTGTGGGAGTTCACCTTTGGCCAGTGCATTGGAAATCCTAAACTTGGAGCCCCGATGATGAGAGAACACTGCTTTTGGGCAATGCCAAATTTTGTATTTGTGACAGTTGATAAATCTGAGGGGCCTCATTAATTTTGTCTGAAGCAAAAATTAATTCAAGACATCTTCCATGTTTGGGTATTAAACCTCAACCTCCTGCGTGACAGATGGGGATGCTTACCACTATACTACTGATGATCTGATTAAAAGAATACAAGAAACATTTTTTGCCGTCAAATTTACTCTAATTTATTGAATAATGAAAATCAAAAAAGGTTTAGTTTGGTTGAATCTAGGAAAATTAGAAAAGGGTTCAGTGTAATAAATAAAATGCCTACGATATTGGTTCTGGGGTAACTCTTATGACCTACTGTGCAAGGAAAAATTTTGCATAGAGTGCCTAGATTATAAGTGTTTTTACTTATCATTATTTAACAGAGCTCTTGGCTATCCCGAACCATGAGTCATGAGTCATATCTGCACACTTTGAATAATGAATTAATAGTTCTCAAATCGACTGTTCATAATAGATAAAACCAGGTCTTTTGCGAAACAACTCTGGATGTTGTTCTTTTGTACCATCGTTCAGCTCACAAATCTGTCCTATGCCCTCCTTCATTTCAAGATTAATCGACTGGCAATTAGAATAGTTTCTTGCTGACGAGGAACATGCATTCACGCATCTTTCAAGAGAATAGCCTCTGTAAACCTTTACAATGCGAGAAAACAGGGCCATGTTTGCATCCTTCAGTGTGCTCGTGTACTGGTATGAATCTATCTCTTCTAGACCTAAATGAAATAAAGTGAATTGAAATGGTTATATGCATGTCCTTTTACAAAGAGTAAAGAGTGTTTTCCATATCTACTTGATGATTGCAGCCTTCTTTTTGAGTACAAGATATAGAGATAGTCAAAAAAGGACGAGATACATTACAACTTTCCTCATTCAAAGTTAGATATGCCTCTTGAGGGTTAAATTCTTAGTATCAGAGTTATTTTGGAAAGACATTAAGAAGACTTTAAAGATGATTTTATAGGAGGGAGCGACCATGAAATATTTTCACAGGAGGGAACAAACGTGAAATTTCCTTTTCAGCTTTAATTTCAAAGCTGTAACATTTATGGTGGTGAATAAGAGACTAGGGAATGAAAATAAAGTGAAAGAGAATCAATTATCAACATTCTTTATTTTTCATGGTTTTCTTTTTGAAGATGCTAAGATACTATGTAGCATTCAATCTCTATATCAAATCAAATTAGATGAAAAATAGCAATAATAATACGACAAAATTTATGTAGAAATTCACATCAAATATTTTTCAGCACGAAACGACCACATGATTGTTAACATGACCGCAAGATATACACGTAAGCTCCACATATAAAATATATCAATAGCCTTTCTTCTTACCAGAGATGGACGTCGTTTTGGTAATATATGCACTGTTGGAGATATTTAACACTTCTAGAAAATAAAATTGAAAATAGATGCAGATTACTCTAGCTGCAAGGTTTATTTTGGCTATGTTGGTTTTAAGCTAAAAACAAGGTAGCAAATCATCCAAATCAAATAACAGCTCCAATATACAAAATTGTTTTTGAATTAAAATTGTTGTTGGCAGGACGTAATATTTTCGATGCTAGAAAAAAAATGTTTCTTTCTCCAAAAAGCATGCACAAGTTTTACTGTCAGCAAATTTACTGGCCTAAAAATGTCCTGTCACCAAATCCTTTTGTGAAGAATTTTTGTTAGTAAGATCTGATCTGAGTTTTTATTTTGACTCAGATCAGATGTCAGAGAGCTCTCATAATGCAAAGTGACCCAGATAGACAAAATCTCCATCTCAGCTACTTCATTTGTGGCTTTTTCAAAGGGTTTTCCATTGGAACAGTTGAACTACCAGCAAAAATATACGAGATCTTTATGGAGCTATTCATTTGCCCCTATAAAGAGAAGGTGTGTTGAGCTTCCCTTACGATAATATTTGGCAGTAACAGTACCTTTGTCTGGAGGAATTCACATAATGGGAAGGTGAGTTTTTGTAAAGGAAATCATTAAGATGAGTTTTTTTTATAGAACGTTCTTGCCAAAACATCACTCACAGCAAACAAAACTCAAGCAGTCTTTTTTATGACAGTAGCTTCTAGCAGCAAAAATTAATTTCTTTTTAATTACTGGCAAAAAAATTAGAAACTACGGTCTGCAAAGATTTGAATTAAAACAGCGATTCGAGCAACAATTGAATATATGTTGTAGATTATATTGTACTTTTTGGGATAATTTCTTACAATAAACAATAAATAACTAATAAAGAGCAAAATATACTTTCACTTGACTTGTGTTAGGGTTGTGTAAACAAATAACAAATTATCCATGATAAACAGAATTTGTTTAAAAGTCCCCAATATGATAATAAGATGTGCATTATATTAAGCGGAATAATAAATGTAAACAATAAAATAAGGTTGACAAAAATATGTTAAATATAAGCACATTAAGAGTTAATTTTCATGAAACTTCATTTTAATCATTATTGGGTGTGAGATTGAAGGCGTTTTTATTAATTCCTACATTGTGTACCCTGGAAGTGGACCGTACTCATCTAAGAGCAATCAGGTTGTATTTAATAACAGTAAAGCGTAATTGCCTCCTGGTGTGATAAATAACTTTGCTTTATTTTCATATTGTTGCTGTTTCACCATGATTTAGGCTATCTCCAGGGTGCGATGGAGATAAGGACTTATTGCACAATGATAGTTTCTGTATTTCAACCTCAAGACCTTTATAAACCCCTGAAATCCAAGATAAGGCATCAATCATGCGCACTTGAACTTTCGTATAATAGTGCATTTTTAGGTATTAGGTTGACGAAGGTATTGAGGCTTAGATAAGAAAACAATTATTGCAAAGTATGATGTTAGACTCTTTGCTCCTTTGTGATCCAGCAACAACTTGCTGGTGAGCAGATTACACTCGGTCCATAAAGTACAACTTGTATTTAAAGCTATTTCTAAATTGAAAACTTATATCTTAACTTAAAAACATCTGAAGTTTATTAAAGCATGAATTTGAACTTCGATGCCTGCGTTTATCGAATTTTAAACGCAGATTAAAATTTAAATTTTGATCAAGCTTTTGTTTCCAAAGCCGCATAGGATGTTTGTTCGATTTTGCGAAGGAAGATATATCCTTTGTGGCATAGGACCCAGGTACTTGTCAAGACCAAAAATAATAGAATCTCTGTTGCCATCCCTCATGTGGCTCATTAGTAGTTGAATAGCAAAAATCTTCGCACAGCCTTATAGTTTTACCGTATCAAGGAGAAAACTTCATGGGGAAATTAAAAAAAGATCGGTAAGATGGCAGAGAATTTCCTTGCTATTCTCATTGAGGCAGTTTCACAAGGGGCCTAAAGGTTAGGAAAATTACGCTCATTTCTATTCTTTGTGCCCCTTGCACTAGTTCCTACATCTGCATCGGCCTACTTAAGCACTGCTGTGGCCTTAACTACAAGGCTTATTTTCAACGAAGCATCAATGCCAGGCAACTTTTGCAGTTCCCTATTTCCTCCTTGGCTGACTGCTCAGAGAAGGTCGCTCTCCTTGCCGAATAGCAAATCTTCTCTGCATTGTCTATATCTGAACTAATCCAATAAGTAGAAAGATGGACTCAGTGAGAATATGATATCATCATATTTTAGTTTATGTGTCAGAGTCTATGCCTCTTTTGAAGCGATGCCTCGTGATGTGTTCTTCTATGTAATATGATTTAGTATGACATTACAAAGATATAAAAACTCAGAATTCATTGGCTCAAATGCCTTCTTCAGCATTTCTTCTAGAAAAATCAACTTTGATTGATTTTGCTATCTCTAAAAGTATTTGAGGTAAACGCTTGTCAAGTTGATCGACGAAGAGCTTTTTCTGTAGGTGATGATGTGGAGAAAATCACCTTTTAAATAAGAAACATGCAAGCTGATATCAAATCCAATAAAACGTCTAAAAGGACATTTTCAGGTTGATTCCAAATTGAATCGCATTTGGATAAGAGGCTTAGTCTTACCAAAAACATGAATCTAATGGTGCCATTTGACATCAGAAAATCAATCATCACCATCCCCCAGCAAAGTGGCAAATAGTGACAGTACAAATGTTAAAGTTAAAAAATACAAAGCAACAAGATACATTTGACATTCACTAGTAAAATGGAAAAAGATTAAACTCAAACTTAATTATTTTTTCTGGAAGTTGTCTTCAATTTAGATATAAAAGAAAAGGCAAAAGACAAAGGTCTATCATGAAATACCCTTTTTGTAACCAGATTGAGATGCATGTTAAATGGTTCACCACTTGTGGCCAAATTCCTGTGGCACATGAAAGTCGTGTTGATGGTAGGGACAGGCTTCGTTTGGTAGTTGACCATTTATATTCTCCTACCCATGAAGAAGCATTACAACTCAAATAGCTAGATGATACATTGAGAGATATCTCAGATGCACATCCTTGGGTTCGAATAATAAAGAAGTGTAAAGCCGAGACTTTGCAATTATTTCTAAAACTTGCAGTTAGTTATACAACGACTGCAGGGTAGAAACTGTTAGTGCACGGAGCTGGGCATCAAGGTCTTTGTCTGGTTATCATAGCGACAATTTTTTATACATATTTAGAAATAATGGATGGGACAGTGAGTTTGTTCCTTACACTCAAACAGGCTCTTCATGCCATTATATAGACCCTATGATATACGCTGAAATGAGAGAGATTATTAGCAAGCATTAAGGGAGAAAAGTAGTAGATTATTGGAAGAATGTATCAGCTATTCAGTAAACATTCATTGCAGTTTAAATAAACACAAAGTGGATTCCAAATTCATCACTGCAAGATTTCTCACACATAAATAACTTGACGTGAAATCTGTATTTCTCAATATTTCAAGTAGTGACGTTGGGGTGCAGATGGCTTGCTTGATGCTTTCATCGCTTGTTTAAATAGTGTGGGGGTTAATGCAAAGAAACTAATTGGAACAACTACAGATAGTGAGAATTCCAACACTGACAATAATTTTATCATCATATAGGCCTACTGTATATTCATTTTCATTGCTAGGTCGCTCACGTTGACATCCTTGGTTAAAAGAGTATCTTTTTGATTGTGGTAGTTGCTCAAGCTGAAAAAGCTAAGTGGTAATTTCAATAGTTTTTTACAGCTCCATTATCAAGGTGACTGTTCATTTCAATTATCTGTAGGTCATTTGCAAAAAACTGAAACACAAAGCAGAACAGCGCACTACTTTACATCTAGTGAAAGAGCAACTTCGTTTGAATAATGCATTACATCCCATCACGAAGCAAAACCCAAAGTCAAACAAAATGGCTGTCAGAGGAACAGAAATGAAATTAATATGCATTAACGCCCTGAGCTACTAACTGAACTGTGGCAGATGGGCATCTTCGCAGTTAAGAAGTAGTCAATGCCACATGCAGTGGCGTTCCGTCCGGGTATTCAGGGTATTCAGAGAATCAGGGCCGCCGAGAGCGAGGCCGGGCCCCGGGCCATTATTGAATACGGGCCTTTTGTCAGTTTGGTTGGTAGGTTAAGGGGCGCGATATCTAAACATACAATGACCGTAAGTCATTGCCAAATACAGCTGGGGGTCTGGGGGCGCTGTGAGCCCCCAAGTAGGACCAGGGCAGAGCCCTAGTAGGGGTCCAGGGGGCGAAGCCCAACGAAGCTTCTTAGATTTTGCAATTTAGAACGTCTCAAAATGGCTAAGAATCCCATAGTCTCTCTTTCTACATATGTATGTTTGACCCACCTCTGTGTTTCCACTAAAATGACTGCAATTTGCAATGAAATGACGAATAATTCTTAACACGAGATAATTTCTTTATCGATATGGATAAATAGACTTTCGCAACAATTGTCTCAATAGATGCCCTTTTTAATATAAAGCTATATATTATACCACTGAATAATATTTTCTTGGGTGAGTGGTGAGCTCATTCTTGATGCTTAGAATAGCTAACTCGTTCAATCTTTCTTCTGTTGCTTGGCAATATACACGACGTTTTTGATAAGCTAGAGCTTGAGCTTGAACGTTCTACTAAAGACTGTAACTGGCAATCTGTAAAATATCTACAGAGTTGTGCATACGTTAGGAATATGTCGCCATGCTTAAATTTAATGATTTTGTGCAAGAAGCAAATGTACTTAACGACTGTTTAAAGGAATGAATTGGGATGTCACTATATTGGGATGTCACATGAAGTTTTCTTTTTGTCCGTTACACATCTCTAGTGACTCACTAGAGATGTGTAACGGACAAAAAGAAAACTTCATTTTCTCCGGCCCTTTCACGGGCCCAGCTTTTTTATATCAAAACGACATTTGATGAAAAACTCAAAGCTCTATTTTTCCGGGCCCCTTGCAGGTTCCCACTAGCAAAAGACGCACATTAAAATCTTGCGTCCATCAGGTCGATTTTCGTTTTTGAAATTGGCGCGGTAAGACCCGTACACGCAATTTCCTTTCTGTTGTTATTTAACTATCACACTGTGTTGGTAAATACCTTCAAGTTCAAGAAGCGCGTTTTCCATATCGATTTTCGACATAAACAAATCGAATAAAGGGAAGAAACAGATTTGTCAAATAGTCTAAGCAAGAAAGAAGGGAAACTTTTAGAACCTTAATGTTGCAGTTGCAAAAGACAAAAAGCAACTAGCTTAAAGTTAAGTAAAGAATTTTTTATATCTTTCTCTTGTTGTTGTAAGCTATATGGGCCTATAAGGCCACACTGAGAGGCCTGCAATCCTCTCACTCTTTGTCGAAGCATCCATTCTATAGGTGATAGTTACTTATTTGTAGTTTTATCAGAATATCATATTTTCTGTTTAGATGGTTCTTACAGTTTTATTCTAATGTGGTATGGGTTTGTGTTTGGGATATTGATTCAGCTTTTAGTGTGATATTACAGTGATGTTATGTTTTAAATGAAGTTCTATTTGCATAAATTTACTACTCCTAATTTTGTAAAATTTGAGCTAAAGTAAAGCAGTGAACATCAGCTAATTTGATATCCGTTGAATTTTATTAGGGCGTGGCCCAGTCTTTGTTAGAATTTTTGGGTGTGGACATAAAACATTATCCACAGAATACCCTGTCTTTGAACTCACGGAACGTCACTGGCCACATGATTGGCCCATACAATACAAGCAGAAACACAATGAGATAGACGATTCGTTTGGCAGCATTTGGGGTCTTTTCTTGCCAATTCACTATTATACACTCTTTTTTTATAAGAACCAGTAAATTTGATTTGAAGCTGGCTGTTCTTAAATATTCCTTTAGTATCAGGCTGGAATGTTCTTAAACTTTTCTTACTTTATAATGATTTGGAAGCCTGTTTTTGGTATCAGTTTTGTTTATCGGTTCAAATGTGATTTATTGGTTCTCATGACTATCTGATTTATCGGTGTGCTGTCAATTTGCTTGTTTTGTAATTATTTGTCAGTTTCATGGTTATTTCGTATAATTCTCATATTGACCTTGAAATGGTCAGCCTCGGTTTGTTTTTAAATTGTTCTTAATATTTGGCAAAATTCGAGGCTCGTGTTCTAATAAAATTTTTCTTATAAAAAAGAAAAAGTGGATCTAACTAATTGCGGATCCTCTTCTCCTTCATTCGGTTGAGAATATCAAACTGTGCTAGTTATGCCCCCACTCCTCATTCGGTTGGGGACTGATTCGGCTTATAGGCAAACAGATGGTACAAATAATTACAAATAATACTGCATTTCGATCTATAATATAGATATCCATTATCAATTTATGCCACCATATTGCAGGACGGCCAAGAACAGACGGGGATGCAAATTCAGGTCTTGGAAATGTCATACGACCCAAGGGTGGGGAGGGTGGGGAAATGACAGCAGGACTCGTAATTGCAAAGGAACACGATGGCCAACAAGACCACATGCTTGCGTGGTGTGGGGACTGGAACTAGGGGTTGGTACCCGAGAGAGTTATGCAATTCAGAGGGCTGTCATTCATAATCAATATTAGCATAGTGTTAAATTTCATTTACTAGCGTAAATGGCTGTGACATCAAGAGAACGTATCTGAAAGCTTGGAAAGGAGCTTTTATCTGAAATCAGCGTGTCTGAATAAACTAAAAAGGGATGAAATGGTTAGGGCAAGTTACTGTGCCTTTACGTTTGTCTCTTAATGAAAAATGTTCCTACTTGGTCAAAGTGCACCAGGAATAGTGGAGGGCACAAGGTCCGTTTCAACAACCTTTATATTTCTCGTTCCGAAGGGCTTTGAATATAATATATGCGGTATTGAAATATGCGGTATTGAAGGACGACAATCTTAACAATTTTGACTTGTCTAATATTCATTGATGCAAAATCAATTCTTTTATTTCAAACCATTGTTTATGATGACATTGAATAACCAACAAAATGAAAAGTAATTCTTGTTATAATGTTCTTCTGAGGGTCTTTTTGCATACTATCTCTCAGGTATTCTTTGAGCATGACACACAAGACCCTGGTAGTGATTGTTTAAAGGTTGCACCCATCGAGAACTGCCACAGGGACAAATTACAGCCGTTTCAACTGTTATGCCACCTACAAAGTTGATCTTGGGCACGATCTCCAAATTTGATTATACAGGCTCTCATTGGGATTCTGGGTTCCTCTTCTGGCGCGTCTTTTCAACAAACTGCTGTTAGATAATCTTTGAAAGATAGGAACCATCTGTTTACCGATGTCAGTTGGCATCGCTTCATGGTCTTTAAGAGATTCAGGCTCCACATTCTTTTTCAATGCCCTTTGTCAAAAACAAAATGAATTTTCTCCAGATGGACAATGTTTTTAGTTTTTATTTATAGACGAGAGATGAAATACTATTCTCTTCTTCAACACATCGTCCATGTGGTCTTTTATGGCTTAATAGTAATAGTTCCGAGTTTTTAGAATTTTGGCTTGGGTCAGCTTTCCGTCACAAGAAATAGGTGCACCTTGTGACTAGCTTTCAACTGAAAGCTTTCTCAATGCCGTACTCATCCTCTAAGAAATGTGATTAATACAATCTCCTTTGCATATTTCAACTTCGCCAAACCACTTGCTGTCACCATTGCAAAGCATAGCTGAAAAGCGAAGATTGTGGTAAGCAACTGAACTTTTCATCAGCCTTAATGTGGCCTCGACCTCCATGGCATTAGCATCGCCATTGACATTTTTGGGTAGCTACGACTGTGGTTCTGCTTCCATTCCTCAAAGTTTTCACTGGCAAGTTGAAATTTTAAACATCATTTTAATAATATTGCGTAGTCTATTGGCAAACCACTCAGTGAAATTACACAGGCTACTCCATTCTATGAAAAATGGACCCAGTGCCTTTTAGTGTGGTTTTTCCCATACTTTTTAATCTTGGAATTTGGAAGTGTGGGTATCTTTTTTGGAGCTTTTACTTTGACTCAATGCTTTTCATTCCCTCCAGTGAGAATTTCATAAAGTTTCCCAGGCCTAGAGTGTGTCCCAGGACTGTAAGGGCCTGTTTATATGGGCAAAAACACCTCCCCTGCCAGACTCGGGGCTGACAAGCGAAGTAAATTTCAAGCACTGTTTACATGGGATTTTCATGTCGGGTCTGAAAGGCGAGGTAAATTCCTAGAAGTCATTAACCGTCAATGCATCATTGATTTTCCATTGTTACAAGATCGAATTTACTTCCCCTCACCGGTAGTTTTGCTTTTATATGGAGAAAATTCACTTCACAAAACCAAACTTCACCTCCCGAGAGGCGAAACTTTACTATACCGATAGTGTGGAGTGAAGTTTATTTTCCATATAAACGCAAACGGAGATTTCAATAAAATTCTATAGGAGGGTAAAATATCACTTGCTAGTCCCGGGTCTGGAAGGTGAAGTAATTTTGCCCATATAAACAGGTCCTAAAAACTGTATGTAAAGCTTTGATTACTACTTCTCCTTTGCTATACATATTGTATACTACCTTAATTTCTTCATTAATGAAAAACAGTTGAAGGGAATTTTTCTACATTTCTGACTTTTGGAAGGCGAACGGGCCGGACCTTAGTTGGTCGACTCCCGCTGTCGAATCCCGCTATCTCAAACTCTCATGGGAAATGAAAATTTGTTTGACATAACGGGACTCAAAATTTTCTTCGACCAAAGGGGGGGAGGCTTCCTACATAAAAATAGTGTATAAACAATGAAAAGCATTGTTTGCGTCTAAAAACCACGATTAACGATCTAAAGTCCATCAAACAGGTAAACGTTTAAGCTAATGAAAATTGTCCTTAATCGATGTTTATCTTCTACTCTAAATAGCTTCTGCATCAACATACGATATCAGCTTATTGTTATATTTTCTCATTTCCTCGCCATTCTTGGAAAATAAGCAAAATCGGAAAATCACATCAATGGCATTTCTAACTTTGTTTGTTGATGGCCTTATTTCTTGTATGACTTTTGCCTCTTAATGTTCATTGTCATCTCCACCGTCATCTTGCAAATATTCCTCAAGGATGTCTTCATCAGTGGGACACAACGAAGTGGATCCAACATCCTCATCTACATTTGCATACATTTCTCCTGTTATGGAATAATGAACAAACTCTGGACTTAAATCTCCAAGAACAACCATATTATTTGTTACTTCTTCTAAGGGATCTTCTTCATCTAAAGCCTTTTGTTGCAAAGAAGATGAAATACCTGACTTTTTGAAGCAGTTTACTACTGATTTTTTTTCCACCACACCCTAATGCAGATACGAACATATCCATAGCTTGAAGAACAGATATTTTAGGCAGCTCCTTATTCAGTTCCAAAGCTCTTATATGCTTCTGAACCACAAGGTGCCGGTATTTTGCCTTTAGACTTTGGATAACCCCTTGGTCCATTAGCTGCGTGTGGGAGGTCGTATTTGGGGGCAAGAACACCAGGTTTATTGCTTTCAGGCCTTCAATTTGAGGATGGGAAGGGCAGTTATCAACAATGAGGCAAATCTTCCTTTTTTCTTCGACCTTCTTATCTAATTCTCTTATCCACTCCTCAAATAATAAGCCATCTATCCAACTTTTCTTCTGCCCTCTGTAGCGACAAGGCAGGCTTTTGATTCCTGCAAAGCTGCGTGGTTTTAACCCTATTATGGCCGGGGGGGGGCACAAAGTGCCCGCGGCAAATTAAAAATGCTGTATCGCCCAGAAAACACGTAATATTCTACTGGAACCTGTTCGACTTTTCCTCAAATTCATCAGAGAACCTGAAAAAATTATTTTTGTTACTATCACACCTTTGCTGATCACGTGACACCTCTTTTGTCAACAAGCGGTCAGGTGTTAAAATGTTTTAGGGCCTATATTTCTGCAACTATAATACATAAAGACTTGCTTGAAGCGCCATTGGCTTTGTCTCGACAAGGGCTTTTGAATGATATATAATTTATTAGTATTTGCTGACGTAAGCAAAATTTAAAATCCATGACGTCATCAATGTTTATGACGTCATATCTATAAAAGAAAATTATTTTTTTCATTTGAAATTCCTTTTTTGGTGTTCCTGAATAGAGATAAACTAGAAAAAACTATATTTTTCAATCTGAATAGCTATTTTATCTTATTTTTCTTCATTGTAAAATTCAAGGACTTGAACATTTATGAAAGAAATGGTAAAAATATAAAAAAATATAAAATAATCTCCAAAAAATTCATAGATTATGATTGGAAAATGCTTTTTGTTCATAAATAGATCATTTGAAAGGCAAAAATACAATAAGGATAGCTTTAATAACAAGCTAAATGCCTATAAGTAGTTATCATGGTTTTCAGACTTATGACGTCACTGTGACGTCATTGGTAGCCATTATGGTTTTAAAAACACCATCAATCGATAGAGCAAGTAAAGTTCTATAGTTCTACCACGTTTCAAGCTTTTATCGCGTTCCTAACAAGAATTATAGGGGGCGGGCACAATGTGCCCCCCCCCCCGGTAGTACAAGGGTCCAAAAAGCCCGGTAGTAATAGGGTTAATGCCTTAACAATAACAAAGATTGGCAATTTCTCACCAACTGTATTTGCTGCCACTAATCAAGTCAACCTCAATTTGCTGTACTTTCCACCAATATACTTCTCTGCTTTAAAATGCAAAACTGCTACTTGGGAAACATTGGTAAAATAAGCCAAACTAATCCACATTCTAAATCTCCTTTAAATCGTACTGCGAGAGAAGTGTTGGTAGTGTTGTTTCCATCCAAGTTGCATGGGATTCAAGTTCCATGTAAAATACTTCTTGTGGGACAACAAAGATTTATTTCTTTTTTAAGAAAAAATTTTCATTATCGTAGATAATTACAGAACTTAAAAATCTATTGTTTGCTCAAGAAAAAGATACTATTGGCGTATAATTACATATAATTAATTTTTTTTGTCATACTGTTCGAGATAACTGGGTTGTTTCACTCATGGGAAATAAATTTATTTCGAGATAGCGAAAAGTTCGAGATAACGGTGTTCGAGACAACGGAGTCTTACTTCCGTACTTAACCATATAGGAAAACAAGGGGTCGAGATAGCGAGAAGTTCAAGATAACGATCTTCGAGAAAGCGGGAGTCGACTGTATCTCACTATCTATTTTCTTTTTTTGAGTGTAGGTCTCTAACTCTTTTTGATTTGCTTAACGCTCTTCACCCTGGTAGATAATTTTCAGAGGCGGATTTAGGGAAAAAAGACTTCTCGGCATCCATGAAGTTGTGTTTTATATTAACGTGTAGAGAGAGAATTCCAAGGATCCTAAGCCAAAATCTCAGTAGCTTTCGAGTGCTCCGCTCCCTGGACCCGCTGTGAGCTTACATCACCTCCAAACCTCTTGCTGTTGTGAGCAATGACCTTCAGTCACTGTGCTTTTGCTGCCCCATCCACTCCACAGTATCTACCTCAACCACTATAAATATTTGGTCTTGGATATGTTCCTTAAGATAGGCACTGAAATTATCTCTTCTCTGTCCGAAGCAATCAGAGGACACACAAATATTTAAGATTCCATTGCTATCTGGCACAACCCCAACAACGCTGTATGCTACAACATCTCCTCCTTTGATTTACCAACAGTTTTGTTGAAGGCAATGGCTCTAGCATCTACAATCTTTTTTCGAGTTTTTGCATATATATTGTGGGTAATATAATATTGCATGCTCGTTGTGCTACACCACTCCTTGGCTGCAGTATAGCCCCATTCAATACAACGAAAAGCAAGAGGCACCAGTGAATTGATGTCGAACAATACTCTTGATTTACTATTTGTAAACATTTATTTTTTGTGCTCTTATTCTCAACAAGTGGGACATGATATTTGTCTCTTTATAGAAAGCCCCTTGGTACTGAAAATTTAGAATTTTATTTCACTCTGCTCACAGTTAGGGCACAGAAGATTATCCAACAGATTTTGCATTGACTTCTTTCGCACAAAGAAATAGCATTCAGAGTCGGATTAAGATGAATGCCTCTTTTTAGAGGTCAAACTAAATGCTTGTAATTTCCGTGGTGATGCAGATTTTTTGAGATTTTTGCCTTGATGTTGTTCAATTTCTATAATTTTTTTATTATCTTCTTGGCCTAATCTGCCACAGTTGTACTGATATTGCCCTGGTCCGTTTCTAACTCGACTTTTTCTTCGTTTTTTCACTTTTTTCGCACAATATTGGAGTTTTTTCGACGAACAACATATTCACTAGCAGTACGATATTTCATTTTCCGCTTAGATCACGAAAGAATAAGATTTTTTGAACACTTTTACTTTGGGTAAAATCTGTAATTTTCTTCACCAAAATCGTATGACGACTCCTGAACAGCTAATGTTACACGCCCCTTGATTAACCAATCAATGCTATCATTACAAAAGAAGAGCCAATTGAAATTGTACCTGGCAAAGCGTTGGCACAGCAATTCAAAAAAATACAGCCCATGTTGCTCAACCTGTTACTCTACGATTCGAATGAATAGCTTCTAGAGCATAATTCCTATAATATCATGTTAGGAGACTGGGACCTGTTGATTCCTCCATTTCTTTCTCCCACTTATTTTGTAACTTCGTGTTGTAATACAGTGATTACAAACATATTGATATGAAATAGATGGACTCTAATTTAGCTAGTTGTGAAAATATGAAACACAGAATGACCAAACAAACTTCAGAGCTGATAAAAGGCAATTTTGAGCTTTTGAATTATGTATTGGTCCTAGGTGTTCAACCTACAAAAAACATTTGCAAGATAAAACTATTAGTCACGATCTTTTTGTTTTAACTCACAAAATCTGCAACTTTCTTCTACCTACTCATAAGTTTTAATGTTTATTTATGATGTATTTTTCAAACTTTTTTGCTTGGAAACTTACAGAAGGATAACATAGGGTGTCAAATAAAATAAAAATAAGACTTTTCAAATTTTCGTTGAGTGACCTGTCTTATAAAATGAGACCATTAGTCACAGCGTAAAGTTGCTTTTCTCTTTGCATTCAAATTATTTGCTAGTATAATGATATGAAGCACTGCTTTTTTTGTTCACCCAAAGGTAATTTTCTAATTTCTGAGCTTAACAGCTTTGTTGGCCTACTAGGACTCCACATACCTTGCAAACTCAAAAAGCTTAAAGTGCCTCTTCACCATTTTTTTCTTTGCGTAACTTGATAGAACCCAATGCGCTGATTCTGAAGCAAAAAAGATTTTTACGATCAGAGTTGTGGTTGCTGAGTTATGATCTCTCAAAGTCGTGCAATTCGGGGTTTTTCCTAAAAAACGATGTTACATATAGGCGTTGGCCGAGGGTGGAGCGTGACGTCATAGTAGGAACCCAAATTTTTTTCCCATACTGAAGCTTTATAGTAAAAAAATAGTTAAAAAATAGTAAAAATAGAGATGCATGAAAATTTTTTTACATGCACAATTTGATGCGTGCAAGACGACAGGGTACTTTTCATTTTCGAATGTGCCCCAATTCTATTTTTAGAATAGGGTGCAATGCTCTATTGTTTTATATCTCTAAAGCTCTTAGTGGAATAACTTTGCTCAGCATATTGACACAACAATAAAACTTGGTCTTTATGCGCAAGGCGGTGCGCAGAAAAAGATGACTTATCAGCCTTCTTCAAGCTGTGCCCCCTATTGCTAATTTTTAGAATGGGGTACTAGTTCCCAGGTCCCTGAAGTAATGATTCTATAACTTTGCAATGAGATACAGCAATGAAACTTGGTATTTATAAGCAATAGAAGACAACTAAATAGTTATAGATTGTCCAAAGAATAAATAATACTTAGTGAAAATAAAGTCCACTAATACATTTATTACTGCATATAAATAATGAATTTAATCTGAGTCAATTGTTGCTTCCTCGATATAACCAGTCACCTTGCCTGCTTCAACTGGAAATGCTATTCGAATTGCTGTATATGCACAGGCAGATAGTGGGATTCTTTTATTCCTTCCCAAGTATCCATGCATCAGGCAGGCGAATTCACGATGAGATATACTTTGTAGAAATCTATAATGATAGATTGATATTTGATAAACTAGTGCAGTGAATTCAAAATACATATTGCATGCCCTAGAGAAAATAAGTTAAAAGTTTATTTGGAAAATTAGAAAATGATAAAAAGTTAGCAAAAGATATTGAAACTTATAGAAGACAGGCCCAGCAGGGGCTCTTCAGAGTTGGTCCGGTTCAAGCTAAACTTCTTTGGCCCGGGGGCATACCCCATAGAAATTTAGAAATTAAGGCTCTAACAGATGCAATTTGGTGAATTTTTTGAAAGTTAAAAACACAAAAATGAACCGAAAGCTACCGTAAAAATCTAATGTTCTACAGACCAATATCATTTTTGACAAACGAGGTGTTGAGGCCCAAAAGTTGGTCCGGCCAACGCCGCACCAACCGGACCGATTCTGCCGGGCCTGGAAGAGGCAGAGGAAAGTAAATGCTATGGTTGGCACTAGCCTGAACATAATTCTAAATTTTAAATTCAAGAATGTATCATAAGAGCAGTTAAATGATTATGTCAGGCTAGGGTGATGGTTGTTGCTTACTGTCTTTCATTGCGTTATAAAAAAATAACGTATAGAAAGGTTGCAGAGAAGATAAGTGGTTCAAAAAAGTGCTTTTTAACTTTAGTTTGATCACCGAAGCTCCTTCAAAAGTTTAGTATTCTAATTTGTACCTGCCTTACACTTTCTTTTTTTTACTTAGTTGTATTGTTTATTGGTTCAGAAATTTAGGCCTATATCAGAAACAGAGAAAAAAAGAATGGCACATTAAAAAGCCTTAGTCTACTTACCAAGACGTCACAGGCTCTAGCTCCTCAAATCACCTGTTCAATTCATTTCCTAACTCTTTCTCCACTTCCCTTTCGTAATTGACGATAGAATGCCCGTCTGCGTTGGGATCGAACTGATGTGGGCCTTCATCATCGGCACTACTACTGCTTTCATCAGGGCTCTCGGCTGAATTATTTGCACGAGGAAACACTTTTTCTTCTTCCTCTGCTTCTACAGCATATTCTAAAGTGGCGGAACCTGAGAGGTTTGTTTTCTTCAGACGAAGACATCGCGAAAAAGATGGGCCTAAAGTTGACAGAACTGATAATCGTCGAAAGAGAGTGAAAATATTGCGGGGCAGCGCCTGGGTGACAGTTGATCATGTGATTATTTTCGGCATGCGCCTTACCACTATGACATCAGAGATTCGCTCGTTCCCAGACTGCTCGTGTAACACCACGATGGGGTACAAAACTGCCCCTAGCTCAATAAATACACTTCTGATTGCAAAAATTGTTTCATTCTCGAAATCAGTGCATTTAGATCTATCGAATAACATGAAGTCAAAAAAACGGTGAAGAGGCACTTTAAGACTCACTAAGTAGACATCAGGCTGTGTTCAAGTGGTGAAAATTAGGGGGGATTGAGGGGCAATTGCCCTCCCCCAGATTCAAAATAAGTCGGGCATTTTTCTGGAAAGTCAGACATTTTGGTCCTGGAAGTTGAATTAGGTAACTATCCAGTTCGAAAATTTTGATACCTGTGATTTAAAAATATTTTGAAAGATCCGAATTAATTCTTTGACACTTGACTCTTTCAAGTCTATTGGTCAATACAAAACATAGTATCTTATTAGTTTACTGGTCATGGTTTGTATTTGTACTTTTTCCACATAGTTTGTCTTTATATACAGTCGGCTCCCGCTATCTTGAACTCTCACGGGAAATGAAAAATTGTTCGATGTAACGAGGTTTTGAGATAACGAGAGTTAAGATTTTTCTTGACCAAAGGGGGGGGGGGGCTTCATACATAAAAAATGTGTATTAACCATAAAAAGATTGTTTACTTCTAAAAACCACTTTCAGAAATCTGAAAACTACTGAACAGGTACCAGTTTTAGCTAAAAAATGTTTATCAAAGGATACCATGTTTATTAGTCAATTTGGCAGCCAAGAATCGGGAAAAACTGGAAGCCATGATGTGTTAAAAAGAACGTTGTCCTATTCTAACTATACTTTTTTTGTCATTTTTATAATGATTCTTACGACTTAATAAAGCTTTGATTCACATAACTGATCAGTTCCCTAAAAAAGTCCACTCCCAAAAAACGAATGTTTCTCAACGAGGATGAATAGTTCACGCATGCGCATAGCAGACCAAGTCTGTTATATCACGTGATGTCCATGATTATTAAGTATGCTTTTAGCGTGAAGGAAAATGACAAAATTATAGGCCATCTACCTAAAGGGCTGAATGCCAAATTTGCAAAGACCATCTCCTTCTTTCTTAGCCCAGACGAGTTTAGTTCCTGCACGGCAGTAGTTTAAGGCAACCGATGGGACTTTGGAGATGGTCAAGGGATTAGAGGTCCTGGCAAAATACTTCTTGTTGGAAAACATTTATTTCTGTTTTAAGAACAGAGTTGACATTCGCGTAGTTAATTACAGAAGTTAGAAATCTTGTGTCAGTTAAAGAAAAAGAACACGAAGTTCGAGATAACAGTGTTGGAGATAGCAGGAGTCGACTGTAGTTTTAACATAATGAGGATTCTAAAGGCCGGTTTGAACCCTCAGAAAAGGTACAATCTCAACAGCTTCCCGGGGCTCTGCCCCCTCGACCTCTGTTAGGGCTCTGGCCTCGACCCGCTGGGAGAGCTTACAGCAATCAAAAAATGAAGGTAGAAGTTGGTAGTGTTACCTTGGCACTTATGAGTATTACATCTTTCACGTTGGGGGTCCGAACAAAATGAATAATCAATGCACATCCTAATCCGATATCCACCACCACAACTTTTATCACAGGGATTCCAAGGAGTATATCCATCATAAGAAAGACCGAGATTTGCCAAAATTAGCAAGACAAATGAAAATACGAGAAGAGTCTTCTTCATGCTTGGTTAAACCTGAAAAGAAAAAACTCCTTTCATAGAAATTCTTCAATCAGAAATTTCAATCGAAAAGATTTTATTATTGCTGTTTTAGGGTAGTTGACATATATCCTAGATTATTGCTGATCACTCGGAACATGTGTTTTGTAGTACTGTCTAAACATTGAATATTATTTTTCTCCCTTTATTATTAAGAAACAGTTATTGTCAATAAATCAATATTCATCCATATGTTATTTTGATATGGTCTTAGACTATTCCTTTGATTTCAGACTGAGTTTCGAGATCGTATTTTATTTTCAAATCAAAAGAATATTCTTAAAGGCCTTATACAACGAAAAAATTGATTTGCGCTCGCGTCATTTCATGATCTGCTCGTAGCCCAGTATGGAAAGTTCCAAAATTTTGCACGGGAATGTGCACAGAAAATGTAGATTGTGCGCCAAAATTTGACAATGAGTTTAGAAAATATGTTAATATTTGGTACCACAGTTCCTTAGCTTAAGGATTAATCGGATTTTTGACATACACTCTTTTTTATTGTGAGATCTTTATGAGAAACCTGAGAAACCACAAGGTCATATTTTGAAAATTAAGAAACTTTGGTAGGAGGTTTTAAGTGACTCTAACAGTTAAATACCAGTTAAATGCATAATTTAAGTGAAGTTAAAATATACCGGACGTTGGTTGGTTACAATGGAATCTTAAGATGCAAATAGGTTCCAATATACGATACAGCAAATATTGCATTGAAATACATTTTAGTTGGACAATGGTGGAAATGGTATCTTGTGAATCAGGCCACGCTTTGTAAGTCAATAAGGTTATGGCTGGTACAATGCTAAAGATTCGTATGAGTTCACAATGTAATACTTTGTTTAGAGCTTTGCATGGTTGGTCACATAGGGATTTGGTCACATAGGAATACCTATCTCAAACGATGCCTTTATAAAGTGAAATTAAGGATCGGCAGTTTCTTGCAACCTCGCTACACACAAAGGACGTTCTGATCTCTCCCCCCGCCCTGTCCCTTTCTTTGGGTTTTTGAGTTTATGGTTTGTTTTGTATGTATTTTGTCGGTAGTCTTTCTACCTGATGTGTGCATTGGCTCGGAAATTTGGCCTTTTCGGGCTCAATCACCGACCGTAAAAGCGTAGATTACTGTAGTGCAGGCAAAACCGGGCCGGTGTATAACACGCCCAACTTTTCCTGCAAGACACTATAGTTAGTAGTTGCAGTTCAGTTTTAACTTATTAGGTATGTAATGTATTTAATGTATTTAATGTATTCAAGCAGTTGATTAAGTAAAGATGTTGTACTATTATCAAGATGAGGAAAACCCTTATTCTTAAGTGTTTGCAAGCCTAATTACCAGAATCTCATTTGGTCTATGAATAGGTGCTTGGTTTGGTCCAGGATTAATTTTAATGAAAAATGGTCTATTGTCTAAACTCTCAATTGCAAAATTTTGGATCTCTCCTTACTGGATTACGAGCAGATCATGAAATTGCGCGGTCGCATCATGAAATGGTGGAAGTACACCATGAAATGGTGCGAGCACATCATGCAATTGTGCGAGCACACAAGGCTACGAGCATATCATGAAATGGTCCGAGCGTATGAACAAATATCGGGAGCACATGATCAAATGGTGCGAGCACAGCATCATATGGTGGCAGTACAACACGTAATTCTAAGAGCACTGCATGGAATGGCAAACGCACAGTACAAAACGATGCGAGGACATAACGCAATGACGAATGCACAGCACAACAAGTTGTGAACACAGAACACAATGTTAAGAGCACAGCACAAAATAATCAGACCGACACACTTAATGTGTTGAGCACAGCACCGAATGGTAAGAACACACAATAGAAAGATGATAACACACAGCCGTCATATAAGAGCACCGAACGTAACGTGTTTTGAACACATAAGGCAGCTATGGCGTTCCATACGCATAGATTACTTAAGCTTTTCGTCTGCCACTCAACAGAGTAATACGTCAGAAAGAGAACGAAACAGAAACCTAACTGATTTATCTCCCAGATGTTGATCAAAATAGGCCAATCAGAAAAGAGGTGAATGATTGGTATGGTGTGGGAAAACCAATCAACATCCACGACACAGTGAGCTGGCCAATAAGATTACATCAAGAGTCCTCGGGCGAAAACTAACTCTTTCTATCTACATAATAGGGGCTCCCTGGTTTTTATGTAGACTGATTCCAAAATACCTGAGTGAAATGTAGATCTTGCTCTGCCAATTATTCAAAAACAATTCTCACTGTAGGCTTTAACACAGTCTGGGTTTTCGAGCAAATGTTGACCAAAGCAGAGGTGTTTGAGAGATCTTTTGGTTTTCGATTGTTGTTTTTGTTGCAGCACAGTTTTTTGGCGTATGCTAAACGGCACGTGTTGTTTTATCCTGTCACATTAGCGCTGAGATGTGCGATCTAGGTACCTGGCATCACACCGGCACATAACATCGTAGGGTAATCAACATCAACTCAAAAAGGACCAAGTTTGAAAATATTTCTTAGGGTTGTAGAAGATAAGCTTGATGTATTAATTATTATTGCAGAGACAAAATTAGATACATCTTTTCTAAGCGATTCTTTTTATAATGTCTGGTTTTAAAGCAACATTTAGGCTTGATATTAGTAGCAACAATGGACAATTTCTGGTGTACACAAAGGAGGATATTTTGTGTCTCTCTGTCTCTCATTTTGTGTCTTATATCTCTTTCGAGATCAATATTCTAAACAGAAATTGCTGTTACTTCCTATAAACACGAGTCCTTCCCAAGACCTAGACTATTTTACTGATAACTTTTGCAGGATAGTTGATCGGTATGGTTCCTCACATGAAAATTTCCTAGTTATTGGCGACTTTATTATGGTTTTATGCGATAAGTAAATGAAAACAATGATTGATGCACATGAATTATGTAGCCTTTACAAAGGACCAACACGCTTTAAGAGCACAGAGGACAGTGAATAGATCTCATGCTTAGGAATAGAATACAATCATACAATCTTTCGTGAAAAGCCAGTCATTCGAAACAGGACGCAGTGATCATCATCATCTGATCTATACAATGACGTATTAAAAGTATTCGAACGAGGACGAGAAAATGGTGGTTTAACTCTATTACGATGGGGGGGGCATAAAGTGCCCGCGGCAAATTGAAAATGCTGTATCTTCCAGAAAACACGTGGTATTCTAATGAAACTTGTTTGAATTTTCTTCAATATTATCACATTACCTAAAGAAATTATTTTTGCTACTATCACACCCTCGTTGATCATATGAAATATCTTTTGTAAACAAGTGGTCCAGTGTAAAAATGTTTTAGGACCAATATCTCTGCACCTACACCACATAGAGACTTACTTGAAGCACCAATGGCTTTGTTTTGATAAGGGCTTTTGAATGATATATAATTTATTAGTATTTGCCGGAAGCGAAATTTAAAAACTATGACGTCATCAATTTTTATGACGTCATATCTATAAAAGACAATTATTTTTTTCAGTAAAAAATCCCTTAGTTGCTTTTCTGAATAAAGATGAAGTAGAAAAAAATATATTTTTCAATCTGAATGGTGATTTTATCTTATTTTTCTTCATTGTAAACTTTATGCACCTGAACATTTATGAAACAAATGGTAGAAAAATGTGAAATATAGAAAAATGTCAATTTAACTGATAAATTATGATTTGAGAATGCTTTTTATTCATGAATAGATCATTTGGGAGGCAAAAAAACAGCGAAGATCGCTTCAATTACAAGTTAAATGCCTATAAGTAATTTTCTTGGTTTTTCAGACTTATGACGTCACTGTGATGTCATTGGTAGCCATTATAATTTTGAAAACACCATCAATCGATGGAGCAACTAAAATTTTATAGTTCTACTAAGTTTGAAGCCTTTTTTGCGTTACTGACAAGAATTATAGGGGGCGGTAGTACAAGGGTCCAAAAAGCCCTGTAGTAATAGGGTTAAAGTCTCCTCCTCCCTTAGGCTTAAAAGTTTTTGACAGTTTTTATCCCTTCCCTAGTCTGCTCATCCAAAATCTTTACGCCAAAGTAAAAATAATTGCTCGAATTCTCCAAAGTGGTCAAATTAAGTTCGTTGTGAGAGTTTTGAAACGTTTTACAGGTTTAAAAAGATTATTAGGCTGGTAAACAAACTTTCAAATAAAAGATCAATGTTCACTAAAATATCAGTCATAAATGGGGGATTTTTCTGAAAAAATCTTGACAAATAATGGCTTAAACAAATGCTTGTAAGTTTACGATTCAGAATTTTAATTTAAAAATCGGGAGTCCTCCGTAAAGTTCAGGGTTAAAAGAAAATAAATCGAGGCCTTTGAAGATGAATGCAAAATTTTAAAATTTGATCTTTGATCCAAGAAATAAAATGGTTTTTATTTTTCTAATGCCTGAAGGAATTTTCTCTTAAACGTTTTGATTACAAGTCCGTTTCCTATACATTAAATTTCAATAAACATTTGCAGAAGCAGTGTTGCAAAATCCGATTTATTTTCACATTTTGTATTTTTGTTCAAAATCTTGATTAATTTTGTGAAACCTCTAAGATATTTCTATAGGTTGGTTCATGTTTTTACACGGCTTCTTGATGTTCAAATAGTATCATTTTGAAACTTATTTGTTACTACATATCATGGATTGCAAATAGAAACAAAATTCGAAAATTTTTTCCAATTTTGACACTTCTTATTAATTTATCCTCTTTCCTATTTGGGTTTTTTGATTTATCAAATTTCGCTGAAAATTTTGACCTGAAATGAATTTGTGAACTGATAATCTCATTTTAATTGCTGTTCAATGAAAGCTAAGATCAATTGTACTTATTTCATCCAGAAAGTATCACTCCTGTATCATGTAAAGTGGTCTTAGATTGCGTTGTAAATCTAGGCCTACTGTGAGTTAAAGACGCTTAGGTAGCCATTTCATCCTCCTCGTTCGAATTCTTTTAATACTCAAGTGTAAAATGCTAAAAGCAACCTTTAAAATCGCCAGAAATACCGGAAGCATAGCGAAACGAACACATAGATTACTTAGGCTTTTCGTCTGATACTCACCAGAGTAAATACTTCAGAAAGAGAAACAGAAACCTAACCAACCCTAACCAATCGTGGCTGTTTAATGGTTTTCTTACACTTTACCAATCATTCACCTATTTCCGATTGGCCTATTCCGATCTGAGTATATAAACGAGTTAGGTTTGTGTTTTGTTCTCTTTCTGACGTATTACTTTGTTGAGTGTCAGACAAAAAGCTTGAGTAATCTATGGGCCCATCTACACGAGTGCCCTAAACCTGCCTTATGGCATTCTTTAGGGGATTAAGCAGATTATCACCTCGCCTGATCGTGTAGACGGCATTTTCAACTTTTTTGCCCAATGTAAAGTTAGGGCGCAGATCACAGACGCCGCTAGGGCAGATCGGGCCTGCTCTGGAGGTGCTCTTTTTGCCCAAAGCTGTCAGAAGGGATTAAGAATTACCTCTTGCACAGCTTGCTTTTAAAAACGGGGCACGCTTTCACTGATTCAAAACTGATGATCAAAAGGTTGTACGAAGATATGGCAATGTTTTTTCTTGTTGCTTTTTACTGATTAGAACAGAACAGGCAAAATAGAATTCTGAGTATGCTCTATTTTCCTCCGGTGGCTTTCATGGCTAGAAATTCTCAAATGCGAATCGCAATACTGAGGTATTTTGCAAACATGTATCAAAAGAAACATGTATTGGTGTATCACAGACAGAACAATGATTTTAATGTATTTTGCTCGACTGTCTTGAATATTAGCAAAGACTTGAACCAGTACTATAGGCCAGTTGACCTTTAATAAAAATTCTACCATTCTTTTATTTGTTTTATGTTGGTTATATACAATACACCTCTGACTTCGAACTTGTTACCTAAGAATAAAGCACGAGGACGAGAGAGGAGTTGAAAATGATCGCGTGCTTCTAATAAACAATCATTTTTAACATGACAGTTCATGACAGATGCGTGAAACCTCAATGCTGTGTTGATCTGAGGAATGTCCTTACGAATAAGGACGGAAGTTCAGGAATGTGGCTTTGGGCATTCATAGGGCACATTTAGGGCATTTTTAGGGCTCTCGTGTAGATGGAGCCTATGTGTTCGTTTTGCTATGTTTCCGATATTTCTGGCTATTTTGAAGTTTTGTACAATCCAAAGGCTGTTCAAAAGCAACCTTTATGAAATTAATCCCCAGAACTATCAAATATCGGGAATATAAAAAAATCCGTGTAGAGGAATTCCAAAATTCTTTACATGCCAAATTAGGAGAAATGCCTTCTATAGACACTGAAATACTAATCTCGATCACAGAGAGTAATCACAGAAACACGCTCCCTTGAAACAAAGGCAGGCTAGAGAAAATAACAAACCTCATGTAAAAGCTAATCTAAGAAAGGCAATAATGGGAAGATCAAGACTTAAAAAAGGGCTAACAAATCTGGAAAAGAAGAAGACTATAAGATATATAAATAATAAATAAATCTGATTGTCAGAATGAACAGAATGGCGAAGCTTTATTTCTATCACTCGGTTGACATTAACGATATTGACAATGATAACAACATTTTGAACACAGTAAAACCAATGTTTTCAAACGGAAACCCCATGGGAGAGACATTATCCATATAGAAGAGGACCAAATCTGATTAGATGATAACATAATTACTGAATGCTTTAACACCCATTTTTTGATATTACAGATTCACTAGGTCTAGATCCATCATTTCGGGACAGTAATCAAAATATGAGAATTGATGACAAGGTAGAAATAGCTATATCACAATATAAAAACCAACCAAGCATTACTGCTCACATATACCTTGTTCCGAGTAGCTGAAACTTGTAAGAAGTGTCTCGATGTATCAGGTACAGTGAGAATAATCCTAATGGGTTTGTCAAAGGCATATGACTGTATACCACACGATCTAATGATTGCAAAGTTAGAGGTATATGGATTTAGAAGAACCGCCCTGAAATTAGTTTATAGTTATCTCTTAAATTGAGTACAAAGGGTTGAAATAGGTCCCACTTATAGATCCCCAGGGCACATCTCAATCGATGTGCCACAGGGATCTGTTGTTTGTCCATATCCTTTTAGCATCTTTATAAACGACTTATTTTGCATGGAACTCGAATCCGAGATATGCAACTTTGTAGATGATACTACAATTTATGCGTGTGATAAGCTAGAAAGTTACCAACAGGAACACTGGTTCACATACAATGGCCAATCCATAGCATCTCCAAATAATGTTTCTTAGATTAAAGGATTAAATAAACTTTGCCTCAACATGAAAGGCAAACTAAGTCCAGCAAGCTTCCATGCAAACTTCTGGGAGTTAAAATTGATAATTCCCTCAATTTTGATTCATATGTAAAAGAATTATGTAAGAAGGTCAGTCATAAGGTATATGCATCTGGAAGATTAAGACCATACCTAGGGGAACCAAAATCAAACTTACTTTTGAACTTTGCAGTTTTGTCCAGTGTTACATACTTACAGCTAATATAGCTATTCTGTAGCAAAGTAGCAAATACGGCAATCAATAAGACCCGTAAACGTGCACTGAGAACATTATATCATGACTACGAATCTCCATTTGAGGATCTTCTAAAAAGGGGAGAAACATATACAACGCATACAAAAAATCTACAAAAACTTATGGTTGAGATATATAAATCAGTAAACCATCCACTCCTGAATACATGTGGGATTTTTCGTAAACAAAATGACCATCTTATCAACGAATTATGTTTTCTCCCCTCAACATGTTCTTGGCGATTCGTTACCAACTCCGTGTGTTTTTGTGAGAGTCTATTATAGAATAGTCTAAATGATGAACTGAAACTATCTGCATATGTCTCATTTGCAATTGATTTAACTTGTTATTAGTTTTACATGTACTTTAATCGATTTCTTAGTAGATTGTAAATAGTTGGTTTTGATTAATTATTCTAAACTAGCAGCTAAGCTTTAGATAAGTGATTGAGTATGATTATGCTTTATTGTGATTAGTTCTAGATAGCTCTTCTGAGAAAGATATCTATGTCTGTCCTTGTGCGTTGTCGAAATTTTATAAATCAGCACTTAATTCGTAGTTGAAGGTATCAATATTGAAATTCTTATACTCTTTATACTTCTTGTTTGGTTCTACTTTTACGAATTATGTTTGTAGATTGGTAACAGTCAATTTACGAAAATCACAGAGACCTGTTTTAACAGCAATTGTATTTTGAAAGCTATGTTTTTTGTTTGTCAATATGAGGTCGATACAGGTGCTACTTTTCAAGCATGTAGGCTCCTTTGGTTGATTGGTTATTGGTGGTTGATTGCTTATTTCTATATTATAAAGACCAAATGTGTTTAAGAGATTGTCTAATAGAGGGTTTCTAGGTTCGAGTTTGAAGTCCATCATGATAATGATATTCTAATGATTGAAAAGGGATGTATTTGGAATTTCCCACGCTCTTCGAAAAAATATTTGCTATTCTGCTTTGGAAGATGGTACATGCCTGCCAAAATCTATTTCTGTTTTTGCAAATTTATTTTAAAAAGAATAACCTTTTTATTAGTAGGTAGAGAATTAATAGAGAGTTGGTGAGATGGGATGTCATCACTGATATTCAATATAAAACCACCAGCACCCAGCTTGCTTTCTCTTCGATACGATTTTTGTTGCCCCTGCATGCAAATTTCGCATCGAGAAATGCGTCACTTATTTTTGTTTCTGACACTAGAGGCACATCAATATTGAAATAAATGATGCTCATGAGGGTATTAAATGCATTTGCCAAACAGTGTTGAAATGCTTTTTTGGAATTTAATCATCAGGTTTTTTATCTGATTGTTTGCTGAAATCTCCTCAATCACGTTATTTGAGATCTTTTTTTCAATCAGAGAAAATAATTTCAAAAGAAAACTGACACGTAGATAGACAATAGGAGGAGGAGTAATATTTTCTAACTACCTCCTGGCATTATAAATTCTATACTACAATACAGTAATATAGAAAGATAATCAATCACAGATACAGCTACAAATAAAACAAACTAGGGGGGTGGACTTGGTGGTTGATTGCTTATTTCTAATTGTAGGGTCAACGTTAACTAAATCGAGTGGTCGTATAGATGTAATTTAAGGTAAAATCCAGTATACGTTTGTTGAGCTTAAGTGAAAATGTTTTAGCACCATATAGTAAATTTACATTAAAACCACATTCGGAGGATCAATATACCCAAACGGGCGTATTGAATTAAAAACATCAGCGAAAAGAATTTGGCACTCAGCCTCAAAGGTAGGGCAGAGCAGCAAAAAGTGTTCCGTAGTCTCAATACCATCATTAGTAAAACACATTGCATGTACAGTATCCCTAAAACTGTGTGAAGATTTATGAAAGCATAATTTACTGAGTCCTACTCTTAGCTGAGTGAGATAAGATAAACCTAACGGACCATAAATTCCAAAGAAAGGTTTAAGAGGGGGCGGATAAGAGATATTAACTTTTTCTTGAAAATAAGAACTGAATATGCTAGTCTAATTTCAGATTATAGGTCGTTCCATTCTGATAAGCAATTTGGATAAAACTAGATTTACGTTTCTCAGTTCTCGCCTCTATTTTACCAAAAGAAATATCCTGATTGCGGAAAGAGTACTGAACGGATTTTAATTCTTCCATCAAGTTTGGCAGATTAGAATGACCTCTAAATTCACTTACTTTCTAAGGTATATAAACAAACTCTAGGTTGGGTCGAGCATAGAGTTTATATAGATAGTTCAAAGTGTGCCTGGGTAGATATTTAGAAGGATATTTCAGTAAGCCTATACCTTTTCTTGTTCTCGATATGGCTGCTTTGATATGGGTCAAAAAAGATAGTTTTGTATCCAGGATTATCCCTAAATGCTTATGTTTGTTAAGTTTCACGACAGGTATATTGTTGAAGCCAATTTTCGATTGATTTATTTCCTCCTTTTTGTAGAAAATGTCATTTCAAGAGCTTTTTTCTGTTTGAGATTATGCTAGCGACTGGATTAAAGCTGCTTTCCGGCTTGCTGATATTAAGCTTTAGGCTTACCACAACAAGAAGGATTTGTTGTATCGGGTTTTCTTGGTGATATTGAGGGTCTCTAGATTTATCGAGGGTACAATAATGGTTTGGTACGTTAGTGTTTGGTGGAAAATTTTTTTAACAGCATCTTGATATTTTCAACAAGTTTCGATGTTCCTTTTCTACTTAGTTGAAGTCTACTACTGTTCAGGTCAGAAAGTTTGATTGAATCGTTATTGACAAAAAGAGTCCCCTTTGTGAACATTTGTCTTGGAATAGCTTTTTATCTCCATGTTCTGTTTTGGTTGAGGTGGTGGGGTTGTCTTGTCAAGACATTAAAGAAGATATAGATATCCTTTGGGCTTAGTGAATGAGCTGTAAACTTTTTGCCAGATGGAGAAGATTATTAGAGATGGTCGTTGGGTCTGATTGTTTGAGGAAGTTGTTTCACTGATAAGAGAATTTATTGGATATTTATCATTGATTAGTGTAATCGATTAATGTGATTTGAATTTAAGATATTTCTACATACCTTAGAAAGTCCCACTTTCTTGCTTTTGAAACATATCAGAGCTGGTTCGTCATGCAATTTGATAAATCTTACAACTGCTGGTGGTACTATTAAGTTTTTCTTTCATGAATAATGAATTAGGAATAATTCCTGTCAAAATAAAGCTATTCAGAATATGAATAAGAGCATCAAAATTATTTTGTTGGAGCTATTATTATCATGGGAAAAATCATCTGCTGGTGTTAATGCCAATTTACACTAACCCTAATCGGTAGTGGGGGAAATTGGGCATTTTAAGCGAATGGGTAAGAATGGTGAATTTTCCGAGTTTTTTTTTTTTCGCCTGGCAAAGCGAAAGCTGCGTGTGTGAGTCAAAGTCAGCCTGGGGTCTAGGGGCGTTGTAAGCCCCCGGCGGGCCTAGAGCAGAGCGGGTTGAGGGGTTGGAGCCCCCAGAAGCTCTTGAGATTGTGCCTTTTCTGTGTGTTTAATTTGGCTTAGAATCCTCCATATGTTATTGCTATAAAACTAAGTAACCATGTACAAATGCAAATGAATAAGATACTTTAATTGATATTGACTAATAGACTTAAAAGAGTCAAGTATTCAAGAAATTAATTCAGCTCTTTCCAAATAAATTCTTAAATCACAGGTATCAAAATTTTCTATTTGGATACCCAATTAAACTTCCAGGACCAAAATTTTAGAATTTTCAGAACAATTTTCGACTTATCTTGAATTGGGAGGGGGCAATAGCACTGCAGCTCCCCGCCCCCATAATTTCTGCCACTGATCGGTATAAGGAAGTTTTCTATCCCTTGGTTGATTCATTTACTGATGTTACAGCATCATTCCCTCCCTTTCCAAAAGTAGCACACTTTAGGCTGATTAAGTATGTTATTTCAACAAAGTTTATTGAAACTACCATATTGGAAAAGTAGCTAGATGTTGGAATGATAAAAACGTAGTAAATTTCAAATTTCTGGGTAACAGCCGGTTTTATTCTTGTAATGCTTTTATGAAAAAGCCTAACATCTCAATCCACACTAGTTCGAAAAAACCCCATACCAATAGGAATTTTTGGGTTGAGGCTATTATTTTCAAGACCTTCTTTTATAATTTACTCAAGCATGTAAAATTTGCCCTGCTCTGGTAGATTCAATTTCTAATGTAAGATACACCTTTTAATTAATGTATTTTTAATGCGGAACTCTTCATTAGAGACCAAGACTCTCGCATTAGACTGTTTAGCTTGAGCAATAGTTATCAATGTTAATTGTGTCTCCTTACTTTAAAATAGGAAGAAATATCGGAAACATATCAAACCGAACACATGGATTACGTAAGCTTCTTCGTCTGACACTTAACAGATTAATACGTCAGAAAGAAAACGGGAAAAACCTAACAGATTTATATACCCAGGTGTGGATCGAAATAGGCCAATCAGAAAAGAGGTGAATGATTGGTAAAGTGTTTGGGAAAACCAATCAACACCAACGATACAGTGAGCTGGCCGATAAGATTACTTCAAGAGTCCTAAGGCGAAAATGAACTCTCTATCTACACAGTAGGGGATCCCTGGTTTTTATATAGACAGATTCAAAAATACCTAAATGAAATGTAAACCTTGCTCTACCAGTTATTCGAAAATAATCCTGACTGTGGGCTTGAGCACATTCTGGGTTGTCGAGCAAATGTTAACCTAAGTCGTGTTTTAGAGTTATTTGTTCTCGTGATGGCACAGTCTTTTGACGTATGCTAGACGGCACGTGTTGCTTTATCATGTCACATAACCTGTTTTGTGTGATAAGTACACTTTCTTTGCAGATGGACCGAAGGATTTTCCTACTGTTGAAGACGAGACGGGACTGACCGCAGTGAAGCACTTTGTGACGGATGTCTGAATTTTTTTTCTAATCGCGAGAAAACGTTGCCTGTATAAGGTAGTTTTAGATAAACAGGGCACTCTTGTGGAAAAATCTTTTAGTCAGCCGTGAAACCTGCGTTTTTATCACCAAAGCAAGCCGAAATGAGATCTTCTGGGTATCCATTATTGATTATTTGCTTCATCAGTAAACTTATCATTTGGGGACGTACTTATAAACCTAATTCACAAAGCAAAGGGTTACCAGGATATAAACTTGATACCAATACCTACTTGATACAATAACGGTTAAACTCAAGATAAAATAAAGATTGAACTGAGAAAACAAACAGAAATTTACAAGTCCAGAAAAGTGACGAATTTAGATATTGGATTGGGAAAAGCCATTGTAACACCTTAGAAATGAAAATAAAGCTAAACACAAATAGAAACACGATGTGAACACTACACCGAGGAAAGGCGGAATGATAAAGAAATAAACAAGCAAATAAAAGATAACACCGAGCCCATTAAAGAGCTGCGTTACATACACAGAAAGAATAATACCCCGTTTATAAGAGGCCGGTTAATTATCCGAGCGGCCAAATATTTGTATGAAAAAAGAGCCGGCCGAAAGTTTCCACACTTAGAGGTTCCGTCTACACGAGGTCGCTTCTGCTTCGTGTTTGTGCTTTTTTTCTTTGATACACGAATCAAACGGAGTAAAGTATAACAATAAATATATACAATTCAATTTAAGCTAAAATTTCTAAAAATCTTTTGCGCTGCTCTTCTAGGTGGTTGTGTTTTAATTTTATTTGTGACATCCTGTCAGCTCTTTAGATATTGTTTTCGTTTGTTTATGAAGTTACCAACGGTCGGCAGCTCTCTGAAATCCATTGGTACGTCATTCCAGTGTTTAAGGGCAGAGTATCATTATTTTTTTTGCATGCTCTGTATTGAATCTAGGAATTTGAAGGTTATTGCAGAATCTTGTTCATGATCTTATATTTCATTATCGATCGATCATATCGTATGAGATTCTTAACGCTCAACCAGGTACATGTCCAGTTATCCTTGAGTCTGACGCTTTCTATGATTGACTGAGCTCTGTCCTGTAAACGCTCCAGGGTGTCTATTTTTGTTTTTGGAAGACTCTCCCAAATCACATTTGCATAGTGCAGATGACTTTCAAAAATAGCGCAATAAACAGCGCAGAGCTCCTTGTGGAGGACTACACTTTTGAACTTTTTTAGCGATGCTAGTCCACCGCAAATTTTTCTCTTTACGCCTTTGAACTACTCATCGCACTTAAGGCATTCATCAATAGTAACACCAAGGTACTTTGTTTCATAGATACGCTTAGTTTCAGTGCCATTTAACTTGAGTGAGGTTGAAACATTTAATGATTTAACCTTACAGGGGTGGCCTATGATCATGTATTCTGTCTATCTGGGGTTTTCACTTTATTTATTTATTTTCATCCACTCAGACAGGTTGAGTTCCTCCTCCTATGTTTCTAGGACCAGCTTCTCCATATAACTTGACGCAAGCGTAACGCTAGTATCATCGCCATAGATACTAGCTGTTGAATACTTGAAGCACTGCTCAAAATCATTTGGATATATGTTAAAGATTAGAAGGCCTAGGCAGGAGCCTTCGGGAACACCACATTCTATCTAATTCATTCTTGATTGCTGTCTGTTAATCAAACAAAACTGTTTTCTTTGATCTAGGTAAGATTCGCACCTATCCCCAACGGTTTTCCTGATCCCATATTGTTTCAAATTGCTTGCCAATATAGTATGATAAACCGTATCAAATGCCTTTTTTAGATCAAGAAAGATCATCGTGTTCAATTTTTTAGTAGCTATGTTTTCATACCACTGATCAGTACTGCATATCAAGGTTGTTACCGTGGAATACGTTTTACGAAAAGCTGACTGATTCTTTCTTGAAAACGTTTTCAAGAAGGAAGTCAAATAGCTGATCGCGAACAGTCCTTTCCAAGATCCTAGAAAATATTGAAATTACTGAAATAGGCCTGTAGTTATTCATATCTTTTTTAGAACCCTTTTTGAAAATAGGCGTTACTCTTGCAAGTTTCCAGATATCTTGGAATATTCCGTTTGCAAAAGATGAATTGAATATCATTGACAGAGGCTTAAAGATCAGGTCAGCCACGTCTTTGACGATTGTTGTGGTTACTTTATCAGGGCCAGGTGCTTTTCCACTTTTTAGTATTTATACAGCATTCAGTAAACAAATATCTCCAATATTTTTGAATTCCATTTCTATTTGTGATGGTGCAATTTTCTTGAGGCAGTCATGGATATATCTGCTTTAGCCATGCTTGGTCCAACTAAAATGAGGTGTTGCTTCAATGCCTCCAGAACATTTTGCTCACGAGTTATTTGTATGCCATTCACTTCAACATTCGAGGGTTTTGTTGCATGCTGATTTCTGCCCAGTACCTTGTTAATAGTTTTCCACATCTTCTTTGGATTTCCTTTGCTTTCATTAATTAGGCCGTAGTAGTATTTTTTACGGTGCTGCGCATTTCTTTTGTTACTTGATTACACCGCTCTTTTTATGTAGCCCACTTATCAGTTGATTTTCTCTGCCTCTTGCTTCAAGATATATCTTTTTAGTATTAGAATTTTTAGGGAGGCAGTCATCCAAGGGGAGAATTGGTTACGAACTTTTTAAGGGTGCGTGAATGCTTAGAGTGGCTTCGAAATCTCCTGGTAAGTGGCTGCCATACTTACAGGGTCATTCTCAAAGGAGCCTAGGGTGGTTGCCCAGTCAATCTGGCGTAGGTCCTGATGAAACAGTACTTTATCATATTTTTTCATGCTACGCGACTGAATAATCATTTTTATATTTTGAGTGGTCCGCCAAGCATTTACCTTCCGTATGCCATAAACCAGATAGTGGTCAACCATCCTAGTTTTGATTACATCTGCCTTTAAAACATATTTTGGACAGGAGGGAGAGACATGGTCAATGAGTGTTTTACTTGTATTAAGTTCACCGGATGTAGTGATGGGCGTGGTAATCCGTGTATAACTCTTTATCATTTGTTCAAGTTGATACTCAGAATAAATTAGTTTTAGCTTTTTGGCATTCGTATTATTAGCACACTTTAAGTCACAATTAGTGTCCCCAATTAGAATAATGTCCCTCTCTTCTTTATCTAGATATTTTAGTATCCCACCAAAGCTCTCGAATACAGTGTTATCCTCATTGGAAATTGGGGGACGATACCAGCAAACGATAAGAATAATGCTTTTTTAAAACAGAAATGGGCTCTAGTTGGATATATGCCAAACCGACGAGAGCTGTTGTCGATTATAAAAAGCAGCTTTGATCTCCTTTTCTTAAGAAAGTTTTCAAGGGAATTGCAAGAAGAGCGTTTAATACTGCCAAAGCTTTGCTAAATATAAATGGGTTGCAACACAGGCCAAATTGCCCATTAACATTGCCAACGCAGCTGTGAATTTCCTTCGAAAGTCATCCATGATACTTGAAATTATTGATAATAAAGTAAGACAGTCATCAACATTTATAAATGATGTGGGGAGGCTGATTTAGTGCCAAAAATCTTATTGTGATTTTGCCTTATCATCAACATTAGTTCCCTCGTTTCCATAAAGAGCAAACATACTGGTCAAAGGAAATTTTTTTTCTATAGTTATACGAAAATCCGTGTATATTAAGGAACTTTATCTGCAAAGTTTTTCCTTCAATCAAAAAACAAAATTCTTGTCAATAAGATTGTTCTGATTTCTTAGCTGTAACTGTCAACAAAATGATCTGTGAGCTATTTTCATTCAAATCTAAAATGCAGATTGAATCAAAATGAAGAACAGTTAAAAACAGAGTTAGCTCAAAGCAAGGCCGTTGAAAAGATCTCACTCTCTTTTTATTGCGATTTGCTATTAATAATATATAGAAAATAGTTCCTTTGAAAAATTCACGAAATAGTTATCAGTCCAAATATATCAATCTGTTGTGGTCTTTGTAGTCAATCTTATCTCAAGTAGGCTACCTCACGTTGAAATAACATTAAAACAAAGATTATTCAAAACTTGAGAAGAAGTGGGATTTGGAAAATCAATCGAAATTAATTGGTTGTTCAACAACTATTTAAAGACTGTTGAAGGGGGGTGACTTTCCTACATCGTGAGCACAACTGCCTCCTCCCCCAAGCACTAGATAGGGTTGAGAAGAGAATTCAAGAAGAAGTTGGATTTCAGAAATCAATCAAGTGACTTTGTAAGGACAAAAGTCATAGATCAAAAAGCAAAACTACGATATGTTTGGTTCTAAAAAGGTAATACGACTTGGCAAACGTTATTCAATTCAGTTTCAAAGTCCTATTGGTTGATAGAAGGAATGTTCACTATCTATTCATTAATTGAAGGGCAATACAAAATGTTTTATTTTATAAGAGGTCAGTATTGGTGAACTTTAAAGGACATTTTCCAGAGACCTACTACGCCCTTAGATGTCACCTCCAATATTTACAGCCCTAAAATAGAGTAGTTTGCGATGTTGTAAGGTGATTTAAGGGGTAAAGAGTCCTACGGATTCGACTCCAGCGTATGGACTGTAAGCTGTGACCTAGATCCAGGTAAACCGAGCATTGAATACAGTCGACTCTAGCTATCTCAAACTCTCACGGGAAATGAAAGTATTTCGACATAACAGGGTTCGAGATAACGAATAAAATGCTTGAACCGATAAAAGCGTAAATCATCAGCACAGCTAGTCTCAGTCAGTAGAGCATTAGACTCTTGATCTGAGTGATTGGGTTCGATCCCAACTATGGCCATTTTGTGAAATGTAACTTGATAAGTTATTTGAAGCTGATTTTTCAAGACTAGCTCAATCGGTAGAGCGTCACACACTTAATCCTGGGGGTCGTCGGTTAGAACCCCGTGTTAGATGGAAATTAATAAGTAGGCTGCCAAACCTTTCCTTGGGCTTAAATGTTTGAATTAATAAAACTATAAATCACAATTCCAGCTGTCCACATTCAATAGAGCATCAGACTCTTTATCTGGAGGACGTGGGTCCGAGCTTAAAGTTAGGCGTATAAATTTTATTGATGAAACTTGCTAATTAAATTGAAACTGCTTTTCTATTGGCTCAATTTATATGTTTGAATATACAAAAGTTCAAATCATTAGCCCTGCTAGCTTAGTTGGTAGAGCACCAGTTTCTCAATATGACGGTCTTTGGCTCGAAAAGCAGGAATTTTCTTCAACAAAATTTGCTAAACTTTTGGTGAAGTAACTTTTCCGTTTGCTGAATTTTGTATTTGTAATCAACAAACGTTTTTCAAATTCTAAATATTATTGTAAGTGCCAGCCGTAGCGGAAACTCGATTACCTTGTGTATTGTTTTTTGCTATTACTGGCACAGTTGAATTGTATTTGTAGTTTTTTAAGATCTGATAGAAAAAAGAAACAAACAAACAAACAAACGTTTACATCAATATCCTGGCAAGCTCAGACTATCAATCATCAGACATTTTATCTGAAGGTCGCTGGTTCAATTACAACGTTATTCCTTAATTTTGTTCAGTGAAATTTGATAAGCTATACAGCAGCTTTTCAATGTTTGAATGAATAAGAGTGTAGAGCATCAGGGTCTTGATATGAGGGTCGAGGGCTTGAGCCCCAAACAGGGAGTACATATAAGTTAAGTTTAAGTTAGTTATAGCAGCTTTTCCATAGGCTTCATCTTGAATGCTTGGATAAATTACAATGTGAATTATCAGGACGGCTAGCTCAGTCGGTACAGCATTAAACTCTTAATATGAGGATTGTGGGTCCTCTGTACAATGTTGGTTAAACTTGTTGCCAGGGCGTCAGGGAACAAAAACGTATATGACCCTTTAAAGCAAACTAACCAAATAGACATTAGGGAAATTTTAGAGGTAGCAAGTGAAAAATTAATTGTAAGTCCTTGCGAAGCAAGAACTGTGGTTAATTGAAACTTGCTTCCCTCATCACCTCCAGGCCTTAATCTAGCCCTCAAGCCCACCGAGAAAGGGCACTGATTTACTTATAAAAAAGAACGGGGCCCACTCCATTTACTACTGCATGCAAAAGCCGTACTAATAAAACGCAAACAACAGATCGACAACTGTTTCCGGTTATTCCCTGCCGCCGGTCATACATTGATTTATCGAAGAGGATCAATACTATTTACAGCCATTTTTTTGACAAAGTTGATAGAGAATCACACAATTCTGCAAATGTGTAAATTAGCGTATCTCGAAACGCAAAGACCTTTGTCTCAACACAGGCAGTAGAAGAATTACACGAGCGGCCAGTGCTGTCGAATGAATGAATTTACCCACGAGCGAATGTCAACCCCTCCAGGACTAGTTCCAGTCCCTGCATATCTCTCGAAAATAGGTTTAGATTATGGAGAAAGCATAGGTGCAATGTTTTTGGACCTTTCAAAAGCATTTGACTGCATCAAGCATGATCTTCTTTTGGTCAAACTACATGCATACGGTTTTGATCGTGAGGCACTTCCACTTATTCGTAGCTTTCTGGAAAACAGGCAGCAAAGAGTAAAAATCAATGGATCTTTTACTAAATTTCGAAATCTTTCTTTAGGAGTACCACAAGGCTCAGTTCTTGGACCCCTTTTCTTTAACATTTATATAAATGATTTGCTACTCTCAATTAAAGAAACTAATATCTGTAATTATGCAGACGATACTACTATTTTTGCAAGCGATAAGAGCCTAGATAACGTAATCATGAGATTGGAAAATTATTCCGCGATCTTAATTCAATGGTTTAAAGATAATTTAATGAAATTAAATACAGGAAAAAGCCACTTCATGGTACTAGGGAAAAGTGCGAATCGAACGACTACGATTAGTATAGGTGACAGTGATATTGAAAATACAAATTAAGAGAAATTGGTTAGGGTAACAATTGATCGTAACCTAACTTTTGAACCGCATATAAATAAGCTTTGTAAGAAGGCTGGAAACAAGCTGTTTGCAATCTTCCGTCTCTCTTCATATATCGACTCCAGCTGAAAATTTTGATGAGAGTCTTTGTAATGAGCCAGTTTCAATACTGCCCACTTGCTTGGATGTTCCATAACAAGCATTTGAATACCAAAATTAACAAAATACACGAAAGGGCCTTAAGAATTGCTTATAAGGAATTCGACTCTAGTTTTGAATGCCTATTAGAAAAGGACAATTCCGTGACTATCCACGCCAAGAACTTACAAACTCTAATGACTGAGATGTTTAAAACACACCAAAATATAAACCCCAATGTCATGAAGGAAATCTTTAGGGAGAGAGAAAATATGTATATCCTTAGAAATAATAACGAATTCGAAATACCGAAAATAAGAGCTGTAATCTTTGGGTCCGACACTATCAGATAGATACAGATACAGATATAGAAGACCTCAACTTTGGCTTTCCCTTCCTCAAGATACTAGAAATGCGAAATCAATCCAGGCGTTTAAATCGAAAATAAAAAAATTGGAATTGTGACCAATGCTCTTGCAAAATATGTAGGCTATTCATCCAAAACCTAGGGTTTTTATAGAATAACTACCGTGATTTTATCTAGTTTTAGTACATTTTAAGGCATTTTTCACACTTTAAGCTATGGAGTTTTACACTTTTATATTAGAATTTTATCTATTGTATTTTAAACCTGTATATATTAGATAGTTGGCGTTAATTAGCGGAGATTTTACATAAAATATAGCTATGTAAAGCCAACTTTAAACAAAATTTATTACTATTATTATTATTATATCTCAGAGGGTATAAATAAGCGAGGAAAGACATTTTGACCCTATCTTGTAGTAACTAAACCTGCATTTCCAAAACTCGAAGTTCCCGCCCACCCACACCATACCAACCCAACAATGACATTGATCCCGTTTAGTCACTTTTTGTCCAGTTTACACCGCAACTGCTCTCCGCCTTTCATGGTCAACAAGTGTTTTGATTGAAGCATCAATTCCCCACTGAAATTGATTGACTATGTGTAAAGGTGTTGAGCTCGTACAAAAAGTATTCGTGTAGAGTATTTAAAACTTTCCTTCCAAAGGTTGACATCAAAAATTTGAATATTTAACGAAACGTTGCTAATCCTCTGTATTTAAATGGAAGTGTCCAAGGTGATACAAAATGCATGAACCCTCAGTCAAATTTTTTCTGACCCAAGCTTTGCAGCACAACACATATTACCAAACTCACAGCTTAGAACAAATGCAGAGGCAAGGGTCGCCTTCACCCAATTTTAGGCTTGAGGCTATTATTTTCAAGACCTTTTTATGATTTTACTGAAGCATGTAATATTCGCCCTGCACAGGCAGATTCAACTTCTAATGTTAGATACACCTTATGAATTAATGTTTTTTCAATACGACACTCTTCATAAGAGACCTAGACTCTCGAATTAGACTGTTTAACTTGAGCAATAGTCATCAATGTTCATTATGACTCCTTACTTTAAGATAAGGCAGAAATATCGGAAACAAATACGAGCCAAACACATGGACTACGTAAGTTTTTCCTCTGACACTTAACAGATTAATGCGTCAGAAAGAGAACGGGAAAAAACCTAACAGATTTATATACCCAGATGTAGATCGAAATAGGCCAATCAGAAAAAAAGTTAATGATTGGTATAGGGGAGGAAAACGAATCAACACCTACGATACAATAAGTTGACCCATAAAATTACTTCAAGAGTCCTAAGGCAAAAACAAACTCTTTCCGTCTACACAATAGGGAATCCCTGGTTTTTATGTAGACGGATTCCAAAATACCTAAAAGAAATGTAAACCTTGCTGTACCAATTATTCGAAAACAAATTTCACTGCAGGCTTGAGCACATTCTGGGTTGTCGAGCAAATGTTAACCTAAAGCAGAGTCATGTTTTAGAGTTCTTTGTTTTCGTAATGGCACAGTCTTTTGGCATATGCTGAATGGCACGTGTTGTTTTATCATGTAACATAACCTGTTTTGTGTGGTAAGTACACTATCTTTGCAGATGGACTGGAGAATTTTCCTGCTGTTGAAGATGAGATGGGGGCTGACCGCAGTGTAATACTTTATGATGGATGTCTTAATTTGTTTTTCAAATTGCGAGCGGAAGAGCGGAAAAATACTGAATGGATTTTAATTATTCCATCAAGTTCGGCAGACTAGAATAACTGCTAAATTCACATATTTTCTAAGGTATATGAACATACTCTAGATAAGGTCGAACATAGAGTTTATATAGATGGTTTAAGGTGAGTCTAGGTAGATATTCAGATACATATTTCAGTAAGCCTATAACTTTTCTTCTCTTCGATATCGCTGCTTTAATATAGGTCAAAGAAGAGAATTTTGTATACAGGATTATTCCTAAATGCTTATGTTCGTTAATTTAAACCACAGGTACATTGTTGAAGCGAGTTTTGGAGTGATTTATTTCCTCCTTTTTGTAGAGAATGTCATTTCAACAGCTTGTTTCTGTTTGAGATTATGCTAGTGACTGGATTAAAGCAGTTATCCGGCTTGGTGGTATTAAACTTTGGGTTTTCAATAGCAAGGAGGATTTGTTGGATCAGGTTTTCTGGGTGATATTGAGGGTCTCTAGATTTATCAAGGGTACAATAATGGTGCTGTATAGTGTTAACTAAGTGAAAAATAGTCGAACACGGTTGGTGGTAAATTGATTTAACAGCATCTATGATATTTTCAGCAAGTTTTGATGTTCCTTTTTACTTGGATGAAGTCTACTATTGTTCAGGTCAGAAAGTTTGATTGAATCGTTATTGACAAAAAGAGTCCCATTTGTGAACATTTGGCTTAGAATAGCTTTTTATCTTGATTGTCTGTTGGGTTATCTTGTCGAAACATTGAAGACGACATGAATATCCCTTGGGCTTAGAGAATGAACTGTGACTTTGTTGACCGGATGGAGAAGATTATTAGAGATGGCCGTTGGGTCTGATTGTTTGAGGAAGTTGTTTCATTAATAAAAGAATTTATTGGAAATTTATCATTAATTAGTGTAATCGATTAATGTGATTAGAATTTAAAATATTTCTACATACCTTAGAAACTCCCACTTTCTTGCTCTTGAAGCATATCAGAGTTAGTTTGTTATGCAGGTTGATAGATTTTACAACTGCTGGTGGTACTATTAAGTTTTTCCTTCATGAATAATGAATTAGGAATGATTCCTGTCAAAATATATGTATTCAGAATATAAATAAGAGCATCAAAATTATTTTGTTGGAGCTATTATTATCATGGGAAAAATTATCTGCTGGTATTTATGCCAATTTACACTAACCCTAATCGGTAGTGGCGGAAATTTGGCATTTTGAGCGAATGGGCAAGAATAGTGAATTTTCCGAGTCTTTTTCCGCCTGGCAAAGCGAAAGCTGCGTGTGTGAGTCAAAGTCAGCTTGGGGTCTAGGTCGCTGTAAGACCCAAGTGGGCCTAGAGCAGAGTGGGTTGAGGGGTTGGAGCCCCCAGAAGCTTTTGAGATTGTGCCTTGATTTTGATTCATTTGATTTTGAGTGTTCAAACTGGCTTAGAATCCTCAATATGTTAGAACTATAAAAATTGATAACCATGTAGATATGCAAATGAATAAAATACTTTATCTGATATTGACTAAAAGACTTAAAAGAGTAAACTTTTAAAGAAATTAATTCAGCTGTTTCAAAATAAATTGGTAAATCACAGGTATCAAATTTTCGATTTAGATGCCTAATTCAACTTCCAGGACCAAAATTTCAGACTTTTCAGAACAATTTCTGACTTATCTTGAATTGGGAGGGCAATAGCTCTGCAACTCCCCCCCCCCCCCAAATAATTTCTGCCACTGATCGGTATAACGATGTTTTTCATTCCTTGGTTGGTTGATTCATTTACTGATGTTACAGCATCATTCCCTCCCTCTCTAAAAGTAGCTCACTTTAGGTTGATACAGTATGTTATTTCAACAAAGTTTATTGAAACTACCATATTGGAAGAGTAGCTAGATGCTGGAAAGATAAAAACGTGATAAATTTAAAATTGCTGGGTAACAGCCGGTTTTATTCTTATGATGCTTTTATGATGATAATGCATCATGAAAAAATCCTAACATCTCAATCCACCCTAGTTCGAAAAAACCCATACCGATAGGAATTTTTGGGTTTTGGCTATCATTTTCAAGACCTTTTTTATAATTTACTGAAGCATGTAGAATTTGCCCTGCACTGGTAGATTCAATTTCTAACTTTAGATACAACTTATGAATTAATATTTTTTTAATGCGGAACTCTTCATTAGAGACCTAGACTCTCGCATTAGACTGTTTAACTTGAGCAAAAGTCATCAATGTACTTTATGGTAGGAAGAAATATCGGAAACATAGCGAACCGAACACATGGATTACATAAGCTTTTCGTCTGACACTTAACAGATTAATACGTCAGAAAGAAAATGGGAAAAACCTAACAGATTTATATACCCAGGTGTGGATCGAAATAGGCCAATCAGGAAAGAGGTGAATGATTGGTAAAGTGTTTGGGAAAACCAATCAACACCCACGAAACAGTGAGCTGGCCGATAAGATTACTTCAAGAGTCCTAAGGCGAAAATGAACTCTCTATCTACACAGTAGGGGATCCCTGGTTTTTATATAGACAGATTCAAAAATACCTAAATGAAATGTAAACCTTGCTCTACCAGTTATTCGAAGATAATCCTCACTGTGGGCTTGAGCACATTCTGGGTTGTCGAGCAAATGTTAACCTAAGTCGTGTTTTAGAGTTCTTTGTTCTCGTGATGGCACAGTCTTTTGACGTATGCTAGACGGCACGTGTTGCTTTATCATGTCACATAACCTGTTTTGTGTGATAAGTACACTTTCTTTGCAGATGGACCGAAGGATTTTCCTACTGTTGAAGACGAGACGGGACTGACCGCAGTGAAGCACTTTGTGACGGATGTCTGATTTTTTTTTCTAATCGCGAGAAAACGTTGCCTGTATAAGGTAGTTTTAGATAAACAGGGCACTCTTGTGGAAAAATCTTTTTGTCAGCCGTGAAACCTGCGTTTTTATCACCAAAGCAAGCCGAAATGAGATCTTCTGGGTATCCATTATTGATGATTTGCTTCATCAGTAAACTTATGATTTGGGGACGTACTTATAAACCTAATTTACAAAGCAAAGGGTTACCAGGATATAAACTTGATACCAATACCTACTTGATACAATAACGGTTAAACTCAAGATAAAATAAAGATTGAACTGAGAAAACAAACAGAAATTTACAAGTCCAGAAAAGTGACGAATTTAGATATTGGATTGGGAAAAGCCATTGTAACACGTTAGAAATGAAAATAAAGCTAAACACAAATGGAAACACGATGTGAACACTACACCAAGGAAAGGCGGAATGATAAAGAAATAAACAAGCAAATAAAAGATAACACCGAGCCTATTAAAGAGCTGCGTTACATACACAGAAAGAATAATACCCCGTTTACAAGAGGCCGGTTAATTATTCGAGCGGCCAAATATTTGTATGAAAAAAGAGCCGGCCGAAAATGTCCACACTTAGTGGTTCCGTCTACACGAGGTCGCTTCTGCTTCGTGTTTGTGCTTTTTTTTCTTTGATACATGAATCAAACTGAGTAAAGTATAACAATAAATATATACAATTCAATTTAAGCAAAAATTTCTAAAAAATCTTTTGCGCTGCTCTTCCAGGTGATCGTGTTTTAATTTTATTTGTGACATGCTGTCAGCTCTTTAGATATTGTTTTCGTTTGTTTATGAAGTTACCGATGGTCGGCAGCTCTCTGAAATCCATTGGTACGTCATTCCAGTGTTTAAGGGCAGAGTATCATTATTTTTTTGCATGCTCTGTATTGAATCTAGGACTTTGAAGGTTATTGCAGAATCTTGTTCATGATCTTATATTTCATTATCGATCGATCATATCGTATGAGATTCTTAACGCTCAACCAGGTACATGTCCAGTTATCCTTGAGTCTGACGCTTTCAATAATTGACTGAGCTCTGTCCTGTAAACGCTCCAGGGTGTCTATTTTTGTTTTTGGAAGACTCCCCCAAATCACATTTGCATAGCGCAGATGGCTTTCAAAAATAGTGCAATAAACATTGCAGAGCTCCTTGTGGGGGACTACACTTTTGAACTTTTTTAGCGACGCCAGTCCACCACAAAGTTTTCTCTCTAGGCTTTTGGAGTACTCATCCCACTTAAGGCATTCGTCAATAGTAACACCAAGGTACTTTGTTTCATAGACAAGTTTAGTTTCAGTGCCATTTAACATCAGTGAGGTTGAAACATTTGATGATTAAACCTTACAGGGGTAGCCCATGATCATTTATTCTGTCTTTTGGGGGTTTTCACTCAATTCATTTATTTTAATCCACTCAGACAGGTTGAGCCGCTCTTCCTGTGTTTCTAGGACTAGCTTCTCCATATCATTTGACGAAAGCGTAACGCTAGTATCATCACCATAGGTACTAGCTGTTGAATACTTCAAGCACTGCTCAAAATCATTTGGATATATGTTAAAGAGAAGAAGGCCTAGGCAGGAGCCTTCGGGTATACTACACACTATCTCATTCATTCTTGATTGCTGACCGTTGATCGAAAAATGCTGTTTTCTTCGATCTAGGTAAGATTCGAACCAATCCCCAACGGTTTTCCTGATCCCATATTGTTTCAAATTGCTTACCAATATAGTAAGATCAACCGTATCAAATGCTTTTTTTAGATCAAGAAAGATAATCATGTTAAATTTTTTGGTATCTATGTTTTCATACCACAGATCAGTACTGCATATCAAGGTTGTTACCGTGGAATACGTTTTACGAAAAGCTGACTGATTCTTTCTTAAAAACTTTTTCAAAAGGAAGTCATATAGCTGATCGCGAACAGTCCTTTCCAAGGTTTTTAAATACACCCTGATTGCTCTTAGAGGAGTACGTTGCACTTTCAAGTCACATTATGTAGGAGTAAGTTAAAATGCCTTCAATCTTATACCATATAATGATAAAAATGAAGTTTCATGAAAATGAACTCTTAATGTGCCTAAATTTAACATATCTTTATTAATTATATTTCATTGTTTACATTTATTATTCCGCTTATTATAATGCACATCTTTTTATCATATTGGGTACCGTGGAATGTTACCGTGGAATACGCTTTACGAAAAGCTGGCTGATTCTTAATCAAAACATTATTTTCAAGAAGGAAGTCAAACAATCCTTTCCAAGATTCTAGAAAATATTGAAATTACTGAGATAGGCCTTTAGTTAGTCATATCTTTTTAGAACCCTTTTTGAAAATGGGCGTCACTCTTGCAAGTTTCCAGATATCTGGGAATATTCCGTTTGCAAAAGATGAATTGAATATCATTGACAGAGGCTTAAAGATCAGGTCAGCCACTTCTTTGTCGATTGTTGTGGTTACTTTATCAGGGCCAGGTGCTTTTCCATTTTTTAGCATTTTTACAGCATTCAGTAAATGATATATTCAATATCTGCAATGTTCTGGAGGCAGTCATGGATATATCTGCTTTAGCCATGTTTGGTCCAACTGAAATGAAATGTTGGTTCAATGCCTCCAAAATATTTTGCTCACGAGTGATCCGTATGCCATTTACTTCCAAGCTCGAGGGTTTTGTTGAATGCTGATTTCTGTCCAATGCCTTGTTAATAGTTTTCCACATCTTCTTTGGATTTCCTTTGCTTTCATTAATTAGGCCGTGGTAGTAATTTTCTACGGTGCTGCGCATCTCTTTTGTTACTTGATTAAGCCGCTCTTTGTATGTAGCCCACCTATCAGATATCTCTTTTTAGTATTAGAATTTTTTGGGAGGCAGTCATCCAAGGGGAGAATTGGTTACGAACCCTCTTCCTTTTTAAGGGTGCGTGAATGCTTAGAATGGCTTCGAAATCTCCTGGAAAGTGGCTGCCATACTTACAGGGTCATTCTCAAAGGAGCCTTGGGTGGTTGCCTAGTCAAGCTGGCGTAGGTCCTGACGTAGCAAAGAGTAGTTTATGATATTTTTCATGCTACGCGACTGCATAATCTTTTTTCTATTTTTTGTGTTCTGCCGAGCATTTACCTTCCGTATGCCATAAACCAGATAGTGGTCAACCATCCTAGTTTTGATTACATCTGCCTCTGAAATATATTATGGACAGGAGGAAGAGAAATGGTCAATGAGTGTTTTAATTGTATTAAGTTCACCGGATAAAGTGATGTTCGTGGCAACCCGTGTATAACTTTTTATCATTTGTTCAAGTTGATACTCGGAATAAATTAGCTTGAGCCTTTTGGTATTCGCATTACTAGTACACTTGAAGTCACAATTAGTGTCCCCAATTAGAATAATATCCTTCTCGTCTTTATCTAGATCTTTTAGTATCCCACTAAGGCTCTCGAGTGCAGTGTTATCCACATTGGAAGTTGGGGGATGATCCCAGCAAACAATAAGAATAAAGATTTCTTAAAATAGACATGCCCTCTAGTTGGATATATGCCAAACCGATGAGAGCTGTTGGCGATTATTAATAGCAGCTTTGATCTCCTTTTCTGATGAACGTTTTCAATAAGAATTGCAAGAAGAGCGTTTAATGTTGCCCAAACTTTGCTTAATATATTAGGTTGGCAAATTGCCAAATTGCCCAATAACATTGTTAACGCAGCTATGAATTTCCTTCCAAAGTCATAAATGATACTTGAATTCATTAATAATAAAGTAAGACAGTCATCAACCATTTCAAATGATATGGAAGGCTGATTTAGCGGCATAAGCCTTGTGATTTTGCCTTATTATCAAAATTAGTTCCCTCGTTTCCGTATCGACCATAACTTTTAGCGCTCAAAAGCGTGTACAGGCGTCCGTTCAAAATTATGGCCGGTCAAGCTCTAACACACTTTTTAGCCTTACCTTGTTAACATTTTAGCAGGAAACGATAGTAGCAATTACTTAAGACCTTATCTCAAAGCTGATACTATTTTTGCAAGCGTAAAATATCATGCCACTCTGCTGATGGAGTAAAGTCTTAACTTTGTTATTACCTATTGCAAATTATTTAAAATGCTCTACTTCCTTAAACAGAAAATTCGTTATACTAGAATATGCTTGACTTTTCTTCAATTTTATCAGAGCACCTAAAAATTCTTATAATAATGGCCAAAATCTAATAAAGCCAAAGAGCAAAACATGCCTTCAAATAATCAAAAATTAAAGAGCAAACATACCGGTCAAAGCAAATATTTTCTCTATGTTTATACGAAAATCCGTGTTTATCAAGGTTCTTTATTTGCAAAGTTTTTCTTTGAATCAAAAACAAAATTCTTGTCAATAAGATTTTTCTGAATTCTTAGCATTAACTGTCAGCAAAATGATCTGTGAGCTATTTTCATTCAAATCTAAAATGCACATTGAATCAGAATGGAGAACAGTTAAAAAATAAAGTTAGCTCAAAGCAAGTTCCTTGAAAAGATCTCATTATCTTTTAAATTCGATTGTGCTATTAGAAATATATAAAAACTTGTTCTTTTGTAAAATTCGCGCCAAGCTCTTACCGATCCAAATACATCAGTGGTTTTTTATCTCAAGCGGCTGACTGCACGTTGAAATAAGATTCAAAAAAAGATTATTCAAAACTTCAGAAGAAACAGGATTCGGAAAATCAATCGAAATTAATTCGTTTTTCAACAGCTATACAGGGACTGCTGAAGGGCTATCGACTGCTGAATGACTTTCCCACGCTATAAGGACAACAACCCCCCCAAACCACTAGATAGGGTTGAAAAGAGAATTCGACAAGAAGCAGGATTTTAGAAATAAGTCAAGTGACTTTGTGACTTTGTGGTCCAGTTCTTATCTTCATCAATCAGATGGATTGGGGTAAAATCACCAGATGAAAGGGATAATATCTCAGTGATTGATGAAGATAAGAACTGGAAAAACAGACTAGTGAAAGAGAACATCAATTTAGTTGTATCAACTCCTTGTATCAATCAAATATCATGCACAATCCCAGAAATCTGGTTAAACAATATCAAGAGCACCGAACACAACTTTGACGCCACAGAAAGAGCCACATTTCTCATTGCACGATGATGGGAGACGGATCTCTCCCGAAACCTTTCCCAACTAAATATCAAAGGCTTGTAATGACAAGTGTCGAATATTGTTTCAGAAACAGCCTTGATAAGAGCAAATGTATTTACTCAGGGAATTGGTGAGTTATTTGGAGCTGATTTTTTACGACTAGCTCAATCGGTAAAGCGTCACAAACTTAATCCTAGGGGTCGTGGGCTATAACCCCGTGTTAGATGAAAATTAATAAGTAGGCTGCAAACCCTTTCCATGGGCTTAAATATTTGAATTAATAAAACAACAAATCACAAGTCCAGCTGTCCACATTCAATAGAGCATCAGATTGTTTATCTGGAGGACGTGGGTCCGAGCTTAAAGTTAGGCGTACAATTTATTGATGAAACTTGCTAATTAAATTGAAACTGCTTTTCTATTGGCTCCATTTATATGTTTGAATATATAAAAAGTTCAAATCATTAGCCCTGCTAGCTTAGTTGGTAGAGCACCAGGTTCTCAATATGACGGTCTTTGGCTCTAGAAGCAGGAATTTTCTTCAAGTAAACTTGCTAAGTTTGGTGAAGTAATTTTTCCGTTTGCTCAATTTTGTATTTGTAACCAGCAAACTTTGTTTTTTAACTGTTCTTCATTTTGATTCGATGTGCATTTTAGATTTGTATGAAAATAGCTCACAGATCATTTTGTTGACAGTTATAGCTAAGAATTCAAAAAAATCTTATTGACAAGAATTTTGTTTTTGATTCAAAGAAAAACTTTGCAGATAAAGTACCTTGATAAACACGGATGTTCGTATAAGTATAGAGAAAAAAATTGCTTTGACCGGTATGTTTGCTCTTTAATTTTTGATTATTGGAAGGCATGTTTTGCTCTTTGGCTTTGGCTAACCTTATTTCAAAACCTCTGTCAATGATATTCTCTTTTGCAATTTATCTTTTGCAATCAGAATATTCCCAGATATCTGGAAACTTGCAAGAGTGACGCCCATTTTCAAAAAGGGTTCTAAAAAAGATATGACTAACTACAGGCCTATCTCAGTAATTTCAATATTTTCTAGAATCTTGGAAAGGATTGTTTGATTTCCTTCTTGAAAATAATGTTTTGATTAAGAATCAGCCAGCTTTTCGTAAAGCGTATTCCACGGTAACATTCCACGGTACCCAATATGATAAAAAGATGTGCATTATAATAAGCGGAATAATAAATGTAAACAATGAAATAGAATTAACAAAGATATATTAAATTTAGGCACATTAAGAGTTCATTTTCATGAAACTTCATTTTTATCATTAGCTAGCTTTATGGTATAAGATTGAAGGCATTTTAACTTACTCCTACATAATGTGACTTGAAAGTGCAACGTACTCCTCTAAGAGCAATCAGGGTGTATTTAAAAACGGCAAAGCATAATTGCCTCCTGGTCTGATTAATAAAGTGGCTTTATTTTCATATTGTTGCTCTTTCATTATCCTTTAGGCTATATATAAGGACATATTGCACAATGATAGTCTCTGTATTTCAACCTCAAGGCCTTTCTAAACCCCTAGAATCCAAGACAAGGCCATAATCATGCGCACTTGAACTTTTGTATAATAGTGCATTTTTAGGTATTAGGTTGAGGAAGGTATTGAGGCTTCGATAAGTAAACAATTATTGCAAAGTATGATGTCAGACTCTTTGCTCCTTTTTGATCCAGCAACAACTTGCTGGTGAGCAGATTACACTTGGTCCATAAAGTACAGCTTGTATTTGAAGCTATTTCTAAATTGAAAACTTATACCTTAACTTAAAAACATTTGAAGTTTATCAAAGCATGAATTTGAACTTCGATGCCTGCGCTTATTCAATTTGATCTTCATTCTTTATCTGATCAAGCTTTTGGTTCCAAAGCCGCATAGGTTGTTTGTTCGTTTTTGCGAAGGAAGAAATATCCTTTGTGGCATAGGAACCAGGTGCTTGTCAAGACCAAAAACAATAGAATCTCTGTTGCCATCCCTCATGTGGCTCATTAGTAGTTGAATAGTTGAATAAACAACTTCGCAGAGCTTTATAGTTTTACCGTATCAAGGAGAAAAGTTCATGGGAAATTAAAAAAAAACGATCAGTAAGATGGCTGAGAATTTCCTTGCTACTCTCATTGAGGCGGTTTTACAAGGGAGCCTAAACGTAAGAGAATTAGACTTATTTCCATTCTTTTCAATTCTATTCCACACAAGTGCCTTTGTCTGCATCGACATACTTAAGCACTGATGTGGCCTTACATACAAGGCTCATGTTCAACAAACCACCAATGCCAGGCAATATTTTCTAGCTTCCTCCCTTCTTCTTAGGTGACTACTCAGAGCAGGTCACTCTCCTTGCCGAATTGCAAATCTCCTTCACACTGTCTATATCTGAACAAATCCAATATGAAGAAATACGGACTCCGTGAGAATATGATATCATCACATCTTAGCTTATGTGTCAGCTCTCTTTTCTGAGTCTATGCCTCCTTTGAAGCGATGCCTTAGACATTGTCTCGTGTTTCTCTACGTAAATTGATTAAGTATGACATTACAAAGCTAAACTGTTAAAGTTGCTGAGGCATAAACTCAGAATTCATTGGCTCAAATACCCCCTGGAGCATTTCTCGTAGACAAAGCAACTTTGATTTATTTTGCTATTTTTAAAAGTATTTGAGGTAAACGCTTGTCAAGTTGATCGACGAAGAGCTTTTTCAGGAGGTGATGATGTGGAGAAAATCACCTTTTAGATAAGAAACATGCAGGCTGCGATCAAATGAATTAAAACATCTATAAAGAAATTTTCAGGTTGATTCCAAAATTGAATCGCAGAGAGGCTTAGTCTTGCCAAAAATAATGAAATCAATGGTGCCATTTGACACACTTAATGATTCTGCCTTGTTTTGAGCATTGGAGGCTGTGACGTAGCATATGAACAATACTTTCAAGGTTCTCTTTGGTCAACAGCTACTTGATTTATTGTTGACCCAGCTCCACGCTGATCATTTCTTCGGAAAAGGGTTTTCAGTGAGATATTCTTGATCAAAATACGAAACAAAGATAATGTTTTATAAGTTCATTTCAGGAGATGTTTGTACTTAATCACACATTTTTTTTATAATTTTTTAGCTTTTTGAAAGAACATTGAAGAAGCTAAGGCTTGATTTCTTGATTTCTAATAGAGAACAATGGAGAAATAAGGACCTATTGCTAAGAATAACAACGAGAATAAAAGCATCCGAGCCTTAGCCAGAATCAATGTTTCATATAAAAGAGTGGTAAAGTCAGCTCTTATCAATTTTAGCAGGCATCTAGAGGGAGAGTGTACTAATCCCAACTGAAATTAATCCATTTTCGGCAGATAAGTAATATCTCCATAGGTGAACATTATTTTTATAATACATCTAGCACAATAACAAAAAAGATTTAAGAATCTTTAGAATTTAACCAAAATTGGTAAGAAACTTAAATTTGAGAAGCATTTCAAAGCTGGAAAAAACCTCTGTACTTATTTTGCCTAGTCTAAACTTAGTGGCAAATTTTTGTTATCTGTTCCTGTTTACGAAGACTTATAGATATCCATTTTGGCGTTTATAATAACATGAAAATATTTATCATCAATTTACATATATGAGATGAAAGAAACTTTCGAGAAAGGTTTCTTTTAAGAAACTTGTGAAAAACTAAAGAACTTCTAGTATTTTTGGATTCGAGCTATCAAGCTAGGTTTCTTACAAGAACATTTGCATTTGCTCTTATATCTATAAAACTACCGAAGAGTTGGTAGAAGCACTAAACTCTTAATACTTCAAATCATTCAGTAAAAAACACGTAAGTCCTGTTTCTTATTGGAAAAGTTGTTTTATGTGTAGCCATAAGCGTCGATATACTTCTTGTGGGCCTTAAAGACACACTTGATATTGTAAAAAGGTTTTTCTTACATAAAAGTTGCTTCTAGACTGCGTACCATCTTTGAAAATAAGCATAGAATTTTTGGATGACTAACATTGATGAAAAAATAAGAACTTGATCACAGCGCTGACAAGCGCTACCGTTGTTGTTGTTGGCGGTTGGAAGGCGCTGTTATACAAAATATCCATAAATTGTCACAAATGTCAAATTTGGATGTCAATTTTTTCAAGTTAAAATTAAGCTGCAGACTTCCAACTTTGCAAACGTATCAGAAGTTGACCAAACTGTCGGTATACCAGCTCACAAGAAAAATATTCACCAGGAAGGGCGTTTATGGGGATGTCCTTTTTTAGACCCATTTACGTGGAATATGGATAGATAGATAGATCGATAGATAGATAAATATAGAGGGATAGACGCTTTGGGCAGTGAAATGATGGAGCTAATAGAATCCGATCCAGACATAACTGTCGCATAAACGAGGTCTCATATGAAAGAAAATAGTTTTGAATATGCTTTAGGCAGGGTAGGGTTTTGAAACAATGAGTTACGACGTCATGGTAACGTAATTAATTTGGGTCTTTTTAGACAATTTAGCCATGAAATGATGGAGCTTATACAGTCCGATTCTAGCAAAATTGTCACATGAATGAGGTCTCATATGAAAGATAATGGCCTGGATAATGCTTTAGGCAGGGTGTAGTTTTGAAACAATGAGTTACGACGTCATGATGACGTCATTAATTTGGGTCTTTTTAGACAATTAAGCCATGAAATGATGGAGCTTATACAGTCCGATCCGAACATAATTGTCACATGAATGAGGTCCCATATCAAAGATCATGGAGCTTATTCAGTCCAATCCTAACACAATTGTCACATGAATGAGGTCTCATATGAAAGATAATGGTATGGACTATGCTTTAGGCAAGGTGCGTTTTTGAAACAATGAGTTACGACGTCATGGTGACGTCATTAATTTGGGTCTTTTTAGACAATTTAGCCATGAAATGATGGAGCTTATAAAGTCCGATCCTAACAAAATTGTCACATGAATGAGGTCTCATATGAAAGATAATGGCCTGAATAATGCTTAAGGCAGGGTGTGGTTTTGAAACAATGAGTTACGACGTCATGGTGACGTCATTAATTTGGGTCTTTTTAGACAATTAAGCCATGAAATGATGGAGCTTATACAGTCCGATCCGAACATAATTGTCACATGAATGAGGTCTCATATGAAAGATAATGGTCTGGACTATGCTTTAGGCAGGGTATGGTTTCGAAACAATGAGTTACGACGTCATAGTGACGTCATTAATTTGGATCTTTTTACACAATTTAGCCATGAAATGATAGAACTTATAGAATAAATAAAGTGAGATCTTCCTGAAGTACAAAATATAAAATACGAAATATAAAATACGAAATACTGAGATAGAGTTGTACTTATTCCAGACGGCATTGCTGCGTATACTCTCCAATTAGCTATCATTACTAATAGAGAACTATTCAAAATTTCGGGTAAATAAAATATTCGCATCGGAGTTTATATCTTAGCTACATTTAAGACACACATTGCTCTTGGTGTTCAAGGAAAAGATCTACAGCCGCAAGTGCCAAATAATTGTCTAAATTTCATCGCCAAATTTCCAAAAAAATCCTTAATTCCATATATTTTTAGTTATGCGTGCATAGTTTGGATTACTTGATCGCCGTAATAGTCATAATAAGTTCACAAAAGCCTAAATTGAATACTGAAATAATTAACCTAATGTTACAAGTGTATGGTATGGCACAAATGATACAAAAGAGGTGATATCTTAACCAAAACCCAACAATTGGGTGGTCTTCTGACCGTTGTTTTAAGGTGATAAAACGAATAGAAGATGTGATATATTAATTTTGACCGTTAAATTCTCTCCTTCACAGCGGTCGTCCGCTAGTTTGACTGCCTTGTGTCATCAGTTCACTTATCAGTTTAATTTTGAAAAAGGTTTTGTCTAATCTCACAGGGAGTTGCGTCATTTTTATATAGCCCACGAAGTTATGAGACCTAGACTCGTGCAGAGATAAGATAATGAGATACTTTACTTAACATTACGTCTTTCGGGAAAAATATTGCCGTCAAAATAGGTATGTTAATCCTAAAATGTTGAACGAAATAAATCTTAACAAAACTATATTGCGTTGTGCTTGCATATATTGTATTTATATTGATCGGACACAGGCGAGCGCGCTAACCACTGTCCTAAACCAGGACAATAAGTTAGCACAGTAACCTTGATGTCTTCACAACTCCAGGCTTATCCACGGTGGGGCATTAATTCGTGTTTTGGATCATTAGACCTTGCCTTATGAATTAATGTTAATATTACATGGCTCAGAAGAAGGATTTAATCCGAAACACGAATTAATGCCCCATCGTGGATAAGCCTGGAGTTGTGAAGACATCAAGGTTACGGTGCTAACTTATTGTCCTGGTTTAGAACAATGGTTAGCGCTCTCGCCAGTGTCCGATCAAACACGGGTTCGAGACCCGGTGTAGGCATATGTCAATTGCAGTTGCCTACTCTGTTATAACTTGTATTTATATTGATGTTTCTGGTGAGTTAATTTAATTATGTATGTTCCGTAATTTATATCATGAAGTTCATAATGAATAGCATTAAATATGAGGGACAAAAGTGTTAGGTGTTGCAAATATTATTAACGGTCGGCAGGCATAAATTATGATGCTGTACTTTAATTTATCACAAATAATATCTGAGAGTAGGTCTTCTTCGTTCTCTCATCTTTTCTGGAGCCAGTAGAGCACCGTCTTCTCTGGAAGTCTAACTTCTTCCATGACCTTTATCGTGACATCTTGTGCTAGGCAGAAGGTGGTCAAACTAGCAGGCGACCGCTGTGAAGGAGCGAAATTAACGGTCAAAATTAATATATCACATCTTCTATTCGTTTTATCACCTTAAAAAAACAGTCATAAGACCACCCAATTGTTGGGTTTTGGTTAAGATTTTCTAAAACAAATCAAACAATTGTAGGTTATTGATGAAAATATCTTTTCAAAACATGAATAATTCGAATCTCTTTTTTCCTAATCTCTTCCATTATCATTTGAGGTCGAGGGGGTACAAGCTATTCAGCCTATGCCGGGTTTTTTTAACAGTGTAACCAAGGGGTTTTTGCCCCTGTTGGCCCTTCAGCGGGCCCTGTAGTGAAGCAAACATTGCAATTATGCCCCAGTAGTTAGGACCCTTTGTCACGTTATATATAATGATTTGTTGTTTCCATTTCCATCGATTTTTCAATATTGAGGAAGAGACAACGACTGGGACAAGTCTCCCCGTCTCTCCTCTTGAAGCTTTGACTGGCCACTGGCCTAAGCCTTCAAGAGCCTTAGTTCCACTAATGCACTCCAATGCCAGAAGTTTATCAATTCAATTTAAGGTGCCAGCATTCACGTCTTCCTTGCTTTCGATCTGATCCCGTCATTTCAAAATAAAGAACAATTCAAAAGCGATTCAGAAACAAGAAAAGAGCTTTCAAAGGATGTGCCTCAGCTGCGAGTCAGAAATCGCTTTTGTCAATGTCTGCAAACAAGGATAACTGTGACACTGTTTTGATTGAAAATACTGCGGAAGTGCTAGTAGAGGAAGACCTACATAAATCATCACCATCCTCCAGCAAAGTGGCAAAGAATGACAGTACAAATTCTATAGCTGAAAATAGGAAGCAACAAGTTAGATTTGATACTCATTGGTACAAGGGAATGATATTACATTCAAATTTGGTTATTTTAATTGAAATCTGTTTCCAAGTTGGATATGAAAGAAAAGACAAAAGACAAAGGCATATCATGAAATACCCTGTTTGAAACCAGCTTGAGATGCATGTTAAATGGTTCACCACTTTTGGCCGAATACCTGTGTTACATGGAACTCTTGTTGGTGGTAAGGACAGGCTTCGTTAGGTAGTTGACCAGTTATATTCTCCTGCCCATGAAGAGGTATTGAGACTCAAAAAGCTAGATTATGCTTTGAAAGATATCTCAGATGAACACCGATGGGTTCGAATAATAAAGAAGTGTAAAGCCGAGACTTTGCAATAATTTATAAAACTTGCAGTTAGTGTATATAATGACTGCAGGGTAGAAACTGTCAGTGCACGGTCGAGCTGGGCATTAAGGACTTTGTCTGGTTATCATAGCAACCATTTTTTGTACATATCTAGAAATAATGAATGGGACACTGAGTTTATTACTTACACTCAAACAGGCTCTTCATACCATAACAGAAACCCTATGACATACTCCGAAATGAGAGAGATCATCAGTGGAAATGAAGGGGAAAAAGAAGTAGATTGTTGAAAGAATGTATCTGCTGTTCAGTACACACTGGTGGCAGGTCAAAAACAGCAAATGGATTCCAAATTCCTCACTACAAGATTACTAAATATTTCAAGTAGTGACCTGGTTGCAGATGGCTTGTTTGATGCATTTATCACTTGTTAAAAGAGTATAGGAGTTGATGCAGAGAAACTAATTGGGTTAACTAGTGAAAAAGGCCAACACTGATAATAATGGTGCACTCTGGGAACTTTTAAAAGATTACACTAGAAAAGAATGGCTCATCGTTCTCATTTAGCTTTGGTACCTGTGCAGTCTTTAGTTCCTGAATTGTCATTGCGGATGACCTATGTATTTTATGTTTCCAAATTTATTAGACAGTCACCTTGCAGAGTAGGGTACCTTCCCAAAGAACACCTCAAATGTCTATATTTCCAAAGCACTTTGGAGTTCCATTTGCGAAGCACGTTTTGAATGTGCGAAAGGCAGTGCTGGGTAATGTTGAAGCAGCTAAGCAATGTGGACAAAAATGAGTTTTGATGAGATTCAGGCTGAAAATTTTGAAAAAATAATGGCTCAATGCTTCGTTGATAGGTAAAAATGTGGTGGTAAGCAGTTTTGGTTGACAACTGTGATTTTTCATTTGTGCAAAATATTTGATTAACTTACGTATCAAGGTCCCCCTAAAGGATGAAGTTTCAGGGATCAAAAATTTGCAACCAAATTAAGTGTAGTACAATAATTTGGCAGTTAGATGAATTCGGTAATGCCTTAAAAATAACAGCGTGACAGGAAAACATTACATTCGTACCTAATATGAATATTATGTATCATCTTACTACTTAGATGATTGAGTGAATTTCGAAAAACAGAAGCTATAAATATATCATATACATATTTGAGAAATGAATTCGAAACTAAATTGATTGGGCAAAACCTAAACCTAAAATTATAACCCCGAATATTGACCACATCTATCAGCAGCTCTAAGAGATGAATATTTCCAAGAGAGTTTAAGTACAAAGCTTATCATGAACAAACAGCATCGTCGATTTCGCTCAGAAAACCACCTTACTTACCAGAGTCTTGAAAAAGGGCTGATCAAAATGAAAGTAGGCTCATTTTATTGGGATCTAGCACCCCCCCCCCTCCCCCCATACCTATAGGCTCTATTGCCCAGGCTATTTGAAAATGAAAGTTACTGCAAGCTTAATTCATTTTTTTTATGTTTTTGTATTGCATAAAAGATCCTTCATAGACACTTACTTCTTTACATTGTGATTACGCCCAGATGCCATTTGACTCCAAAGATGCCACAACTCGTAAAGATTCAACACACAACTCGAAAGGAGGCTTACTAACTTGAAAAAAAGTGAAATTGCAATACGTGTAAAAGAATGAAACAAGCGGTCTTAATTTTGATCCATTGAACAAGAATTAGAAAGGGCCTTGCCAGTAGCGTTCTACGGGGAGTTTGAGGGGTATGGCTACAAACATCTTCTGTCTAAATAGCCATCCCGAGTTACAATACCGGATCGGTGTTTGTTGGTTGCAAGAACAGGTTCTTACCTGAACAGGAAGTACCATCTCCAGTGTACCCAGTATTGCAGACACATGTGAATGACCGAGCAGTATTTGTGCAAGCAGCATTGCTATCACAGTCATGGGTGTTGAGAGAACACTCATCATTGTCTGTATTGAAAGATGAAAATAAATTAACATAAACATCCTTATCAAGTAATCAATTAAATCAGATAAAAGGTTTTAGTTCGATCAAAAACTTTTTATCTCTAGAGTGTTACAGTTGTAAAGATTGTTGATTGTGAAAACAGACTCTCACCTGAACAAGAAGTACCATTTCCTGTGTACCCAGTGTTGCAGGCACATGTGAATGACCCAGCAGTGTTTGTACAAGCAGCTCTGCTATCACAGTTATGGGTGTTGAGAGAACACTCATCGTTGTCTGAATTGAAAGATGAAAATATATTAACATAAACATCCTTATCTAGTAATCAATTAAGTGAGATAAGAGGTTTTTTGTTAGGTCAAAATGTTTTGATCGCTAGAGCGTTACAGTTGTAAACATTATTGGTTGCAAGAACAGTTTCTTACCTGAACAAGAAGTACTATTTCCAGTGTACCCAGTGTTGCAGGCACATACAAATGACCCAGCAGTATTTGTACAATTTGCATTGCTATCACAGTTATGGGTGTTGAGAGAACACTCATCATCGTCTGAATAGAAAAAGGACGACTTATAAACATACACAATCTTATCTATTAAGTGGGGTAGGAGGTTTTTGGATAGTTCGAAATCTTTCGAACCTTAGAGTGTTACAGATAAAATCCATTAGATCGAAAATTTGCAAGAAAATGAAGTGCAACACAATAATTAGGCAGTCTAATGAATTAGGTAATGCCTTGAACCTAACAGCGTGAAAAGTAAAGAGCATCACATAATTACCAAACGTCAAAATTATACATCATCTTACATCTCAGGTGATTGAGTGGATCTCCAAAAATTTGAAGTTTTAAGTTTATTGAATATGTATTTAGGAAATGATTTTAAACTAGATCAATTAGGTAAAACCTAAACCTTCCAAATATAGCCTCGAATATTATCCCAATATATCAGCCGCTCTAAGTGATTAATTTTTCCCCAGGTATATTCATTTCAAAGCTTATCATCAACAAGCAGCATTGTCGATTTGCTCAAAAAGCCACCTTATTTACCAGAGTCTCAAGAAAGGACCGAGCAAAATGAGAAAGTGGCCTTTTATAATTGGAATTTAGCATATCCCTACGTACAGGCTCCAGTGACCTAGGCTATTCGGAAATGCAAGCTCGATTAATTTGCTTTAATGCTTAAGCGAGCATTTGTAGACTTGTACTCCTTTACTTCCTGATAAAGCCCGGATGCTATTCTACTTTTAAAGTTTCAAAGATGGACAAAATCGTAAGGATTCATGGATATATTAAAAGGAGGCTTACTTTCTTGGAGAATTTTGGAAGTAAAATTCTTGCAAAAGAATGAAGAAACTGGTTTTTATTGAAATGCGTAGAACAAAAATCAGAAAGAGCCTTATTAGCGTTCTAAGGGGGTTGGAGGGTTGTGACTCCAAGAAGATATCTCTAATTGGCCTTCTCAACACTACAATGCTGAATCCACGTCTGACTACAATAACATCAAGACGTCAAAAAGAACTTAACTTAGCCCGAGTTCCATAAACAGTATCATTTTCATCTCTTGAAATTGTAAATGAATGGCCTATTGTGATCGTAGAAACGCTGTAGCAGATTTGTGATTGCTATAGAGTTACAGTATTAGCAACATTTCTAAAGGTATGGATCTAAATTTGTACATTTTAGATGGTAATGCATATCAAGTATTCTGTGGCTTCAGGTATAATTAATTCAAAGCTATTATAACAATGTTGCAATATTCTCTTTAAACTAGCTTGGGCCCCAAATGATGATGTTCTCCAGGAGTTGGCTTTGCTTAAACTAGGCACCACGGCTACAATGCTTCTAAAATTATTATGCAGGCTAATCGATTGGAAGAAAAACAAACTAATCAATGCTTTCTACTACAAAATCTCTTCTTCAACCTTTTTCCTATTGTGATCATTATCTAGGCCTACTAAAGATCTATTTTATTTGAGGAGAAGCAGGATTTGGAAAATCAATCGAGATAATTTGTGACAATGAAAATGACCCGAGTAGGACTCGAACCCACGACATCTAGATTTGTACTCTAGAGCGCTACCACTACGCAACCGGGGCTAAGAGAAACCCAGGCCATTTCATTCACACAAATTGCACCACCACTCACCGAATGCAGAGACAAACGTATCCGGGCTCTTTGACTCCACACTGGACCTGCCGATTGGCGACGACTTTCTCACACCAGGAGGACCATCGCGTTGCTCCAGTGTGGAGTCAAAGAGCCCGGGTAGGTGAAATTGTGGTGCAATTTGTGTGAATGAAATGGCCTAAGTCTCTCGTAGCCCCGGTGACGCAGTGGTAGCGTTCTAGAGTACAAATCTAGAGGTCGTGGGTTCAAGTTCTACTCGGGTCATTTTCATTCTCACAAATTATCTCGATTGATATATTCTATTGTTATTCAATTCACGTTGTCATCCTTGGTTAAAATATAATCGTTTTTTTCGTGGTAGTGACTCAAACTGAAAAGGCTGAGTGGTAATTTCAAAGGTTTCCACCACATCATTATCAAGCTCACTGTGTATTTCAATATTCAGATGGTTATCTACGAGAAAATTATATAAAAAAGCAGTGCAGCGCACTGCTTTACATCAAATGAAAAAGAAACTTTTTTCCAATATTGCACCTTTCCTACTTTTCTACTGATGAGGAATAGAAAATATGCTAGAGCCAAGCTACCTACCGTTTAACATGAAAGTGAGTTCCCTTCGCAAACCCATGCCAATTGAATTAATTGGAACGCAAGCATACGATCCACCATCTGTTAAAGAGATGGAAACTAGTTGGATGACTCCATTTGTGGCATTTCTGATCAGTTTACCATCTTTATAAATTTGGTAGAGCACCACCGGATTTCCATCCGCTGAGCAATAGAATCTCACTAACTGGCCTAAGCTCCTACCAATGCTTGCATTACAAGATGTAAAATGTGTGTCTCGTGGCTGATCTGCAGAGATAAATTGTTGAGTATATTAGAAAATGTAGTTTATTCTGGAAAAGGGATGATGGTTTCAAAAATATTTTTGCATCCTCCCTGTGACAAAACAGGATCTTTGAGTAAATCCCTGCTCTTGACGATGCTTAACTTAATTACCCTGCAGAAGCGTGACAGCCTCCAAATCATTTATTTGTGACTATGTTTGATCATTATCATTCATGATCTTACGAGTCCTACTTCACTTATTTATAGCTTAATCAGCAAATACTTACACAAGACAGTGTGATTAGTCTGTGATGTCGCATAAGCATTGGGAATAGCTACCATACAGCCGATAACACCAGCATCTCGAAGCAGTACATTACTGATGCATAAAACTGACAGAACTCGAAAGGTTTGATCGGAGTAACCAATGGTGCTTGTATTGATAATGTAACGGGAGCTGTAGACTTCTGCGTTGTTCAGATACCATTTTACTGTTGGCACTGGTCTTGCATTGCCTTCACACTTGAAGCAGGATTGAGAGTTTTCAGTAGATACTGTTCGCGAGGCAAGTGGTGTGATTATGACTGGAGGAACTTGCAAAAGAAAGATGAGTTCAGAAAGAGATATGACACAAATGATAATAATATATGTTAATTCTACTCTCTTCTGATGAGGGGGCAACCAAAAAACAGGCTTGTCAAGTTGAAGATTCTAGTCTCTCAAATCTTGGCTTCACAGATAATGTAGAGCCTACTTACGAATACTGTATCTTCCCCTAAAACAGTGCTTGATACATAAATGTACAGAGTAATATACATTGTGAGGAAAAGAGTCAAGATACTAAACTGTGAATCTTGAATTTCCATGATATAGAGTTTATTCTCTTATTTTTCCATATTCACAGCTCACAGCATTGTAATTTCCTCTTAGTTTCCACGCAGAAAGGACACAGAAATTTTGTTAGCGAGAGGAGCAAGATACAAATTACATAATAGCTTCATACACGTGACATGTGTGTTACGGCCTAGGGGGCCTGGGACTCACTCCATTACATCGCTTCCCTTTTTTTAAAGTCATTTACTTAATGTTCGAATAATGTCCGAGGGTATCGAGTCGCCAAATCTCTGTGGCTGTTTCACAACTCTGCTAGATCGCCTTAAGGGCTCTTGATGTTCAGTTCTGTCGTTGTTGATGTGCTCGTAATTGTTCCCTAATGTGTCATCAGTTTCGTCATCAGTTTCTGTTGGAGGCGGTATACGTTTGTAGTGTGAAACGTTACGTGTAATGACATGGTCATGTTTGTTCTTAGCCGTCACACGTGATTGTGTTCGGTCTGTCACAACGTATGGTGTCTCGTTAAATGTTAGTGTCAGTTTATTTCTTCGGTCTTGCTTCACCAGCACATGATCTCCAACTTTCAAGTCACTCGCTCTCGCATGGCGTTTTCCATCGGCGTAACATTTGTTGTATTTCTGACTAGAAAGTTCATTCGCTCTTGCTTCGCGATGTCTGTCAATAACATTGCGTTTTTGCAGCGAAGGTAACACTTCTTGCACTGTTCTGTTGAACAAGAGTTCAGCAGGAGATACTTTGGTGGTGCTGTGGGGAGTGGTGCGATACTGCAAGAGGAAACGGTTGAGCTCTTGCTGCCACACCTTCCCTTCAATTGTTGCAGTTTTCAATGCTTTTCCCAGTGGCTGGTTGAACCGTTCCACCTCAGCATTGCCCTGAGGCCATTTAGGAGTGGACTGGTTCTTGTTGATGCCAAGGGCAGTAAGGTATCTTTGGTACTCATCACCATTGAACGGAGAGCCATTGTCCGATGTGAGTGTCTCTGGTATACCGTGCGTAGCAAAGATTTTATCCAGCTTCGGTATAACGGTTGAGGCTCTAGTGGAGCGTACGATTTCTACTTCGGGATACCGCGAGTATCTGTCAACCACTACAAGCAAGTAATCTCCGGATGGCAATGGACCGTAGAAATCTGCGTGAAGTTTCTGCCAAGGTCCATTTGGCATGTCTATCATCTGCAAGGGTTCCGGCGGATTCGGTCTTCCAGTCGCTTGGCAGGGCAGACAATGGTCGATGGTTTCCTTGACCAGTCTGTCTATCTCTGGAAACCATACCTTTTCTCTGAGCAGTAATTTGGTCTTCGCAAGACCCTGATGAGTGGCATGGGCAAGATCCACTGCTTTTTTCTGAAGTGTCTTCGGTATAACAATTCTATTTCCGCGCAAGACAAGATTGTGAGCTCCAATCGTTAACTCATCCTTAAGTGCTTTAAATGGTTTTAAAGTGTCAGAGTCCCAGCGGTTCAGTCTGATAGCAGCGCGTAAGGTTTGCAATGTTTTGTCGCTATCAGTAGCACTTTTTATTTCTGCATTGTCATCGTTTTGGGAACGGCAGACGCGGTAAGTAAATTTATGTATTGTTCTGTCATCTTTTCCTGCTGACGTGTACTCTCCCTGGTTGGATGGCGTGAGAGGTAATCGGCAGGGTTATCAACACCTGGCTTATACTGCACCGTGAATCTGTAGGGTTGAAGGTGCAACACCCACCGTTCGATGCGAGCAGATGGTTTGGACTTTGGACTCCCATAGATTATTTCGAGCGGCTTATGATCAGTAACTAGCTGAAATGGTTTTCCGTAGATGAACAAATGGAAATGTTCCACCGCCCACACAATGCTCAAAGCTTCCTTTTCAGTTTGGGAATATCTCTTTTCAACGGGCGATAGTGCACGACTAGCATATGCAACAGTACGACAATTGTCACCAGATGGATCTTTCTGGGCGAGGATAGCAGATATGCCTACTGGACTAGCGTCGACAGTAATGACCGTATCTTTCTTAGTATCGAAGTATGCCATCACAGGAACGGAGGTAAGAACATTTTTTAGTTTTTCGAAGGCGTTTTGATGTTCCGGTGTCCACTGGAAATGAGCATTTTTCTTAGTCAAGTCTCTCAGTGGAGCGCTGATAGTGGCATAATCAGGTATGTATTTGCAGTTATAATTTTCCATGCCCAGAAAGCTTCGTACCTCATGCACAGTTGTTGGAACCTGTGCATCTTGTAGGTCTTGAATGTGTTTCGGATCAGGACACGTACCAGCAGCCGAAAAGATCTGTCCGAAGAAAGACAGTGAAGTAGATAAAAACTTGCATTTGATGCGTCTAGGGTGAGGCCTTTGTCTGACAGCCGTTGAAGACAGTCATTGAGTGCTTTATCATGACTTTGACGATCTACTCCAAAACATATTATGTCATCTGCAATGTTACAGACACCGTGAATATCTTGTAAGGCAGTCTGCAAAGCATTTTGAAATATCTCGGCGGCGGCGTTTGTGCCATAATTCAATCTCTTATATCGAAACAGTCCTACATGCGTGCTGAAAGTAGTTATATGTCGACTGTTCTCATGGAGCTCAAGCTGGTGATATGCTTGAGACATATCAAGTTTAGAAAAAACTTTTGCACCAGTTAGCTGAAGATTTATGTCATCTACTGTGGGAATGAGGTGTCTGATTCTCTTAATTGCTTGATTAGGTTTTCGCATATCAACGCATATACGAACATCATCATCTTTCTTAGGCACAGCGACTATAGGACTAATCCAGGGGGTAGCTTGCATTGCAGGAAAGCTCTCAATGATATCGTCCTGTTCTAGCTTTTTAATGGCACGCTTTACTTTCTCACGGATATGAAAAGGAATGCGTCTCTGCGGTTCAGCGACGGGGGTTATTGCCTCATCAATATTCAATGTTACAGCAGTGTCTTTGAATTTTCCTAACCCGTGAAATACAGAAGAATGTTTTTCAAGAAGCTTGTTGAGCTTTCCATCATCTGTGACAGGTGATGATGGCGTGGAGATTTTATTCAAGTGCAATGTCACAAGTCCTAATTCTTGTGCTGTGTCTCCGCTGAATAAATTACCAGATGTGTTGTTGTTGACAACATAGAATGTTGCGACTGCATAGCGTTTTCTAGTTTCAATGACTGCCTCAAATTTTCTAATAAATTTGACCGGTTTTTCAGTGTTGTATGCAAAAGCACGTGTTTTCGTACTTTCCAATTTAATTTCTGGTAATTTTGCAAAAGTTTGTTTGTCCATAACATTAATGGAGGCTCCAGTATCAATCATTGTGTCAAAAGACTGTCCAAGAATTGTAGCTCTTGTGTAAGGCCTACGTTTTTGCTTTGTTTTGACTGCGTATAAATAATCTTCCTCTGACTCAGAATCTGAATGAGATATTGGGTGAAGACTTTTGTTGTTTTTCTGCTTATTAAATTTTCTACCAGAATTTGACCCAAAATTTGACCCGCAATTGTTTGCTTTAGAAAGACAAGCTTTGGCGAAGTGGTTAAATTTTCCACATTTTCTACATTCTTTACCTCGGGCAGGACAAACAGCATCTTATGAATGAGAATTTCTGCCACAATTTCGACATTTCGGATTAGATTTCACTGAAGTTTGATTTATATCTGCTGAAACTGGCTCTATTTTCTGTGATTCAATTTCTTTTGACTGAAAGCGACTGACTTCATCCCATCTTCGTCGCCAGTGTAATTTCCTCTTAGTTTCCACGCAGAAAGGACACAGACATTTTGTTAGCGAGAGGAGCAAGATACAAATTACATAATAGCTTCATACACGTGACATGTGTGTTACGGCCTAGGGGGCCTGGGACCCACTCCATTACAAGCATATGTATAAAATAGTTTTTTCATTAAACCAAAATAGAGACTTAATATATAGACATTATACATCGTGCTGCATTGTCAAGGGATAAATGTTTTGGGATATGGTTGAAAATTAGGGAGAAAATACACATGTGTAAAATTTGGGAGACCTGGGCTATGGATTGTAGGCCAAAGTGGTAAGCTAAAAGTATAGGTCTTGATTCATCTAACACCTCATTAAAGCATTTTTTCTTTGTCAGTAAGCCATGTCTCTTTCTTCAACTAATAACTCTGTACTTATGCAAAGTGTGAGTCAAATGATATTTAATGTTGAGAGAAAACTTTATTTTGAATTATTATCATGTCGTTTTTCGTGGTTTTACTGAAACTATTAGAAAATGAAACCAGTTTTGATTCCATTTAGATGTTTGTCCTAAAAACTTTAACATGTAATTGAAAGACAATTGAAATAATCCAAGTTTGTTAACTGATATTACTATGAGGAAATCATCTCGATAATATTTCTTTTAAAGTCAGCTAATCTAATCTATACAATTCTTCTTTTTTATTCTTTTCAAGGATTGCAAATTCAAGTATGGCGAGGAAAATCAGAAACATAGCAAAGTATAATAACTAGTTGAAGCTTTTGTTACGGACATTGACCTGAATTTTACGTTAGAAAGAGAACGAGAATGAAACCTAACGACGTACAGTATCTAAGTAACAGAAGAAGAAGAAGAACTTACTTGTCACAACATAATGAATATGTTTTGCCAATTTAATGCCGTCAGTAAAAGTTGCCTCGTATAGAACACTCCCCTCCTCCTTAGTCGAAACATTTGCAATCTTTATTCCATGCAATTTAGCATATGAGACTCTGCCGGTGAAATTAGATTTCGGAAACTCCGGGTAATTAGGAAGCATCTGCCACATAACTTTTTCCGTTCTGTTGGCAATCGTTACGTACCACTCTTTCCTGATAAGGCTGGCACCATCTTTATTTATTACCCAATTTAAGGAAAGGTTTCCTTCGTTAACCACATATGTTGGGTTATTTGAGGATGATGTGAAATTCTGCAAGTCTGCATTCCCTAAAAAAGGATTTTGATTCGTTGAATATGCGTCATTGCTAGAGAACCTGAGGTCTGCGAGGAAACTTAGGATATTTCCAATTAGCTATCCTCGATTCGTCAATCGAAAAGAAGTAGGATCTGCATAATCAATTGAGGTAATATTTGCAAACTAAAAAGTGTAGGATTCCAGCCCACTAATGTGGTGCGGCGTTAAAATACCGATTTAGGGCTTGACTAAGCTGTCAGAGCCTTAATTCTCAGTTGGCAGAGCAATTACGCACCATGTCAGTGGTCGTGCTATACGCAGATTTTTTTTCACTAATTCAATTAACATCTGAAAATAAAAGAATTATTTGTGCTGTTATCACAAAGACTGATAATAAACAATTTCACATAGAGCAGGTGTCGTTATCAGGTGAATAAGCTCTATTTTAATTTCCGTTTAACAAGAACTCATCTTGCTGGCTAAGTGTGAACAGTCTGGAAAGGTCTTGGAGAAAGTTTGATTCTCAACCCGTAATATGATAAATTCATCCATGAAATCCCTGTATTCTATAGTTATCTTAATGCAGTTATGTGCTAGGATAAACAACACGTGCCGTCTAACATACGCCGAAAGACTACTTCTTACAGGTATCATAGAAGAGCGCAAGACAGCAAATAAAGAAAGAAAGCGCCTCATTTTCGTCACTTATAATGGTACTAATCACAAGTTGATACACTGGAAACACTGAGTGATTTCAAACATCATCCTTTGATTTTTCTATGATGATGCTGTTAGTGCTTCTTTTCAGATTAGATTCTTTGGGAAGGATGATATTCCCGATCATGTTGTTGATCAACCCTCTAATAAAGACCCACGTTATCCTCCAAGAAGGCTTTTACAGAAACAGAAACAAATCGTTTTGGACAAGGATTTATTTTCCAACGAGGAAAGTGGCGATGTTTTCTGTTATGAAATAGTTCATTCTAAGAAGAAAGATATCCTACCATAATTTTTTGAAGGTGCAATTCAGGAATCTATTGTGATGGACCCTTGTTACGTAGCTCTCAAACATTTGACTTTATCAAGCTGTTTTTACTTAGGGATCAACAAAAGATGTAATGAGACACACGAACACTTATAGCTGAAAAAACATTGTCAAAAAGCCAAGTTATGCAAATAAGGATGGATCTAAGAAAGAAACATCTCTGCAAGCTGTTAATTGCTTTGTTGATCTACATGGGCATAGTACGATTACACCGCCATGATCGTTACTGGAGAGTAAAATCACTGTTGAGTAAAATCATCACGTCACTGAAGAGTAAAATGACTGTGAAGAGTAAAATTGCTTTCAGAAATGGTTTACCACATTCAAACATTAGATGTAATGGAATATGATTCTTCGAAAGTAGAACATCCCAATATTGTTTGGTTTTTGTAAACAATAGCATTGCTCCGTTTGGACACAAAGTTGCAGTTTGAAATATATCTCAAAAAGGAACAATTTATTAGCTATTCTACCGTAAATAGGCTGCTGTGATTCTGAATGGTTAAACGAAACGTGAGAATTAAATATAACACTTTTTAGGCGAAAGAATAAACCTTTCAACATAAAACTGGTTATATGTGGATCAAATAAATCAGATCATTCTGAGATGCCATATCAGATTTTCAGATATGTTTTGTCCTTAGCTTTTTTTCAGTGATACGTCGCCATCTAAATCATTTTACATTGAGGGGGTCTTTTACGTTCAGAAAACCATTGAAACAACAATAATAAAGCTTCCTTTTAAGGCACATAGTCTTATTAGAAATGAAGTTGGCTCTGTGACTTTTTGTACCTAAAGTGCCCATCTTCATTTGATCATAACTCATGAACAAATAATGCTATCAACCACATTTTTGAAAAATGTCAAAAACAAGATTAGAAACAACTTTGTAACAAACATTTTTACCTTTAAGTCTCTAGGAAATATTCTGAAGACCAACAAAAGCTAAAATTTCATTTTTCCCTTTAGAATTATTTGCAGTATCTTCACCATTGTTAAAAGTAGCAATTTAAAAAAAAAATATTTTCTGGACTTATGATCTCTCAAGCAATACCTTCCGTTAGAGGTATCATGGACATCTCTAGAGAGATTCAATAATGAGATATGAGGTACTTTTCGTAACAACCTAATTTTACTTAAAATTCCCCTGGTATAGAAAGAAGTTAACCCAATATTTATCATTCGAAAGCACAGGTCAGAAAAAACTCAAAAATATGAATAATACAACTCAATCAAAGCAATAGAATGCAAACAAATAATGATTTCTAAAGAAGAATGTAAAAATTTAATCCCACCTGTTTCAAAGGTTGCTAAATGATATGATTGACTTTTAATTCTGAATTGTAAAAAATGGCTATGAGTGCAGAAACAAAGCCAAAACAACTTTTAGGCTGTGAATGATAGTTCCATGATGATGCAAAAGAATAACAATAAACCTCTTTCACAATGACGTAGAATGTGTTTGAAAGTGAGGCAAGAGATGCGATTCCCTGTCGAGCAAGAATTCTTCAACATATCGTTATGCTAAAAGCACGACTAGAAAGCAATTCCATGCGTTTCTACGAGCAATGCACGCCTTAGGGATTAGGATCGAAATGAAATCGAGGATAGAGATGTTCCTAGCAGTATTTCAAAAGAATTGACGTCATTGTGAAAGTGGTCTATTTTATCATTTGCTTTCTGATGATTACATCAGCATGAAACTATTAGTCACATCAATTCTATTTTTGTTATTTATATTGTGCTCCACTATCATAGTATTGAGCGCAGTTAAGATGAAGATAGATGATTCTTTAACTTATGAGCTTTTTTAAATATTGTGTAGGCCCTCTACAACACTTGGTCTACTCAAAAAAGCCCGTCCGTAATAGAGTAATGGCATAAGGCTGTGAACAGAAAAAGAAAGAGGTTTATAGATATTACCTTGACACTTTTGAGTGTTACATGACTCGATTTTATGGCCTAAACATTTGTTAGGATCCATGCATGACTTACGCCGAATTCCACCACCACAACTTTTAGTACAGGGAGACCAAGTAGTAAATCCATCAGAAGGAAGACTGACATGGGCCAGAATTAACAGTACGAATGATAATATGAGAAAAATCATCTTCGTGCTTGGCTAAAACCTGAAAAGAAAAAAGATACCATCTTAAAGAACCTGGTAAAAGTTGATCGAAAATCAAAATAACTCTGCAAATGTATAAATTGAGTTTGTTTTGATATGCTACATGGTTTTTCCTCGAACGGACCAAAATAATAAAGTAAATGAAAGAAAAATCTCTTGGCAAGTGATTTTGATGAATGAATTTACTCTTGAAGATAAACTAATGCCACTCCCCACATACCTCAAAGATACAAATAAGCGGGAAAGAAATGAAGCCACTCCTTCAGTATTCTTTGATTCTCGAAGCTAGATATTTCCTGCATACCAACCTCATTTCAAATTAAACGGTAACATTGATCTCATTTGGTTGTTTCTTTCGTTTCAGGTTTTATAGTGCATGCATTTTTCGCTCTACCTTCTGGTGCACAAGAATATTGATATATACTGTAGGTATTTATTTCTTAACTGAAATTAAACATGAATGAATTCATTGGGCTTATACAAATATCATTGGTATATATTACACTGTTTTAATGAGCAACTGGAATCTGGTCCCAGGCCTCCAAATTGCTTTGAAAAACTATGTGATTTTTAGCCCCTAGAGTTGCTGAGGAGTTACTTAGTTTTGAAAAAGAACAAAATGTAGACGCTTATTTGTGCCATAAACCGTGTGGATATTATCTCATCGAATTTACCTTTATTGGAAAAAAAGTATCTACAACTTTTCTTTGTCAGGTTGAGATTAAAATTGATACCTTTATTTAAACCTAGCTAATACTGTGTACTTGAAGTGCCTAAGGTGATACAAAAAGATAAATTGCAAACTTTATAAGATGTTAAAACCAAACCAAGATGCATCAATGAAGAATTGAAAAGAAAATGGTACGATCGTATGTGAGAGTTTCATACTAAAAGGACACAACACTAGATTTTTCTATCTCAGGGGTAGTCAATTGCTAAGTGGCTTTCTTCATCACACTTATAGATTTGATTAGATTTCACAAACAGATGGAGTAGCAATGGGAAAACCTGCCTCTCCTGTAGTCGCTGAGACTTTTATGCAAGAGAAAGAATCTCTGGCCCTTGATAAATACTTTGAGAAACCAAAGGTATGGGAAAGATATGTTGACGACGTGATCATGATAATAAAGAAGGAAAAGATGGAAGACTTCGACAATCAAATCAACTCCCTCTATATGAAATTGAAATTCACTACGGAGGTAGAAAAAGACAGCAAACTGGCCTTTCTTGACACCGAAGTTCAGCGGAAAGCCAATAAAAGTCTAAGTGTATCAGTGTATAGGAAGCCCACTCACACTGACCAATAACTGAATGCTGGCTCACATCACTTAAACAGTGCCAAAAACAGTGTCATATCTTCCCTTCTCAACAGAGCGAGATCTATCACGAGCGGTCTTGAAGATCTAGATAGAGAATACAAAAGGATCTCAAGTGCTCTTCAAGCCAATGAATATAAACAAGATCACATTCGTAAAGTCACTAAGAGAATGTCAAAACCCAGACAAAATCCTGAGGTAGACAAAGAGGAGCCTATATGTTCGATGAACCTACCATACATCAGAGGGACAAGTGAAAAGATCCGTCGTTCTTTGTCTAAACAAAATATAAGGTGCACTTTTTATTCCCTTCATACACTGAAAAAGTCACTTTCAAGACCAAAAGACAAAGTTGACGATCTTGAAAAATCTAATGTCGTATACAAAATACCGTTCAAAGATTGTCCCAAATCTTATATAGGACAATCAAAAAGAGAAACAGGAACCAAGCTCAAAGAACGTAAGGCGAATGTGATCCATGGCCGATATGACAAAAGTGACCTTGCCCATCATTCTTGGATGGAAAATCACCAGATGGATTGGGATAATATTTCAGTGATTGATTAAGATAAGAACTGGAAAAAAAGACTAGTGAAAGAGAGCATCCATTCCGTTCTATCAACTTTTAGTATCAATCAGATATCATACACAATCTCAGAAGTCTGGTTAACCAATATCAAGAGCACCGAACGCAACATTGGCGCCACTAATGATAGAAATTAAGCACCAATATCTTGAAAACCTCCTTTGAGGTTCACTCAGTGTTATAACCTCTCGACCCAGCCTTTGCATTAATAGGGAACAAACCAGATTTCTCATGGCCCAATGATGGGAGATGGATATCTCCCGTAACGTTGCCCCGCTAAATATCAAAGGCTTGTCATGATATGTGGTGACCATCATGTCGAATGTCATGACAAGAAACAGTCTTGATAAGACCAAATGTATTTACTCAATTGATTAGATTTATTGATGATATGGTATAGTGAGGAGATTTAAAGTAAGATTATTCATAATTTTGTACTGATCAAAACCTGTTCATTTATTCATATGTTCATGAAAAAGCTTATGATGATTTAGCATAATTCTGCATTACGCATCAAACTCAGGGTCCAGCCAATATGTTCTCACTAAGGGTTCAGCCTCTAGAGTATGGATATGTTCCCACCTCTTGGATGCAATCCAGGATCCCACTTTCAGGGTCTCATCTTCAAAGTCCCATATAGGGTCGCACCCTCAGGGTCTTGCCTTTAAGTCCCACTTTTAGTTTCAGGTCCCAAATTTCTAGTATACATTTTATGAACGAAAACCAAATAGCACATATGAAGGTATCTTCTGACCATATTTTCACACTTAAAGAAATCACAGATTGGGAGCAAAATAGTCTTCCTATCTCCCTTTTATAATTTTAGCAAGGCTTTTGACTGGATGACTGTACAGATTTAATCAATAAATTGGTAATGGACGGAGGAACTTTTTAAGAATGATATTTTTCCTTTATAATGAAATGAAATCATTTGCTCGGTGTGAAAATCCTCAAGATATGCACTAACAGCTCGATTTGCTCAAAAACTTCATAAATTTGTATGAAATGAAAGAATTAACCTTGGTTAAGCTAAAGTTATGGTTTTAAGGAAAAAAACGGAAATCTTGTGATAAAACAAAACATATGTACATCTGGAAACTTGGTGTAAAGGAGATTGAAGAGTGTGAAACAAATAAATATGTTGCTGTCACAAAAAAATCGAACAGCTCTTTTGCTTGTTAGTTGTTAAATTAGATGAAAACCAACAAAAATATATCTAAAACAAGATCTGAATTAAAAAATACAAATAAAACGTGGGATGTCATGAATCCAGTGACTTCATTCTTGAGCTATTTTTAGAAATAGTTAAGATGATTTTTCATCAATCGTACCGACTACGTAAATTCTGAATTTGCAGTGAATAAACGACAACTGTTTATAAAAGCAGGGCTGTAACTTTGCGGCCGCAGCTTTGTGTGTAACTTTTCAATGTATTTCCAATTATCTCAAAAATTGAGATTATTACATGCCTGAAATAATACTTCTGTACATGATATTTTTTCATAAAATACAAATTGAAATATGCGTAGTCAATTGAGGTCAGAATAGATGAAAAATCGAGATCGATCAATTTTACAGCTGAAGTATGAAGTCGTTTTATTGATGACATCACAAAAATTCTTTAGATTTTGTGGAAATTGAATAAATGATAAATCAATCAGAAGTTTCAATCAAGTGCTGTCTAATTACACTATTCTCAAATATGTTAGACTTACAAAGAGTTATATCGACATAAGTTCTAAAAAGTACAGTTATTGCCGTCATCAAAAATCGCACCTCCAGTCTAAATGGAAAAATTAAAACTGTATCCAAGTCTTATTCGATTCTCCGTCGTCAAATTAGTGTAAATCAAGCATAAAATCTAAGTTTAGGCAGGTTGCTTGATAGTTTGAAAAGAAATTCCGTGTCTATATGAACAATTGTCCTTAAAGAAAACATTCTCACTATGTTGGATGAATGATCAAATTTCTAAAATATTTGGAAGTTCCATTAAAAGTCAACGTACGATTACAAAAACTCATTGACAGATTAAAAAAACTTATTTACAAAAACTTAAAACTGCTAAAACAAGATCTTTGGATCAGTTTCGAATATTCTATTTACAACTTTTGTACATTCTTAAAAAAAAGATTCCGACATTAGTGTCAAAAAGAATTCCCTTTAATAGTTCAGGATAATCATTAGCATAGTAGCTTCTAAATGAATCCACCTCAAGACACATTCAAGGGGAAGAGTTAATTTTTCAAAGTATTCTTAAGAGCAATTGTTATAGTAACAATAATTCATAAGGCATGATTTGGAACGGGTAATCATATTTTACCAAAGTAGACTACTGCAATTCTTATATGCCATCAACAGGTCTCTAGCCCGGGGGCTTGCCCACACATAGCAAGGCTAACCACTGTCCTAAACGAAGATAATAACAGAGCCATTAACCTAGAGGTGTATCCAACTCCAGGCTTACAGAATGAGGCATTCATTCGTGTTTTGGGTTTAATCTTTCTTTAGGGCTATATTTTGATAACAAACATTCTAAAGCCTTATTAGAATCGAAAAGCCTACAATACTTAAGTACTTATTGTAAATATCTATATTGGTCTTGAATCTATTTTACAATTCGTCATGTTGATAGCAAAACCAATGATATGTCTTTACTGTTTGAGCTTAGCTAGTGTCATGTGCGCTTTTATTCTTGTAGCTTATTTGATATGTTGCATTACGGTTGAAATCTGAGACAGGATGCTTTTTATTATCTTGAAGATAAATCCGGTATATCTCAGTTATTTGAATTCAAGATATTTGAAAAATTCCACATACCCGCAAAAATCAGACTTTTTCCTCTTGAAGCATATCAGAGTTAGTTAGTAATGCTGCTTGATAAATTTTATCACTGGTGGTGGTACTGTTAAGCCTCTCTTTCATGAATAATGAACTAGGCATGATTCCTGTCAAAATGCAGCTATTTAGAATATAAATAAAAACATCAAAATTAAATGTGGTAAAAAAATCATCGGAAGCTCTTTATGCTAATCTGTATGGGGATGTTTTCCACCCCTCTTTTGTATCATTTACTGATGTTACAGTATCATTCTTGCCCACTTAGAAATGAACTCACTTTAAGTTGATAGCTATTATTTCAATGATTCAATTGACACGACCATATTTGGAGAGTAGCAATTTGCGGACAACAGCCGGTTTTATGCCTATATCAAAATTCATAGCGGCAGTTTATTGCTTAAGTACTTTTTGCTAGATTGGTTGGAAAACTCTTAACACCTCAAAAGATTGTAATTCAGAAGAACCTCATACCCATTAGAATTCAAGACATGAGGCTATTCTTTTCTACACATGTTTTTTCATAATTATACCAGAGTATGTAAAGTTTGCCCTGCTCTGGTAAATTTAAATTTCCTGTGTAAAATACATCTTATGAATTAGTGTTCTTTTTGATAAAAAACTCATAATAGGAGACCTAGACCCTCAAATTAGACTGTTTAACTTGAGCCACAGACATCAATGTTAATTATGATTCCTTACTTAGGAAGCCTTTGGTTTCAAATGAACAACAATGTGTAAGATATCCTTCAGATTGCTCGATGACACTGGGCCGACAGTCATTGTCGGGCATGGCAGTTTACGCAAAACAGAAATCTACCTTTGATTGTTCATAATTGAAAAGATATCATGAGCTACCGATTTTATTCCAGGACGAGCAGTAAAAGTTCAATCTCTGTCCAGTTCATATTTCTATTTATCACTCCGTATCTGCTATTTCTTGAAACAGGACAAGCACGAGAGGATTTTTCAATGTTTCACAGACAAGGTTTCCTGATAAAGTAACTTTCTCTCTGACTAAGCAATCTTTGCATGTTGTTTAGAGTCAAAGGAAATTTCCCAGCATTCAATTGTTAGAAATTTAGCAGGAGATGAAAATAGCAATTTCTTAAGACCTTATCTCAATGCTTATTCTCTATTTTGTAAGCGTAGAATATCATGGTACTCTGCTATCTGCTAGTGAAGCAATGTCTCTATCCTATTATTACCGATTACAAAGTAGGGAAATGAAAATGCTCTAGCTACTTCCTATGACAGAAAATGTATTATAATAGAATCTGTTTGACTTTTCTTGAATATTAACAGAGCCCCTAAAGATTCTTAGAAAAGTAGGAAAAATCAAATAAAGCCAACCGCAAAAGAGCAAAACATGTCTTCCAATAATCAAAAATTAAAGAGCAAACATACTGGTTAAAGCAAATATTTTTATTATGACGTATGGGTAGAAAGAAGTAAATGTGTTTTGACGACAAGGCTTCAGGTTCTTCGTGTTATATTATATCTACCTCCTCAGTGCGGAATAGGACTGAGGCTATATTCAAAACGAGACTCAGTTAAAGTCTCTCCTGGGTTTTTCAAATTTTCCTTTGCCTTGTTCTTCGTCAGTTGAAAATTTAGGAAAACAAGACTGTCAGAACTTTCGCTTTTCCTTTCTCCATCAACTTCAACGCCCATATGCACGGAATCGAGGCAGGGTTGCATGTACTAGTTTGGGGTGGACAACAGTTAAATGGGGTGGACAACAGTTAAATGGTTGTCAATGATTTGTTAAAGACATCTAAGCAGAGTTTTGATTAGATAAGTAATAAACTCAGGGTAACAATACACTACTACTTTTATTTCAAGGTCAGGGAGGAGGTTACCACTTCTTTTTACTTTCCAGGTAGGAAAAATTTAATTATCTCTGTTAACTTTCCAGTTTGAGGAGAGAAGAATTCTACGTTACTTGCAGGGTAGTGTCATATTCTCACTGGGCCGGTCCCTCTCCTCTCCTTATCGCATTGGTTCGGATATTAGATATGGAGAGTGTGAAGGACATTCACTATCCGGCAAGGAAACTGACCCGTGCCGAGAAGTCAACAAGGGAGGAGGGAGGGAGCTGCAATGTTGCCTGGCCTTGGAGGTTTGTTCAAGAAGAGCCTTGTAGGCCTCGTAGCGCTCTAAATGGCCTACGCAGATGAGGGGACTGGTGCGAGAGGCGTCACAATTAGAAATAAGCACGCTTTTCTGACCTTTTAAGCTCCCTCGTGAGACCTCCCTAATGAGAATAGTCATGTTCTATTCTTAATCAGTATGTCTTTGGAAAAAGCATTACTGACGGTTTTAGAAGATTTTCTACAACCATGATTCGCCAAAAATTTATGCGAGTTATTCGATTCCGTTTTATAGTTATGAAACTTTACCCTATACGAACATTCAAGTATACAATTACATCAGTTCCATCAGCAGTGGCTAACATAGAGTTAATGCAGTTTTACGAAGCTTCTCTCAGAAACTTCTTGATGAATGAATGTAATTCTGTCTCTAAAGAACCACCAAAAAGACATACCATGCATGTTTTATCTGGTTTCAGAAGCCACCAAAATTACTGATGTAATTCAAACGAGACTGAAAAAAGGACGCATATAAACGTGAATCTGAAATCGGAATAGAAGGTAAATGGTCAAATCAGCTTATGCTGCAGAGCAACAAATGGTAAGAGTTCCAAAACAATGGAGACAAAAAAGAAATGACGTGGCGTCTCGTGAAGTCCTTATGTGACGACCAAGGTATGGTTCACTTAGAGAATCCGACTGATACGCGCCTTGCCATTTATTTTTCAGTTTTTTTACAGCATGCGTAGCAAGTAGATACTGAAAATTGGTGCACATAAAAGACTCCGATGTCCACATCCTCTGATATGGGCCAATGATCAGAAAGAATCGTTCATGAAATATGCCCAAATATACTGACATCAGTGAAATAAATGACATTAATATAAGTGACATAAGTGAAATCTGCAAATTTCTAAGCTCAAAAATATGCAGGGCTCTACCAGCAGTATATGACCAGTGCATACAACATACTACTTATTCAAGGTAGGAGGGTGAATGTGTTAACAAAGCTAATCAAAAGCAACAGAACAACCGATTGGCTGGGAGACCTCGGATAACTTGCTTTGGTTAGTCCGTTGACTTCGAAGAAAGCAGGACAAGTAAAACGCACTGGTAGCTACATTTGAACGGAAGAAGATACATATATTGAAAAAATGGGCCATCTGCCTGTATCAATAAATGACGGTATAGTCTTAACTGAGTCTTTCGTCAGATCTCAGTTCGATACCGCAAGTTTTGAAAAAGCAAGCTATCAAGTTTACATCATGCTAAGCCTAAGATGCACTAAAATCAATTCCAATATGATACAATTTTCCAATAATGAATTAAACTGGTACGATAAGCGAGATCTTGTAGTCGCAATCTGGCTCAAAGTAAACGTTGGTATGGTCATTTACTGGAAGAAGGCAAATCATCTTCTCTTAATAACATGGTAGATCTCATTTGACGAAGTTCATGGTAGGAATATGCCCCTTAGCAACGCATAGCTACAAATATTGACGGCTCGGCTGCAGTATAGATTTGGACTGCAGCACAGCTACGAAACTTTAGTTGTGGCCGTTTAAATTGTATCCTAAAATTCTACGAACTAATACTTCTTCAGGTAATTTTTCTCCAAGGATGTCTTTCTTCGCAAGCTTTATTGAAAAATAAATGTTTTAGTTTTCATAAATAGATGAAGAAATTGCAACAGCTACGGCCTAAATCTTTCGTACTCATGATTCATATTTCACGTCTCTCAAAGTGTTTCTATTTCAAACTAGTTCTTGAATGGACGTTTCAAGCAGTATTTGATGCATTTTCGCCTAGCTTTGGCGGATTGACTTGTTCTGTTCCGAGTTTGAAAACACTTAAAGAAATCAAAATTGTAGAAAGGTTGTAGTTGTTGAGCTTTGGATACAGAGAAGGTTGATTATTTTCCTAACCTCTGCGTAGTTCACTGGAGATCAGTTAACGATGCATAGGATAGAGAAGCACATAGAGTGGACTCAAGACAGCAACATCAAAGAATGAAGTCGACAAATTTACAAATGACTAAAAGTCTACAAATGGCTAAAAGGGATAGGAAAGAAAGTCAAACAATGGCCATAATGTGTTTGAAATCCTTTTTGCTCACATGCTGTATTCACGCATGCGCAGTATTGTTCTACCTTGGCTAGGTAACAGCGCACCACATAAAATTGTCAGTCTCTCTGGCGTAATGTTCTATGGTTTCAGTTGATATCAAACCCATAAATTGCCCAAATAAAACAGATCAAAAACAACGGAAAATATTTTGATGACGTCATCAGTCAAAATACTTATGTCAGCATTTCACAGTATTTTACATATCATTCGAAAGCTCTTTGAATTTTGGTTTCAAATATACAAATATCATGTGCATATATTAAGTTTTTCAAAAGTTACATCAGTTTTTATACACGTTTAAGACCATTTCGTGACGTCATCGCTCACGTGATAATGAAACATTTCCTGGAATGGTACGTTTGCTCAAATTGCTCAGAATCACCTATTCTAGCGATTTAAACTTTATAAAGTTAAGTTAGGCACTTGGTTAGATGGCTGGGCTATTTTCCCCGTCTAGTTCAATTGCCTAGCTACTTCCATTTCAGAGATAAGTTGAGGTGGGGCAAGTCCCCCTGTCAAAAATTTCAATTTTACCTGTAGTGAATATTGCCTTTAGAGCTTGGGCTGATAATCCGTCATATGCGATAACTCGAACTCTCGCTAACTCGAACAGACTTGGCATTCCCTTGAACCATATTCATGTTATCTAGAGCCTCGATAACTCGAACATTCGATAACTCGAACTATTTTCTTTGTCGCTTGCTTGTTCGAGTAATCGGGATTCTACTGTACAATATTTTCCCCCTAAAATTACCCTATGCACAAACGCACGATAAAATCTATAGCTATGCGTATGTGCATGGGCCTAGAATTACAGTAGAATCCCGATAACTCGAGCATGCGATAACTCAAACTTTCACTTACTCGAACAGATTTGGCATTCCCCCTGAACCTTCAACACTACTTACATATGAATATACCCCCGATAACTCGAACCCCCGATATCTCGAACATTCGCTAACTCGAACAATTTTTTATACCCGCTGCGGCTATTTTCTTTCGATAACTCGAAATTTTTGTGCCAAAGTACTAACAACAACAATGACAACGATGGCCAGTATCTCCATTCTTCAAGCGTCCCACAGTATCTGCACCTTTCAGAACACAAACAGCATAATTATCTAGAGGATTTTCAGGTTCAGAACGGACATTCGGATAATCATTTTGCTTTGACGTCCTAATCTCCTTATACACATGGTGTCCTATGATGTGTGTTACATTTTGAAGAACAATCGTTTCCAATGAAAAGCTTTCAAGTTCAAGTTGCATTATCGTTCTGTTTCGTTTCGCTATTAAGATATTGTTGTTGTTGTTGTTCTCTTCATAAAATCCCGATAACTCGAATTATAGGCTGATTTTCTAAAAAGTTCGAGTTATCGAGAGCCTTGATAACTCGAACATTCGATAACTCGAAGTATTTTGATCGTCCCTTGCATGTTCGAGTTATTGGGATTCTACTGTACTCCATTAACTGAAAACAATCTTAGAAAAGATTAAGCCTCAGTGGTATGCTATTAACACCATTTTACCATCAGCATTATATTCATAGAGATACACAATATTCTTGTTCCCTAAAGTTGCCCCATCCAGAAACGAATGGTAAATAGCATTAGAACAGAGCCATGGAATTCCATTGCAACAATGTTATGGTTGGGAAGTCAACGCTGGATTGAAAGTATTATGGATGAAAAAGCCAGCACCAGATTCTATTCGAGATTGTGTTGCTTGTAACAGCAAAATATAAGCGCCACACCGAGAACTGCGTTTGGGTTTCCCACGGACTCAAATGTAATGCAGATTTTGATGAAGACAGACACTAAGAAGCAGCCGAGGAAGATTGTGATTTTGGGGAACGATAAAGAAATCTTAAGGAGAATGTTTAGTTTGTGCTTTCGGTTCGTAAGAAACACTGATGGAAACTACGCGTTTCTGAAGCGCTGACATGCACCAAACTTTTTAGATATACACACTATATACTTTGTTGTTTTGTTTTCATTGGGCTTTCTAAGGGACGTTGGAGTTTTTTCAAAGAAAATAAGTGCGATTCCAATTCTGAAGAAATCTCATAACAATCAAACATATCTCCCATCTTAGGGTTCCCTGAAAAAACAACAACCCATCACGCCCCTGTGGTGTATCCCTTCAATTTTTCCTCCCTGCCATTTCAAATTTCAAAACAAGATATTTGCATGCACAGCAGTGTGGATCCAGCTAAAATTTATCCCTAATACTACCAGGTTTTTTGGACTCTAGTATTAGGAGGTGTGTGATGAATTTATTGTAGCAAATTACACTTCAGATCAAAAAGTATACTTTTTTAACAGATAATCTACCTTTGGAGTGTTAGAAAAGCCCTTTTAAAGAGCCCCTCAACCTAGACATTTATATTCTAAAATCTGATGTAATCGAGTCTCCTGATGATTCCGAATCTGCAAATATTTTTTCCATACCTTATACTGTTTCGAAGTTATAAGCAAATTTGTAAAAGCAATTGAGTTGAATTGTTTTCTCCTAAATTTTCGGAGTGTTCGGCGTGACGTCAGATCAAGTCTCGTTTTCAAAACAATTTTCGGAAATTATGCGAAAATAGGAGGCGACTCAAAAATTATAAAGCTGCCCGGTATCGTTGCTGCTTTTTGTAGGATCGAAGAGGAAACAAGGAACCCAAACTTGGAAGCAAGATACTTATCATTGTACCTTGTGTGACCATGGTCAACGCACCTATCCTATTTTCAATTGTTTGATCCATGAATGAAGCCTATCAATGGGAAATTAAAGGGGAAGCTAGTAAAAGGAATCTGTCTAAAGGCATTGCAAGTGCATACAGGAACACGATAAATCTTTACCAGACTTGTAGCACTAGGATAGCTAGTTTAGTCTATCCTACACAAAATTAGTCTTAAGGAGTTTCGTTTTAGGCCATAAATCGTGAGCCACCACTTCCTCATTTGCATCTTTCCTCCCGGCTCGCGGTATGGTCTCTCTTTACATGTTTTTTATAAGGAATATTTATAAAAAGTTTTATCAAAAAGTTAAGAAAGTTCAGTTCTGGATTTTGCATACCTCAGAGAGCTTAAAAAAGTTTTTAACAAATAAAGCCAAACAAGAAAATGTATGGGTTAATTGTGATCAATTAGACTTACTCGGAAAAAGTTTAAATTAAAATTCATCCCGGACCAAACTAAGCACCCATTCACAGACCAAATAAGATCCTGGTAATTAGGCTTGCAAACACCTAAGAATAAGGGTTTTCCTCATCTTGATAATAGTATAACATCTTTACTTAATCAACTGCTTGAATACATTAAATACATTAAATACATTAAATACATTACATACCTAATAAGTTAAAACTGAACTGCAACTACTAACTACAATGTCTTGCAGGAAAAATTGGGCGTGTTGTACACCGGCCCGGTTTTGCCTGCACTACAGTAACTACGCTTTTACGGTCGGTGATTGAACCCGAAATAGCCAAATTTCCGAGCCAATGCACACATCAGGTAGAAAGCCTACCGACAAAATACATACAAAACAAACCATAAACTCAAAAACCCAAAGAAAGGGACAGGGCGGGGGGGAGAGATCAGAACGTCTGTTGTGTGTAGCGCGGTTGCAAGAAACTGCCCATCCCTAATTTTCACTTTATAAAGGCATCGTTTGAGATAGGTATTCCTATGTGACCAAATCTCTATGCGACCAACCATGCAAAGCTCTAAACAAAGGATTACATTGTGAACTCATACGAATTTTTATTGTACCAGCCATAACCTTCTTGACTTACAAAGCGTGGCCTGATACACAAGACACCATTCCGACCATTGCTCAACCAAAAAGGTATTTGAATGCCATATTTGCTGTATTGTAAATTGGAACCTATTTGCATCTTAAGATTCCATTGTAACCAACCAACGTCCGGTATATTTTAACTTCACTTACATTATGCATTTAACTGGTATTAAATCCAGTCATATGCATATTATTACTATCATTATTAGTACTGAAATTAGCAAATTGCATAGGAAACTCCATTACTGGGATCACTTGAGACTTTCTTATAAAACAACTTGTAGTTAATAAGCACATGTAAAACATGAGTAGGTATCTGGTCAAGAAAAGTATTCCAAGTTGCTTGATATCCTTTTCTAGCTCAAAAACACTTTCTATGCAAGGGTGTATTTTTAAAGATAAATGGCATGCCCATTGCTGTGAGCTGCAGGGTAAAGGGTAACTAAAGAAACTCTCAGTACTGGCTCGTCAAAATCAAGGAGCTTAAAGAAACACCTGCACCCTTACTGAATGTTGTCCTAATCAATAGCATTGGAAGGAAAGTCAAACCAGGTATGCCACTGTGAACTTAAGAAACTTATAAGAAACTTTATAGTTATTATGTTGTTGTTACTTATGTATCTCATAATGTCTATCTAAAACATTTCGTATTGATGCAAAATGTAATTTGATGCTGTGTTCATTTCTCTTCATTTTTCTTCATTACATAAAATCATAAGCTAATTAATATCTACCATGGATATCTAAGTACATACAGGTAAGAATGCTGCAATCAGCAACAAATAAGAGGAGAGTTCCTTCCACTGAATCATCCTTTCCACATCATTTGACAATTAGCTGTTAGTTAGTAGCGGAGCTTTCTTAATTTATGCACAAACATCAATGTATACTAAAAACTATAAGCATTGATTAAGCATAATCAAGAGGTTATTGATAACAAATGATGATGGGTTAGAGAGGAAAAAGGGGGCAAAAGCCTCCCCCCAGTCAGAGAATAGATGTTAATAAATTTTAATTGTTGAATGAAATTTTTAGATTTTTATGGGTAATAACAAGCTGCTAGCAATTCTAAAAAATTTTGAATTCATATTGTGTTGGAAATCAAGGATAAATGGTTTAGGTAAAGTAAAGGTTTTCTAAACATCTGCATTATTTGGTTATAAACAAACTCTTGCTTATGAAATATAAAATCTTACATTGAAACACACAACGGTACGCCAAACAAACCATAACTAGCTACAAGCAACATAATTACATTTTCTTGTTCACGGCTGCCAGAGTCAGCAGAGAATGTCGGAAGCTGAGAGCTGGTGGAGGATGTCAAGGGAACAGGTTGGCCTATTAGGCAAAATAGGCCCAGTGGTCTTCGTGTCATTCGTTCGGTCCACACATCGAATCGCCCAGGAAGAACTGACCGTTATCGCATTAAGTAGTAGGATGAACTTGGATGCGAGTTCATTTAGCCACTGATCAAAATTTACGAAGAACTGGGTAACGAAATCGAAATGATCACTGCAATTACGGGCCTTCCTTAATTAAGTTCTTCATCTGGAAGTGTTCCGTGAAGTCGTCTTACGATTAGTGGCTCTACTCTCGAAAGGGCAGATTTCGTTCACGCTCGCTGCTGAAAAACGCTTTTCTGTTGTCCGAAATACTTTCGTCCATACGAAATGAACTTTCGACGACAAGAACTGTGAATTCAGTTCTCGTATTACAGATATAGAGTTCGGTGTCACGTGATATTGCACAAAAGAAGAACCTATCTACGGCACAAGGATATTTTTCCAAAATTATTTTTTCGTTTTTTCCGTTGGATTTCAACGTTCAGAGCCTATATCTACTCGGAATGTGAAAATCTCGAGAAAAAAATTGCACGATACCTCCAAACTCACGACTGACTATCGCTTTAACCAAAAAAGTCAGGAATTTTATTTTGGGTTGAGAGGCCCTTTAATAAGTGTTATCAAACAAAAATTGTAATATGTGTTAGGAGATGAGTAGGGATTCGAAAATTCATAAAAAGTGATGCTTAATAAGTTTTATCAAACAAAAATATAACTTTTGTTAGTAAAGAAAAAAGTAAAGAATATCAATCTATAGCTAGAAAGAAAAGAAATCAACAATTTTTGATAAATCGCTGTATGTGCTATATCTAGAAAATATGGAGACTTTTGCATCAGACTCTGCATCACAATGGGAGTCATGTGTCTCACACATATACTACATTGAGAAAATTAAATTTTTTGGTGCCTTGTTAGTATCAAGATCAATTGAATAGTCATATAAATAGCTTAGAGTATATGAAAACATCATCCCAGTGAAGTCCTCAGTAATGGGAATTTCAGCTTTCACAAGTGATACCTAGTACATTTTCTGGTTTGCAGAATTAGTAAAACAAAATGTTATTTCAAACCCTTGTCAATTTTGCTTATTGATTAGAGAAAATCTTAAAAGGTTAGATTTACTTTAATTGAAATTAGGAAATATACTGCAGGTTTTATTGTAATAAATGAAATACCTATGATATCGGTTTGGGTTAACTCACATGACCTAGTGTGTAAGGGTAAATCGTGCAAAGAGTCCCTAGATATTAAGTGATTATCCTTTTTACGATTAGAGGGATTTTTCTGGCTATCCCGAATCATGAGTCATAACTAAAAACTTTGAATAATGAATTAATAGTTCTCAAATCGACTGTTCATAATAGATAAAACCAGGTCTTTTGCGAAACAACTCTGGATGTTGTTCTTTTGTACCATCGTTCAGCTCACAAATCTGTCCTATGCCCTCCTTCATTTCAAGATTAATCGACTGGCAATCCGAATAGTTTCTTGCTGACGAGGAACATGCATTCACGCATCTTTCAAGAGAATAGCCTCTGTAAACCTTTACAACGCGAGAAAACAGGGCCATGTTTGCATCCTTCAGTGTGCTCGTGTACTGGTATGAATCTATCTCTTCTAGACCTAAATGAAATAAAGTGAATTGAAATGGTTATATGCATGTCCTTTTACAGAAAGCAAAGAATGTTTTCCTTATCTACTTGATGATTGCAGCCTTCTTTTTGAGTGGAAGATATAGAGAGGGTCAAAGATAGACTAGATGCATTACAACGTTTCCTCGTTCAAACTTAGATATGACTCTTAAGGGTTACATTTTTGGTATCAGAGTCATTTTAGAAATACATAGGGGATTATATGTAAGATTCAGCCAATGAAGAAGAATTTAAAGCTGTTTTTACAGGAGGAAGCAACCATAGGAAAGACGTTGATTTCACAATGAGAGTCATTGCAAAACAAAATTTGAATAATTCATGAATTAAACTCTAAAATAATGATTATAGTGAGGATATCAGCAAAACCTAGAAACACTCTTCTTGGTCAAGTTTACGAGCCGACTAAAGCAGATTAAGATGAGGACATTAAAAACTTTTATGAAGAAGTAGAAGACGCAATAAACGTAATAAAGAAATGAGATGATTTAGTTTAACTGATAGAAGATTTCAATGCAAAGATAGAAAGGGAAACAAGAATGTCATGGGATAATATGGTTTACGCAAAAGAAATGACAGAGGGAAACAAATGTCAGATTGCTTTAAAAAGCATAAACTTGCAATATATGGTTTGTAAAATACAAATAAAAATAACAATTCAGAATGAGATGTAAGATTCTTGTACTGAAACTGACTCGGAGGAAAAGGTGAACCTTTGGGAGGAGATATTCAGCAGATAATTCTCGAATGCAGCAGAAAATTCTGATAAAGCAATTCTGCGGTGAGCAATTCTATGGTAATTAAAAGAACTAAATTCATGGAAAGCAATAAACGCAATATGAAAGCAAAGAAACCGTTACTGAACACATATATAATTTCACTAATAAAAATTGGTTATAAAGCACGAGCAATGAATAAAGAAGCTGCAAGAAGGTGAATTCATTTGAAACATGGTATTATCGCTGAATACTAAAAGTAAGCTAGATAAACAAAATTACTAACAATGACATATTTGAAAGAGTAAAAGAAAAACAAAATCTATTAAAGCAGATTGATCAAGGTCAATCATCATTCTTAGGCCATATCAGAAGATAATTAAACCGAGATTTCCTTGTTAAGATCGTCAAGGGATTTATGCCAAACAGTACAGGGTAGACTTCGGAGAATGTGTATAATACATGAAAGACTACGTCAAAAAGAGAGCCAATTCCAACGAACATGGAGATTGAAGAGAAAAGCAAAAAACATTAAGAGTGGAGATCCACGATAACAACCTCTGCACTTACAAAGATGCTACATAGGTAGATTAGAGGAAAATTTCAACTGCTCGATCATTCGCAATAGGATGCAAGCGAAACAGAAATGAATATATCATCAAATTGAATAGTCTTACGTTGAGCTTCTTCTTCTATACTTCTAGAGGTTACTTATCAAAAAGTCACTGTTATTAGTAAATCAGTGCTGTGAAACTAATGAGCTAAATTCAGGCCATTGGTATTTTGAACTGATTAAAGATAAAACGCTATAAAATTCATAAGTAGCCAGTTTAAGGGTAACCAGATAGATAGAACTGGAGATCTGAATACAAAATATTCTACTGTTTTCCTAACTAGCGTTTTCAAAAGACTTAAGAAACTTCTAAAGCGGTGACTTCATAGCTAAGTAGCCTCTTTAAAAAAGAATTTCAAAATATTTTGGATGTCCTTTGGAAACTTTCCTTCACTTTCCTCTCACCCATGTACTAGAAAATAACACGCAAAAACTTACCAGATGTTACATCAAGCATAGATAATCAAAATACAATTTGCCTAACTTCATTGTTTGTGGAGCACAGCATGGATTGTAGTGACTTTGTGATGAGTAATTGAAAGCTCAAGCTCATGATAAGAATATTTTCTATCACTGCCTTTCATGTATCCTATTTTGTAAATGTTGAATTTTGCAAAAAAAAACCTTACCAATACTGAAGGTTTCATGATCAGGGCTTTTCATTAATTTGGAGAAATGAAAAGCCCTTTCGGAGTAATGTCTGTGCAATATTTCTGCAACTTATCAATCTCAGGTTGAGGAAGGAGGACTTCAAATGGTATTGGCTTACTTATTCATTTGAAAAGTAATACATTTTTAAGGTTTGAATTAACTAGATATTTGCTTATTTGGTCTCATGTATCTTAGAATTTATGTTGAAAACCATGCCTTCAATTTCTAACGATTATGGAATACTTCAAGGCAAACCAAAAGGCGTCAGAAAAGACGTGAAATTCCTGTTCGGCTTTAATATCAAAGCAATTTTGAATGAATACAAAGTGAAAGAGAATTATCAACATTCTTTCTTTTTTATGTTTCACATGGTTTTGTTTTAAAATGCTAAGATATTGTGTAGCATTCAATATCTATGTCAAATCAAAATGGATGGAAGATAGCAGTCTTTTTGATGACAGTAGCTTCTAGCCAGTGGCGTAGCGTCTGGGTATTCAAGGTATTCAGTGAATACCCTGGGATTTTGAGTAAAAAATAAAGAAAATAGCCTAAATATAAGATTTTGCAAAACGAGAAGACCTTTTTTAACTTTTGGGTTATCAACTTCATAGTGTTTTCTCCATTTCTAGTTGTTGAACGCAACCCAACACAATTTGTATATGTTCCATCTATTCCATTCCATTGTATTTGATTCCGTATTCCATATTTTTGATAAAGATCTCTAGTTGAGCAGAGGAAGCATTCCTAAATGGATTAGCGGTTATGTGTAAAGCGTAGTTTACACGAGCAATTTTCTATGACAATTTTCTTTGACAAGTTTCCTTGTTCGTGTAGATGGATATTTGACAATTTTTAATTGTCAAACGTATTTGAAAATTGTCAAATGTATTTGCTCGTGTAGATGAGCAACAAGTTTCTTTGACACCACTTTGACAATTATTTGTCGTGGTAATATAGCCTACGCGATTTTACCAAAAATATTTTAAATGCACAACAACAACAAATATCTCAGCAAAATTGCAAAAAGAAAGTATAATATTGTCAGAAATAACTCGACGATCATCGATTGTGACTTGGTGGGTCCAAATCAAACTGCTGCCAACCATTATAAGAAAAATATAACTAGATATGTCGGCAGTGGAGAAAAAATTGTCAAGTTTACTTGTCAAGTCGTTTACACGAGCAAGTTTCACATATGACAATTTTTCATATGACAAGTTTACCTTTTCAAAAGCTGGCATGTCAGCTTTTGAAAAAGTACACTTGTCATATGAAAAATTGTCATATTAGCTCAAATTGACCTCATCTACACGAGCAAAATAAAATTGTCAATTAAAAATTGTCATAGAAAACTTGCTCGTGTAAACTACGCTTAATTGTTTATGAGAACAGTAAACGATTGAATTTCATTGCATTAATCACAGCAGAGGTCAACGGTACGCACTGAATCTCTTCCGGCAGTTTCCACCAATCAAAACTCTCCATTTCGCCAGTATTTGACCCAGAATTGACCTTTCAGATCGAGAAAACAAAAGAGCTGTACGCAGAGAAATCTTTGCGTACAGCCTCCATTCTTTACTTAGATGATCAAAACTGATTCCGAGGCTCAAACAACAATAGGCAATAAGACGGAAATAAAACAGAATTGAGATTGTGAACAGATTAAAATCAACAGCTGAACATAAATAGGTCAACATGAAACCCAAATCTCGTCGTCGCTTTTGCAGTATAATATTTGAATAGATATTTTGCTAAGATGGCCTGAGTTCATTACACGAAAACAAATAAGAACGTAAGTGCAAGGTAGATTTTGAGTGATTTTTAGGATCCTACGCCATTTTGAGGGCCTAATCATGACCCAATCTCTGAGGCTTTCGGCTTGAATCTCAACTGAATACCCACTACTGAAAGTTACGCTACGCCACTGCTTCTAGCAGCAAATATTTAAGATTTGTTTATTACTGGTAAAAAAAATATAAAGTACGGTCTGCAAATATTTGAATTAAAATAGGGATTTCGTACGTTCGAGCAACAATTAAATATATGTTGTTTATCATCGTGCACTTTTGAGATAATTAGAATTTCTTACATTAAACTAAACTACTAAGTAAGAGCAAAATATGCTTTCACTTGAATTTTGTTTTGCTTGAAAGTTGTGTAAATAAATAACAAATTATCCATGATAAAAAGAATCAGAATAACATCCATCCCAGTTGAAAAAGTCCCAAGGTATAATAAAAAGATGCACATCATAAACTGGATAATAAATGTAAACAAACAAATAAATTTTACAAAAATATGTTAAATATAGGCACATTAACAAACTTGTTTACGAAACTTCATCTTAATCATTATTTTTGTGTGAGATCGAAGGCGTTTTTACTAATTCCTACATTATACTCCTCTAAGAGCAATCAGGGTGCATTCAAAAACGACAAAGCGTCCTGGTGTAATTAATAAAGTGGCTTTATTTTCATATTGTTACTGGTTCAGCATGCTTTAGGCTATCCCTGGGCGCGCTGAAGAGAAAGATATTTTGCAAAATGATAGTATTTATATTTCAACCTCAAGACCTTTATTAACCCCTGAAATCCAAGACTAGGCCATACTCATGCACACTTGAACTTTCATATATTGGTGCATTTTCAGATATTAGCTTGAGGAAGGTATTTAGGCTTAGATACGAAAACAGTTATTGCAAAGTATTATGTCAGACTCTTTGCTCCTTTGTGATCCAGCGACAACTTGCTGGTGAGTAGATTACACTTGGTCCATAAAGTACAACCTGTATTTGAAGCTATTTCTAAATTGAAAATTCATATCTTAGCTTAAAAACATCTGAAGTTTGTTAAAGCATGAATTTGAACTTCGATGCCTGTGTTTATTTAATTGGATCTTCATTCTTTATCTGATCAAGCTTTTGGTTCCAAACCCACATGTTTGATGTTTGATCGTTTTTTGAAGGAGGAAATATCCTTTGTGGGATTTGAACCAGGTGCTTGTCAAGACCAAAAATAATAGAATCTCTGCTACCACCCTTCATTTGGCTCATCTAGTAGCTGAATAGCAATCACACTGGGAATAAATCAACCCACTCTGTAAACAGCCTCTTTTATTCAAAACGCTTTGAATTTTCAATATATTGGACAGTGGCTTCTACTATCATTCTATCATCTATGACTGATTAAAGGGAAAGGCTCCCCTTTGGGATCAAAATTCAATGCGTCTTTGTTCGATATCTCAGATAGTTGACCGAGAAGGCTCTGGTGGAACTCATAAAAAGAGGGTGTGCAGGAAGAAGTGCTCATTATCCTCTTTGGCTGTTCCACAATTACAAAATGGGTTAAGGCAATCAAAATTATGCCGAAATTTGTGTTCGTTAAGGGGGCTAAATTTGAGTCGAAATTCGCTCAATAATTGGATTTTCTGAAAATTAACAATACCATAAATAGGATTTCCCTCTGGTTTTACATACCTAAGTAACAAACGTTTAAATTATGCAAGTGTTGAAGAATTTTGCATTTCTTCATTAAGAGAGTCCCATTCAAATAATGTACTATAAAAGTATGTGTTTGAGAGATGCGTTGTTCTGGGTGCACTGTGAGCATATGTGCAGGGATGTCTGCAATTTTTTATAAGAGGTCGAACAGGTGGTATCTCTGCAAACAGGTAGAGTGGAGATTGAAACTTTCCTAGTTTAAAAAATGACACAGTCTTCTAACCCATCTCCTGTCATACAAAGATTCCTACCTGAGCTCTTTATAAAGTTTGTCTCTACTTAGTACGTTTCCGAGCACCAGTAGAAGCTAATGCAGCAGTATTCTGGATTTGTTCAAGCTTATTCGTGAAATTTAGTTGCATACTGGGCTCGTATATGTGGTAGATTATATCACCATAGTCAAGATGAGGCCTAACAAATAGTTTATAGAGTTGGATAAGAACCTCCCTGGGAACATATCCAGAGAAATGCTTCATCATCCCAGCGCCACGCCTTTCTTTGGTTATTGCTTCCTTTACATGACGTTTGAAATCTAATTTGGAGTCTAATACCATACGAAGATGTTTGTGGTCCAAAGATTGAGAAATTACATCATTGCCCAACTTTACACGAGGGTGATCAGGCTTGGCTCTTTTGTTAGAAAATATCACTTCATCGTTCTTGTCTGCATTGGACTGAATTTTCTGTTTCCATGCTCAAAGTTTTATTTTTTCAAGATCACAGTTTAGTTGTAAAGCAGTATTAGCAGCATCGTTTACAATCGAGAACAAGGATGTATCATCGCAAAAAGTCTTACATCACAGCTCATATTTTCCACAAGGTCATTAACGTATATAAGGGGAAAAAGGGAGACCTAAAACTGAGCCTTTAGCAAACAAAGCTGGACCATTTAGTCAATCAGGGCATTTTCCATTTAATACGACACGTTGATAGCGGTTATGCAAAAAATCTTGTAGCGAAATGATAAGATCACCAGATATGCCGTAACATCGCAGTTTGAAGCCCTTTATGCCAAACCCTGCCGAGAGCCTTGGATAACTCTAGGAACTCAGCCCTTGCCTCTTTACTTGGTACTTCATCAAAACCTTTGTAAATTTGGTGTGTTATTGAAATTAATTGATTGATAGTAGAGTCTTAAGGTCGAGAACCAGATTTCTTACCAGTTTATAGTCCATTTAGAGAAAGGTGATCGTAAATTTCATCACATATTACTTTTTCGAAAATTTTATTAAATATTGTAAGAAGAAAAAAGTGCCTACAATTATTTTTGCATTGTCTACTGCTTTTCTTGTGAAGTGGAACTATATTTGCCTTTTTCTAGATGGATGGGTAGACACTGGTTTCAAGACCCTTTTTAGGTATGGTACACAAAGGTGCAACAATAGAGTTATTGCTAATCTTTATCATTGAAATTGATATTGCGTAACTACCATCAGTTTTTTTGTATCAAGGGATCTAACCAATTTCAATACCTTTCCAGGGTCAATGTTAAATTTTGTAGAGTTTCCCTTTGGTGAGAGACTAGGTAGAGTGCTTCTGGTTCTAGTTTCGGAACGCTGAGAGACAAAAAACTCATTGCGGATAGTGGCCTTATTTTCAAAGTTTGTGACTAGCAAACCCGAACAGAACATTTCAATAGGAGCCACTGAGTTGAAATTTTAGTTAAGCTTAATGGAGTTTTTGAATCAATCATTCAATTTTTTGTCAGTTTATGGCAACCATTCGGCAAGCGAATCGTCACTGGAAGAGAAATCATACATTTCCCACGCATTTTACCGTATCACCTTCCTCAAATCCTCACCTCTGTCCTACATTTCCACCCCGGGTAATGCATGTGCAGTACAGTGAAGGTGTGTAGTACGGTAGAGGATATTCAGTACGGCGCAGGGATATTATCAGTACGATGGAGAGTATTCAGTATAGTCGAATATCCTGCATCAACTATACTGAAGATATTTGAGTGAAATAGCTGACTATCTACTTTTTTGATAGCTACCTATGCTGAATCTAATTCTTGAAAAATGAAGCTAGACGATTTCACTTCCAGCTCTTTTTAGATTCACAATCTGTTCGTTAAATACGATTCAGTTGTCTTTCCATTGTAGAAAACGGTTCTATGAACTCTTTTTCTAATTATGTCTCGATGGTGTCAATGTGTTTTCTAATCCATCCAGCAGTCGATAATGTACTAGTGGGTGGAGCAATTTTCAAAAACTTGAATGGCTCCAACCTTAAAGAAGTCAGACGATGTGTTTTATCTGGCCAGAGCATGAATCTACTGACATTTCAATTAATTAACATCTAGGGCAGTCCCTTCAACACTGTCTATATCCAAATCCCACCACTGTTATGATCAACAATTGAAGTCGCGCGTTAAAACAATAGCATAAGGTGTTCTGTTTTGAATTAGATCCAGCATTTTTTAAAGCGAACCAATTTAGCTATAGTTAAAACTAATCACTACTTTGCGAAAGGCTACGATAATTAGCAACCAAAACAATTTTTTTCTTGTGAATGTTATTTCGATAACTACTGACTCTTGCAAAGTTTCAAGATCTGGTCGCCGCTTGACAGGAAGTCCTTCACGAACATAAACACATATAGCTTCGTTTTGAGAATATGAAACACAGGATGACCAAACAAACTTCAGAGCTGGTAAAATGCAATCACGAGCTTTTGAAGGAATGAATTAGTCCAGGTTTTCCACTTACCAAAAACGTTTCGCAAGATAAAACTATTAGTCACGATCTTTTTGTTTTTATTTCACAGAGCTTGCAAAATTCTCCTTCCTGCCCATACGTTTTCATGTTCATTTTCCTCTATGGTGTATTTTTTTACTTTTCTGACTTAAATCTTACAAAAGGATAACATAGGGTGTCAAATAGAATATAAAAATAAGATAAAGATAAGACTTTTCGAATTTTTGAGGAGTGACCTAGGTTACAAAATGAAAATATTAGTCACAGCATAAACTTGCTTTTCTCTTTGCATTCAAATTATTTGCTAGTATAATGGTATGAAGCACTGCTTTTTTCTGTTCACACAAAAGGTAATTCTCTAATTTCTGAACTTAATGGCTTTGTGGGCCTACTAGGCCCCCATATTCCTTGCTAACTCAAAAAGCTAATAAGTAGACTTGAGGCATATTCAGAGGTATAAGTTGATAGTATTACCTTGACACTTTTGAGTATTGCATGTTTCATGTTGGGCGCCTGAACATAATTGATGATCGTGGCACAACCTTATTCGAATTCCACCACCACAACTTTTCGAACAGGTACTCCAGGGACCAAATCCATCAAAAGAAAGACTGAAATTAGCCAGAGGTAGCACGACCAACGATAATGCAAGAAGAGTCTTCTTCATGCTTGGTTAAACCTGAAAAGAAAAAACTCCTTGCATAAAACATTTTTAATCAAAAGTTTCAATTAAAAAAGAACTTATTATTGCTCTTTTAGGGTAGTTGACATAAATCCTGGATAATTGCTGATCACTCGGAACATGTGTTTTGTAGTACTGTCAAAATAGTAAGTAATCTTTCTCCCTGTATTATCAACAAACAGTTTTGTCAATAAATCAATATTCATCCATATGTTATTTCGATATGTTCTTAGACTATTCCCTAAATTTCAGGCTGAGTTTTGAAATCATATTTCATTTCTAAATCAAAAGAATATTCTTACAGGGATTTTACAACGAAAAAATCGATTTAATTGTATATGAAAGTTCTGGCAAAGCGTGAACTGTTGTTAATCGATATAAGTTGTTCAAACCATACCCCCCGTTTTTCTCCATAAACATAAAACCTTCTGATGAGGACGAAAAGCAGCATTCTTTTGTCCATTGTTAAAAGTTTTGAATCCACTGAAGACGTCGATATATCTGTCCCTTAAGGATTTTCAACTTGTAAGGAATGTTCAACCTCGTGTGTAGAGTTTGACTAGCCCCAGCTTCCTACGAATATTCAACATGAAAGCCCAGATTCCCCTTTCCAACTTTCTTTTAAAAATTTCTAAGCCTGAAAGTAGTCAACCAGCTGCTCAAAATAAATGTCCAGACGCAAGAAAAGAAAACTAGCAATATGCCAAAGCAAGGTTCAACAAAGCGAATAGAGCGTTGGCAGGGCCAGTAACCTTAGTTCAGGAGCCCTACTCCGAACAGCCCTGTAGAGATGACACTAAACATTGCTGGAAATTTGAGCGATGGAAACCATCAGCTAACGGACTTGCTGCCCGAAATCAGCCAACGACAAAAAGATCCGTTGCTCAGTCATCAATTTACAACTTGGGATGCGGGTATTCACAGGAAAGCAAATTTTTCTTACAATTCTCTTCTTCTTTTGATATCAACCTATCATTCCCATTGACCCTATCGTGCTCAGCAGAACCCGCCGTTGCGTCGCCTCATCCCAAACTCCAGTACCCTAATTCCGTCCAGCCCCTAGCCATTTGCAACCTACAACACCCATTGCCCATTCTTTTTCCAAAACAGTTATTATCTCGATTTTACCAAGGGTTCACAACCGAATGAAAGAACAAAATTTGGTCAACCATGTGCCTGTTCAATCTCTTATCCTGATACTCTGGCTACACTCAGTTGTCGTAATTTCCACTAAACTAGGGATCCAGCTATGTTCCATAACCCACGTGATTATACACTACGTATTACTGCGAATTTAGCCTTGTCCGGTATCGCTAATCGCCCTGCATTGAATGAGCTCACTAAAGCTAACAAGCCTAACGACTGCCAGTCCTTAAATGCTTATATCTAAGATTCCCCAAAATTCACTGTCACCAGTAATATGCTCCGTAACTATTCGTTTCCTGCCGATGGTGCTTGAATTTTTTTTCATTTTTTTTCATTTTATTAAAAGCACAAATACAATTTATCGTATACGGCCTAAACAAAACAATAACTACAAGTCAAAAAGTAAAAAACAAATATAGGTATATTTGGGCTTTGGAAACATGCATGGTCTTTTGAGGTTAGTTAAGATTGATATCTTCCGAGTGTATATTTACTAGCCTTTGTGCTCTACGTTCTGTGGCATATTCCAAGAATCTTCCAAAATTTATTTGTTGTTCAAAATCCCAGCTCGACAAAATTTCAATGAATATGGCCTCTATTTGTCACATTTAACCCCCTATCTAGATTAATTCCGAGAAAATTATTTCTTAAGTCATGATATGCCTCGCACTCTATTAGAAAGTGAATTTCATTTTCCAGTTTACCAGACTTACACACATTGCATGTTCGCTTTGATAATTTTACCTTTTCGTGTCTGCCAGTTTAAATTCTAAGTTGATGATCACTACATCGAAATTTTGCAATTAGCTTCCTGTACTTACATTGAAGGATATTTAGATAAGTTTCTGATTTATACTCTTTCTTGAATAGTTTATAGGTTCCTAGTTTAGGGTTAATTTTACTATTAACTGGATTGGTTTACAGTTTTACACCAAGTATTACGATAAAGCTCCCTAAGTTTTGTATAGATCCTTTTATAAAGTACAATACTGGAGACTTGGTTTGGATTATTAGAAATGCTTTCCATGCCAGTTAGTTTCAGGACGAATTTAAAAGTGTTTAGCCAATCATTTTATCTTCAGGAAGCCTTCCGTTTTCATTGAAAGCTAATTGAACAAGAGAGTTATCATTTAGGGTTGCAAGTCTATGCCAAAATTTCACCATTGCAGCTAGCATATATAAAACTCCCCTAGCTCACCAATTACTGCTAATGTTGGACAGTTTCTTTTCAAACCTAAGAATATTTTACAAAATTTTATATGTTTTATGACTGCAACCACTTTGTGAGCAGTGGTTGATTAGAGGAAAAAACTTAGAGAGCATCCAGATCAAGGTTTTGTTAAAGTATTAATAAACCCAAAACGTTTTTTTTTTAAATTCGATAGAAATTGCCGATTTAAGAGGTTTGTCGAAAAGTTTTTTGCTCTATCGTGTTTATTTGCAATGCTATGAGGGTTCAAAGTAGCCAAAATCAGCTGTTTTCTGAAACAAAACCGCGGACTTTAAAGGTCTGGGGAGAGGAGTTGGATGCCGGCATGTACGTCATCAAGCATGGTCGAGTTGAGTTGAGCGCCGTAAAGGAGAAGAAATATCGGGAAGAGTCACGCCATTCTTTAGGATGAAAGATTACTACTGAAATTTGCTATAATAGGCAGGAAATTTATCTATAAAGAGATTGAGGTTGGAATTTCTGTTTTTTCAACTGTTTAACTGAATTGCGGTGCTTTGTAAAGGCTGGAAAGCCAAGCCAGCTCACAAAGTAGCAGCGAGTATGCAAGACCTAGGCCCGAAGAAGACAACTCGTACAGCGAGAGAGCATCTTCTAGTAAGAATTTAATTTTTCTCCTTTTTTCTTAGTGACTGACTTACAGTTTCTTAGCAGTTTCTTATAAAATGAAAAGCATATCATCAGAAGTGTTTATATTTTTCTTGTTTCTAAGGGGTCCACTTCAGATATGGCCACCAGTGGAAGTTAGGCCTAAGAAAGCCTTCAAAATCCGGGGGATAGGGTGTAATCGAGACTTTTCCAACTAAGGCAATGTCCAAATCAAGTTTCTTGTCAAATTTAGTGATACTCAAGAATCAGCATTGTGAAGAGTAGCCATTCCTCCTCATCAGAACGGTCGGATAGGCTATTCTATTAGTGGTGAAAGTTTCTTATATTACTTGTAAGAGACTTATCCTGTGACACTTTTCATAAAGAGAATTTGAGAGATGACCTCAATCTCATGTCAAAAACATGAATCCACCTCCTGGTGTAGAAAATGAAGACTGAAGAAGGGCAAATGAGATTGACAACTTGTGTCGCATAAAAAAACCTTGATATGCACAAACATTTCTCTCACTAATGTTTTTGCTATTGAAAATTAAAAAAATCTGGTGTGCGATTCAATACATAAAGTTTGGCCTGGGGTTGATCCTCATTGAAGAAATTTTCAAAATGTGTTCCACAACAAATGGAATTCCTAAAGTTCCACCAAAAATGATCACTCAACTGATTTTGATAAAACCCCTCCCCCATTACCAGCCCAATGCCAATAACTGATCACAAGTAGATTTTTGGACGACTCCTTATGAAATATAGACTATTCTTTAGATCAGCTTGTTTCAAACATAAAAACAAACTGAAATTTCTATTTGCTAGTTGTAAATTTATACAAAATTTTTATTCTATGCTTTTACAAAATTTCTTTCTCATCTGTTATATTCATGTTTATATTTTGCAGATGAAAGCAATGCACCACAAACAGTTGATAAACATCCAAGAAAAGAGCAGCACCAGAAATCTCCAAAAAGGGCAAAATATTTTTTAATTGCTCAAAAAATCAAAAATTCAAAGTTGAGACAAATTAAGAGTTGAATATAATGAAAATTGTAAATAACTGAAGATTTTAATAAATCTCATCTACAATGCTTTGTTTAATTGTCTTCTTCACAAAATCTTGCAAATTTATCTGCAATGTATCTGTTGCAAATTTTCTTCTAATTGCGTTATATGCATATGCTGGAAGAGGAATTTGTTCTCTCACTAGATATCCATGGACCAACCTTGCTAACTCTCTGTAAGCAACAGCTCATAGATAGAAATCTGTAGAAAAAATAAGAAATCACAGCCTCAAACGATTTTGGGGATATTGTCATAGACAAGCGTGATTAATTGAGGAGTGAGGGGTGCAACCTGTGCAAGACTTGAATAGACAAATTTCCAAATTTTATTTCTGAAACTTCCAGGTCAAGTATATATGTCTCTAAAATTTTGGAATACATCAGACCATGAAAATTTAAGTTGATGAGTATACCAACCACATTTTTATCTTTTTTACAAAACCTATAATTAATCCTGGAAGATATAGTATATCAGTTTTTATTTCAGAACTAGCAACAATTCTTAAAAAAGTTCGTAAACTAGGGAGAATACAAGCTGTGTTGAGCCACTGTCAAAAATCATGGAAGTAAGTTGGCCTAAACTTTATAAAGGGGCCTAAATATAAACAGTGATTTTAGCCAAAACAAAACTCTAAAATTGTTAAAAAAGAGTAGACCTAGACTTCTTAAAAAAGCAACACAATATTTGGAATAGATGAAGCAAAATTTATCTTCATTGATTAATGCTTGGATGGGTTGGTGAAATCAATTTTGATTTTAACTTTCTAAGTCTCTTTTGGCTCATTCCCGGCGAGACGACGTTCCATTCCTTCGTTTACTTCTCTAACTTGTTGTCTTCTTGCTCTATATGCTGATATTCACTCAGCTTCAGCCAAGGGATCGTCCTACTAAGGCTAACTTTCATCATCCCAAAAAGAATCACTAATTTGCCCTACGTTTCCGTTTTCAGCAGTGGCACGGCCTACTTCACTTTCAATGTCAGTGTCGTCGTCCTCGTACACGGCTTCGTAATCTGAGTGATCCGCACCACTGCTACTGCCTGTAGAAAAATCATCCCCAGAGTATTTTTCGGATGATATCGAGATTTCAGACCCAAACAGTATTTTAAGCAAAGGATGCTGAACAGAATGAGGTGAAACTCCATGCTGAAGGTAAAACTTTTCGATACGAAAAATGTAGTTGAAAACACGTGAAATTCAGTACTGAAGCCAAGGGCGCGAGCCGGCATATGCCGGAATCTACGTCATCATGAAACTCGATCCAGCCTTCTTTTTCAGCGGTTTTTCACAAAAAATGCGTTTTTTAACAGTCGATTTAAGGTACTTGTAAACAAAATTTAACATTTTTTTTAATTCTTATGAGTGAATACATGATAAAGCTTCGAAAAATCAAAAAAAAGGTTTAGGGTTTATTAACACTTTAAGAAACTCTTCACAGATCTCAGGAAGGGGTTTAAGTTGGCTATGATTCCATAAACTCGCTTATGGATAAGGCAATTAAGTAATTCCAATGCCAAGGCCCGAGATAACATGCTGATTGAATAGCACGTCTCCTCCTAGATAAACTTGTGGGTCTAATACGAGATTGGAAGGTGGTATACTTTGTAAAAAGCTACTTCATTTGATTTTCAACCCTTAATAAGCACCTTGAAATTTGCCGGTGTCATATGCGTTTGTGCATGGGCATGCGTTTGTGCATGGGCTGGAGCGCAGTGCTTCGTTGGTTAACACAACTGCTATCATCAACAATGGCGGCGGAGACGCCATGAAGGCTGCGAGATATTGAGTGCGTTTAAACAGATCATTAGAAGTTGTTATATGACAGATTTATACACAAGTATTATTTCTGTTTAAAATAGATTGTAATAAAAATAAAACAAAAATAAAAACAAATCTGATATTGAATGATTTAAATAACTTTGACATCAATTTCAACGGGAAACGAATTAGGCCTAAATCGAGGGTAAAATAATTCACTTCTTGAGGAATAGATTTTTAAAAACTTTTGAAGGAAAACTTCGGTATTGAATTGATCATCACAATGCCTAATCAGTTAATAATTATGCCCACTTCTACTAGTCCAGAAATTTAAAAAACTACCAAAATTGAATTTTAAAAACAATAAAGATCTGTATTTAAGAAATAAAGTAAAAATTGTTGTTGTTAGAAATAAATAAAATTGTACTTCTGCTAGTCCAGAAATTTAAGAAACTACAAAAATAACTGTATATTCAACCATGCGTTTGTGGATGGGAAAATTTTAGGCCCATGCACACACCCATAGCTGTAAATTTCGCCATGGGTTTGTGAATGGGGTTACTTCAGGGAACAAGAATATTGTATAACACGGTAAATATATTATTATGGTAAAATAGTGTCAATAGCATAGAATTGAGGCTAAAACTATTCTTATATTATTCCCAGTAAATCTAAAAGAATTATATTTCTTAGAATTTTAGGCCCATGCACATACGCATAGCTGTCGATTTCGCCATGCGTTTGTGCATGGGGTTACTTCAGGGAACAAGAATATTGTATAACACGGTAAATATATTTTTATGGTAAAATAGTGTCAATTGCATAAAATTGAGGCTAATACTATTCTTATATTATTCCCAGTAAATCTAAAAGAATTATATTTCTTAGAATTTTAGGCCCATGCACATACGCATAGCTGTAAATTTCGCCATGCGTTTGTGCATGGGGTTACTTCAGGGAACAAGAATATTGTATAACACGGTAAATATATTATTATGGTAAAATAGTGTCAATAGCATAGAATTGAGGCTAAAACTATTCTTATATTATTCCCAGTAAATCTAAAAGAATTATATTTCTTAGAATTTTAGGCCCATGCACATACGCATAGCTGTAAATTTCGCCATGCGTTTGTGCATGGGGTTACTTCAGGGAACAAGAATATTGTATAACACGGTAAATATATTTTTATGGTAAAATAACGTCAATAGCATAAAATTGAGGCTAAAACTATTCTTATATTATTCCCAGTAAATCTAAAAGAATTATATTTCTTAGAATTTTAGGCCCATGCACATACGCATAGCTGTCGATTTCGCCATGCGTTTGTGCATGGGGTTACTTCAGGGAACAAGAATATTGTATAACACGGTAAATATATTTTTATGGTAAAATAGTGTCAATTGCATAAAATTGAGGCTAAAACTATTCTTATATTATTCCCAGTAAATCTAAAAGAATTATATTTCTTAGAATTTTAGGCCCATGCACATACGCATAGCTGTAAATTTCGCCATGCGTTTGTGCATGGGGTTACTTCAGGGAACAAGAATATTGTATAACACGGTAAATATATTATTATGGTAAAATAGTGTCAATAGCATAGAATTGAGGCTAAAACTATTCTTATATTATTCCCAGTAAATCTAAAAGAATTATATTTCTTAGAATTTTAGGCCCATGCACATACGCATAGCTGTAAATTTTGCCATGCGTTTGTGCATGGGGTTACTTCAGGGAACAAGAATATTGTATAACACGGTAAATATATTTTTATGGTAAAATAGTGTCAATAGCATAAAATTGAGGCTAAAACTATACTTATATTATTCCCAGTAAATCTAAAAGAATTATATTTCTTAGAATTTTAGGCCCATGCACATACGCATAGCTGTAAATTACGCCATGCGTTTGTGCATGGGGCGACTTTAGGAAACAAGACTATTGTTCGTCTCTATAAATATAATGTTGATAGTAAAATGGTGTTAATAGCATACCAATGAGGCTAAGTCTATTCTAAAATTGTTTCCAATGAATCTCATAGAAAAGTTTCTCTTAGAAATTTAGGCCCATGCACATACGCATAGCTGTAAATTTCGCCATGCGTTTATGCATGGGGTTACTTCAGGGAACAAGATATTGTATACCACGGTGGTAAATATATTTTATGGTAAAATAGTGTCAATAGCATAAAATTGAGGCTAAAACTATTCTTATATTATTCCCAGTAAATCTAAAAGAATTATATTTCTTAGAGTTTTAGGCCCATGCACATACGCATAGCTGTAAATTTCACCATGCGTTTGTGCATGGGGCAAAGCTAGGCCCATGCACATACGCATAGCTGTTAATTGAACCATGTGTTTGTGCATGGGGCAACTTTAAGGAACAAAAACTTTGTGGATCTCTATAAATATAATGTCGATGGTAAAATGGTGTTAATAGCATACCATTAAGGCTAAATTTATTCTAGAATTGTTTCCAATGAGTCTCATAGAAAAGCTTCTCTTAGAATTTTAGGCCCATGCACATACGCATAGCTGTGAATTCAACCATGCGTTTGTGCATGGTGCAACTTTAGGGAACAAAAACTTTGTGGATCTCTATAAATATAATGTAGATGGTAAAATGGTGTTAATAGCATACCATTAAGGCTAAATATATTCTAGAATTGTTTCCAATGAATCTCGTAGAAAAGTTTCTCTTAGAATTTTAGGCCCATGCACATACGCATAGCTGTAGATTTTACCGTGCGTTTGTGCATGGGGCAAATTCAAGCCCATGCACATATGCATACCTGTGAATTGAACCATGCGTTTGTGCATGGGGCAACTTTAGGGAACAAAAATATTTTGTGTATCTCTATGAATATAATGTTGATGGTAAAAGTTTGTCAATAGCATAACATTGATGGTGGAACTGTTCCAAGATCATTTGTTGGAACTCCAGAGAAAGGCAAGATTGAAACTCATGCAAGTTGCAACTGATGTACGTATGTTTAGTTATTATATCCAGATAGGAACACCATAACGTTATTCTTTTGTAAGCTGATACATTAAGAATATAAGGATAAAGTAAGGCATCTTCTAGTATCATTTTTTTACGCCTCCTTCAACTGTCAGGGTGCCCAAAACTTTTTTAATGTTTGACTGTTTTTTTTAAGTAATGTTAAGACTTATTGCTATTCTCCGTGTCGCTTTACCAAGCCAAGGTTGGTCAACACAATAATTGATTTTGTCCTTTAAAAAATTTCATGAAGTCCTTCTACATTCATTTCAAATGCACTGATTGTAAGTATATGTTTTTTAGGTAGCGTTGCACCGTATTTTAGAAAGAATTAGATTTGTTGAGAGATATTTAGTTACTAAATAAAGTTAAGGACTTTGAAGTTTTTACATCAAGAAAAAATCCATGAAGCAAAAAGCAATGGTAGCAAAACCCGCACGCACTCGAAAGCTTTTCATTACATGTTTTTTTATAAAGAACCTTTTATAAGGAACCCACATGTAGAAGGTCGAAAAACTTAAGGAACTTCTATTACTAAAGGTCAAATCACCAAGGAACTTTATAATTTTGCATATATTAATGTGGTATAGATATGCAACTTCTTATATGACTCCTATTAATTTCTATGTTAAGTAGGCCTGGCCTAAGCTTCTTTGTGTTATAAAATGTTCTCTTATAACAAGTTTATTGCAAAATGTTGAATTCTAATGCTTTTCTTGCATTGTCCTATCCACTAACAGAGCACTTAGCATTAGGGAGCTTTCAAATCGTTATAAAATAAGAACAATTAAAGAACATTTCAAGCTAAAAATAGAAGAATATTTAAGAGCAGCCAGCTTCAAATCAAAATTATTGGTTCTTATAAAAAAGAGTGTAGTTTTATAAGTTCCTCATCAGATCTTTTTTGATAACTTTGTCGTACTACTGTTAAAGTTCCCTAATATTTCCTCTATCTTGAACTATCATTTAGTGTATAAAAATTAGTACACGCAATAAAAGTATAACCCAATTGATAAACTGATTCCTTATAAAAAACATGTTACGCCTTTTCATGTTAGTTTTACCTCTGTTCTGAGGCTAAAAAGATACACGCCTTTTTATAAGGAACCTAGCTCAGGGTATAGTTCTTTAAATTCCATATTTTGATACCTCTTATGACCACTTTTTAGTTGTTAAAGTTCTTTAATAGTTATATAGATATGCAAGAAAATTGCTATAAGAAAACTTGTTATAACACGAAGAAACATAGGCCAGGTCTTTATAACATAAAAGTTAATGATAGTCATTGTAGAGAAGTTGCATATCTACAACAGATGAATATATGCAAAAATATAAAGTTCCTTAGTAATTTGACCATTAGTAGTAGAGGCTCCTTAAGTTTTTCGACCTTCTACCTGTAGGTTCCTTATAAAAAGTTTCTTATAAAAAATGGCCTAGTAAAATCTAACCTTCTCAAAAGAGGAGCTACAGGCCTCTGCCCCTCTAGCATCAATGTCAAATTTTCTTAGAAAGAAAGTTTCAAGCATTTCATAAACTTTTAGCCAGTCGGGAGTGTTACTATATAACGACTTTGTTATGAAAAGTATGTGTATTCCGATATCTTGTACCATGAACTTGATTTCTTATCAAAAAATTGTAGGTAGTAAATCTATCTTGCTGAAAAAAAATAATTTTATTTCTCTCCCCCGCTTCCTTGATTAGTATGGTGTGTTTTACTTTGTGATTTGAACTGACCCCCTACAAATTGGGAAATTCAAAGTTGAGCGCACTGTGTTTCATCTTGTCATGAAGCCCTGTGTCTCGTGAAGCACATAAGCGCTTCAGCGTCTCGCGAATCGCTGTGTCTCGTGAAGCGCATAAGCGCTTTAGCCCATTCACATCCGCATGCCATGCATATCCGCATACTACACCGGCAAGGTTATCCCTCCATATAGAGCCTTTCTGCAAAGGAAATAGTCTAGCTCACAAGTCTAGCTCGGCTTACTTAAACTCCATCATTATGTTAGACTCGCGGAATTTTGGGTGATATCGATATGTGAAAATGCTCTATCTCCTCATAGAGATACAAATTTTTCTTAATTGATAAATATTTTGAAAGTTCTTATTAACTTCGTCTGTCCACCGATGCCTCTCGTTCCCTTGGTTATGGGGGTATCTTTAGCTATGGGGGTATCTTTAGCTATGGGGGTATCTTTAGCTACGGGGGTATCTTTAGCTACGGGGGTATCTTTAGCTACGGGGGTATCTTTAGCTACGGGGGTATCTTTAGCTACGGGGGTATCTTTAGCTACGGGGGTATCTTTAGCTACGGGGGTATCTTTAGCTACAGGGGTATCTTTAGCTACGGGGGTATCTTTAGCTACGGGGGTATCTTTAGCTACGGGGGTATATTTAGCTACGGGGGTATATTTAGCTACGGGGGTATCTTTAGCTACGGGGGTATCTTTAGCTACGGGGGTATCTTTAGCTACGGGGGTATCTTTAGCTACGGGGGTATCTTTAGCTACGGGGGTATCTTTAGCTACGGGGGTATCTTTAGCTACGGGGGTATCTTTAGCTACGGGGGTATCTTTGGCTACGGGGGTATCTTTGGCTACGGGGGTATCTTTGGCTACGGGGGTATCTTTGGCTACGGGGGTATCTTTAGCTACGGGGGTATCTTTAGCTACGGGGGTATCTTTAGCTACGGGGGTATCTTTAGCTACGGGGGTATCTTTAGCTACGGGGGTATCTTTAGCTACGGGGGTATCTTTAGCTACGGGGGAATCTTTAGCTACAGGGGTATCTTTAGCTACGGGGGTATCTTTAGCTACGGGGGTATCTTTAGCTACGGGGGTATCTTTAGCTACGGGGGTATCTTTAGCTACGGGGGTATCTTTAGCTACGGGGGTATCTTTAGCTACGGGGGTATCTTTGGCTACGGGGGTATCTTTGGCTACGGGGGTATCTTTGGCTTCGGGGGTATCTTTGGCTACGGGGGTATCTTTAGCTACGGGGGTATCTTTAGCTACGGGGGTATCTTTGGCTACGGGGGTATCTTTGGCTACGGGGGTATCTTTGGCTACGGGGGTATCTTTGGCTACGGGGGTATCTTTGGCTACGGGGGTATCTTTGGCTACGGGGGTATCTTTAGCTACGGGGGTATCTTTAGCTACGGGGGTATCTTTAGCTACGGGGGTATCTTTAGCTACGGGGGTATCTTTAGCTACGGGGGTATCTTTAGCTACGGGGGTATCTTTAGCTACGGGGGTATCTTTAGCTACGGGGGTATCTTTAGCTATGGGGGTATCTTTAGTTATGGGGGTATCTTTAGTTATGGGGGTATCTTTAGTTATGGGGATATCTTTAGTTATGGGGATATCTTTGATATTCAGTGGTTCCAAGTGTCCTGGCAACCTTTCCAGACATTGGTCTCCCTTGGTATTTCAATTGCATGGCAGAAATATACCATTGTCCAGGCTTGTACCATATGCAATGGGTAGCCACCTGGTTATCTTTCACTGTTATAACATGTCAGTAGTTCAGATAAAGAATTCAAAACAAGCCCACTGCAAACAAATGATGCAAATGAGTAGGCGTTTCATACTTGTCACGATCGAGTATATAAAATTTTGTTCAAAGCTCCACATGTCCCTGGTATTTTCAAGGAACTGGCTGATTTTCTCTATCGTTTCAGGAGAACATTTTTCGTTAGCTCGCCCCCTGGACCCACTACCTACCAAAAAGACCCTGACCAGCATTTGGCTGCCCAAAAAATTGCCTGGAAAATGTTCCAACGACTCTTGCTCCCTTCCACTCAAAATGCTTTTTATAGACTCCTAAACTCATCCTCCAGTCTGGAAATTAATGCCTGCCTGCATATCCCACCACCATGAAAATTATATTATGCTACTTTTCTTGCCAAAACCACCACACTCCACCACAAAACCCGATTTCGCTGCAATTCAGAATGCTCACCTACAGCAAAACATAAAGCTACCTGTAATTAGTTTTTAGAGGCTTCAATGTCTTGTGCGTAGCATAAAAAGGTTTCAGGACAAATCTCAGTACGAACGAAAGCCTATAACGGTCCAGCAGCTGGATACATTTTCTCAATTAGCTTAGACCATTCTTTACTGGTCACTCGGATGGAAAATGCTGCGGGTAACAATCTGGTCTGCCTTACTTAGGCTGCATGCGCATCAACAAGTTCAATTGCATAAATCTTGAGACCCCACACAAAATCTAGCACTAGAACACGTTATTTTTCAACCCTCAAGCATCTAAATCAACAAAATCAACGACCTCTTGAGCCAGGGTATCATTTTAACGATTGGCTCTCCCGCTCCAAGATACTGCCCCATCGTGCTTCACTCAATAACTCCAAGGTTATGCACACCTCCTCCCCCTAACGATAGGGGTCTATTATTTTCTTATTGTTCTGGTAAACTCCCTGGCAAGTTAGAGTTCACCGAAGGTTTTTCTCCCACATACCCCTTAAAGTTCCTATCGATCCAGCTTTCAGATTGAACATGCTATAAGTTCCTCTTTTATCGCCCTGGTCATAAAAAGTTCCTTCTCGGGTCTAAGCAAACTATGCTCGGTCGTTTAGGCCGCCCCTCAATGAAACATCAATTTTACCACTACATCCTTCGCGCGAAATTCTTTGAATTACGTTTGCTTTAAAAGAACAAAACAAAATATCATCAACAAAATATTTTCTCGTCTCTCTTGGGGCATCACACGTTGTGTGATTAGTGGCAGGAAGAGCAAATTCTTTACACTCTCCCCAAGATCATCTCGTACAATAATTTGTTATGGCAGCATATCCTGCCTGGAGGGTTGCTGAGGGCTGCAGGCGGAAGAGGAAGCACATACTTGCCTCTTTCGTTTACTGGCTCACCCAGCACGTGCACGAACCAGCAACCCTCACAAAAACACCCTGCCACTAACGACACTTCCCGAACCCCACATACTGTATGTAGTTTGTTAAGAATTGTGTATCTTGAAATATTTGTGTAAATATTCCTTTCACCACTACCCTCGACCTCCATCCTGCCACTAACCCATTTGGGTTAATATTGTGCCATTTTTGCATTTACCTTTCACTACTACCCTCGACCTCCAAATCCTTGCTTAAAATGGCAACAAAACAATGCCTTTTGATATGGCAGCTAATCCTGCCTGGAGGGTTGCTGGGGGCTGCAGGTGACGGGGAAAGCACATACTTTTCCCTGTCGCTCACTGGCACACCCAGAACTTGTACGAATCAGCAACCCTCACAAAAACTACACCCTGTCAGCTAGGGATACTAAGCTAGAACGGGCTAATTTTTTTGAAATTAGCTCGTTCTGGCTAATTTTAGCCCGTTTTGGCTAATAAAAAATTATTTTCTTGAAAATTTTGAAGCCCAAACGGGCTAAAACGTCGATTTCTTGGATTTCCAGGAACCGGGCCGCTATTTTGACGCAATATTTGGGTTCTACGCATCAAGAAACGGGAATTCATGTAAAAAAATTTGGGGGTTTCTCCGGCGGAAGTTTGAGAAAAATGCGACTTTAACTTTTGTGACGTTTTCTATTGTTCTTTCTGATGCGGTTAAGTCCGCGTTATGACGCCCGTGCCGTGCGGCGAAATGAAAAAAAATAGATAATTCAGACTTAAACACCAGCTTTGTACGTTTCTATAATGAGGTCTTCTAATAAGATGTTTATCAATACAACGTAAATTACAAAAATGTTTAAATTAAAGTTGCACTCATAAAAGCCTTGTTTCTGAAGCTTCCCGCACGACACGGGTGTCATTACGCGGACTTAACCGCATCAGAAAGAACAATAGAAAACGTCACAAAAGTTAAAGTCGCATTTTTCTCAAACTTCCGCCGGAGAAACCCCCAAATTTTTTTACATGAATCCCCGTTTCTTGATGCGTAGAACCCAAATATTGCGTCAAAATAGCGGCCCGGTTCCTGGAAATCCAAGAAATCGACGTTTTAGCCCGTTTGGGCTTCAAAATTTTCAAGAAAATAATTTTTTATTAGCCAAAACGGGCTAAAATTAGCCAGAACGAGCTAATTTCAAAAAAATTAGCCCGTTCTAGCTTAGTATCCCTAGCTGCCTGTGGTTGCTGGGGGCTGTAGGCGAAGGGGAAAGAACATACTTTCCCCTGTCGCTCATTGGCTTACCCATAACTTGCATGAACCAGCAAAAAAGCCATATCAGGTGACAATACATCATTTCTGTGGCCATAATGAAACTTGTTAGATGAGATTAAGGTGACTGCAGGGATGAAAATTGGGGTTCGGAAATCAATACCTTCTATCGCATGCACTAATCAAAGAAAGGTTTTGATTGGTTGATTGGTCCCCCTTTCACAAATCTTTTGTGGGCTTATTTTCGTCCTTCGAAAGCTAGCAAAGTTTTCAATTTGATCGATGGGGTGCCGTGTGTGTTTTCAATATTTGATTTCAACTTTGAGTGACATGGGAAATGAATCGTCTATTGGAAAAAGAACTATTGTTATCCATGAGCGGTGAGTGCAAACGTTTCTTTCATAAATCTTGCTATTTTGTTTTTCCTTGTTACAGACCTTTCTGTTTTGGTCTTAAGCACATTTATAGATAAGTTTAAAATGATAAGTCAAAACCAGACTACAGCAGTCTAGCCCAATTTTTCGGTCAATGAAGTTGCTTAAAATTCATATCAATCTCATCTCATAGCCTATCTAACACAGACAAAACTTTGTTAAAAGTTTTCGTTCTCAAAACTAATTGGTTTATATTTGTTCATAGAAAGCAAAGAATCTACCAATTGGATTTCAATCAAAAATTTTGGGCAAGCCTTATTTTGGAAATCAGTTGTTTGCCTAGAAAAGTGCCAGAAAATTCCCAGAGTACTTAAAATGTGCTTTTCGCAGACAACTGTGTGACCCTCCCCAAAAAACTGCAATAATTCATTTTCAGTCAGTCCCCCTATGGTATTTCTAAGTTTCAAAAGAGTCCAACTAGAACCTCTTGTGGGAAAAAACATGAAGGAAAGTAATTTAGGTTGGAGTTCGTTTTTCAAAGTAAAATGGAACTTCTGGATAAAATCCTGCATGTGCAAGAGCAGTTTCTATTGTTCTGACTAATGCTAGACTTGTGTCTGCAAGTGCCCCACTTTTCAATTAAGAGGGGTTGATCAGGGTCAGTTTAGATTTTGGTATTAAGACTGTTCTTGGTTCTTCAAAATCTCTTATTAATGATGAATTCATCCTGCAAGCCAAAATGGCAGTTGCCGTGAGGACGATGGTACCCAAAAATTTTGTGAAAAATAATTTTCAGTGGAAACTGGGTTTTTGTTGTCAATGTATACTTTCAACCTTGATCTTTAAGTTTCTGCAATAAAAAACGATCCTACTTTTGTGGAAATATGAAAAATAGTTACTTTTTTGGATCCACCTTACTATTCTCTTCCTTAGCAACTGTTGCCATGTGGGTAAAATGCCGTTTAGGTACAACATTGAGCCCCCCCCCCCCAACCCCCCGTTTTTTACGTTTTAGAGGCCATAAGTTCTTGAAAGTTTACTTGAGGTACTATGGGTCCTAAGGGGCCTTCGCAAGGTCTAAAAATTGCGATTTCCCGAAAAGTATTACAAGATTCTTGCTGTCGAAGAGATTTCCCTCAAATATTTCCGAATATTTCTGTAAATGATTCAGAACAGTATTTAAATCAAGTATGCCTGGTAAATAGCAAAGTTCTGTTTATAAAAAGAAGAGAAAAAGAACATTTAATGGCACTCATAAACAGTATTTAGCACGTGAAGTCGAAGGGGAAGAGCAGCCATCTTTTTTAGGCCCATTACCAGGAATCTCGTCTTCTCTAGCTAAAATCAACAAATCTGCCGAAAAGATATCTGCAAACTGTCCTATTGTAGAGACGATAGAGACTCAAGTTATTACTCGAAGAAAAGCACCCAATTTAGGACAGCAATCACCAACTGGAAATGTAAAGGCCTATGGCAATAAAATACTAGATATTGAAGGACTTCAAACAGTTCTAAGTGACACTGCTGTATGCGCTATGTGTAAGAATCCTGATGGGAAATAAGTTATTTATCAAGACAACAGCAAGAAAAGTGGTCTTCATGAAACCTTACTGCTGAGGTGCCAGTCTTGTTTGAATGAGACTAAGTTTCAGACAAGCAAAAAACTAGGGAGCAAAAAAGGTAGTAGCGAAGTAAATGTACGTCTCACACAAGCCAGTATCTTGACAGGAAAGGGGCAGCAAAGTTTGAATAAGCTATGTACTGCTTTGAATTTGCCTCAACCTGTTGCGAATAAGTCTTATCAATCAATAATGAAAAAGATAGAGGCTTCAACCAAAGAGGAATGCGAGGTCACATTGAAAAAGTCAACAGCAAGATTAAAAAGAAAACTGATCAAAGAAGACCCATCCTGCAAGGACACGAATGCCAAGACAGATTTATTTTCTGTGGGAGTATCTATTGATGCGACCTGGCAAAAAAGATATGGGTATTTATCCCTTCTTGGTGTAATCTTCTTGATATCGATGGAAACTGGTGAGGTGCTTGACATTGAGGTGCGGAGTAAGGTGTGCTTTGAATGTAGGTCTCGCAGTTTATGGGACAAAGATTCAGAAAAATACAAAACTTGGTTTCAAAGTCATAAAGAATTTTGTGATATAAACCATCACCAGTCATCAGAGGCCATGGAAAAAGAGGCAGCCAAATTGATGTTCATTCTATACAGAAATATAACCTCAAGTACACAACTTGTGTCGGAGATGGAGACTCGTCGTCATTTGGAGTAGTCTCAGAGGCACTATTCAAGGAATATGGTTCATCATATTTGGTGCTGAAAGAAGACTGTTTGGGCCATATTCAGAAAAGAATGAGAATAAATCTCCGCAGTCTTAAAAACAAAGCTAGAGGACGGAAACTTGCTGATGGTGGAACAGTAGATTGACGGGGGCGTTTAACAGATGCTGTCATTGATTCATTTCAGAATTACTTTGGGTACGCTATTCGAAGTAATTCGAGCAATCTAACAGCAATGCACAATGCAGTTTGGGCCATATATTATCACTGCATTGCTGGCAAGAATGAAAGTCTAGCTGATCAACATAAGCTCTGTCCTTATGGAGAAAATTCTGGGTGTCGTTAGAAACGGGACATTGTTATGAAAACAGACACCTACACAAATGCAAAATGTCTTCCTCCCATATTTAGAGAAGAGTTGAAGGTGTTATTTGAAAAGCTCAGTGATAAGGATTTGCTGCAAAGATGCTTAAAGGGATATACCCAGAACCAGAATGAATCAATAAACAACTGTCTTTGGATCAAATATCCAAAACGTGTTTTCGTTGGAAGACGCAAACTCGAAACAGCCACATCAGTTACAGTGCTTAATTGGAATAGAGGTGCAGTTGGCATGGTATGAGATTTGGAGTTGAGGATCTTGGTATTAACACCATGACAGGATACAGGCTAGAGAATACAACTCAAATTGATAAAGCCAAAGTAAAGTGCCGGAACAAATATAGAAGAAGAAGAAGACAACTCCACCATGAAAGAAAAACCAGGACTGTTGTTGGGAAGAACTATTTATCAGGGGCATTTGGGACAAGCAAGAAACCAGAAGTAACTCTTGCCCCTAAGAAGAACCCTGCAAAGGAAAACAATGGAGTAAAAACAAAATTTGTTGATGAGAATAATATAGAGGTTCATTGTCCAAAGAAAGCCAAGTTGCGTTAAAGATACATCTATTTCTGTACTAGATAAAATAATTTAAATAATGTGATTTCACCCAAAAGGAAGGTTTTATATGAAACAATATGCTCTAGATTTATATATTCATCATATAATTTAGTTATGGATACCAAAATAGTATCTAAAGGTAATTTGAACCAAATCCTTATGCGGAAAATGCTTCATAAATTTTAATCTGCTTTTTTGAAAATTAGTCCTTTTTATCTTTCGGAAACAATTCCTCTGAAACTATTAAAGATATCTAATTGAAATTTTCACAGAACATGCATTTCAAGTTAAAGATCAAAATGAGTTGAGGAATTTACATAGTTTATATCTAATCCAAGGTTATTAACCGGAAACACTTTTTCTTGGTTGTCATAGCAACGGTTGTCATGACATCAAATTTGTCCATTTATTTTGTAGTTCTTTTGAGTTGGATCATTTCTAAATAAGTTTTGGCATTCTATGTTGCCTTTCTTGTTCATAATCATTTCTACAAGTTTTCTTCTAATATTTGTTGCTATGGCAATAGCTGCCATCTTAGCAACGATTTTCAAAAAAAAATTATCGAATTAAAGTCTTATCATTACTGTACTCAAAAAACTTGGCAATTCAGTCCAATTTATCATGAAATGATAATGACAGAGCTTCTTTAATGGACATGATGAATTCAATGAAATCAGGTATTATTAACCGTAAACCGACAACACCCCTAGATGCACTCCTATTCGTATCGACTATTTTGAAATGAATTATGCTTTATCAATAATAATGGCTGAAGCGTTTCTTTTCTGAGTTTGTTAACCTTTCTCCTTAGCAATATATTCACACCGTTATTTGTGCATTTACTGTGTAAATGTGATTTAATGCGCAGGCCGCAAAGCCCCTTTGGATAGCTGTCACCATTCCACACGTGGTGGCCTCACTCAATATTATCAGCCAGTTGATCCACACAGTTTACTTGTTCCTAGAGATATTATTCGGTCAAGGATTAATTTCGTCATTCTTTTACCTAACGGATTATTTTAACTAAGCTTTAATATGAGAGATCCTGGTGGAAATTTTCCCTTGGAGCACAAGGAGGCGTTGCATTACATCGTATACCCGATTCTCGGATGGGCCTAGCCGATTGGAAAGCTTTGCTTCGTGAGACTTTGTTGTTACGAGCTGCCGGGAACAGCCTCATCTGAACGGGATCGAAAGCTGCTCCTGCCCAGCGTCATTCGACCATTTTAAGTATCCTCCAGCAACTCCTGTCCGTTCTCTCTCAATCATGCCGGAAGAAGAAGAAAGCAAGACCCTCAAGCCTACCGCAGCTAGGCCTAACAGTGACAGGCCTGTTGAAACCGATATTATCTCCCTTAGCCTTGCGGATCTTCGATCCTTTGTTAGGCAAGAAATTTCTTTTGCATCTACCACTGGGCTTGCCAATATTATGTGCCCTCTCTCTTCATCGTCAGTCTCCCAAGAAAAAGAAACAGTGCCTTCCATGCTCTCCCTCACCACCGATTCAAATTTATCACAAGACATCAAAAATCTCGTTCCTGCTTTCTCATGAACTATCGTTGGAGTATACTGAGAAACCTTGGAATATCTCTTTCTTGATATATCTAATTCGCTGAAGTCTTTTCGAAGAAAGATGGTCACCTCAAGTACCTACAATAGCCTATAAATTAAACTTTTTTTTTCGAGTTTGATCGCTCAAAAATATCTTGCAAGATGCAGCAAGAGCTCGCAAGAGAGTTTAAGTAACATGATATGGGCTTCGTCTCATGGCTGTACGTACGCACGCGATCTGATAATAATGCCCACATGGGACAGAACAACCAATTGAGAAATTGATGGGAATATGCACCGGAGTTTCCAACCAACAAACTGATTCATGTGTCTATTTTCAAGAATGGGAAGGACCCAGTAGCGTCAAACATGGTTTGCAAAAACAATAACTTCTGCAAGTCACCAATGCAGAGTTTGGATTTTGGAGCATCGTCATGCAACTCAGCTCTGTGGCATGCGGGCACCCTTGACAGCTTAACTGGCATCCCTTTGACAAGACAATGATTCCATGAAATCTGAGAATCAAGAATTGTCCAACATGATTGACATGATGAAAGTAAATTGAAAAGTCACGATGGCACATGAATAACACTAACACTGTATCAACATTTGCTGCAATAATGAAGGAAGGTTGAGAAGAAGGTATGGTTATAAAGCACAAGAGCCGTGTATGTGTGAATGCCTGGATATTTTCTGTTTGATAATCAATGGTAATGGAACGAGTATTGTGAACTCTCTTCGCTTATAATGATGTTATGCTCATGAACTTATAAAAGAATGGTCTGAAGCTGTCTTCCAAAGCCATATTTACCTCGCATTAACAAGAATATCCTGCAGTGATCATTCTTCTTGTCTGGCACATTCGGTACACACAGTTACAGTGTAAAAGCGAGTTAAATCCCTCCTTTATTTTGCTCTTTAATCAAACCAAATGAGTAAGAATCAATTCAATTGAACAACTATCTGAAACATTACGACTTTAAGTATACATCACCCTCCCATTACAACGGTGGAAACATTTATGAATTTTCTATTGACTAGTCAGTACAAGGAGGCAGACCATAAGGTTTTTTTATCTCTTAGGCCAGAGCCCCTCAGAGTGCATTTCGTTTAAAGCTGAACCAAATATTAAACTTTTTCTTTGTCTTTATTTCATGTTGAATTGTCTTGGTTTCATCCAACATCATAATCGCAATAAATCATCAGATGGCTCTATGTAAAGGATGACCTCTCACCAGGCGGTATTCAGAATATTTGAAGCTTTGTAAGTACATGATCATAATCATAACTATAATAAGATCAATAACTCGCTGCCCTGCATACAGGATTGTTATTGTGCAAAGTTTTTTTGGATGGTTATAAATGGCTTGAAAGAATAAACAGTACTAACGAGCAAAACGTACAGGTTTGGGGCGCTATTCCATCATTGAGAAGCTTTATCTATGTCAATTAAATAGAATTCATATGAACTTAACCAAACAACGACCTAAATCACTTCTCTCAAGTAACCAAGCACCACCGATTTCCCACAGTATCCTCTTCTCTAATAATTTGGCATTACAATGTTCCTTTTCATCCAATAACTCATATCAACAATGTCTCTTTGTGTTTATTTCATGTTGCGATGCCTTGGTTCCACCCGACATAACGAAACGAAAACCAAATATAATCATCAAATGGTCCAATGCGAAGGATATCTTCTTCCCAGACTGAATTTAAAGAATTCGAAGTGGCTCAAGTACAGTATGTCCTTCGTGTGTCACATTATCAACCAAGTAAATCCGCAAGGCGTGCACCTGGCATTGGAAATACGAAAGCAACTTCTGGCAAATAAAAGGGAGTTGTCTCCTGGCAACATAGAATTAAGTTCTACGTAGTTTCCAGTAAGTAATGTATTGAGAAGTATTATGACGAGAAAAGTGGTTAAGAAGTGAAGGATTGAACAAACTCATCAAGGTATTGGGATGTTGGTCTACAACTTGCTACCAGCAATATATTTGTACTCCTAACTCTGGTATCCGTAAGATTCCGGGCTTGCTGGCCTCCCCTACCCACTAATCTCCTCCTAGATAGTTAGTCGATAGCGGCTGGGGTCCATACGTTGGCAAGATTTGGCAGTCTTTGGTTCATGTTAGGCACATGTCTGTTTATCAGCTGTCAATATATTCATCACAGTGACCCTGGGCGCAATCTAATTTTGCTCCAGTCAACCATTGTGCTCTCAGATTCCCCTCTCTACGTGCCATACCACCATTGCAGTGGACAAGCACCACTCAGAATGACCCTGGCTAGGTTATATATAATATAGCGACCCTGGTCACAACATAGTTTGATGATCCAGACCACCGCTACAACTGCATTATCCGTTATTATAGCGACCCTGGTCAAAAGCTTCATGATCCAGACCACCGCTACGACTGTATTATCAGTTATTATAGCGACCCTGGTCACAAGCTTCATGGTCCAGACCACCGCTACGACTGCATTATCGATTATTATAGCGACCCTGGTCACAACTTAGCTTGATGATCCAGACCACCACTCCGACTGTATTATCGGTTATTATAGCGACCCTGTTCACAAGCTTCATGATCCAGACCACCGCTACGACTGTATTATCAATTATTATAGCGACCCTGGTCATGACATAGCTTGATGATCCAGACCACCGCTACGATTGCATTATCGATTATTATAGCGACCCTGGTCACAACTTAGCTTGATGATCCAGACCACCACTACGACTGTATTATCGGTTATTATAGTGACCCTGTTTACAAGCTTCGTGATCCAGACCACCGCTACGACTGTATTATCGATTATTATAGCGACCCTGTTCACAAGCTTCATGGTCCAGACCACCGCTACGACTGCATTATCGATTATTATAGCGACCCTGGTCACAACTTAGCTTGATGATCCAGACCACCGCTACGACTGCATTATCGATTATTATAGCGACCCTGGTCACAACTTAGCTTGATGATCCAGACCACCACTACGACTGTATTATCGGTTATTATAGTGACCCTGTTTACAAGCTTCGTGATCCAGACCACCGCTACGACTGTATTATCGATTATTATAGCGACCCTGGTCACAAGCTTCATCATCCAGACCACCACTACGACTGTATTATAAATTATTTTAGCGACCCTGGTCACAACTTAGCTTGGTGATCAAGACTACCGCTACGACTGTAATATCGATTATTATAGCAACCCTGGTCACAAGCTTCATGATCCAGACCACCGCAACAACTGTATTATCGATTATTATAGCAACCCTGGTCACAACATAGGTTGATGATCCAGACCACTGCTACGACTGTAATTATTATGTATATTCGCTTGTTGCTTATAAAGATCTGTAGATATGTGGGTTATCTTATGTTATATATCATACGACCCCAAAGCTGCCAGCTACTTGTTTTCATTCCGTCTCACTTTTGCGGCTGCAGCGAATTAATCAATATTTAAGGTTTAGAAGATAGAAAATAACAACTCCAATAAGAATGAGGCGCAAATATCATTATTCCACTATTCAAGAATAAGCTATTTCTATAGTAGCAGGGAGCCACTTTTTAAAGATTTTTAAAGCAAGAAGCTTGAAGCAGTAATAATTTGCTGTTGTTATAAAAGCCTTTATTTTTTCTTCCTCCAAGAAAAGCAATTATTAGATCTCTCCACAATCAAAGGGCTTAAATGGACCGTGGTCTGCAAAATGAGTCTACGAATGAACAAAACTCAACAATATCTATCTTTTCTCTCTGTTTTTTTTCTATTAACATTATTTAAATTTGGTGCACACAATAGCTGTTGAGTCTATCAACTAATTATAACTACCGGCACCCAGCTTTTTGTCTCTTCAAGGCGATTTTGTGTAGTCTCTGCATACAAATTAAATTGGGCATCGAGAAATGTGTCATCTACTGATCATCTACATTTGTTTCTGATATAAGAGGCACGCCAATTTTGAAATTAATGATGTTCATGAGGGCATCAAATGCATTTGCCAAAGAGTATTGAAATTCTTTTTGGGAATTTAATCATCAGGTTTTTTATCTGATTGTTTGCTGAAATCTCATCAATCGTGTTATTTGAGATCTTTTTTTCAATCAGAGAAAATATTTTCAAAAGAAAACTGACACATAGATAGACAATACGAGGAGGAGCAATATATTCTGACTACCTCTTGGCATTATAAATTCTATACTACAATACAGCAATAAATAAAGATAATTAATTACAGATACAGCTACAAATACAAAACAAAATAAGGGGTGGACTTGGTGGTTGATTGCTTATTTTTAATTGTAGGGTCAACGCTAACTAAATCGAGTGGTCGTATAGATGTAATTTATGGTAAAATCAAGTATACGTTTGTTGAGCTTAAGTGAAAATGTTTTAGCACCATATAGTAAATTTACATGAAAACCACATTCTAAGGATCAATATACCTAAACGGGCGTATTGAATTAAAAACATCAGCGAGAAGAATTTGGCACTCAGCCTCAAAGGAAGGGCAGAGCAACAAAAAGTGTTCCATAGTCTCAATACCATCATTTTTAAGAGGGGGCGGATAAGAGATATTAGCTTTTTCTTGAAAATAACAACCGAATATGTTAGTCTAATTTCAGATTATAGGTTGTTCCATTCTGATAAGCAATTTGGATAAAAACTAGATTTACGTTTATCAGTTCTCGTCTCTATTTTTCCAAAAACATCCTGATTGCGGAAAGAGTACTGAACGGATTTTAATTCTTCCATCAAGTTTGGCAGATTAGAATTACCTCTAAATTCACTTATTTTCTAAGGTATATAAACAAACTCTAGGTTAGATCGAGCATAGAGTTTATATAGATAGTTTAAAGTGTGCTTGGGTAGATATTTAGAAGGATATTTCAGTAAGCCTATACCTTTTCTTGTTCTCGATATGGCTGCTTCGATATAGGTCAAAAAAGATTTGTATACAGGATTATTCCTAGATGCTTATGTTCGTTAATTTAAACCACAGGTACATTGTTGAAGCGAGTTTCGGAGTGATTAATTTCCTCCTTTTTTGAAGAGAATGTTATTAAAACAGCTTGTTTCTGTTTAAGATTATGCTAGTGACTGCATTAAAGCTGCTATTTGGCTTGGTGGTATTAAGGTTTTGGCTTTTAACAACAAGGAGGATTTATTGGATCGGGTTTTCTGGGTGATATTTAGGGTCTCTAGATTTATTGAGGGTACAATAATGGTGTTGTATAGTGTTAACTAAGTGGGAAATAGTCAAACGTGGTTGGTGGTAAATTGATTTAACAGCATCTATGATATTTTCAACAAGTTTCGATGTTCCTTTTCTACTTAGATGAAGTCTACTATTGTTCAGGTCAGAAAGTTTGATTGAATCGTTATTGACAAAAAGAGTCCCCTTTGTGGACATTTGGCTTAGAATAGCTTTTTATCTTCATGTTCCGTTGGGCTATCTTGTCGAAACATTGAAGAGGACATGAATATCCTTTGGGCTTAGAGAATGAACTGTGACTTTGTTGGCCGAATGGAGAAGATTATTAGAGATTGGGTCGTTGGGTCTGATTTTTTGAGGAAGTTGTTTCACTGATAAAAGAATTTATTGGAAATTTATCATTGATTAGTGTAATCGATTAATGTGATTTGAATTTAAAATGTTTAATTATTTCTACATACCTTAGAAACTCCCACTTTCTTGCTTTTGAAACATATCAGAGTTAGTTTTTATGCAGTTTGATAGATTTTACAACTGCTGGTGGTACTATTAACTTTTTCCTTCATGAATAATGAATTAGGAATGATTCCTGCCAAAATAAAGCTATTCAGAATATGAATAAGAGCATCAAAATTATTTTGTTAGAGCTATTATTATCATGGGAAAAATCATCTGCTGGTGTTTATGCCAATTTACACTAACCCTAATCAGTAGTGGCGGAAATTGGGCTTTTGAACGAATGGGCAAGAATAGTGAATTTTCCGAGTCTTTTTTTTGCCTGGCAAAGCGAAAGCTGCGTGTGTGAGTTAAAGTCAGCTTGGGGTCTGGGGCGCTGTAAGCCCCCAATGGACCTAGATCAGAGCGGGTTGAGGGGGTGGAGCCCCCAGAAGCTTTTGAGATTGTGCCTTTTCTGAGTGTTCAAACTAGCTTAGAATTCTCAATATGTTAGAACTATAAAAATACATTACCATGTAGATATGCAAATGAATAAGATACTTTATTTAATATTGACTAATAGACTTAAAAGAGTCAAGTATTAAAGAAATTATTCAGCTCTTTCAAAATAAATTGTTAACCCTATTACGACCGGGGGGGGCAAATTTAAAATGCTTTATCTCCTACAAAACACGTAATATTCTGGTAGAACCTGTTCGACTTTTCCTCAATATTATCAGAGCACATAAAAAAATTATTTTTGTTCCTTTCACACCTTTGTTGATCACGTGACACTTCTTTTGTCAACAAGCGGTTAGGTATAAAAATGTTTTAGGACCTATATTTCTGCAACTACACCACATAGAGACTTGCTTGAGGCACCATTTGCTTTGTTTCGATAAGGGCTTTTGAATGCTATATAATTTATCAGTATTTTCTGATATAAGCAAAATTTAAAAAGCACGGTAGAAATAGGTTTAAATCACAGGTATCAAATTTTCGATTTAGATGCCTAATTCAACTTCTAGGACCAAAATTGCAGACTTTTCAGAACAATTTTTGACTTATCATGAATTGGGAGGAGGCAATAGCCCTGTAACTCTCCCCCCCCCCCAAATAATTTCTGCCACTGATCGGTATAAGGATGTTTTCCATCCCATGGTTGATTCATTTACTGATGTTACAGCATCATTCCCTCCCACTCTAAAAGTAGCTCACTTTAGGTTGATACAGTATGTTATTTCAACAAAGTTTATTGAACAATGTTGGAATGATAAAAACGTAATAAATTTCAAATTGCTGGGTAACAGCCGGTTTTATTCTTATGATGCTTTTATGATGATAATGCATCATGAAAAAATCCTAACATCTCAATCCACCCTAGTTCGAAAAAAACCCATACCGATAGGAATTTTCGGGTTGTGGCTATCATTTTCAAGACCTTTTTTATAATTTACTGAAGCATGTAAAATTTTCCCTGCACGGGTAGATTCAATTTCTAACTTTAGATACAACTTATGCATTAATGTTTTTTTAATGCGGAACTCTTCATTAGAGACCTTAGGCTCTCGCATTAGACTGTTTAACTTGAGCTATAGTCATCAATGTACTTTAAGGTAGGAAGAAATATCGGAAACATAGCGAACCGAACACATGGATTACATAAGCTTTTCGTCTGACACTTAACAGATTAATACGTCAGAAAGAAAACGGGAAAAACCTAACAGATTTATATACCCAGGTGTGGATCGAAATAGGCCAATCAGAAAAGAGGTGAATGATTGGTTAAGTGTTTGGGAAAATCAATCAACACCCACGATACAGTGAGCTGGCCGATAAGATTACTTCAAGAGTCCTAAGGCGAAAATGAACTCTCTATCTACACAGTAGGGGATCCCTGGTTTTTATATAGACAGATTCAAAAATACCTAAATGAAATGTAAACCTTGCTCTACCAGTTATTCGAAAATAATCCTCACTGTGGGCTTGAGCACATTCTGGGTTGTCGAGCAAATGTTAACCTAAGTCGTGTTTTAGAGTTCTTTGTTCTCGTGATGGCACAGTCTTTTGACGTATGCTAGACGGCACGTGTTGCTTTATCATGTCACATAACCTGTTTAGTGTGATAAGTACACTTTCTTTGCAGATGGACCGAAGGATTTTCCTACTATTGAAAACGAGACGGGACTGACCGCAGTGAAGCACTTTGTGACGGATGTCTGATTTTTTTTTCGAATCGCGAGGAAACGTTGCCTGTATAAGGTAGTTTTACATAAACAGGGCACTCTTGTGGACAAATCTTTTTGTCAACCGTGAAACCTGCGTTTTTATCACCAAAGCAAGCCGAAATGAGATCTTCTGGGTATCCATTATTGATTATTTGCTTCATCAGTAAACTTATCATTTGGGGACGTACTTATAAACCTAATTCACAAAGCAAAGGGTTACCAGGATATAAACTTGATACCAATACCTTCTTGATACAATAACGATTAAACTCAAGATAAAATAAAGATTGAACTGAGAAAACAAACAGAAATTTACAAGTCCAGAAAAGTGGCAAATTTAGATATTGGATTGGGAAAAGCCATTGTAACACCTTAGAAATGAAAATAAAGCTAAACACAAATGGAAACACGATGTGAACACTACACCGAGGAACGGCGGAATGATAAAGAAATAAACAAGCAAATAAAAGATAACACCGAGCCCATTAAAGAGCTGCGTTACATACACAGAAAGAATAATACCCCGTTTATAAGAGGCCGGTTAATTATTCGAGCGGCCAAATATTTGTATGAAAAAGAGCCGGCCAAAAATTTCCACACTTAGTGGTTCCGTCTACACGGGGTCGATTTTGCTTCGTGTTTTTGCTTTTCTTCTTTGATACACGAGAAACCCTTTCAGGTAATCAAACTAAGTAAACTATAACAATAAATATACACAATTCAATTTAAGCTAAAATATTTTTAAAATCTTTAGCGCTGCTCTTCTAGGTGGTCGTATTTTAATTTTATTTGTGATATGTTGTCATCTCTTTAGATATTGTTTTAGTCGATTTATGAATCTATTGATGATCGGCAGCTCTCTGAAATCCATTGATACTTCATTCCAGTTTTTAAGGGCAGAGTAGTAATAACACTTTTTTACATGCTCTGAATTGAATCTAGGAATTTGAAGGTTATTGAAGAATCTCGTTGAGTAGGTTGACATTAATGATCGTTTTTTAAATTTATCCCAAAGACTTTCAGGGCTTAATTTGTTCATGATCTTATATTTCATTATCGATCAATCATATCGTATGAGATTCTTAACGCTCAACCAGGTACATGTCCAGTTATCCTTGTATCTGGCCCTTTCAATGATTGACTGAACTCTGTCCTGTAAACACTCCAGGGTGTCTATATTTGTTTTTGGAAAACTCCCTCAAATCAAATTTTCATAGCGCATATGACTTTCAAAAATAGCGCAATTAACAGCGCAGAGCTCCTTGTGGAGGACTACACTTTTGAACTTTTTTAGCGATGCTAGTCCACAGCAAATTTTTCTCTTTACGCCTTTGAACTACTCATCCCACTTAAGGCATTCATCAATAGCAACACCAAGGTTCTTTGTTTCATAGACACGCTTAGTTTCAGTGCAGTTTAACATCAGTGAGGTTGAAACATTTGATGATTTAACCTCACAGGGATGGCCTATGATTATGTATTCTGTCTTTTGGGGTTTGCACTTAGTTTATTTATTCTCATCCACTCAGACAGGTTGAGCCGCTCTTGCTGTGTTTCTAGGACCAGCTTCTTCATATCATTTGACGCAAGCGTAACGCTAGTATCATCAGCATAGATACTAACTGTTCAATACTTCAAGCAATGCTCAAAATCATTCAGATATATGATAAAGAGAAGAGGGCCTGGGTAGGAGCCTTGGGGTATACAACATATCTCATTCATTCTTGATTGCTGACCGTTGATCGAAAAATGCTGTTTTCTTCAATCTAGGTAAGATTCGAACCAATCCCCAACGGTTTTCCTGATCCAATATTGTTTCAATTTGCTTACCAATATAGTATGATCAACCGTATCAAATGCTTTTTTATATCAAGAAAGATCGTCATGTTCAATTTTTGGTATCTATGTTTTTATACCACAGATCAGTACTGCATATCAAGGTTGTTACCGTGGAATACGCTTTAAGAAAAGCTGACTAATTTTTTCTTGAAAACGTTTTCAAGAAGGAAGTCAAATAGCTGATCGCAAACAGTCCTTTCCAAGATTCTAGAAAATATGAAAATTACTGAGATAGGCTTGTAGTTTGTCATATCTTTTTAGAACCCTTTATGAAAATGGGCGTCACTCTTGCAAGTTTCCAGATATCTGGGAATATTCTGATTGCAAAAGATGAATTGGATATCATTGACAGAGGCTTAGAGATAAGGTCAGCCAAGTCTTTGACAATTATCGTGGGTACCTTATCAGGGCCAGGTGCTTTTCCATTTTTTAGTATTTTTACAGCATTCAGTAAACAAATATCTCCAATATTTTTGAATTCCATTTCTATTTGTGATAGTGCAATTCTCTTGAGGCAGTCATGGATATATTTGCTTTAGCCATGTTTGGTCCAACTGAAATTAAGTTTTTACTTCAATGTCTCCAGAACATTTTGCTCACGAGTGATTTGTATGCCATTTACTTCAACATTCGAGGGTTTTGTTGCATGCTGATTTCTGCCCAATACTTTGTTAATAGTTTTGCAGATCTTCTTTGGATTTCCTTTGCTTTCATTAATTAGGCCGTGGTAGTAATTTTTTACGGTGCTGCGCATCTCTTTTGTTACTTGATTACGCCGCTCTTTGTATGTAGCCCACTTATCAGTTGCTTTTTCTGCCTCTTGCTTCAAGATATCTCTTTTTAGCAATAGACTTTTAGAGAGGCAGTCATCCGAGGGGAGAATTGGCTACGAACACTCTTCCTTTTTAAGGGTGCGTGAATGCTTAGACTGGCTTCAAAAATCTCCTGGAAAGTGGCTGCCATACTTACAGGGTCATTCTCAAAGGAGCCTAGGGTGGTTGCCTAGTCCAGCTGCTGTAGGTCCTGACGTAGCAAAGAATAGTTTATCATATTTTTTCATGCAAAGCGACTGGATAATCTTTTTTCTATTCTCTGTGTTCCGCCGAAAATTTACCTTTCGTATGCCATAAAACAGATAGTGGTCAACCATCCCAATTTTGATTACATCTGCCTCTAAAATATATTTTGGACCGGAGAAAGAGAAATTGTCAATGAGTGTTGAGATTCACCGGATAAAGTTCACCGGACAAAGTGGTGGTCGTGGCCACCCGTGTATAACTTTTTATCATTTGTTCAAGTTGATACTCGGAATAAATTAGCTTGAGCTTTTTGGTATTTGCATTACTTTAAGTCACAATTAGTGTCCCTTATTATGATAATTTCCTTCTCTTGTTTATCTAGATCTTTTAGTATCCCACCAAGGCTCTCGAGTGCAGTGTTATCCGCATTGGAAGTTTGGAGGTGATCCCAGCAAATGATAAGAAATGATTTCTTAAAACAGACATGCGCTCTTGTTAGATATATGCCAAACCGACGAGAACTATGAATAGCGGCTTTGATCTCCTTTTCTGATGAAAGTTTTCCATAAGAATTGCAAGAACAGCGTTTAATGTTGCCCAAACTTTGCATAGTATATTAGGTTGGCACAGTAGCCAAATTGCCCAATAACATTGTTAACGCAGCTATCAATTTCCTTCGAAAGTCATAAATGATACTTGAATTCATTAACAATAAAGTAAGACAGTCATCATCAATTATAAATGATATGGGGAGGCTGATTTAGCGGCATAAGCCTTGTGACTTTGCCTCATTATCAAAATTAGTTCCCTCGTTTCCGTATCGACCATAACTTTGAGCGCTCATAAGCGTGTACAGGCGTCCGTTCAAAATTATGGCCGGTCAAGTTCTAAGACACTTTTTAGCCTTCCCTTGTTAGAATTTTAGTAGGAAACGATAATAGCAATTACTTAAGACCTTATCTCAAAGCTAATACTATTTTTGCAAGCGTAGAATATCATGCTACTCTGCTGATGGAGTAAAGTCTTAACTTTGTTATTACCTATTTGAGGAGAAGCAGGATTTGAAAAATCAATCGAGATAATTTGTGAGAATGAAAATGACCCGAGTAGGACTCGAACCCACGACCTCTAGGTTTTTACTCTAGAACGCTACCACTGCGCACCGGGGCTACGAGAAACTCAGGCCATTTCATTCACACAAATTGTTGCACCACCACCCACCAAATGCAGAGACGAACATATCCGGGCTCTTTGACACTACACTGAAGTTTACTTCCTGCAACTCTATCCAGCGATAGGACTGCGATGGTCTCCCTGGTGTGAGAAAGTCGTCGCCCTTCGGCAGGTCCAGTGTAGTGTCAAAGAGCCCGGGTAGGTTCGTCTCTGCATTTGGTGAGTGGTGGTGCAACAATTTGTGTGAATGAAATGGCCTAACTTTCTCAAAGCCCCGTTTGCGCAGTGGTAGCGTTCTAGAGTACAAATCTAGAGGTCGTGGGTTCGAGTCCTGCTCGGGTCATTTTCATTCTCACAAATTATCTCGATTGGTTTATTACCTATTGCAAAGTATTTAAAATGCTCTACTTCCTAAGACAGAAAATTCGTTATACTAGAATATGCTTGACTTTTCTTCAATTTTATCAGAGCACCTAAAAATTCTTAGAACAATGGCCAAAATCTAACAAAGCCAAAGAGCAAAACATGCCTTCCAATAATCAAAAATTAAAGAGCAAACATACCGGTCAAAGCAATTTTTTTCTCTATGTTTATACGAAAATCCGTGTTTATCAAGGTTCTTTATCTGCAAAGTTTTTCTTTGAATCAAAAACAAAATTCTTGTCAATAAGATTTTTCTGAATTCTTAGCATTAACTGTCCACAAAATGATCTGTGAGCTATTTTCATTCAAATCTAAAATGCACATTGAATCAGAATGGAGAACAGTTAAAAAATAAAGTTAGCTCAAAGCAAGTTTGTTGAAAAGATCTCATTATCTTTTAAATTCGATTGTGCTATGAAAAATATATAAAAACTTGTTCTTTTGTAAAATTCGCGCGAAGCTCTTACCGATCCAAATATATCAGTAGTTTTTTATCTCAAGCGGCTGACTGCACGTTGAAATAAGATTCAAAAAAGATTATTCAAAACTTCAGAAGAAGCAGGATTCGGAAAATCAATCGAAATTAATTGGTTTTTCAACAGCTATACAGGGACTGCTGAATGACTTTCCCACGCTATAAGAACAACAACCCCCCCCCAAAAAAAACCACTAGATAGGGTTGAAAAGAGACTTCGACAAGAAGCAGGATTTTAGAAATAAGTCAAGTGACTTTGTGACTTTGTGGTTCAGTTCTTATCTTCATCAATCAGATGAATTGGGGTAAAATCACCAGATGAATTGGGATAATATCTCCGTGATTGATGAAGATAAGAACTGGAAAAACAGACTAGTGAAAGAGAACATCAATTCAGTTGTATAAACTCCTTGTATCAATCAGATATCATGCACAATCCCAGAAATCTGGTTAAACAATATCAAGAGCACCGAACACAACTTTGACGCCACAAAAAGAGCCATATTTCTCATTGCACGATGATGGGAAACGGATCTCTCCCGAAACCTTTCCCAACTAAATATCAAAGGCTTGTAATGACAAGTGTCGAATATTGTGTCAGAAACAGCCTTGATAAGACCAAATGTATTTACACAGGGAATTGGTAAGTTATTTGGAGCTGATTTTTTTCGACTAGCTCAATTGGTAGAGCGTCACACACTTAATCCTGGGGGTCGTGGGCTAGAACCCCGTGTTAGATGAAAATTAATAAGTAGGCTGCAAACCCTTTCCATGGGCTTAAATATTCGAATCAATAAAACTATAAATCACAAGTTCAGCTGTCCACATTCAATAGAGCATCAGACTCTTTATCTGGAGGACGTGGGTCCGAGCTTAGAGTAAGGCGTATAAATTTTATTCATGAAACTTGCTAATTAAATTGAAACTGCTTTTCTATTGGCTCAATTTATATGTTTGAATATACAAAAGTTCAAATCATTAGCCCTGCTAGCTTAGTTGGTAGAGCACCAATTTCTCAATATGACGGTCTTTGGCTCGAGAAGCAGAAATTTTCTTCAACTAAACTTGCTAAGTTTGATGAAATAATTTTTCCGTTTGCTCAATTTTGTATTTGTAACCAGCAAACTTTGTTTTTTAACTGTTCTTCATTTTGATTCAATGTGCATTTTAGATTTGTATGAAAATAGCTCACAGATCATTTTGTTGACAGTTATAGCTAAGAATTCAGAAAAATCTTATTGACAAGAATTTTGTTTTTTGATTCAAAGAAAAACTTTGCAGATAAAGTACCTTGATAAACACGGATTTTGTATAAGTATAGAGAAAAAATTTGCTTTGACCGGTATGTTTGCTCTTTAATCTTTGATTATTGGAAGGCATGTTTTGCTCTTTGGCTTTGGCTAACCTTATTTCAAAACCTCTGTCAATGATATTCTTTATTTGCAATTTATCTTTTGCAATCAGAATATTCCCAGATATCTGGAAACTTGCAAGAGTGACGCCCATTTTCAAAAAGGGTTCTAAAAAAGATATGACTAACTACAGGCCTATCTCAGTAATTTCAATATTTTCTAGAATCTTGGAAAGGATTGTTTGACTTCCTTCTTGAAAATAATGTTTTGATTAAGAATCAGCCAGCTTTTCGTAAAGCGTATTCCACGGTAACATTCCACGGTACCCAATATGATAAAAAGATGTGCATTATAATAAGCAGAATAATAAATGTAAACAATGAAATATAATTAATAAAGATATGTTAAATTTAGGCACATTAAGAGTTCATTTTCATGAAACTTCATTTTTATCATTATATGGTATAAGATTGAAGGCATTTTAACTTACTCCTACATAATGTGACTTGAAAGTGCAACGTACTCCTCTAAGAGCAATCAGGGTGTATTTAAAAACGGCAAAGCGTAATTGCCTCCTGGTCTGATTAATAAAGTGGCTTTATTTTCATATTGTTGCTCTTTCAGCATCCTCTAGGCTATATATAAGGACATATTGCACAATGATAGTCTCTGTATTTCAACCTCAAGGCCTTTCTAAACCCCTAGAATCCAAGACAAGGCCATAATCATGCGCACTTGAACTTTTGTATAATAGTGCATTTTTAGGTATTAGGTTGAGGAAGGTATTGAGGCTTCGATAAGTAAACAATTATTGCAAAGTATGATGTCAGACTCTTTGCTCCTTTGTGATCCAGCAACAACTTGCTGGTGAGCAGATTACACTTGGTCCATAAAGTACAACCTGTATTTGAAGCTATTTCTAAATTGAAAACTTATATCTTAGCTTAAAAACATCTGAAGTTAATTAAAGCATGAGTTTGAACTTAGATGCCTGCGTTTATTCAAATGGATCTTCATTCTTTATCTGATCAAGCTTTTGGTTCCAAAGCCGCATAGGTTGTTTGTTCGATTTTGCGAAGGAAGAAATATCCTTTGTGGCATTGGAACCAGATGCTTGTCAAGACCAAAAACAATAGAATCTCTGCTGCCACCCCTCATGTGGCTCATTAGTAGTTGAATAGTAAACAACTTCGCAGAGCTTTATAGTTTTACCGTATCAAGGAGAAAAATTCATGGGAAAATTAAAAAAAAATTCCAGGAACCTAAAGGTTAAGAAAATTACGCTTATTTCTATTAATGGTGCCTCTCGCACTAGTTCCTAAATCTGCATTGGGTTACTTAAGCACTGCTGTGGCCTTAACTACAAGGCTCAACGAAGGTTCAATGAAGCACCAATACCAGGCAATATTTTGCAGTTCTCTATCTCATCCTTGGCTGACTCTTTTACATTTTCTATATCTGAACCAATCCAATAAGGAGAAAGACGGACTTAGTGAGAATATGATATCATCATATCTTAGTTTATGTGTCAGCTCTCTTTTCTGAGTCTATGCCTCTTTTGGAGCGATGCCTCGTGTTGTGTTTCTCTATGTAAAGGCTAAAATACACGATCAGTTTTTTTCGTCAGTTTTTCCCCGTCCGTTTTTTTCTTCAGTTTATTCGAAAAAAAACTGAAGAGGCGCGCGTATACACGATCAGTCAAAAAATCGTCAGTTTTTTTCAGTTGAGCAGTGGAGAGGGACACGGAATTTGCTGTTGCAGCTTTGATTATTGCTGTGATTTTGAAGCGAAAACGTAAAAAGAGATCAACCTGGGTAAAGCCATGGCTTCAAAAACGCCAAAACCTTGGAATGTACGACACACTCCTAAGAGAATTTCGTTAAGAAGAGGAGGACGAACATAAGAAACTCTTGAGAATGAGCCCAGTAACATTTGATTACCTTTTGTCCTTAATAAGCAACCTTTCGTCCCATAAACTAGGCTCTGCTTCCCAGGGACTTAGAAAGAACTCTGTTAGCTCAACGCGCTCTGCCTTTTATGTTTTTGAAGAAATTTTGAAGAAGACGACGATGCTCCTATCTGTACTAAAATTAAACTAAATATCACCTATCTGTAAAAACAATGGACTAACAATCTAATGCTAATGCTAAGGTTTGGTTTTAAGGCTGGAATCGATAGATTAGACCATGAACTTTCGAAATTCACCGCATACCTTTCTGAAAAACATTTTGTTCTCACGTGATCGATGATGTCATATTGAGACAAATTTTAACAATTAAAGTGTGATTACTTGTTACTGGAATGTGTTAACGTAATGAAAATTGCATTTTTAGAATCAGCTCAAAGAGTCCTATCGAATGATGCATAATTTTATAATTGTTTATGAGGTCAGAATTTTGGTCGATGACGTCATCAAATGTTCCTTTTCCTAATTTTCGAATAGTGAGTTAGACTGAATGCCTTGTAAATCCAAATTATGTAATTAAGACAACCTCCATTCACTCAAGTCCGAAAACAGAGCATTAAACTGAATGTTTCAAAGGATCGTTTCATGGCACTCAAAAACCTGCAGCACGAAAATGTGAGTTTTGACTAGGGGGTATAGCAATAATGCTGATTTTATTTTCAGTTTTCTATGCCAAAACTTAGTCGAAAATATGTTTATAATTAACTGCTTTCGAAAATCGCACTTTGCAATTTCATCATTTTCAATAATCAATAATCATTTTCAGCTTTACAGGTTTTCAAGTACAGATTACAAGAAAGCGGATCTCTCTTTAAAACACCACGTATACAATAGGCGAAAAGACGAAAACTTTAAGGTAAAAAATTGCTATCAGATGAATCTGTCTTTTCTTCTTCAGATCATGAAGAATCCCTTTCCCATTCAGAATCGCTTAAAATCTTTTTCGATATGCACTTCATCACTACACTCTTTGCACTCCATTTCGCTGTCAATCTGTCTTGATACTTCTGAAGAACTTTTCTTCGTTGCTTTCCTTTTGCGGCGTGGCTATGCTTCATCTTTTTAGATTTCTTCATTTGCTTCAAACCCATCTGCTTCATTATTTCTCGATCTCGATTTTTTACTGCGAATCAGGGAATTAGAGAGTTGCTTTCCAATGAACCACTTCGATGTAATTTTAGATTTCGTACTTTCCATTGTCCAGCTGAAGTTCGAGATATGTACAGTTCCTTTGAATACTTCAAGCAATTCAGCCAAATATAGCATTGTAAATGAACACGCTTTATTTCTTGACACACAAAGTCTGGATCTGGTAATAGGGGCGCTGATGATTTTACCTTCATCTTCAAATAATGATTCACTCGCGTCTCAACGTATCTTTCATTTTTACCTCCATTGTACATTACTGTTTGAAAAAATCGTCGGGAATTCGCTATTGAATCGTTATTTAAAACTTCCTCGGCCCCTAAATTGCGAATTAGTGCAAGGCTGCTCGCATCTTTGATGACTTTTTTAAAGACTTTCACTTTTTCCACATTAAACTTGTAGTCAGTTGTATCGCAACCCGTCAAAGTCATGTATTTGACCTGAGCTGTACAGACCAAACTTTTCAAATATATTTCTGTATAGCAAGATTTTTTTGTGGACATCTGTGCCATTCCGTAGATCAGTAAACCGATCATATCTGTATCTTTTACGACAATTACAGCGGGAGACTCTTCACTGGCAGCATGCAAAACAAGTCTGGCATCTGCTTCTTCGTGGTTGCGATTTGGCATCTTCTCAACTCCATCTTTTCGTATCTTCCACGTGGGTTCTTTGCAAGAAATGACAGGTAGAATCTTCAATAACTTGCTACTCTCATCGCTTTTGGAAAAGGAGCTGGCAAGCCGAACAAGGTCTTCTCTGTTGTCATTGTTGTTGAAGAACTAAGCCCAATCTTTCCATTGCAACATTTTTCGGTCTACGCTATCGAGGTGAACTCTGCGAGAAATATCTCCCCGTTTAATTGTTGTTGATGATTTAGTGCTCAGTGTAAGATACGTGTCGTTGACTATTTCAATCTGCTTTGCCTGGCCATCTTTATGCGGCGTTGCTGCAAGGAGAACACTGATGAGCCAACACCGATAGGTTTCCTTTGGCTTAACTGAGCAGAAGAGAGCCATGCCGTCAATGATCCACCGTGCATTGACAGGAAGGGTACTCAATGTTGCCTCTGCTTCATTGATCAAGTAATTACGAAAACTTGCTTTCTTTGACTACCTTAAAGTACCATCCGGATTCGAAATTCTCAACGGAAGTGTTGTAATCGGGAAAGAAAAAGCCTCTTCATGGGATGTCGCCTTCGCCACAAGAAGTCCGAAAGCTTGTCTATCCTTTTTGAGAATGAAAATTGCTTTCAGAGTTTTCTTTGCATTCTCTATTCTCATTTTAATATTAAGCCGTTTAATTGGCTCAAAAATGCTTTTTTCTTTGCTGACAAGACGTTGTGCTACAAACTCTTTATACTTCTCGTTCCCAATGTCAGGTGCCCTCAAAACAGAATTAACGATCTCTTTGTCGCTTTCTTGTCCAGTGCATATTGTCTTGGCAGGGCCATTCGAGAAGGGATCATACGAATACAGCTCCTTCTTTAGTTGCGTAACATCAGCACTGTCCTTTGCTTTCCCACTGTCTGTTAACCCTTTATGCGTAGAGCTGCTGTGCAAGTTGAGCTTGTCTCGCATTGTAACCCGAAGCTTTGCGTGGATGTGGAAATTTTTCACCCATTTATTTAGTTTTATCGATGTTGGTATTATATCCTGATCTAAATGGGCCTGCTGTTCCTTTTGTTTCGCGGTTCCAATATTCCGTGACCAAGTCACCATGAACAGCACCAAAGTTGTCACTAGAATAGTTTGCTCCAAATCCGTGAACACTTAGATCTTGGTAGGCTTTGGTGTTAGTTAACTTTATTTCCGTCAAACAAACATGTTGATATGTCATATAGCGAGCATAGTTTTGATGGCACAAAACTTGTTTTAACATGGCACGCTCCACCTGCAGATATCGCTCGGGTCGCTTTCACGAACTGCAGAGACCATTTCCAGTAGGGATGAAATATCACGGAGATATGAAACTGCCATGCTTTGCTGGGGTCTATTTGTACTGGTAATGAGTTGGAAGAATTACTCAAAGGCACTTGATGTTAACACAGTGATGAGCATTTCGGGCGAAGGATGTTCTCTTAAATTTTGCAAATTTGTGAGCAACTTTTCAAGAATGGTTGTGTAGTTTTCATACAGCTGCTCCGTACGATATTTAACTAGTGCATTGAATGACTCTTTCAAAACACGCATGCATCTGTAGTAATACTTACCACCGAGCGCTTTATCAACTGAACCTGGAGCGATTGTTCCTGCATCAACAAGCCAGTCGGGGTACTGGGCACAAGAATATCGCTTTGAGAACAGACGTTGTCGTACTTGAAGTTGATGGAATCCGCCCATAATTATTACCATGTTACGATATTACGCTACAATGCAGTATTTACATTCGAAAATGAAAGGAAAAATAGAAGCAAGAAATGATGACGTATCGACCAAAATGCTGACATCATCAAAAATTATAGAATTATACATCATTCAATAGGACTCTTTGAACTTGTTTCAAAAAATGCAATTTTCATTACGTTAACTCATTCCAGTAACAAGATAATCACACTTTGATTGTTGAAATTTGTCTCAATATGACGTTATCGATTACGTGAGAACAAAAAGTTTTTCAGAAAGGTATGCGGTGAATTTTAAAAGTTCATCGTCTAATCTATCGATTACAGCCTCAAAACCAAACATTAGCATGTTTGTTAGTTTGCTAGACTATATGCCCGGTCTAATCGGGCTTTTTTCGAAATTTTGGCTGATTTAAATAAAGTTTCTTTTACTGTTTCGATGCATTTTCTAAGGCTATTATAGCCTAATATTGCTCTTTGAGCAGCCCTGAGCAGATGAATAGCTAGTTTGGAACCATTTATTTTTGACAAGTTTGAACCAAAAACCATGGACTAACCATCAGGCTTTTCCCAATTTTTGGTTGATTTGGAAAAAGTTTCTTTTCCTGTTTAGATGCATTTCATAACGCTATTATAGCCTTATATGATTCCCTGAATAGTCCTGAGCAGAGAAAACGTTAATTTTGATTCATATATTTTGGGCAAATTCGAACTAAAACCATGGACATCAGGCTTTTTACAAGTTAAGTGCAGCAGCAAATCAGCTTTACTATTTTAATGCATTTGCTAAGGCTATTATAGCCTAATTTTGCTCCCAAAATAGTCCTGAGCAGATGAAAAGCTAATTTGGAACCATTTATTTTGGGCAAATTTGAACCAAAACCATGGGCTGACTATCAGACTTTTTACCAAATATTTGGCTATTTTGTAAGAGTTTCTTATACCATTTTGATGCAAGTTATAAGGCTATTATAGCCTAATATGGCCCTAGGAACAGTCCTCAGCAGATGAAAAGCTAATTTGGAACTATTAATTTTGGGCGAATTTGAACCAAAAACCTTGGGCTAGGGCCATCAGGCTTTTTTTCAATTTCTGGCTGATTTTGAAAAGGTTCTTTTACTGTTTTGATGCATTTTATAAGGCTATTGTAGCCTAATATGGCTCCCAAAACAGTCCTGACTAGATAAAAAGCTAATTTGGAACAATTTATTTTGGGCAAGCTCAGACCTAAAACCATGGACTAAACATAAAGTTTTATCAAATTTTTGGCTGCTTTAGAAGAAGTTTTGTTACTGTTTTGATGCTTCGGCTATTATAGCCTTTTATGGCTCCCTGAACAGTCCTGAGCAGATGGAAAGCTTATTTTGAACCATTTTTTGGGCCAATCTCGAACTAAAAACAATTGATTAAGCATCGGGCATTATTCCAATTTCTGGCTGATTTCGAAGAAGTTTTTTTATCGTTTTTATACATTTTTTCCAATTTTTGCCTGATCTTGAGGAGAAGTTTTTCATTGATGTCCGAGTTTTCTACGTCTATTAAAGCCTTAGATTGATCCCTGATTAGTCCTGAGTGGATCAAAAGCCTGTTGAGAAGAATATATTTTTGGGTAAATTTTGATCAAAACCGTAGGCCAACATTTTTGGTGTTTTATTTGTTTCTTATTTCTATAATAACCATGGTAGGATGTTGTTTGGTATCACCACTTGAAGGGGAAGGTTTTTATTTTGAGGCCACATTAAAGAATGGCGGACAATTATTGGTATTTTCGATAGAATCATTTTAGACTATTAACTTAGCAACTTTTTCGAAGAGACATATAGCATCTCTTTTGCCAACCTCTTCTGCTTTTAGCGGGTTCCATTCTCATTTGGACATAATAGTAGCCTCAGCACTAACCATTGCAAATAAACCTACCCTGAGAACAGTTAGCTGCGTTGGAACAAAGTGATGAGGAATTTGAGACGGCAGTCGCAATCCCATCAGAAGATAGCAACAAAGAGAAGCCTGTTACTCCAAGCGATATTTCAAAAGTTTCCAAGATTCTCTAGGTAAATGATAGGACCAGATTTTTAGTTGCTGCATGCCCTCTGCTTGATACTGGGAAATCTGGCAGTGCAAGTACATTAAACTTAAAATGGAGGGGTTGTCGGTTGGGCTGTCATTTTTACTTTGGAAACAATTGTGCAGCATATGGGTTGCAATTAAACACCCTAGTTTCTTGTTATACTCAGGTATAGAGTGTATGCTACTGTTTCCCTGTTAAAAGCAAGGCTGAGGCTTTTTCAGTCTCATCTAACGTATGTGATAATGGTGGCCATACTAATTTCCAGCCGGGGAATGGTAGGTAATACAATGTCACTTCGTATAATATGAGGATTAGGCCCTAGTGTATTTTATTGCTCCTGTTTGTGCTATGGATGTTGCTGATTGGAGAATAACTACCAACTAAGACAGATTTTAATTCACACCTCTAAATTCAAAATTACATCTGGCGTTTCCCAAATCAATGGCGTTTGGTTAAAATGCTGCTCAGGTCATTTTTTTCATTTTCAAACTATTTTGATTAAACTCTATTTTAGAACAGTCTTGGAATGGTACAAAACTACAAAATATACCAATCATTTACCTTTCTGCTGATTGGCCTATTTCGATTCATATCTGGGTATATAAATCTGTTAGGTTTTTCATTATCTTTCTGACGTATTACTCTGTTAAGTGTCAGATCAAAAGCTTAAGTAATCTATGTGTTCATTTTGCAATGTTTCTGATATTTCTGGCTATTTTGAAACTCTATTTTATCAACAGAGGTTAAACAGCACCAGAAAGAGCTAGCTTGGCTACAAGAAAACATCACCACTTGATACTGGAATGGCACGTCCAATACAATTCAGATAGAAAGCGGATATGACCTATCAAGCCATGTTGATGAGGTTGAATCGACTAAAATCATCTTACAAAGGTTTGAGGTACCCAGCTCTCAATTGGCAAGCAAAGTAACTGAAACGGTCATCATGAGAGAGACACATTTGATCCTTCAAGGTCTGCATTGCATGTTTGTTTATTCGTTTGCTGATAAACAATACAGGGTGAGACAAGGGATGACAATGGGGCATACAAGCCAGGAATCTTTGCAAAAGGTGTTAGAATCATTTGCCGTACCAGGCAGCAGGTTGCAGGCCTTAAAAAGTTACGTTTCTGAAGTGTGTGATATGAGCAAGCCTAATATGAGGACCCTGAGAGCGTTTGGGTATTCCGTCAGCAATTTCTTGAAGAAGGTTAGGAAAGACCTATCTGTTATTGAAACTGAAATTATCAAAGGAGTTAAAGTGTACACTTGTCTTACCCTTGCTGGGGTCATTAAGGATATTTCAAGAAATTCCCGTTTGGTGTTCGACTTGTTTGAGGAGTGCATTGCCAAAGCTAGTAATACAACATCATCTAGAGAGTTGATGACGTATGTGATCGATACCTTATACGGTGCCCTTTGTCGACTAGATTCACAGGGAAGATCTGGGATCAGTCAGTTGATAGTGGTACTTCCTATCTTCTTGGAGACAATAAGGCAGTTCCTGAGTGACTTAGGAAACTGGGTTTCCCTTGGGAAACTGTCCACGACAAGCAATGCTGTATTTTTCATAGAAAAAAGCTCGAAAAAAGCTGAGCATGACTTTGATGTGTGGTACAATACCTACCAGATTATTTCCCGGACCAGGAATGGTAAAACTGAAGCTTTAGTCCCCGAGTTTATTGCTAATGAGGCGCAGAAAATTCTACTTGCTGGAAAATCACGAGGACTGCTGGAAGAAGCGATGCTCAACTCGACAGCAATAACATCCACCGCCTTCGATGAGGAATTTCTTGGTCAGTTTTTTGAAAATCTTGGCATCACAGCGTCTCTTGAGCTGATTGGAGATAGTATCAAAGATAATACAGGTAGAAAAGTTGCAGCAGAAATCAGAGAGCTGGTGATTTGTGAGGAGGAGTTTAGCTCGCTCCTTGCTGAGAACTTCAGTGCTGTGTTCCAGTCAGTAGCTATACCAGCGAATTTTTCATCCATCTGGACGCACTGGTGAAAATTCATCCAAACGTATCCACGGTATCGTTGAAAATAATGCGAAATCTCTTGCTAGCGGAGTTACATGCAGACTGCCTATCAAGCTGATTTTCGAGAGCACTCTACCTCAGCTTATCGATAGTGGATACAAACAAGCGTCCAAGGCGCTAATTCACATGTTTAAAGATAGGTACAACCTCAACGAGCACCTATCTGTGATGAAGGATTTCTTCTTCATGCAAGCTGATGACGTCATGAGCATGTTCTACTCGGATATATTCACGAAAATTCTTGACGGCGAATTTTGGCGCAACACGTCCTGCACGAGTCGTTATGGTTGCGGTTTCCTGACTTAGTCAAAAATCCTCATGGTGGGCGTATTTGAGGCGACAGAATCGCGAAAAATTGCGAAAAGTCAAAGCATTCAATCTATGAATGGCATCTTCCTTCGCTATCATATGGAGTGGCCTCTGACGATTATATTTGATAATAAGGTCGAGGAGAAATACAACGCGATTTTCGTGTTTTTGCTTCAAGTTAAGCGCGCATTATGGTCTTTGGAGCAGCTTCGCGTGACAGACTTGAATGTTGAATGTTTGCAACCTCGTATTCAGCTAAAGCAAAAGCTTTATGTCCTTAGAGTGAGGCCCCATCATTTCGTTTTCGCGTGTATTTGATGACGCGCATTCTGCATAGCTCCGTCCTAGAGTTCACAGAGAGACTGCAGAATGCGAGGGACTTTGAAGATGTTTTAGCAGAGCATGCGGAATTTCTTGATAAAGTTTACGACCGTTGCTTGCTATGCCCAAATTGCGAAAGAAGCAATCACTCAAATCCTGAATTGCTGCCTGAGCTTCCAGGCGCAGTGGGATAGCGGCTTGCTTGAAATCGAGGAAGAAGAAGTTGTTCCTGTGGAAACCGAGTTTGACAAATGCAGTCGTTTTATTCAGTCGTTTTTGAACAGTCTGATTAAAAGAGGATACTTTCCTCGTCTCCAACTGCTGTCCCTGTCGCTAAAACCTAGACCTCGAAGAGTAGCCCAAACAAGACATTTCGAAATGTAATTTTAAAACTGCAAGGCTGTTGCATTGAGCCACTCTTTGAACAATGTAATATAACAGCAGCATCGAGTTTTACAAAAACTTGAGAACTAGCATAGTACAAGCGGAGACTAGTATTTTCTACTGAGGATATTAAGAAAGCACAACTTGCTATTCAATAGATATATAAAAAGTGTTTCAGGGAAATACTTTTTGGTGGTTTTATGCGTTTTCAAAGGCTATTATAGCCTAATATTGCTCCCTGAACAGTCATGTATGAATCATAAAGCCTATTCGGAACAAATCATTTTGGGCCAATATTGACTAAAAACCATCAGGCTTTACCAATTTTCGATGATTTTCAAGGAAAATATTTTTGGTGGTTTTATGCGTTTTCTTATTGATAATTTTTTTCCATCAAAGCCTAACATTACTCTTTTAACAGTCATAAGGGAATTAAAAGCCTTTCTGGGACCACCTACTTTGGGGAAAATTCTGACCAAACACCTTGTGCTACAGGCTTTTTCTAATTTTTGCTGATTTAGGAGGAACAATTTGTTGGTTATTTTATGCTTTTGTGAAGGTTATTATTGCCTAATATTGAACAGTCTTAAGTGGATTACAAGCCTGTTAGAAAGAAATAATTTTGGGTTAATTTCGATAAAATACTACGGGTAGATCAGGATTTTTTTCAATTTTTGGCATAATGCGTTTTTGAAAGCTTTTATACCCTAATGTTTAAGCCTATATAGAACCATTTATTTGCAGCAAATTTTTACCAAAAACTATGGGTTAACCGTCAGGCATTTTCAATATTTAACCAATAGAGGTTTTTGTGTTTTATGTGTTTTTGGTGCTTACAGCCCAATTTTGATGATTTTTTATGTTTTTGGTGTTATGAGAGCCCAACATTGCTTCGCAAGTGGATTTAAAGTAATGCTTGATATTGAAACATTGCTTATGGCTAATTCAAACCAGAAACCTTGGAGAATTCGCTCAATAGTTTGCTCGCTAATAAAGAATGCTTTTTACAATATTTTGCCAAGAACAACAACTTTGTCTTGCCTACATCATCAATAATGAATACAGCAGAAATACTTTACAAAATTTGAATCTAAATTTACAAATCCTAATTGAACCTCAAGAAATCTGAAGTAAATATACTTAACTTCGAATCGCGTGTAATTCTGAATTACACTTGTTTTATAAATAACAGAACGAAATTCTATGCAAGGGCCATACCTATCAGCTAGCAGCTATCAAATGCGTTAAAGTAGAGGAGGCTAGGTTCATTTACAATATCGTGAGGCCCACATTGAAGAAACCAATTGTTAACACTTGCTATTTCTTCACTTTTGATGCCGAAAGCCGTTTCGTTTTCCTTTCGCAGAAATATCTCTTGACAACTTCTTTGAAATAAAGCCATTTTCAGAAGAATAACATTTTTATGGTTCCGTCTTTTCTTTAATCGATAGCTACAAACTTTCAATATAGCCAGAAAAATCGGAAGCATAATGAAGCGATAACATGGAGGATACTTTGCCAATCTTACACCTCTTTTCTGACTGGCCTATTACGATCCGCATCTGGGTATATTAATTCGTTAGGGTTTCTGTTTCGTCCTCTTTCTGACGAATTACTCTATTGGGTGTCAGACGAAAGCTTAAGTAATCCATATTTTCGCTTCACTATGCTTCCGATATTTCTGGCTATATTTACATGGTTGTGTGTTTGGCTAATGAAGGATTATTAATAATGGATGATTAAGTTAAGAAAAAGAATGATAACTTCTCTGTCTTGTTTGACGTATCTTTGGTTTCTAAAACGCGGGGCCTCACCTGAGTGCTCCTTCACAGCTTGCGTTACTCTCATCCTATGAGCCGTAGTTCACTTTATATATTTATCCATTGATCACTCGAACTACGTGAATGAGTGGTCTTGTTTTAGTGCTCACTAAAATCAATACAGCTAGTACTAGGACTCAAATGATAAATCTAAGAGCGATTAAATCCACAGACGAAAATAAGAAGGTGAACTGACTTTGCAAGCAAGGCCTAGGCAGGGCTGATTGAGATATTCTATCATTATCGGTGATCATAATACAGTACTAACCTGAGGAATGGAAACTACTTTGGATTTCGTCCTGACTGTTATGCATGATGCATGTATAATGGTCGTCTGGGTATCTGCTAGCGAGGACAAGGAGCTTCTAACAGAACCGAACCTTTGATAACAACTAAGATGGATTAAGCTGGTAATGTGTTAGTATAACCATCTACTCCCTATATCGGCTATTGGTAATATAAGCCTGTTCATTGTACAGCAGGATGGCACCAAAGACAATTGAGTATAGTAGCTCATTTTAAGGTTGAGTAAAAATAATGTTTTCCTTAGAAGGATTTGGGTTGAAACATATCTCTCATAAAATGATTTGAGCAAAACTACTAAAAACAAAATTGTGCCCAAATTTTAAAAATCTGAAACACACACCTCATTGTTGGGTAAGACTTTTTTTACTTTGGTTTTGGTTGGTTGATTATCTTTTTGCGTTGTTTGCTAAGATTGGGTAAATGAAAAATATCACAACGTTTTATTTCTCTTCGGTGCCAACCTAGGCCATAAAAAATAAACGGTCCCTTCGCTGCAAGCATGGGTCAAACTTGAAAGCCAGTCACCGCTAGAGATTCATCTTAGCCAGGTTCACACTATACAGAAGAGGCTTCTGATCGAAGAACCCCCAAAAGAAACATAGCAATGTCCTTTGGATCCCCCTGTATTCTAATGTTCTTTTACTACTATTCCATGGAGAGAGTAATGGATCCTTTCAGTCAGAGGGTCCTTAGGGCTTACAGCCTGTCAATCAAAAGCAGACAAAAATAGAAGTTGAGGACATTTTAGTTAATTCGACATTCAGCTTTTTACGCCTGAAAATCCACAATTGGCAGATACAAAAGTGAATTTCTGAACGAGAGGGTATTTCATTCCTGCTGGTATAATACTTCTAATGTTTTTTTGCAATTTACCATTGAAAATGATTTGGATCTCTCGTGAGGCACTAATGAGCTCAATGAAATTTTACCCTATCAAACAAGAAGAGTTTTGCCTCTGCCATGCACTTGACTCAGTACCTGCAAGACTCTCATTCAACAGCCCTCTTACAGTATAGTGTGAACAAATACTACGAAATTTCGATCTCTAAAACAGATCATTGCGTAAATAAATTAGTAAATTATCCTTCTAATTCTCACACTCTTATTCTAAATCCAATTCCTAAATTCTTTGCTAGGCGTCCTCTCTATGACGTCAAGATTCAAATCACTAGCTGCTATGCTATGTCAAGTTGTTTACGGGAGCAGAGCGATTTTTGCATTGGGAAGGGGTTTCCATCATGGAACCTTTTATCTTGGGGAAATTTTTACCAAAAGAAATAGGCTAACTATCGGGCTCTTTCCACACTTTCGGCTGATTTTGAAGGAAATATTTAAGAAAAGTTGGTTTTAGAAAAGCTGATTTTGAAGGAAAGGTTTTAGTGACTTTATGCGTTTTCCAAGGCTATTATAGCCTGAAATTGCACCCTGAATAGTCCTACGTAGATTGAAAGCCTATTTAGAACCATTTGTATTAGAAAACTTTTAACCAAAACCATGTAGCTTCTTCCCAATTTTTGGCTGATTTTGAAGGAAAATGTTATGGTGATTTTATGCGTTTTTAAGGCTTTTATAACCAATTCTAGCAGTGACCACTGTAAGAGGTTTGCTTATTTTGAGACCTCAATCACCTCTATAGTAAGCAATACTAGGAATTGATAACACGCAATCACTCACTATCATTTAACCAGTTAGCAATTGACTTGGACTATCCCTAATAAAAGACCACTCCCAATGAAAGACCCCTAAAGCAATCACTCCGGTATCAAAATAAATCTGCTCCCATACCTATCCGATATAGACTCTTTTGGTGATCTGGTACCAGTTACTTAAAGCAAAAGCCTAAGTGTTCCTCCCGGCATCCTTATGACGTTCTGCTTCTAAGGTATTTTCGCCAGTCGAAATATTTGCCTCTGGGATACCGCAGTCTACCAAAGTTCCGGCGAATGGAGGGTCGTATTATCTAAAGGAAGGGAGAAAAAGATGGTAGATTAGAATATTGGTCAATTTTAAGGCAAGAGGAGCTCAAATCAAGCCTAGTTTTGCTTGAGAAGGGTTGTGAGGTTTCTGAATATCATTCAAAAGATCGACTTTTAAGTCAGAGTCATGGTTATCCTTACAAACAAATATTTTCTTGAATCCACCCTAGCCTTAACCCCAACCATAGTTCTTACCCTAACCCTACCTCTAACCCTAACCCTAGCTCTAACCCTATCCCTAGACAGATTTACAACGATTTACAGTGGCTTTACGTAAGAGATCTAGAGGCAGATCAAGAGCACCTGCCAAATCTGGGAAGAACTGGACCTAGCCTAGGACAGTGGACTCTCAAGGGAGACTGTTGAAGGCCTATGCTCTGCAAGGAGTGATGGGCAATAGTAAGAACAGCGATTTCAACCCGTTTGATTATGAAGTTATTGCAAAATGATTTCACATTCATAGCTATAATTAACAAATTTTAGAACAAATGCACAAGTAAACTAAGTCAAATGAGATCTTACTCTTTCTGGAGTGGTACCAGCTGTCTGTGTGCACCTCCTCTCCCCCTTGCAATATTTCATCGTGTAAAGCTGTCGATCCAAGTCTGCCAAAACTGGAGCCGAGAGCGTTTTATAAATGTTATTTAGCTGGGGGAGAAAATACACAAAAGAATTAGTAAACTAGAAATTCATAGTCAAATTTTACCTGTCATGCTAAGAATAGGGGTATGGAGTACCATTTCGTTATTCTGGGGTATGATTGGCCAAGAGATTACTCCAACATGCTTAGCCCCTTAAAGAGTTTTATTGAGAGTAAGTGGATCTCAATGTAGGGATACAAGTCACACCCACTGATCTCAAAAGAAGACTGGATCAAGCATCTGTTGTTCTGGAATGAAGTCAATTGGCAGCCATATTTGTAGGTCCAATTGAATACATTGAGATTTCACTAGGGAATGCTTTTTTTCTTTGAAGATTGTTGGAATGTTATGAATGATCTGTACGAGACTGAGTAATCGGGCAGCTATAGTTAGCAAAGAATACAGGCAATATAATTTCTTTGTTAGCCATATTAGAAAGCCAAAGTGCAAGCTAAAGCAATTGGCTTCAACATCTGAATCCCAAAACAATAGAATACTCGATCCAGTCTTTATTTTGAGATCAGTGGTCATACCCCCCTTTGAAAAGATAGCATTTAGGGAAAGAGGCAGCCCGCAAATGTCTGGGAAGTACTCTGGAGACTGTTCAACTGTGGGGGATATCATAAGTACTGTGGAGTGATACCATCAGTATTATCAGTACTGGGGGGGATACCCACAGTGCTTTTTGTTTCCCTCGACAGTACTGAATATCCTCCATAGTGCTGCTGGTATCCTCCCTCCTCATAGTACTATTGGTATCCCTGGACAGTACCGAACACCGTCAAAATGACTGATGGTATCCTTCCAAAGTACTGAACAACCTCCCAATTACTGATGAAATCCCACCAAAAGTACTGATGATGATGATTATGATATCCCCTACAGTACTAAACAGACTGCAAAGACGTTCCCTTGGGTAAGAGGGGCCTTCGCTTCCAAATACCCTCAACCAACAACCTTACTTGATATTATAAAAATTTAACAGGGAAAGTAGCTGAATAGAAGATGTCTTAACAGCTTTACGCAAAGGCCCGATATAGATGGAATGCATGGGCGTCTTTGGGCTCCCTGGCTCCTTGGATTACAAAATCTCGCGATTACCATCCATGGCAGTAGTAGCATATCGAAGAAAGAATATAAAGACTGCTTACTTGGTATGGATCTTTGTTCAAGTCGAAATACTCGAAGAACTGCGTTATGAATCGACAGTAGACGAAATTATGAGTGGAGTTGATTGTTCGCAGACACCAGTATGAATTGTTTGGCGAATTCAAACAGCTCATGAAACCGTCTCCTACAATGGAAATTTGAAATTCAGCTTGGAGTTTTAACGTCTTACACATTCTCGCTGTGTTGCTTTGTGCTGTTCCTGATTTTTATTTCATATATTACTTAAAAGCAAGCACTTCAAGGTCCAAAAGAGAATTCTTTATACTTGGACTTTGTTTGTGAAAATGAAATCTTATCATAATTTTCATTCTTACCTTGCCACAACGGAGGGCGCTTCCAGTAATTATTATGAACATAGAAGCACTTGATGTTCTTTGGCGCGTTGGGCCCTTTCTTCTTTTTCTTCTTCTCTTTTTTGACTTTACTCGTTTTCGAAGGGGATTCGCACGTGCATTTCTTGTCCGCTGCGGCGTCTGCGGTAGGTGACTTCAGCAGGCGTTTTCTGTACCGCAACGCCTCCAGTCGTTTCTTCGTTTCGCGAATTTTCATCTGAATTTCTGGTAAAAAAAACAAAACATATTTTTTGTTTCCTTCAAAATACTCATTCTAGATTATATTATTCTAAACTGGGTGGCAAGTTAGAATTAGAAATATAACAAATAATTTGGTTGGTTGGAGAAATAGGAATTCAGTGGGTTATCCTAGCAAACAAGTATGCTTCTATGTCTGTCCTAGCCTTAACTACAACCCTAAATATAACCCTACACCTAAATATAACCATAACCCTAACTATAATCCAACTATAAGCCTAGCCCAACACCCTACCCTGACTATAACCCTAACTATAACCCTAACTATAACCCTAACTATAATCCTAACTCTAACCTTAACTATAACCCTAACTATAACCCTAACTATAACCCTAACTATAACCCTAACTATAACCCTAACTCTAACCCTAACTATAACCCTAACTATAACCCTAACTATAACCCTAACTATAACCCTAACTATAACCCTAACTCTAACCCTAACTATAACCCTAACTATAACCCTAACTATAATCCTAACTCTAACCCTAACTATAACCCTAACTCTAACCCTAACTATAACCCTAACTATAACCCTAACTATAACCCTAACTCTAACCCTAACTATAACCCTAACTCTAACCCTAACTATAACCCTAACTCTAACCCTAACTATAACCCTAACTCTAACCCTAACTATAACCCTAACTCTAACCCTAACTATAACCCTAACTATAACCCTAACTATAACCCTAACTATAATCCTAACTATAATCCTAACTCTAACCCTAACTATAACCCTAACTCTAACCCTAACTATAACCCTAACTATAACCCTAACTATAACCCTAACTATAACCCTAACTTTAATCCTAACTCTAACCCTAACTATAACCCTAACTCTAACCCTAACTATAACCCTAACTATAACCCTAACTATAACCCTAACTACAACCCTAACTCTAACCCTAACTATAACCCTAACTATAACCCTAACTCTAACCCTAACTATAACCCTAACTATAACCCTAACTATAATCCTAACTTTAAACCAATCCAAAACCTAACCCTAACTATAACAATAACACACTAACTATGACCCTTCCTATAACCTCAACTATAAACCTAGTCCTAAACCTAAATATAACCCTTGCTATAATACTAACCCTAACTATAACCATAACTATAACCCTAACTATAACCCTAACTCTAACCCTAACTATAACCCTAACTATAACCCTAACTCTAACCCTAACTATAACCCTAACTATAACCCTAACTATAACCCTAACTATAACCCTAACTATAACCCTAACTCTAACCCTAACTATAACCCTAACTATAACCCTAACTATAATCCTAACTCTAACCCTAACTATAACCCTAACTCTAACCCTAACTATAACCCTAACTATAACCCTAACTATAACCCTAACTATAACCCTAACTATAATCCTAAATCTAACCCTAACTATAACCCTAACTCTAACCCTAACTATAACCCTAACTATAACCCTAACTATAACCCTAACTCTAACCCTAACTATAACCCTAACTATAACCCTAACTATAACCCTAACTCTAACCCTAACTATAACCCTAACTCTAACCCTAACTTAACCCTAACTCTAACCCTAACTATAACCCTAACTATAACCCTAACTATAATCCTAACTCTAACCCTAACTATAACCCTAACTCTAACCCTAACTATAACCCTAACTATAACCCTAACTATAACCCTAACTATAACCCTAACTATAATCCTAACTCTAACCCTAACTATAACCCTAACTCTAACCCTAACTATAACCCTAACTATAACCCTAACTATAACCCTAACTATAATCCTAACTATAATCCTAACTCTAACCCTAACTATAACCCTAACTCTAACCCTAACTCTAACCCTAACTATAACCCTAACTCTAACCCTAACTATAACCCTAACTCTAACCCTAACTATAACCCTAACTCTAACCCTAACTATAACCCTAACTATAACCCTAACTATAATCCTAACTTTAAACCAATCCAAAACCTAACCCTAACTATAACAATAACACACTAACTATGACCCTTCCTATAACCTCAACTATAAACCTAGTCCTAAACCTAAATATAACCCTAGCTATAATACAAACCCTAACTATAACCATAACTATAACCCTAACTATAACCCTAACTATAACCCTAACTTTATAAAAAGGACATCTGTTGTATTATATTTGAAATGAATTAAATTTTTAAGCAAACTTACCACGATGTCTCAAGTCTTGAATAGATATTCTCCTCAAAGATCGCTTTCTGTATTTTCGTTGGATTCTCACGAGAAGCTTTGCAAAAACTGCAGCCTGTTTCTGAGGTAGATTGGCACGTGCTGCGAGTCTCCTGTAATATTCTCTGTTGGCGAGTATGTTCACCCTTTTCTTCAATCCAACTAATTTCTCTGGTGTCAGGGTCGTCAAAGGCAGTACTGGAAGTAAATTTGAAGATTATTAGATGGAGGTGTTATATAATAATAATTGATAAAACATAAGCAAAATTGTTCAACAAACGTTTAACAATTGTTTCACAGTCATTTCATAATTGAAACAGATCATTATCTTGATCCTAACCCTAACCTCTTATCAAATCTAGCCCCAACTCTTACCCCAGCCCTAGCACTCCCTTTGACTCTAGACGGAATCCTTACTCCAAACTTAACCCCTAAACCCAAATCACAGCCCCAACTTTAACTCTAATCCCAACCCAAACTCTAACTGCAACTCTAGCCCCAACTTGAGCCCCAACCCTACCTCTAACCCTAACTTGAGCCCCAACCCTACCCCTAACCACAAACATAGCCCCAACCCTATCCCTAACTCCAACCACAGCCCCCATCTTGACCCTATCCCAGCCCCAACCCAAAAACACACCTTCGGGTAGCTTAGTTGGTTTGACATCTTCCACGCCGGGCTTACAAACGCACGACTTTCCCTTCGATTTCCCATTGTCTTTTCCCTTGTCTTTCTTCTTGGGTCTGGTTGGGCATTTCTGCACGAAGTATCGACGATTCACGACTTTGCAAATCCACCTCTTTGAGGGGGTACAAGGAGCGGTGGGTGCATAAGGTCTGGAGCATAAAAACGGGGCGTGTCGCTGGCTTGGTGTTTTTCCCAAGACTTTTAATCGCAAGAACAACTTTGAGAAGGGGTCGTGTCGGAAGATGATTGGTTTCTTGATAACTTTCAGGTGTTCGTGTATGGGTTTTTTTTCAAAGTGACGATCCATTTTGCTGAAATTAGACACAAGAATCAATCAACATACAGATCACTTGCAAGTATGAACGCATGTATTTGAAGGGAAAAAAAAGATGGAAGATAAAAGGAAGAACTAGGAATGTGTGCTACAGTTGTGGGAACGATTTCTCCTTAGGAATTGAAATTCTGGGATTATGTTGATAAAGTTTAGATGAATTCAGAAATAGTACGGAGTAACAAAACTTACTTTCTTTCCACCAAAAACGTATCTCGCCAAGGTGTGACAGGCAAGTTCTTATAATGCCTCCTAGAAGAAAAAGTTTTTATTCATATTTGGAGAAAGAAATCCATCTGGCTACCTGTAATGGATCATACTGCAATCAAGAGAATCTACATGTAATTTGAGATTTATTTTCATAGACGATGATGTGAATGATGGTGAATCTAATTTCACGAAATGCATTATGGGAGTATGCTCCTTTCACTACCAACATTGAAACGGCCTAAAACGGCCTAAATCTTACGTACACTCTTTTTTTATTAAAAGCAGTAAAATTAGATTGAAGCTAGCTGTTCCTAAATATTCCTCTATCTCCAGTTTGAAATAAACTTAAATTGTTCTTACTTTAAAGACTTTACTTTAGATGTTCTTACTTTATAATGATTCGGAAGCCTGTTATCGCTATCAGTTGTAAGAGTTTTGAAAATTTTGACTATCTTGACCGTCTGATATATCTGTGTGCTGTCAATCTGCTTGTTATGAAATTATATGTTAGTCTCAAAAGTTATTTCATATAATTCTTATATTGACCTTAAAATGGCCAGCCTCACTTTGTTCTTAACTTGTTCTTAAGTTTTGGCAAAATTTGAAGCTCGTGTTCTTATGAAATTATTCATATAAATAAAGAGTGAAGCTGTGGTCAAGCTGCAGGCGTTAATTCAGGTAGAAAATACCGAGAAATCTTCTGGATTTCTCACCTGGATTTCTTCTTTGCAGAAAGGACGTTGAGCATGGAAGAACCATCAATGAATTCAGGCTGTGGTGCTCCGGCTATATCCAAGAACGTCGGTAGTAAATCAATGTTCAATACAATTTCAGTCGAGCTACGAAAATGAAAAGCAAATTGGAATTCAGATATGTTGTTGTTGGTGATAGGTTAGTTTGCCTATTCGTAAGGTATTGATTCATGCATATAGTAAGGGCTCATGCCCACGAAATAGGTTAACTAATCGAAGCAGTGCATTGATAGATGATAGGCAAATACGCTTACTATCTTTGCAAGGCAATGGTCTAGGTGCAAAGCCCAAATGACCTAGTGAATAGGTAGACTTATCGAAGCAATGCATGGATAGTTGACAAGCAAATACGCTTACCATCTTTGTAAGTTATTGGTTTATGTGCAGAGCACAAAGGACCCACTGAATATGTAGACTAATCGAAGCAGTGCATTGAAAGTTGATAGGCAAATATGCTTACTATCTTCGTAAGGTATTGGTTTATGTGCAAAGCACAAAGGTCCCAATGAAAAGGTAGAATAATCAAAGCAGTGTATTGATGGATGATAAAAGGCAAATAAATTTACTATCTTGGTATGGTATTGGTGTATAAACTTATCACTAAAGGGCCCACTGACTGAGTAGGTAGACTAATCGATCAGTGCGACCAGGAACCTTTTTCTCATAGTGTTACCACACCTCGTGATTCCTTTTGCTTTTTGGATTTTTTATTCTAGGAATTAAAGAGAGCTGGTAAATTCTCTTCTTAAGATTTATATGAAAGCTTTTACGATGTATTCAGTAAATACGGGTTGGTCGAAATGGGCCCCATAAGAAATGAGAATCGGTCGATGATTGGTTAAGTGTAAAGCAGCCAATCTTCAGTTCAGTAATACCAATAAGAATAGTGAAAGAGTAAGAGTTGGAAGACGAACTTCTTCAGTCCAAAGTATGGAGTAAATGATTTTGATCTAGAAAGTCTTGCACAAAATTGTAAAGTAAATTGTAGGCCTTACTCCCCCAATAAAAATAACTATCACTTTCAGTTTGATCACAGTCAGTCCCACTAGATTCAAGAATACCCCACACATCAAGAAGAGCATTGTTGTCAAGACCTTCCAGGCTATTGCTTCCATATTGGTTACTGTTGTTTTGAGGTTGTTAATAAGCTAATTGGCTGGATCTGATAGTGATAGGGTATTCTAGAATTACTCCGTGAATGGCAATAGTAAATCTGGATCTGAGACTTACGTTTTATTGACAGGAACCCCAGGCCCCATCACATACATCGGAACGCGAATATCAGGCTCATACAAGTGAGACTTTCCTTTCACCAGATTAAACATTCCAAGATGGTAGCCATGGTCGGAGCTGAAGAATATGTAGGTGTTGTGGAGCATGCGCATTCTGCGGATGGCTTGATGCACTTTGGCAATCGCATTATCCAGAGAGAGAAGGGTGAGGAGTCTTCTGCGGTGGAGCAAATCTACGAAGTCTCCTTTGTTCTTGTCTAGGTGTGGCCTCGATCTGATGATCCAGTGTTTGTCCTCCGAGGTCACATTGAAGTGAGGGTGTCTAAAACAGAAAGAAGTTTTGTGATAATCATCTTTCTGAATCTATACCGTCTGCGCCAGAAAAAAGTGTGCACGTTTGATAAACAATTATTGCCGTCGCACCCAAGGTAGCATGTAATTGAATATCAAAATTAAATAAATGAGAACCCTTTTTGGCTTTGCCTGAATAATTGTATTTGTTATTTTCTGAGTCAGGGACACATTACAGTTGCACAGTCATTGACTGGAGTTTACCGTTTAAGAGCATTTTGAAGGGGTAGATTCTCGCTGCATTGAAGTCTTAGAATGCTTATTGGTAAAAAAGGTTTCTTCGTCTCTGCTTGCAAGTTACAACTTAACCTTCCTAGTATGTAATCTAACTTAAGTGAGGAAGAAAATTGGTTCCTGGAAATATTTACCCGGAGGAAGGTTGAAGACTTTTCTAGACTTCAATTACTTTGCAGTTCAAAGGGAAAGGGCATTTTGTGGAACTCCTTTATTCTGTTGTCTGATACAGCTTTCAATATCTCCAAAATTATTAGAGATAAACACAAGACAAGCCGAGTAAATACATTTGGTCTTATCAAGGCTGTTTCTGACACAATATTCGACATGATAGTCACCACTTATCATGACAAGCCTTTGATATTTAGTGGGGCAACGTTTAAACAAGAAAAGTCCTCAGACGTAAAGCTCTTGCCAAGAAAAGCATTCTAAGAAAATATTTTGGAGAAGGGTAGGGGTGACAAATTGATGAAAAATCACTTTAAATATAAGAAACAGACAGGCTGAGTTAGAGCCAACTGGTCGTATGAAGAAACGTATAACTGTGTGCAAGGCCTTGTGGGTAGCAAAGGCCTTTATGAATAAACATTTAGCTGGATAACTACCTTGGTGCTTTCACATTTTTCAGCAGATCCATGTGCTTCGGGGCAGGATCCTCTGGTCCATGCGGAGCAGCATGAGATATAACCATCATCACTGGTTTGTGGTAGTCCCTGATTTTCGACTGCCTGAAGAACTTGAGTGAGGCATCGGTGATGACGTTGGTGAAGTAATCTCGTTTGTAGTTCGAGCCGTGCCACTCCATCTTACCGTTTCGATTCAGAGTGTAGTTGTAGAAACGACTGTTCTTGACTAGGCCACTCCACTCGTCCCAGCCTGGCGGGATGTAGTCACCGGAGTACTGGTTTAGATATTTCCCAAAATAAGCTGAAAGAGATAACATCAACTATATTATTGGATCATCAACCCTGGCATCATATTCACGAAAGAGCAGCACTAAAAAAATGATTCACGAATCAAAAATCAAACTAGATTTCTCAAAAAGTAAGATTTTGGTTTGATGTGGAAGATTTATATGCCTAATTTCCCGATAAGCTTTTTGCTTAGAGTATGAAAAACGAAATGTTAAGTTAGAAAGTTGTAATATCTTGAAAGTATTAGAAGTCTTTTTACTTCGGATCAAAGATTTTGGAGAGGAAAATACATAATAGTATTATTTATAAAAAAGATATTTCGAGAAAAAGGCTACCAAGACACTACAAAAACACATCCTCGATCTCGTTTGAGAGTTTTGATAGAAATTCTAATAACACAATCATTGTATCACTTTCTAAAAGAGACCTTCCTTAACAAAAAAGTCTTGCTCAACCCAGATCTCTCATCCTACAATGTCTGCTCCACAGATTTGGTTCTCGCAGAGGAAAAGTGAACAGAAGTATAACCTTCCCTAATTTTCAGGACACCATCATTACACGCTTTTTATTTTATAAGGAACCTACCTCAAGGCCTAGTACTAAAAGTTCCTTAAATTTTCTATTGTTCTCCATTATTACAGGAAACAATAGAGCAAAAGAATCCATTGTATTTCACAAGAAATTCTAGTTCTAGGTTCCTTATAAACAGTTCCTTGTAAGAAAAAAAGCGTGTATCTTAACAAAGTAAAACTTGTTTAAAAAGTTTAGGTTGGTAAGCCTGTGCACAGAATAGAACACCTTCAAGAACTACAGTTTTCAAGGGACAGTGTCTGTGACGCTGGCTAAGATTGGTTGGCAATACCATGGATGTATTGCAAGCATTTTTCCCCTAGGTCTTTCACTCTGAAATTTCCAGACCGGCCCATAAACTCGAGGATTGGCAAAGACTAATCTTACACCCACACAAATCATCTTAACTAAAACATATTCAAAGCGTCTAATCTACGGCTGAAGAGATAAACTTTGCAATGAGGAGAAATCTCATATTTAACTAAGACATAGAAATAAGATTGGAGACAAGTAATCTTAATCAAATAGGGTGAAATTTGAAATCTCTTGCGACCACTCCCTGTCTTGGCAATAGCCCCGGGGAACTTGGGCTCTCTCCGTAGGTACTTGGGGATAAGCTATATATATGCTAAGGGTATCCTCTCCAGTGGTGTCATGTCATTTCATGCTATATGCTGGTGGTGGTGGTGCAGCACATTTGCCCTGCAAAAAACCTGCACATCAACCATATCCCCTGTTGTGAGGCCCCTGGTTGTTTAGTAAAATTTAGACTTGACTGCACTTTAGTGAACAGAGTTTTGTTGTACAGCCGATATTGAATTGAATTGACTTGCAAGATAGCAATGGCAACATTTCAAATGGGAATGGATTTAAATGCAATTCACACATCACTGATGAATTCATGTTGTGGGTTTGGGGAGTTTTGCCAACAACTGTCCGTGCCTGTGGCCTCAATTAAAGGAAAGCATTTAACACTCTTAGTATTTGCTGTAACAGGGTCCTTGTAACAATTTCAAATGAGTGTGACATCATTACTAATAATCCCTTAGGCCCTCGGGATATTGGTCGGTAAATTTGACTTTCTTATAATCACACACCCCACCGATATTACCATATTCAAAGAGTCATCCTACGTAAGCCAAGGCTGCAACGATGATCATTTATTCATGAAAAGCAATCTTTCACCGAAATTCAGACATGGAAGCAGAGGTTCAGACCATTTGAAACAATAACGCACGTCGAGTTAGTCTTAAATAAATCCATGAATTCGCCATCTTAATCCTGAAGGCTAAAACAACATACATTTGAGGACTTAAGTTTATGCCTCGGTTTATGCCTTGTGAATTAATATCTTAGGTGGGTTTTGAAATCCAATTGGTTCATTAGTTCTTCTTTGTTTAAGAAATGAGATTTCAACTTCTGAAACGCCGCACATTTTGTTCTCACAGAACTGCACAGGGTTGAAAAGAGGGCAAGGTCAGGGTCATTGAATATGACCAGCACACTTCGAGGGCTCAATCCATGGATACCACGATTGTAACATGTCTCAACTAGATCTTGAACCCAGAACGTTTTCCTCTAAAACCCATTGCACCAACTCAAACCCAAAATTTGAATAGTAGGAGTAGGAGCATTTTTTAAGCAACTCTAAAATGGTAGTACGATTGAACAATCATGCCAATTCAGAATGAAGGGTTGGATGTAATGGAGAAAACAGAGAAATGAATGTATGCTGTTGTTTGGATGGATATATATGATACGAAAATCTTTCCCCTATCAAAAATAACTGGAAAAGTAGCAAAGTCCTCCAAAGGCCAGTCTCATTTTCATAATCTAGTCATTTGTTAGCCTTTGAGCCCGTCCAACCAAATGGACCCATTATTAATAATAATTTTACTTCATGTTTCCTTATGCTAGTTTGAATAAGACCCTGTACTTTGTTAGCAATAACATTGAATAATTATATCATCATCATCATTATCATGGGAGTACCTCCTAGCCTCGAAATCAAATAGGAAGATCTACATTGCTAAGTTACAGTTGTAGTTTGAGTCCTAAAACAGTTAAAAAGTTCAGGATATATCGACTGTGTAGCAAGCTCAAGCAATAGGCTTTCGTAAAAGAAGATAAAGGGCTCTTGTCAACCACATAACAGATATCGTGTAAAACCACAGCAAATTCAAGAACAGCCACTGAGCATGGATACTCATTTACACCTAAATTCAAAGGCCTGTCTTTCAAGATATAGACATCAATAGGAGAACCTGATAGCAATTTAGGCCCATGTTATCCGCACTCGTGGCTATTGATATAGTACGTGAATGAGAGATGACGAAGATAGGCGTTCCATGTTTCGAAATAGGCCATAAATCTTGCTGGAAATACGCAAACCTCACACAGACTTTTGAGCGTTTGTGAAAATGTCATTAACGACATGGTTATCAGTGATGGGAGGCAAGAGGAACAGACAAAGTATCTGCATTTCTCCAGATAGATTGGGTGCAGTGGCATTCACCTGTTAAGCAACTGTTTGGTACTAAAGATATTGGACATTTAGGGTTGGGTACCGAAATAACTATCACTTGCTAGGGAAATCTAGTGGGCTGTAATTTTCAATTTGAAGATTTATGTGCGCGAATGGGTGCAATAAACACACTAGGATTTCATACTGTAATACCAAGATGAAATCAGAAGAACTACTCTCCTTAATTTATCTTGATAATACTGAATGAACATTCATTGTGATGCATGCTAGGACGCAGTGTGCTAGTGTTCAAGGTTTCAGTGTACACTTAATCAAGTATCAATTTCTTATGGAGATCGATAGATAGATGAAAAAATAGTATATCGCTAAGAGTGAGAGCTACCCTGTTACCGTTGGAAGTAGGGAATGTTATGGCCTATCGAAGGCTAGCACATACACTCTTTTTTTTCATAAGAACCAGTAAAATTGATTTGAAGCTGGCTGTTCTTAAGTATCTTTTTTTCAGCCTGAAATGTTCTTAAATTGTTCTTACTTTTACAATGGTTGGGAAGCCTTTTTTGCTATCAGTAGTGTTAATTGTTGCAAAATTTGACTCTCTTGACCATCTGACAATATATGTGTGCTGCCAATCTGCTTGTTTTGTAATTATTTCTCAGTCTTATGGTTATTTCATAAAATTTTCATATCGAGCCAAAAATGGTCAGCTTCGGTTTGTTCTTAGCTTGTTCTTAAGTTTTGGCCGAATTTAAGGCTGGTGTTCTTATAAAATTGTTCTTATAAAAAAAGAGTTTACAACAAACTCTTACAATCCAACAAAGTTGTCTCCATCAATAGTTTTTGGAATGCAATAAATTCAGACGCCTCTCAAGCTCTTCCAACTGAAAATTTCGAAATTTCTCCACATTAATCATCAAGAAACCTAAACACACTTGTGGAAAAAACACCTGAAGGCCCTGGCAGCCACATTTGAATCGAGCTGACGTGTGAAGCCAGAATTGAAAGCTGTGTGGTCCGATGCCTCATAATAACCAAGAATCCTCCTATTCTTCAGGCGTCCTGTTACAACGTGTCGACTGTCTTTCTTTCAGTGTCAAATGCCTTGTTGGTTTTTACTTCTCAAAACAACCTTTTTGAGTGGACGCATGTGTTGATAATCATGACGAAAATGACGTCATAACGGTAACTTTTTCAATCACATTGGTATTTTCACACAGATGTCATAACGGTAACGCTATCAATACATATTGGTATGTTTACACAATAACGCCATTGACTAAAGAAATGGCATTGCAACTAAATTGATAGCAGCAACTGAACGCTAGACTGTCGTCAAAGTCTAATTTTCGCCAAATCTGTGCTGCGAAGGAAAATATGATGCGAAGAAGGAAGCTGTTGCCAGATATTTAAGCTTTGTTACTACACCTTCTCTTTGTAAACTACTCCTTCCCTGCATTCGTGCTACTATGGTAGAAACATAAAGGCCTTAGGCCAACCTGAGCGAAATTCCCCAACAGCTCGCTCAACCAAGTACCGAACAGGCCTTACGTTGACCTCGTAATTTCAGTCACGGCACGCAATGCACTTTGGTTACTAAACCAACTAAAGCAGCTAGACTGCTGCTAGGAAATTCTGTAGAACGTTGAAGATTTGGTAGCTATGCGTTGCTAAGAGGCATATTCCCATCATGCATTGCGTGAAATGAGACCTGCCATATTATGGAGAATCACCATTATAGCCAGCCTCGTTTGCATTTTCACACGCCCAAAGGTCTTTTACATTTTGGAATCTTCCTGGTTAGAATTGAAACAAATCGCAGACTATCAAATTCTAAGTGAATAGGGTCAGTCAACGCTTATCTGCACTGTTATCGATCAGTTTGACTGCTCGCCACCGCCAACCGTGAGGTGAGTCGCGAGCCTTTTGTTGTTGTTTGGATGGTCCTCCTGTGACGCTCTCGGTGCAGAGCAAACTGTCAACAGCGAATGTGAAAGTGAGCGTCTCCAGTCTTGTTGTTCATGTCTGGAGATGTCTCGAGATGTCTTTAAAGGCGGTTTCTAGATTTACTCACACATGCACCCATGCTTGGAGTTATAAGTAAACACGCTTTTCTATTTGTACGGAGCAAAATAACCCTGTGTACAAGATCTTTAGGAATGGGAGAGGAGGTTTCGCGTTCTCATTTCTCAATGTTTTTCCAGCCTAGTTCATTCTTCATCTTACCTTATTCGACTTTAAGCGAGTTTCATGAACTAACGAGGGTTCATAGTATTTCAGCATGAAAATAGGGTGTGCTTATCCTTAACTTGTTCCTTATAAAAAACGTTGGGAAGACTTTGGAATTCGCATCGAGTTGTGCTCAATCATAGATCAAAATGAAACTGGTAAGTGCAATGCATGCTGGTTATTTAATCTACAAGCCCAGGAAAGTTATGAACGATTGTAGTCAACCCTTCACTCGAAAGGAGCCCTGCCAAGAAACAAAGACTCAGCACAGGGGAAATTGAAAGTCACCAGAAAGCAAATAAGCCTTCGAATCAAAAAATTCCAAAATGAGTTTTTCATTTTCCCGATTATTGATTGAAAACGGAAGAAACTTTGGCTTGGGAATTGTGCAGGAGAATTTGTTGAGGAATTGAGCAAATTAGAGGAACTAAGAAGGAAATAGTTGGAGATTTGAGGTGTGGGATGATGTTTAAATATTAAATCATCTGCAATCCCATTAGATGGAATAAATTTAATGACCCGTCTCAGCTAAAGCTCCTACGCAGTCGATTTTGCGCGTCAAGCTCAGGGTTGCGAAGCTACGGTGATAAACTCAAAGAGCACAAAAACAGCTTTAAAAGGGGTAATCTAAAAAGGGGTGAGTTGGAGAATTACAGGACCATCAATGTGGGTAACAAAGGACCTAGGGATTTTAGGGGCCTTGTAAGAACTAAGAAATGAATGATTTTCATAACTATAAGGATTCTCTCGGTGGAAATTAGGCCCCTATACATGTAATTATTCTAGGGGCTAGTCAATCTCTCGACCAGACTGGTTGCTAAAGTTATGGGTCTGTCCTGTAAATGTAGCCTTGAGAAAGTGAAGATCAGGGCAATAACCTCGTACTGGTAATAGGGCGAGGGACATTCCATCCAGATTATATTGTACACAGATAAGTTACGTCATCACTACCCAGCAAATACGTCATTAGTACCCAAGCCCTGTGCCTCGAGGAGGAGGGCAGAGCAGACAGGCCTGAAACAAGGAAATCACTGCAGTGGGGAAATCAGCATATTTCCTAGACATGAAACATAATACGCGGAGAAATAATAAATCGGTATTTCACCACACATGAAAGGCCTTTCTTCGTCACGGCGTTTTCATGAGTTTAGTGGCAATCTTCCTTCAATTTCTAAAACCTGAATCACTTTAAATTTGCAGATGGCTCTAGCAAATCTAAAAGGCAGACAGCGGTGCTTTTCACAACCCAAACCACCATTTTTGCATAAACAAATGGATAATTTTGTGTATGTTAACCTTTTCATGAAGAAATTTAGAAAATCCGAAAATCACTTTAACGGCGATCGCCAGATACAGGGCGAGGACTTCCTCTACGACATTCTTAGCACAAAAATGTGGAGAATTTAATACTTCCAAATAGTAGCTCAAGATCGCCGGAACAAAATGCAGTGACGTTTTATTGCTACGAATGACGATATAAGGAATTTCTATCACTCTTATCAGGTTTAGCCGGGTTTTGTGAGCGTAATTTGACTGGTCTTTACAACAGCCCTCTCGATCCTGAGAATAATCGTTTAATGTCTTTCGAAGGGTCAGCACTTTTAACCCAGGGTCGTCTCACCCAATTACTTCCATTTTCATGAGCCATGTGATCCTTATCCTGTGCAGAGTCTCAGAACTCAAGGAAGAAGATAGGAAATAATCAGTAAATGGACGATTTCCAGATCTTGTGGGAAAGATTTATGCACATTTCTAGATAAAAACCAAGATAGCTAAGGTCAGAATCTTGAAATTGCTAAGAATTGATATGGCTTGGGTCGGTCTATTGAATGGATTACACGGTAGCTCAGTTGGTAGAGTCGTTGAGGTGCAGAGGTTGTGGGTTCACCATAATTTCCTTACTGACAAGGCCTTTTGGGTTACAGTGCAAGTATCAAATTTTAAAGTGTAATGTGTGTAGATTGCTAATTATACTTGAATCTACATGAATTTCATTGGCAATCGACAAACTTTTTTAGTACGCAGTTCACAGTGTACAGGCTATGCAATCCTGAGTGCTGTGATCCCTGTGATCACAAACTCACAGTGGAGCCTCACAATGGGTGTGATGTGCATCATTTTGAGGCGGAGGCTTTTGAAAAAGGGGCAACAAGGCTAAGGCTAAGATTGGGGTTTATTGCCTTGACCAACGACTGTCATCCTTGCTCCTGACCAATTTTCTTATTTAGGCCAATTCCTTATTTCTTTGTAATATATATCATTAATTGTACAAACTTTATGTATCAAAACCAATAAAGTCAGTCGATTTTAAGCGTAGAATCCACAGTAGACTCTTCTTTGGCGTTTTCTTTGCTCAAGTTTGGGTTTTGGTGTAATTTGAGGCACACATTCTTTGAGAATTACTTTTTATAGGAGAGGAAAGTCAACGTTGAAGTTTGAGGCCTGTTTTCTTAAAAAAGGTTCTTTGTTGTAACGAAGCTCCAGTTCATGTGTTACTGCAATATTGTTCGTTTAAAAACATAGTGCAAGGTCAAATTTGAGGCTCGTGTCCTCATTAAGTCGCTCAATAAACAAGAGTACATAGAAAAACTCATGTGTTTATGTGGTTAAAATCGTGACCAAGATCTTGAACTTTACATGTAAACATTGTGATGGATCACACTATTAATAGTGGGCAAATCAAAATGCCTTTAATGTTTAAATATTTAAACTTCTTTTGTGACTTTTATTAATATTTGATGGAGAAAAAACACGATTCATTCAAACAATTTTTGATACAATTTTTTTTTTAGGGAAGAAAGGAATTTGAAAGAAGTCGGTCAAATCTATCCGGTTTTTTATAAGAAACGCAAACATCATCCTAAACTTTGGGTCAGAAGTCTCCTAAACTTTCTGAGACAAAAACACAAGTTCACCACCGTAGAGCCCGGGTCTAAATACGCATTTTAAACAGATTTGAGAAGGATGGGGTGTATATCTTAAAAAAACAAAAAAAATCAAAAACAAATAAATGCTAGTTATACTTGAAAAAAGCGTTATTACAAGGAAAACATTCGTCATTATCATGATTCAGAAACTTATGTTTGCTACATTATGTAGTTGTGTTAATTGTTGCAAATTTTGACTTCTTGACCTGTCTGATGTATTCATATCTTACAATTTCTTACTAGCTTAGGTTTGTCTGCTATAGTATATTAGATTAAGGGTGATTAAGGCCTACAAATCTATTTCTAAAGAAATTCTTATTTATCAGTCTCAATTTTTCCTTAGCCTGTTCTTAAATTTTGGCAAAATTTGAGGCTCGCGTTCTCATAACATTGTCCATATAAAAAAGAGTGTAACCTTTTAGGCCCATGAATGAATCTCAAAAAGAAAAAAACAGGAAGAAAAGAGCGGAAAAATTGGAAGTAAAAACAAAAGCAATAAACTCACCTGTTCGGTAACCAGCTTCTTGCATCAACTTCCCGATTGTATTCTGCTCGGGGCCTTTCCTCCATTTCTTGTCCCCACAAGTGGCTTTATTGGAGTTGACATGATGATTATGAGCGTATCTGCCAGTCAAGATCGAGGACCTGGAGGGGCAGCAAATGCTGCTCGTCACAAAAGCGTTCTTAAACTCGGTTCCCCCTTCGCGTAGCAGTCTCTTCGTCTTCAGCATGATCTCTGGAGAGCCAAGGGCGACATCCAAGTCATCAGCCATGATGAAAATAATATTCGGCCTGTTCTCTTGTCGGTAATTTCTGTTTCTTCGTCGCTTATGTCTCGATCTTCTTGTCTGCACAGTTATAACCTCAAAAGCCAGGACCACTTGTGATAAAAGCAGGAATATCTCTGACAGCTTCATGTCTAAATCGGCCAAACCGGCGTGTAATTACTATATAATTAATAGGCAATATATTGATAAGAGTAACTTTCAAATTTAGACCACAAGTCTTTCGTCAAAATGTAAAATCGCGAAGATTTATGTCTTGTCTGACCCTTCACAAGCCTTTATCCAGCGTATCTGCAAAATTTTCGCTATTCAGTAATACACCACAACCTGATCTATTGAAGAGAATCTTAATTCCAACGTAAATTCAGCCTGTCCAACTCTTCGAGTCACAGAGCCCACAATGTGATCTTTGGAAGCAAATTCTAATTCAAACGTAAATTTTGGTCTGTCCGTCTTTAGCTGTTGTGTCCACCAAACCCGAGCTTCTCAGGCAAACTTCAACTCAAACAATAATTTTGACACATTTACCATGTTTATTTTGGATGATTTATTGCTGTTCATCCAACCACAGAGCCATCAATCCAAGTCGAAACAGAGTTTTCACAAAATATTCATCTATTTCCAATTGTTAAACTTTCACAGTCCAACTTTCTTATTAATTTCAAACATTCCACAAGTACGTATGTTTCTTTCAGACAAAATAATATCTGACAACAAAACTTTGTTTCTCTTCAAAATAACTTTCAAACTCTTTACAGATTATCTCTGTAAACTTGATAAGTCAGAGTTTGCATAAACACATTGAACGTTTTAATACTCCAATTTCCTATCGCGTAGTTCGATATCATTTCATTTCATTGCAATTAATTCGAGAGGCAAAATATTTCACAAAAGACGAAATCCCTCCATAAAAGTTAAACTTTTGAGTTTATTTCGCCACACGTAACTTTAAACACAATCTTTAGGACAATTCGGTCGTTTATACTCACAAATCACATTCCACGTTGCTATTCCTGTCGACAAAACAGCAGTCCTCCCGAGTCCTCATAAAACACTTTCAATTGCTCTCTATAAAATTGTATTTCGGACGTTTGAAAGGCAAATATTTCATGGGCACTCGAAATCCCGAGCTGGACGATTTCTCAACGATTGTGATTCGTACTGAAGTCAGCCCTCTTCGAGCGTTGTTTTCTTTCTGTCAAACCTTCAAGATAAACTGATAATTTTCACGATATCTGCAGATTATATCGAAATCCCCAAGAGAAACACGGGGATACTCAACTCGTTATGACGGGGCTTTCTTTCAACACCTCCCCTTTTGTCACGGTTTTCTGTATTGTTCGCCTCGAGTACACATAATTTGCATATTTTAATTTGCGAACCGTTTAAAGGATCAGTGCTGTTTCAGACCAGATTTTCGACTTGATAAACCGGAAAACGACAGGAGTGAAATCTGCTCGGTTCGCGCTGTTCGCGGAATTTTTCGACATGTGCACTTTTTTATAAGGGCACAATCATACCTCGATTAAGAACACAGTCTTTGAAGACCCTATAGAGAACTGCTCGAAAAAATGCCATCGTTTACTATTTATGCCCAGCTTTTAAAAGTAAACATCAATAACAACACCAAAACAGTAAACCAGTAAACAACAATATTCTCTAATGCAGGGGGCTACCCCCACCACCATAAAAACTGCAAAATGGTAAATGGCGTTTACCATGCCGTTTCAGCAGGGGAGGGGGGGAGGGTAAACCAAATTTGAAGAACGTTTAGAGGATATCCTCTATATGAAAGTACTTACTTTTGGAACTCCATTTTGCCCCCAGGTCCCCTAGCCCCTAAGCAGGTACGACAGACATACTTTCCAGGAATCTCAGAACCTTACGATTTTCAGGGCTGACGCATGGAGAATTGACATTCGCTTATAAAAAAGCGAGTTCAGGACCCCAAAGGAGCAAAAAGTGTAGAATTGTCCACAGGGCAAGATCTAAACCTGTTAATTGAAGCACAGGAGGTGCTGCTGTACATCGAGTCATGATGGAATTAGTAGTTCGGTTGTGAGTTGAATGGAAATCGCAAACCTGTCACGCACAGGCAAACCCAGGAGGACGAAGTCACAAATCCCATCTCTGTGTTCAATCCAAATCACAGGAGAATAAATGTATTCGAGTTCAGTTTAGAAAAATGAAATCTAAGAAACAATACAGTTTAAGAAACAAAATCTTAGGCATTCAAGTACTAGCAATATTGAGCTTTCAGCGCATACCCAAGGACTGTTTACGGTATGTTGGTAAGTGGGGAGTTTTGTTTTAGGTTAGGTACAGGGGCGGATCCAGGGGAAATCCTGACTACTGCTCAGATTGGTCCAAGTGACAGAATCATTGATTTTTTAACTTAGAGGCTAAATAAGAAGAAAAAAAATACTGGGCATGATAATCTAAAACTGACCATGAGGTCATAAGTCAATTGATAGTCCCTTCTAAAAACTGAGCCCTTATTACCTTCCAATGAATTTTTCTTGTAAAAAACGAAGAAAAATAAACTTTTCCATTTAGAGTACTAACATTTTTTCACTGAGTTTCTTATAAACTGTACTGAATTTATGCCCCCCCCCCCCACACACACACCCCAGGGTTATCAATCGGCGCACTTTTTTAGGTGCAAAACGAATAGCTACGTAAGAGTAACCCAAAATAGTAAAAGTCGTAGTGATGAGTTTTGATTATTGCTGATATTGGATTGTCTAATTTGTGTTTCTGCTTTGAGTATTTCACACATTTTCTGACAGTCCAACTATTGCTTCAGTAATATCGTTTCCGGTCAGTTTCCGTGCAAGGTGCGAAGTTTTGCACAACAGGAGTTTGTTATGATTGGATCTTCGAGTCAATTAGGAATGCACTATTTTCATAAGAGCAACTACAAAGCAACTACACGCATTTTTTATAAGCAAGTCAGTACTCGATAAGACAAAAAGTTAAGCAATTCGAGAACTGGATAGAAGAATGCTAAGCAATGCAAAAAATTTAGTTCTGATCCAACTAACAATGAAAATCTTGAAGCAGCTATAGGGATGTAGGTTATAGTGGATATTAGTAACCCGGGTACACTTTTGTATGCAAGATACCACCAACATTCGTTGGACAACAACTTGTGAGCTAGCCCTGAGATAGTGCCCTAAGAAACCAATTTTCAAGTAAAAAAGCTAAGCAATTGCTAAGCAATTTGAGTACTCAAATGTGCCCTCTAGCTAAGCAATTTTCAGTACTGAGCTCGAGCTGAAATTACTTATAAAAAAATGCGTGTAGTCTAGTACACAGTCGTATGGTAAAAATGTTAATCGAACTTATGTTACCCGGGCAGTAGCAGTTTAAGCGAGGCTAAGGATAGGGTTGTAGTTATGGGGCAATAGACAAAAGCGTACTTAATTTGATCAAATTGTCCCCAACCAATCAAGAGCATTCGAATTACACTTTTTCATAAGAGCCAGTAAAAGTGATTTGAGGCTGGCTGTTCTTAAATATTCGTCTATTTTTAGGCTGAAATGTTCTTAAATTGTTCTTACTTTTACAATGGTTGGGAAGCCTATTTTGCTATCATTAATGTTAATTGTTGCAAAGTTTGACTCTCTTGACCATCTGACATTATCTGTGTGCTGTACATCAGCTTAGTTTTATAATTGTTTCTCAGTCTTGTGGTTATTTCATAAAATTTTCACATTGAGCCAAAAATGGTCAGCTTCGGTTTGTTGTTAGCTTGTTCTTAAGTTTTGGCCAAATTTGAGGCTGGTGTTCTTATAAAATTGTTCTTATAAAAAAGAGTTTATTAAATGGACCAATATGAGTGTTCCATTTCAAAACCTAGCTTAGTTTTAGCTGGTTAATTTTCCCTAGTCCTTGTTTTTACGAATTTTCCCTAGTCCTTGTTTTGAAAAGTTACTAGCACCCAGGCCTCTCCTCCACACGTACAAAAAAATGACGTTGTAGAACACGAAGACGGGGGGGGGGGGCAGTCTACAGTTTATCAAATTTGTGCATTGTAAAAGCCTAAAACTGAAACCGAAAGTCATTATAGAATAGTGACGTTTCATGAACAACATTGTTGAAAGAAGGTCTTTTGAAAATTCAGATATGATTCTTCAAAATTCGAAATATCCGGAATATTTGTCCAATATTCCCACGAAAATTTTCCCTGAGAGACAACAGCCAGTGCCAAGCCCTGGTTTCCTAGCTTAGAAACAGAACTCCGAAAAGTAATTACAACGGTGGAATGCAACTCTCAGTCTAATAAACTTCAATTTGCGATACGATCTTTTTCTTTCTAAAATGAAAGGAAAATTAGTCACAACACATTGACAATCTAGCCACCACAACTTTCTGCTCAATGGGTATAGCGAAAACACGGACCGGTCAGGGGCGAATCCAGCCACAAAAGTGAGGGCTGTCAGGACAAAACAGAAATCTTGAATGTGTAGACGATAGGACATAGGCTAGGATACATATGGATAATATATGCCAGGAAAATAAATCTCACTGTCTACTACAGGGCAGATGTCTTTCTCAAGTTTCCCCCAAGAAAGCAGTGGACAGGAAAATGCCCTGACTCACTAATATCGTCTCATTATTATCGTCTCTGACTCATTAATATCGTATCTTACCAGACCCTCTCACACCAGGAAAAATGGACTTATTGGTTTTTCAAACTAACACTGACTAATTCATCTGTTCAACCTCCGGAAAGTGCCGCGGACTGCAACTAATCCTGGATAAGAACCACACCTAAAAACCTAAAGACCCATGGCTAGAAATCTAACGTCACAAAGTCATCTTATGAAAAGCGAGCCAGGTACAGAGCTTTACACCCAGAAACGTTGAGTGGGACATGGGAAGGAAAATTGGGAAAGACACATGAGAGCCCTCAACCAAATGGGACGCCACCAATCATAACGTGTCATTCAATTTAAGGACAATTTTAGGAAAATTTTGGTTTGATCAATCAAATAAATACTTGATATACTGAATAGAGTCCCTTAGGGTCCCTCGCAATTTCTGTACCCCTGTTATCACTTTCCTCGTTCCACTTCTTGTAGGTGCACCTGAAATATACCGCAAGGAGACAATGTAGTTATAGTAATTAACGATATCATTTCAGTTTTCTAGTTTTAGGTAGTTGGTTTAAATCAGCTGATAAATTAACTGCTACCTATTATCAAAGTTATAAAAAAGATGTTTCCTGGCCCGTAAAGGGTTCTTATTTGTCGAGAGAAGTACTCATTTTTAGCATTTTAGTGCTCAACACCCTAATCTGATCCGGCGGAGGGAGCTTTCAGTGCTGAAAATCCAGATGCTTCAATAAATAGATGACTATGGTCACATCTACAGGTGGATTAAATTGACCAATCAGGTGAATGACTGGTAGGTGAGAGACAGCCAATCATCGCTGGGAGTCCAAAAAGAAAGAACCATGCTTCGGTAGGAACTTTCAGCATTGAGTAAATGTTTTAGTTTCAGGTTTCTCATAACAATTCGGCTTATTTAACTCTGATAGTCTGAGTTTTAGTCATGACCCTGGTGAAAGAGAGATTTCCACGGGAATAGTATATCTTGAACGTGTTATGCTATAGTTACCTTATCTTTGCGTTATTAATTTCGTTACGGTTTGAAAATTGATTTTAGGAGATTACGTTAATTACATACGAGCCGCGCTATGTGGTTTGGTTGTCTACTTGGGGTCTATGCAAAGACAACACAAGCAAAATTCGCATGCCGATACTGAATCTAGTTATTAGTAGTGCCATTTTACGACGGGGGAGTGACTTATTTTAGATGTGCGTTTTGTTAAAACAACAGAAAAACAATAGTCTCAACAGCAACAACAAAATAATCATTCTCCAACAACTGCAACCACAAAATATCACTCTCCATTAACCACAAAAAGAATATGCACAACATATTTAGTATAGGACTTGCTTTTTTTAGATGTACGTTTGTTAAAAACAACAGCAACTACAAAATCATTATCCAACAATAGCAACCACAAAACATAACCCTCCATACACCACCACAAACAGACTATGCACAGTGACACCATAATCAGTATAGGAGTTGCTTTTTTAAAAGTACGCTTTGTAAAAACAACAGAGAAATACATAAAAACAACACCAGGAACCACAACATAATCACTCTCAAACAACAGCAACAACATAATCCTCCATGCACCACAAATAGAATATGCACACCATGAAAATATAGTATAAATAGGTTGAAAGGGGAAATTATTTTCTTCTTTACAAATGTTTGTAACATGTCTGAACGGGTTTGCTGCGATCCCACGCCCTTTTCGGGATTCGGGCAGCCTCGCCACTTGATCAATTGAGCTGTTTAGGCCACTATTTGGTGCAGCTTACCCAGCTGATGAATTCTGAACGACTTGGGTTCTGAACCTCCACTTGGTGAAATGAAAATCAAGGATGTCTAGTGAGAAGTCGTTTTCAAAATTCTTGATTTAAAAATATTTCTGTAGCGCAAATTGGTGCAATAAACACACCAGGACCTCATAAGATTATGTACAGTGATGTAGCTCATGCTACTTTCTTATATGACGACGTAACTCAAGTTTCAAGTTATCAAAATTAAATTGATATTGAAATAGAAGTCTTACCCAGTTACGCCCTCTCTTATATAAATTCATCTTGAAACACCCTTAGCCTCGACATGATGCGTAGCTAATTCCCAAAGCCTGCATTGCTTCTAGAAACAAAGGGGATTGCTTTGTGAGTTCGAAAGCAATTTTAACTTTGGGCTTTTGCTGCCCATTATGTCGAGGCTAAGGTTGTTTCGATATGAATTGCTAAAGAACTGACGCAATTGTCAAAGGGGTCTATTGAAAATTACTATCGTGTGCCTATAGGGAAAAAGGCCTGGTCTTTATACTAGCCAACACATAATAAAGAAACTCACTTAATCTCTCAGTTGAAAGGGAGAATCACTTCTTTCTTTTGCCTATATCTTTTATATTTTGCAAGAAATTTTTATTCCATTCAAAAACTTATGAATTGAAAGATAGGGCATTTTTATGACGGGTCTGAAAGGGCTAAATCCTGCACCCCTTACAAGAGTGGAGAGGTGTAGCCGCTTGGAATGATTTGGTCACAGAAATGAGGCAGCCACATAACACAATACATAAAACCAATAGAGACTGAAAAGTTGTTAACGCTTATACGTCTCGCCCAGTTTGAAAGTACAAAGACGAATTGGAATTCTTTGAAATTCCTGGTGTTTCTTGTTTGGGCTACGCTTAAACACGCCCCTAGAAGTATGCATAGTATTGTAGGTTGGTAAGTACAGTAGGCTAGGTACCTCTTAGGTGACATCAACAAGTTTACTCATTCAAATTCAAATCCAAACTACCTTCAAACTTCTGCAACGCTAACTATTAGTCTCAACCCTAGATGATAGACCATTCTGCAGAAGATGTCAGATTTCATTCATTTCACTTCGCGCAACGCCCGATGGGAATGTCTGCCTTAGTAACGCATAGCTACCAAAACTAACGACTCCAGTTTTAATCTTCGGACGGGGGACTTGCTTCTGATGGCGAAATCTTACGTCAAAGAAGAGCTCGTATCCTACAGAGGGGTTAAAATTACTCAAGGTGTTATTTTGAAGAAAATGTCCCAAGACAGGACATTAAATTTGCTACAAGGGGATAAGATGCTCCCAACAGAGGGGGGCTTCTACCTATCCTGGCTGAACTACGGACGGTAAGGGCCGTTTATATTGAAAAAGTCAGAAAAGTGTATTGTGAAAGTATGGGAATGAGGTTAACATGCCAGCCTCTCACCACGCTATTTTCAGCCCTCATAAACCAAAATCAATCTATAACCAAATTAGAAAATATCTTATTGAATAATGAAGCTACAAACAAATAAATGTTAAGTTGTTTGCTGGTTGCAAATAAAAAAAGGGGGTATTTTTACTCAAGACTCGAATTAATGGTTTTTTCGTGGTGGTTCATCACATCAGCAACCTCAAGGCCCAATAAGATTCTGGAGTGAATCCTGCATTTTAATAGAGCATGGGGACAAAAAACATCAAAATCGGAAATAACATGTTCATGTTCATGGCTTTCTTGTTTGTGTTGTTCTTGTTGATGATTTCGACGTTGTTTTTGTTTATATTGAGCTGTTGGTGGTAACAAATAAGCAATATTGTAAATATGATTCAGTGATTTTGTAAAGAGATTTGGGTGATTGTGATGAAGTACATATACAAGCCTATTATCGAAAGTTTTAGGAATAATATATGGTAATAGAGGGTTTTCTTAAGTTGTTCTTGATTAGAAGTTAAATGCAAGAGCAACTTTTTTCATGGAGGGTCAAGGTATTATCTTGGTGAACAGCTCGCCCAGCAACTGACATTGAGCTGCGATAGATAAGCAAAAGAATTAATGTAGCTATCTTAGGAGAAAGAGCTTCAGAACTTTACCATAATATAAACACCCTTTCTGCCTTACACCTTACTGCTTGTTACTCAGCTCCACCATACAGTAGAATCCCTACAACTCGAACAAGCAAGGGACGATCAAAATAGTTCGAGTTATCGAGTGTTTGAGTTATCGAGGCTCTCGATAACATGAATACAGTTCAAGGGGAATGCCAAATCTGTTCGAGTTAGCGAAAGTTCGAGTTATTGCAATTTGGAGTTATGAGGATTCTACCGTATATACACCCTTACTGCCTTGCATACTACCATACATAACCCTTACTGCCTTGCATACTACTTACTATATACCCTTCTGCCTTGCATTGCATACTACCTACACCCTTACAGCATGCATGTATACATGTATACTAGTTTACCTACCATATACCCTTAATGCTTGCATACTATCATACATACCCTTACTGTTTGCATACTACCACCATGTCTTGCATACCAAGCATCATACATCCTTACTGTTTGCATGCTACCATAAATACATCCTTGCTACCTTGCATACTACATGCATACTACCATCATGTACCGTTACTGCCTTAGCTACATCTTACTGCTTGTCACTCAGAACTACCATACGCACACCCTTAGCTACTGCCTTGAATACTACCATACGTACACCCTCACTACTTGGCAAACTACCTACCATATGCCCTTACTGTTTGGATACTACCACCTTGTCTTGCATACCAACCATCATACACCCTTACTGCCTTGCCCTTACTGCAGCTGGCGCCATCAAGGTATGAGAGAATATCGTGTGTGGTATCGGCACCCTTTCTAGCAAATTGAGCCCCCGTCCACCCTTGATGTAATTAATGTTGTTTTAATTTTCGTATTACAGACATACAGTAGTCCATTATGAGAGGAAATTGATTAGCCGGACCACAGCCTACTGAATATATCTCCTTCTATTCTGGTTCACAAAGCATTTAATAATGAAGAGACGAAGAATATCTCTCCATTATACCGCTCTGTGACAGCGAGCAAAACAAAGACGCGAAATTGTCAACATAAAGTCATTTCCTTTCTCATCAAAGACTGGGAATAAAGTTTAGCTGACGCAACTAGGTGCGGTTAAGAGCTCTGTGTAAACATGAGTTCAAGTATTTTCCCATGTTTTATCTTTTTTTTGGTTTTTCTCATATCCGCTGACTTATCTTCAATTAAATATCTATTAGAACCCGAAGGGTCATCAAGTACTGGTCAGACTCTCTCCGAGATCTTTTTGGCCCGCAGGCCCTCACACTGCAAAGACAAACGATGCTGCACTGCGATGAATGACTGTGGAGGAGCTATATAGGCAGAGTAAATAGCCACAGGGGGTAACAAACTACAGTGTGAAAACATCAGTAACCATGACATATAATCCTTTTTTTGTTTTGTGTACCAAATAAGGGCTTGAGTGACTTTTGATAGAAACATCACCGAAATCCAGCCCCCAGACGAGAAAATATCGTAAATGTACTCCTCCTCCTAGGCTTGCATCCCGTTTTTATTTCCATACGCCGAGTCGCAGAGTGAGAGAGAGTGAGTGATCCTCGTGCTAGCCTGACTAACACTGGGTCTTGTTTTGAGCAGGGCAACGGTAGCATACACTAGCTACATCAATACTACATCATAGAAATTTTGCATTATGGGAATATGGCCCTTACGCAAAGCACGATGGTAACCTCCCCTTAGCAAAGCATAGCTGGACAACGCAACAAAAGGTTTAGGCCCTTGCAATTCTGGTGGCTATATGTTGCTAAGAGACGTCTTCCTATCATGCATTGCGTGGTACAAAATCCACCATCTTTTATCCAATTCAGATCGTCTATTAATTCAAATTTCGTTCGTACAGTATTTAGATATAAGTGTTGAGTCTAGCTGTGCAGATTAGTGTTTAATCAATCTATCCACTGAAAAACCCTTTCTGCGGAGGAGCAATGCATTTCATCAGAAGGTCTATTGGCCCCCAACGGCGAAACTCGAATACTCTTGACATCAGGCAATGACAACAATATGCTACATTGTATAACAACATTCACAAAGGAGTCTGGAATCCAGTTGATTGCTATAGAAACAGCTCAGCCACTGAATAAGCCTTTATACACGACAGAGAGGGAACGTATATTAGTACTTATCCAAACACAGTCGCCTTTGTCTACAACTCCGTCTTGTGGTGCTACAACTTTTTTCATTCCGTTCCATCCAGTGTTTTGTGGACGCATAATGTTTTTCCCATCCAGCCTTTATGCGAGCATTTCTTCGCATAAGCCGATTACGTCTGAAGCCTAGATTATGTGCATATTTTAATATCTTTAGTCGTCACACATGTCTCCCTGCAGGGGCGAACATTCCCTACAACAGAGGGGCCAAGGTCATGTAAGTATACAATAATCAAACATCTAAAACCTCTAAAAACTGATTAATATCTTGTCTAAATTGCTTTTAGATTATCCGCCAGGCTTATCTACTTTATTTAGATTCATGTTATAAGAATCTTTCTCTAATGGGTTTTCCAGTCTGCGATTAGGCCTAAAGATGACACTTTTGTCATTAAGCCTTTGAACAGAAATGAGAGGACTTACGCATGCGCATTAGTCTGATAGTTGTCCTCGCATATCCACTAATCACCTTTTCTTTATCAAAAGTTGATACGGCTCGATATGGGATAACAAAAACAGTCCAGGCTTCCTTAAAAGGCCCATGTTCCTTTACGTGGGTTGCTACCGACCATCCTTTTATAAGGTATCTAGGCCAAGAAAGCCACTAACCTAATCAAAAACAATACTGCAAAAACCAAACTAAACTAGCTATATACAAATCGAAATACAAGTAATACTAACAATTAACAAGTCAAAGAGAGGAACAAACTAGTCAATATAATGCAAAGCAACAGGTTCTCAAGAGGTATTGTATCAAACATCTTTCTTTCAGAAAAAAAGGTGTCAGTTAATTCGGCCAAATATTTCTGGCACAAGCATGTTTCTGTGACCTGTCCGACAAATCCAAGCTGTGGCTATTTCAGTTCTGGCCTAGCCACCTCATTTACGCAGTTGGGCTGCCATTTTGGATTTAGGATTTGAATCGCTTTGGGGGTTCAGTAAGTTCACATCTGACGGCTAAATTGGGTAAGAAGCAGCTCTTGGCAGTTGAGAGTAAAACGAAAACATTAAACTCTTGTCAGCCCATTAGCCTGGAATGTTGGAAGAAGATGAATGTGTTGGAGCTGTTAAAATCACGCTGACTTTATGAAGTCCCTGAAAACCGTGATTTAGGCCCCCAACAAGGTAAAGATTTGTAAGCAGTTGTGGCCAACTAATTCTCCTGGGAGTTTGGTAATCCGACAATCTTGCCCAGACCCCTCCCTCAAATAAGACATCTACAGGCTAGCTGCCAGGTAACTCTCCTTCGCAGAAACTTTTCTTCTAGAAACTTCTTATGTGACGTAACGAAGGTGCATCCAGCGTGCAGTGCGATGAAGAATGGATGATCAGAGACTGCTACTTTTGAGAATGGCCTTTGCGAAGGAGCGTGCTAGACAGAAGTAAAGGTTATGGCTTTTTTCGTCCAAGATTTTAAGTCAAAAAAAGCGTGCAACTGAACGGCAAACTGTAGGGGACAAATGAACTAAGTTCGCCAACTTTAATTAAAGAGTCATTGATTGTGCTTTAAGCGGTGATTGGGGTTTTTTAAGTGAAATCCGTACTTATCCTGGTTTGCAAAGTTTTGTTTGGTTCAACGTTTGATTAAGGCTTTAGTCAGTTTCAGTTGGTGTAAATTAGCTGATGTATTCAACAGCTATTGTTTCATCAACTTTAAAGTAAGTTGATAAAAGAAACATGGCTGATAGGCCCAGCATTTGTATCTGAGGCTGATGGCCTAGCGTCTGGATTCGAAGCCTTGGATGTAGCTTAGGCCTATTTAAAGCTCATAATCTGAGATTGAAGCTAAACTTCGGGCAAAGCCTGGCATGTCTATTTTAAACCGTCTACTGATAGATTTAAGAATGGAAGAATTCTTAGAAATTAAGCCAGTCCTTGACGGCAATCAATTTATTCTTAAATCCTGATTGCTTAGCCAAACATGATGATTAATAGGAATACATCCAAGCTTCATATTCATAACCATAACCCTGTTCCAATACACTCTTTCTTGTAAGTAAAATTGTATAAGACTTGAGAAGAAGCGTAATTTGAAAATCAATCGAGATAATGAAGTAATCGAGAAATAATCGAGAAATAATCAAAAATCTATTGTGTGAATGAAATGGCCTATGTTTCTCAAAGCCCCGTTTTGCGCAGTGGTAGCGCACTAGAGTACGAATCTAGAGGTCATGGGTTCGAGGCCCACTCGGGTCAATTTTATTCTCACAAATTATCTCGATTAATCATCGTAAAGGAAACGAGCCTCAAATTTTAACAAAACCTACTCTAACAAGTTAAGAACAAACCGAAGCTGAAAAATTTTAGCTGAATATAGGAATCTAGAGAAATAACCAAAAGACTGAAAAATAATTACAACACAAGGAGATTGACAGCACACAGATAAATCAGATGTTCAAGGGATTCAAAATTTGCAACAATCAACACAAATGATGGCAAAAAAAAGCTCCCAAAGCATTATGATTGTAAGAACAATTGACGAACAATTCAGGCTGAAAATAGAGGAATATTTGAGACCAGGAAGCTTTAAACCAATTTTACTGGTTCTTATAAAAAAGAGTGTACATACACTATCCTAAACCGATTGCATGCAATGGTTTTACTGGAAATTCTCAATAATAAACTAATGTGATTGGGATTTTGTAATACTTAGGTAGAGATTTTGCCTCACTATGGCTGATAATAACCGAGGGGCAAATCATACCCTAAAAATCTCGTAAACTTTTCCTGGAAATCCTATTGTTCTAATGGAAATCCCTTGAAAATCACTGGAAATCCTTTTGTTTCGAAAAATATCATCCGCTTTGAAGGGGAGTGAGCCCCCCCTCGATAATAATCAAACAGTGGTGGTCTACCATGCAAAGTAGTCACATAATGCTTGTTAAATTGCCTACTGTAGTGGCAGTTATCATACACACATGATAGGCCACCACAGAAGTGAGTTCAGGGTCATTAGCATTGATTATAGAGGCCTAAAAGCTGGAATCAGGCAAAAATCTGCCTAAAGTTGAAAAACCTTGCTATTTGAATACTACAGAATGGCATGACTCTGGCTCATAGTAAAGCTACTAAACTAAAAAGTTGGGAACAGGGGCGGATCCAGACGGTAAAAATTGCTGCAGCTGCAACAGTCAGATTTCTTTATTATACAGTAACATATACAGCTAGAGAACTTTCTTAAAAAAAAGTTTGACACTCATTTTGAAGGTGTTTCCTAACTATCTCAAGGGGCGTGACCTTAAAAACGTTTTCCGCGGATACGCCCACAAACCCCTATATTTCTATTCATTCTGCAACAGTCACTAAAAACTGGATCCGCCCCTGGTAAAGAAGACCACCATGACGAAGAGAGGTGGCAGATAGACCGTTTGATAGCCTATCAAACAATTTGATTACGTTTTATAACTGAGTTTCTCTTTGATGATATGGAGATAACATGGTTTTCTTTTTGTTATACCAAACCACATCAAGCTAACATCCACAATAAGTAATAGCACAACCGTAAGAGAAACTGTTATTTAGAAATGTTTGTAAATCTATGTTTTTATTTGTAAATCTTGGATTCTTTACCTTTTCATCATGAAATATCATACATTTAAGGTGACAGGTCGTCTTTGTTGCATAGCAAAGCAACCAAATTAACTAATATAATACACAGTAAGTAAAAGCTTATTTGTTATAAAAACTGTTAGTTCCAAATATTTGTAAATCTGTATTTGTATTTGTAAATCTTAGATTCTTAACTTTATCATCATCAAAGACCTAATAGATAAAGTGACTATAGTTGTCTTTCTAAAACAAAATCTACATTTACTAACATATGCGATAAGTAATAGCTTATTTGTTATCATGATTGAAGAATGCAGAAGATTTGAAGAGAGCTCGATACATTTTAAAAGAAACTCGTTAAAAGAAACCACCCACACTGATAAAGGACCAAATATTTGAGAAACTCCAAAATAGAAAAAACATAGCTATTGTTGGTAAGATAAAGGGTTTCTTATAAAAAAACATGTGTGGATATTTGGAAAAAGCCCACAGTTGAGTTGTAAAAAAATGAAGAAAAGCCTTTTCATTTGGTTACATGCTTAAAATAACTTACTATCTCGAGTAAGTAGTTAAATATTGAGACAGGCCTTTTCAAAGACGAGGCAAACATTGAAAATCGAACAGTGAATGTCCTCATTCATACCATCTCACCACCGCTATTTCAGTCGCATAATGTCTATTATGTTTAAACATTATTTGATATCTTGCATTAGTTTTAACGGTTTGTATGATCTGTCAGGCAAACCCAGTTCCATTTAAGTTGAAGATGAGATTGTTAATCGTATCTTTGACCTATGTTCCATTTATCTCAGATGTATATTATATAGGATAATTATTTTGACACGCACACTCGTCATAAGACACAGTAAAGCACATAAGACCAAAAGCCTTAGATTTTGCCAAAACAAGTTAACAGCAAGCTCAGGCTAGTCATTCTTAGTTCAATTTAACGACAAAAATTAAATGGACAAAATGCTGGCACACAGGGATGGCACATAGATCAGGAATCGGCACATAAATGGCAAAAACAGGCTTTTAAAGCATTGGTGCCCGATCTCTGTTTATGCTGCTAAGGTTTTGGTTTGTTAAGGAAAGTTTCCAACGGCCATCAGGAATAGGCTTAATGGAGGCAGAATAGAGTTATCAACGATTCTCAGGGCTTAAAACACTGATTATCCGTATCAAAAACGGTTACCATTTACCCTCAATAGGTGCAATTTGTCAATTTGAACTTAAATTTGAAGACTTCTGTATCAGAGATGTTTGCAATAAACACACTAAAACCTCTTACTACTATATGTAGTGAGGTAGTGCATGCTATTATGTCCCTACTGGAAACAAGGCCCAGCCTTATTCAGACTAGGATGTTGAAGAAGAACCCATTCACTCAATGCGAGTGACCAGTTTCTAGCATATCTATTTCAACTTCTAAAACCTAGCATTAAAGCAAGTAAGTAATGCTACGACACCTAGGCCACAAATCTGTGAAAAACCACAGTTAGTCAACAAGGCATGGAGTAAAGCACAGTAATTCGTATCTGCTAACAGGGAGTGTCCGTTATTTTTCATTGATCATTGTTTTGAGGTTTACAAGCAAATCGAAACTCAGATTTTCTCAGGCATCGACATACACACTTTTTTAAATAAGCATAAATTGTAACAATGTAAATTTATTTCATCTTTTTTCGTAATCGCTTTGCCTTTGCTAAAAAGGGCGAGGGTTCGAGCCCAACATCAGACCTATCTGTGAGGGGAGAATTAGAAATAGAAAGCCCTCTGTATTTCCAAGCTATAGACCAGTGGAATCACGAGATGTGTTCACATCGAGAGAAAGGGTATGTAAAGTGCACCCGTAAACCAGCTGCTTGGTGATAGAGATTCTAGAAGGCGTGGGTTCTAAGGATCGAACTTCCAACCGAGAGATTCTCCAGAGGGAAGTAGTTTTCAATCTGAAACTTCTGTAGCACAAATGGGTGTAATAAACACACAAAAAGACCTCTTACTACTGTATATAATTTACAATGATCGTAGTGATGAGATAAACATAACCCTGCTGGAAACAAGGTCTTGCCTTAGTCAGGCTACCAAGTTTAACAGAAAGTCACCAATAGGTGCAATAAACACACAAGGACCTTATACTAAACTATATGCAGTGATGTAGTGCAAGCTAGTTTATACCCCTGATGTATATTGATCAAGTACATGCTAGTGGTTGGCCCCTGCTGGAAAAAGGCACACCTGCCTTAAGTCAGACTACACGCATTTTGTTTTATAAGCAATTGCTTTATAAGCAAGTCAGTACTGGGCAAGTAAAAAAGCTAAGCAATTTTCAGTACTGGATTGAGGACTGCTAAGCAATTTGAAGAAATTTGGTTGCTTTTGGGAATGGATCTTTGGGCAGATTGCTAAATAACTTTAGAAAGAGCTAATATCTTTGATAAAAATATTATGTTTGGTTGAGTTGGTGTTCATGAATAAAAAGCGCTAACAACATCAATCATGTAATTTGTTTCAACATCTTCAATTGATTGTGCCTTCTGACATTATTTGGCCGTATATTTACCTTTTTCTAATCTATTTCCAAAAAAAAACCATGAACAAAAAGTTAAGCAATTGCTAAGCAATTTTGAGTACTCTAATTGGCATTCAAGCTACGCAATTTTGAGTACTGAGCCCAAGCTGAAATTTCTTATAAAAAAAATGCGTGTACACACATTTTTCATAAGCAACTGATTAATAAGCAAGGCAGTACTCGACAAGATAAAAACTTAAGCATTTCTAGTACTGGATAAAAGAATGTACATTTTAGTTCTGATCCTATTGGCAATGAAAATCGTGCAACAGCTATATAAAAGTAGGTTACAGTGGATATCAGTACCGTGGCACACTTTTTATGCAAGATACCATCGATATTTGTTGTACAACAATTTGTGAGATAGTATACTGAGAAACAAATTTTTAAGTAAAAAAGCTAAGCGATTGCTAAGCAATTTTGAGTACTTAAATCTGCCCTCCAGCTAGGCAATTTTTAGTACAGAGCTTGAACTGAAATTACTTATAAAAAAAATGCGTATAGCACGTTACATTAAACTGACTCTCTCACAAATGGTGGCGTTAAAACACACCAGAGCCTCGTACTATACTACATCTAGTGATGTATCATATCATCCCTATATAGTACAGTGCCCCTGCTGGAGGTAAAACCCAGCCTTAGTCAGGCTATCAAATTTAGCAGAAATTCACTCACACAATACATAGTGAGACAAACGTTATAAAGATTTTCAGCAAGATTTCCCCTCAACCTCAGTGTCTGTGAGGCTAATCTTGCTTTGCGATTGACACAGCAACACTTTAGCCACAGATCACTGAGAATACTGCATTTACTCAACAGGGAATACAACTGGTAAAGTTAATCTTATGTGTTAACCGGGAGTGTCCGTTATTTTTCATTGATCATTTATCTGAGGTTTGGATGCAAATTGAAACATCCATTTATCTACCACGTAGAAGTTCACGAAACCAGTGCAAGTGCGTCAATAGGAGAATTTCAAAATACCCCATTATTCGCCATGATGTTAATTGTCGTTTCTTCTGAGTCATGCAGTTTCTACTGGGTAAATATATCCTATTAGAAAATTGGTTACGTTAGTATTGTTGAGATAAACGAGCTGTTCTCAAAATCATACAGATGAGTTGCAGGAGCGGATCTAGCTTTCTTTAGTGACCGTTGCAGGATGAATAAAGATATTGGGGTTTGTGAATGTATCCCCCAAAAAATTGAAGGCCACGCCTCTTGAGAGAGTTGAGAAACGCCTTGAAAATGAATTTCATTAGTTATATATGATACTGTGCAGTATAGAAATCTGAGTTTTGCAGCTGCAACCACTGCAACCGTCTGGATCCGCCCCTGAGTTGTTTACTTCAAATTTTATATTTATGGAAAGCTTACTACAATTACTTCTGTGGCCTTCTCCGGAATACAACTACTGAACTGCAAGCCATCGTCTTAGTGCTCCCTGTTTTGATGTCACTTGACCTTGACCTGATTGGCTGATATGCTTATGGGCAGGAAAGTTTAGACAAACGATCGGCTCACAACGTTAAATTAAGGTTCACAATAAACAACTCCAATTCCAACCAGAACTGTACATATAATAGAAATCTACATAAAACAAGGTCTAAATGTTCATAAAATTTCGGGCGTATTTTGAATCTCAAGAGCTTCCGAGTTCTCGAAAAAGCAAAAAATTCTGAGAATCCAAGACTCTTCGCACTAAAATTCTAATTTCGTCCGTCCAAGCTCCAGTCATGACGTGTATCCTGGCAACATAGAAGATAGCCACCATTCTCGGATTTCAAAATGTCAATTTCCAGAAAGAGCTCCTGATCAGAAAAACTACATCGAAAAAGCAGTTTTATAAAACTTTTAGGAAAAGGCTACCAAATAAAGAATTAGTTAAGGGAAAAAGCCATTAGAGAAGAAGAATCGTTTCGCAGCCCGCACTTAATATATAAACAGTGCTTAATATATAAACCGTATAATACTTATATATACGATGAGCACTTCACATTAGACAGGGGCATATCCAGCCTACAGCAACTACTGCTCGAGCAGTAATCCTATTTTCAGGCGTAGTATTTTTCTTTCTTCTAATTTAGGCTCTAAGATAAAAATGTTTATAATTCTGTCTCTTCGAGCAATTCGAGCAGCAATCAGAATGTTTTCTGGATCCACCCCTGAGGGTAAAGCTCTAAAATGTGCAAAACGTAAACCAAATTTAATAATTCTGCATGAAATGAAATGAACAGAAACATGTAAATTGTTGACACGCGAGGGGAAAAAGCTCTGAAATGTGTAAAATGTAAACCATATTTAATGATTCTGCGTGAAATTCAGAATAATGTCAATTGTTGACAAGTGCCAGATTAACCATTTCAAAACTCTCTGACGCAAACAGATCAAATCTAACTCGAACACAATCAACAGATTTAAGCTCAATTATAAGTCCAAAAACAACTTATTTACAAAAATAGATTCTTTTGATGACACATGTGTAAAAATCCAAAACACATTGTGTGCATAAAAGATATTCCTTCTATGACGCAAACGAACAACTCTCGATCGACCTTTACTCGAAGTGTGATAACAGAAACGATAGGGTGCCCTCGACACTTCACTCTTATCAGCATTATTTACGTAATGAATTAACTATTCCATACTACTTTTAGCTCACATTGTAAGGTGTTAAAGAAAAAAAACAGCACCACTTGGCTATGGCTAGTTAAAGACGTTACTACGCTGTACTAATTTAGTAAGGGAATTCTGTGAAGATCTAATGCGTATTTCTAAATAATATCGAACAAAACTGTTTATGAGCTATTTGAAAAGAATATGCCAAACAAAAGAGCCCACTTAATAACTATCTAGCTAACTACTAGACTTCTGTATACTTATGGAAGCAGAAAGACTCTAAATTGATACCAAAAGGTAGCACACTCTCATAATATACAACATCCATGTTTAGTGTATCTATTGATGCAGGCTTTTAGCTATACCTCATTGTAAAAAGGCAAGAGTGATACATAATTCTGTGGCAGTGAATCCAAAAGGTAGCAAATTGTAACAAAGCACAACACCCATATTGTTGCAAATACTTTTTAAAGGCATTGAGCCAGCATCAAAGCTCAATTGATGCATACAGAGGACGAGATCAGTTCATACCAACATAAGTAGCTAAAAGTAATGCCTGGTAAATGTTATTTCCTAAAGTGACATAAAATGGCAGCACGCTTTCTCGAACCCCAACACCTACCTCTTAGAAAATGCCAGTGGAAGTGTTGCCTGCCGGTTCATACAAGCAACTTATATCCGAACTTCTCGCAGAGTTGGTACAACAAATAAATCGGTTCTTATCCACTTTGACAATTCATCGTTTGATATATCAGCTTATTTTACAATCAAAATAGTCTTAGCGTCCAACTCTTGACTTACAAAAAAAAGCATGCGCTCTTACTCGATTAACGTCTCTATCTCCTTTTCAAACAGCCTCCTTTCCGTAGTTCGAAAGTCAATTCATTTTGTGGGGCCTACAGAAGGCAATGTATCTATATCAAAACTCATTCAGTTCATGCCTACAGTGTATTAGATTTATTCATACCATACCATAAATAAATACCATCGGGATAAAAATATGTAACTCCAGCAGTGACACGAAAAGGTAGCACACTATCTCAATACAACCTCCACATGTTTGTTAAAGCAAATCGAAGGCAATGAGTCTGCAGCTATGTTCATGCCCACAATGCACCAGTTTTATTTATATCATACCAACATAGATACAACGCATCTAAAGCGCTGTTTATACCTACAGGGTACCAGTTTTATTCATACCATACATCATTAAAAGCCATAGGTAAAAGCAACATCTACCATCTGCAGTTATACCAAAGCCAGCAAGCTATCCTACACACAATACCTACATTTTTGCAATTTTTAGTCAATAGAAAATGACTATATGAAATAGTTGTTTTTATTGACTATGATGTAACTCAGCAGTGGTACCAAAAGCCAGCAAACTATCTTACACACAATACCTAAATTTTTGCAATTTTTAGTCAATAGAAAATGACTATATGAAATAGTTGTTTTTATTGACTATGATGTAACTCAGCAGTGGTACCAAAAGCCAGCAAGCTATCCTACACACAATACCTACATTTTTGCAATTTTTAGTCAATAGAAAATGACTATATGAAATAGTTGTTTTTATTGACTATGATGTAACTCAGCAGTGGTACCAAAAGGCAGCAGGCTATCTCAATACATAACAACTACATCTTTGCAAAAACTTATCTAAGGCAATGCACCTATATCAACGCTCTGTTCAAGCCTACAGTTTATCAGATTTATTTATACGATACCATCAATAAAAGTAATGCCTAGGCCTAACTCTTTCAGTGATACCAAAAGGCAGCACGCTATCTCAATACACAACATAACACCGATATGTTTGCGAAAGCTAATCAAAGACATGGAACCGTTATGAAAGCTAAGTCGATGCAAACAGTACAAGGATTAACTTAGAAGGCTAAGCTTAATAATATTACAAAAGAAAACGAATCAATTTGATGAATATACGGAAGCAGCAGGCAGCTAAAATAAACAAGTATGTTTTGAGCTGGGATTAAAGTTCCAGATGTAAAGAGATTAGTTATTTGTTTACAAATACAATTCTATAATGTCCACTGAGCTATCGTGCAGAACAAAATTCTCAATACACAAGTCACAGCTATTGCTCATTTTTCCAATGGAGTCTTATTGCATTGTGTTTAGTTTAATTTTACATAAGAATTATAATTTGATAATAACATGATGTTACTTTAAATGTCAGATAATACTAAGCGTATTTTAATACAACTTGCTCTACTAAATTTACAAAAAGAGTCATTGTTGTAAGGTATTTGTTACTTACGTAAATACTCGAATTGAATACGAGTTATCTGTAGAATGCATAGATAGTCTGTATGTACTCAGATATCCCTTCGTTCTCATGGTTGAAAAAGCTTTATCGGTTTGAAGGCTAAAATACACGATCAGTTTTTTTCGTCCGTTTTTTCCCGTCCGTTTTTTTCTTCAGTTTATTCGAAAAAAAACTGAAGAGGCGCGCGTATACACGATCAGTCAAAAATCGTCAGTTTTTTCAGTTGAGCAGTGGAGAGTGACCCAAAGTTTGCTGCTGCAGCTTTGATTATTGCTGTGATTTTGAAGCGAAAACGTAAAAAGAGATCAACCTGGCTAAAGCCATGGCTTCAAAAATGCCAACACCTTGGGATGTACGACACACTCCTAAGAGAATTTCGTTAAGAAGAGGAGGACGGACATAAGAAACACTTGAGAATGAGCCAAGTAACATTTGATTACCTTTTGCCCTTAATAAGCTACCTTACGTCCCAAAATCTCTGCTTCCCAGGCATTTATAAAAAAAACTCTTTTTGAAGAAATTTTGAAGCAGACAACGATGCTCCTTAAAAACTTGCTCAAATATTCCAATATTTTCTCTATATCCCGCAAGATATGCTAATGTTTTCCTGAATGCGTCATATAAATCCTTTAATTGCACTATGTTTACAAAAAAACCCACAGCGACCACCTCCTTTTCCGCTTGAGAGTCATTTCGACTGATCCATTTAACTGAAGGTTTAAGCACGTCCATCTTTTGAAAAAACTGATCAGTCTCGACTAATCAGTCAGAAAACGTCACGAAACGTCTCAAATTTCGACTGAAGAGGAAAAACTGACGAAAAAAACTGATCGTGTATTTTAGCCTTGAGATATCGGTGGAGATTTGGATTTGATTAATTGATGACAAGTTTAGGGGTAGGACCAGGACCAGTTTGGGGACGGTCCTGGGGCTAGATATAGGGACAGGGTATCTAACAATAATCAGAACATCGGTCAGTTCTGTATAGTTTAGATCAGATTCAAGACAAATTTGAACTTTACACCACGTACAAACTCATGGAATGTTTGATTTTCGATGATTCGTTTGACGGAAAACATCGTAATTTCCTCGCTGCATTTACAAGTTAGCTTCAAGTTAGAGAGAACGGATAAAAAAATTCAGGCAAGTATAATTCCTTCGACGCAGTGCAAATTGATTTTCGTCGAAGAGTAAAAAATATTTTAGACTAAACTAATTTGCAGTGCATCGAAGGAATTACAGTTGCATGACCTTTTGATTCCTTTTCTCTAACTTGAAGATTACCAATTCCTTAATGGGCCTATCAAGAATTATTAGGAATAGAATTTCCAAGTCACCAAGAGCACACAAGGCCATCATCAGAAATTCAAAGGCCTTCCCTTTCCCGTTAAACAATTATTCTTTTCACGAGGCTAATTAAGGTACAGAGCTTTAGATAGCTCCAGATAGCTTTCAGAACTCTGGATACAATCTTGACCAAAGTAAATGATATGCATATAAAAATTTTAAGGGTTATCAAAACTAATATAAACATACCTTTCGAAATTAATCCTCGTTTTCAAATAAGCAAACCTCGATTCCATTTTCAGGCTAGGAATTGATAACCATCATTTGTTATTAATCCTCGTTTTCAAATAAACAAACCTCGATTCCATTTTCAGGCTAGGAATTGATGACCATCTTTGATCTCGACCCTTGAATTCGGGGATCGAGCCTGCTTCCTCTGCGGCGATTGTTTATTTCGTTTGGGGGAGTTCTTGAACACACCTTTAGCTTTGTCTTGACTCGTGCTTCGCAACAGATTCGGGTTCTGAAAAGTAACAGACTTTTTAATTCTATCCCTGCCTTTAAGTAACTTGACCTTTTTGATGCTATCCCTGTCACCGTAGTTAGAGGTGTTTTTAATATTCAAGTTAATTTTATCTTCTGGTGCTTTTATTCTTTGCATTTCTGTAACTTGCCTAATTTAATTATCAATCTTATTTTATTTTCGTATTCCTGTAATTTAATTTGAAGTGGCAAATGAATACTTACTTACTTACAGTTGTATTGGTTCTAGGTAAGTTCTTTTACAGTGAAGCAAAAACTTCCTTTGATATTGCCCTTTAACAACCTTACGTCAAAGTTGATATAGTTTTTATTGAATTAAGAAATTTTTGCTATATCAAAGACTTAAGGATGACTATTCTGTACATTTGTTGCAAATATTTTGGGTCACCCTACATCCAACAAGTATGTGAGTAAGGTCGAAACAGCAAGTGGTGATCATTTTAAGGCGGATTTGATAGTGTTTCTTGGAGCTTTAAAAAGTATTGCAGATCTGCGAATTGAAATTTGTGGATTTGAAAAGATTTCTTTACTCTTTTACCATCAATATGCAACTTGGATGCAAGGCTAGATTTGCAATTCTAAAAAGGTGAAAGTATCTAAAACTGTGACGGTGAGGCATGTGTTTGTCTCTTTGATGATATTGCTTTACTTGATATGATGAAAATAACCATCAAACAAACATATTTTTGTAATGAAAGACATCAAGTAGATTTTTTAGAATCGAAAGGAAAGCTAGTCGAATCCATCATAAATAGGAAAATTCACTCTGGGCCAATCTAAGAGGTATATATTTCAAAATTTTCCCAAGAAAATAATGTCACAACTTTGAAACCAAATGTATTTTTGTGGAGTTGTAAATTTTTCTATTATCGAAATAAAGAGTTGTAATTTTATCGAAAGAGACGGTTTAGAAACCTATTGTTGTACGTCTTTGTTTCACAGTTGATGTTGAGGAGTACTTGAACGTGCACAACGTATGTCTCATCCTCTCTCTTTTCTGTTAAAATTTTGAACGTAAATATTGCCTACAAAAATATGATGCTGAAAATTATAAAATCTTTTCTAAATTACGATTATTTCTGGCTAGAGAACCAAAAGAAGCGTTTTGGTCTATTCGCTCAACCATGACCCTGTTGGCTAAAACAATGGCAAAACAAAAGACTGTGCACTCTCAATTTTGGAAAACTTGCCCAAAAATATAAAACTATAGGTTTCTAAAAACCATCTTTTTCAATAAACTATGATTTAAGGCATTTTAAGTGTCAAAGGCCTTCATCATAATCACTTACATCGATACTCTGCCATTTCATCTTCTCAAGCTCATTTCTTTCACGTCTCTTATCCTATAAAAATAAACAAGTTGAAAAATACACACGCGTAATTAGTGAGTAATATCAAGGGAGAAAACTCATCAGTGGTACATCAAGACCAATGTTCCATGGTGATCAAGCGTTAATTGTCACTTTTGATATATGCCCTCTACATACCTTCCTAATGAAATGCATACATGTATACCCTTAATACATTGCCTTCCTACATATAGCATACACAAACCTTGCATACACTTCATACATACCCTACCTACCCAACCACACACTCCACGCACACTAAATACGTTTCAAATAAAATGATACATGTATACCCTTGTAAATACCCTGCATGTGCAGTAAAATTCCCTAAGGCAAAGGGCCTAAACACAGTAAATATACACTTTATGGTATCATTAAGTTTTCAAGTCAAAATTATTCTTTTGATGGTTTTTTAAATAGAGTCTTGCCTAGGACTGAATAGAAGACTAATCCAAGACATTCTAGGACCGCGAGTACATGAGCAAGTAAGATAATACAAATGTTGAAAAAATGATGAAACAAAAAATCGAAAGACTAACCACATAATTGACGATGCAACTCCCAGGAATCCAGACGAACAAAGAGAAGACGAGGATTGTGCCAACGATATTTTCTTGCATGAACCGTGCTGGAAAGTTAGAATGATAATTGAAAGATGAATTTATAAATTCTGGAAATAATTTATTGTTGATAGTTGATAGTTGATAGTTGATAGGCACATACGCTTACTATCTTCGCAAGGTATGGGTTTATGTGCTAAGCACAAAGGGCCCACTGAATAGGTAAACTAATCGAGCAGTGCGACCCTGGTCCTTCCTCTCGATGTGACCACACCTCGTGATTCCTTTTGCCTTTTGCCTGGAATTACAGAGAGCTGGCTAATTCTCTCCTCACTCTGTATGTGACAGGTCTGAAGGTGGTTTCGAACCCGGGACCCTTCAATCAAGGGTCAAGTGATCTAACCACTCGGCCATTCCCGCCATTATTGAAATGCAAAATAAAAAAATCCTCGATACCAGTTACGAGGAATATGATGCATAAGAGTCATACAATTGAAAGCAATTTCCACTAGTCGAAGCATCGTTACAGATCATAGACCAGAATCATAATAGATGGATGCACGTGCAAAATATATAGATTTCCCATCTCAGAAAAAAGGAAAAATGTCATTAAAAATATCATTGGAAAGCTTTGGGAATAGAAATGTTCATGAACCGATACGTTTCCAGGATATTTGTTGACACTTGATTGCGTCCCTTAAGTCCTCATAATACCGAAATAGGATAAAAACATTTCCTTCAAAACCTTACCGAATTTGCTTGCAGTAAAATCATTCAGCAGACTTAAAAAATGATCAAACACATTCTTCTGAGTTTTCTTGCAACTCCCCTGAAATAATAAATTGCTAGTTATGTTTAAAGGTTGCATAGAAATATTGTACTTTTCAAGTTCTGTAGCGCAAGATATCTGTAGCGCAAATGGGTGAAATAAACAAACTACTCTAGAGTCTCGAACTTCTAATGTAGTGATGTATCGTATGCACCGTGTCCCTGCTAGAAGTAAAGCACAGCCTCAATCATACCAGCAAGTTGAATACTAACTCAATTGCTCCCTCCAAACGGGTGTCAAAGAGACTCACTCCCTCTATAGAAACTCACTCTCTAAAAGGCTTTAAACGGGCAAAATAGAAATAAGTTCATAACTGCAAGACCATTTTCGGGCGAGATGAAAGTAAACTCGATCAGCTGGATTGTGAAAATGTGAATGGAAGTCGAGTTAAACTAATCGAGAAAGAGGACCACCAATAGTGGATGTTTTATTGAATGCAGAATGTACCATTACCAAACCTTAGCTTACCTGGAGACAAGCCCCACTGAATGATCCAGTGTCACAAGGTCCACCGTCGTTCACATTATACTCTGTTCCATTGACAAACACAGGGGCACAACCTGCTCCAGTCGAGTTGGAATTCTTACAGCAAATCTTACACACCTTGTCAGCTATAAGGAAACAGAAATCATCAGGGATGCAGAAAAGTTTTATAGAGCTACAAGAACAGACAACCCTGTCTAGCTACAACAACCACTCTGTGCAAAAGAAAAAACATATGCATGGTCCTTGAATCGAAAATCTTTTTAGCCTGTCTCGTTCGTTTGTCTAGATTTTCCAAAGATTCATTTCATTCATCATTTTCAATTTTTATTATTTATACATGACGAGGCTACAAGCTGCCATGTAAAAAGAAAAAAATAAACCCTTAAAGATTATCAGTATACAAGATGAAAATTATAGTAAACGTAGTTAAACGTTCTTGATGCAATAGAATGATATATATTCCTTTAACTTCTGAAGTTTTTGATACTTGATTTGAATTTTTTGAAATGGTTTATTAGTTTTTCTTGTCTAGGCCATTCCATAATTGTTCTCCTCTAAAAGAAAAGCATTTTTATCACATGTTGTTCGTAGTAATGGGGCACGTAGATCGGTTAGAGTACATGAAATACACGACAGCTAAGAGGCTGGGAAAAGGTAAATTCTGGCAATAGAAAAGCAATAATTATGATATAGAGAATTACAAGAAAATCAAATATCCTTACTTTTGGAGCAGACGCAGTCGTGCATATTTTGCTGTTGGCAGAACGTCAAGCACTTCCCTTTCAAGCATAGTCCCCTGCAATGATAAAATCAACAGTTACAATAAACGCAAAACTTTTCATTGGAAAAAACTTTCGGATTTAAGTTTTTGAAAGTCTTTATTGCCAAAAACTTAAAGTTCTCCGAGTTAATCAAAAACTCCATCCACTCAATAATTTCTCAGAAGGACAATATAATCTTTGGATTCAAGATTCTTTAGGTGGTGAAAAGACATTACACCATACATTTTTGAAATTTTTAAATAATAATTCTTAAATAACGAAACAAAATGGTATTTACTTTGAAAATGAGCAAGGGACACCAGAGAGAGGAGGTGCCTCTGGACATACATCACTTGAGCCACTGCAGCTTGTTAAGAAAATATCAAAAATCAAATGAATATGTCGACTTTTTCATTGTCAACGTATCAACTTTTTTATCAGAATCCATCTACCTTATATCAAAATACGAAAATATGAATAGGCATGAAATTACAGTGGGGTTCTAAACAAAACTAATTTTTAGCATTGTTTCCTGAAATATTGACAATCCTAGTTTCTTGAATCCTGTTATCATGTGAGGGGCTTTCCGGGAGGAGGGTACTGATCTCAATGCCAGCACTGAAATAATTAAAACCCCCAATCCCAATGGGGACAACAGAGAAATTCCTAATATTTACAAGTTTAACAATCACAATCCCAATTTACTTTTTTATTCCTAAATCCCAGTCATATGAAGTTTAATCCTATTTTCACAGTTAATAAATAGGCAAATCCTGGTTTCCGATTTACCCCTCGATGACCTTTTTACTTTGAAGTCTATTGTACTGGAAGCAATAAACTGTTCTTGTGAAAAGGATACTCGCAAAATGTTTCGCCTTGGCAGGCCAAAGGGAAGCTTTCTCGACACTTCTTGAATTTATTGGCAAATTTGCAGTTGTCACAACATGGCATATTTGCATCACTAGAAAATAAGAAGAGGTCATGATAATTGCAATTGCTACATGAGGTTCGGTAGAGTTTTGCTACAAAATACGTATACTTTCAGGTATCAAATAAATTTTTTCGTTTTTTATAAATTTCAGTCTTTTTGTAAATCCCAGTCCATACAAGTCAGAATGCATACAAGACTACAGTGAGAATCGTTTCATATTCTCACCTGCAAGGTCGACACTTTATTTAGAAAAATTCCATAATCTATGCACTGAAGGGGGACTAAAGTATGAAAACGATTGGCCTAGAATTTACAACAGCAAAAATTCAAAACGAGGTTGTATAATTTTTTCAAAAAAAAAATTTCGCGCGAAAAAATGAAAGCTGACGTGATGAAAAAAGGAAAATTTTTAAAACAAACATGCTTTTCATAAAGATTACTAAGCCTCGTTTTGGGTTTTTGCTGTCGTAGATTTCAGTCCATCAGTTCCAAACTCTCATCCTCCTGTAGTATGCATCAGAATCATGGTTCCACATCAAGTAAACAGAAGCAGGTTGTTTTTCCATTAGGAATAATCATATCATATATTGATGGTCTCGCTGGACCGTCTAACAAGACGATTAGTTGTTTTTGCATTGTACCAATCATTCACTTTTCTGGTTAGCCTACTCCGGATCTATATTTGTGTGAAATATAAAGGTTTCATTTTCGTTATTTTATTCACTTAATTCTCCAATTAGTCTCAGACGAAACAGTTTCGTAGATGCTTCGCTATATTTCAGGAGATGGAAGTGAGAAAAGTGGGAAATCCACCGAAACTTGCCTCGTCATTTCTACTATAAACCAGAAAGGCATTATTGTTGTAATAAATCAAAAAGAATGAAAATCAAACAAAATTACTCACCTGCATTGAGCTCCGTCTTTTAGCTTGCAGTTTTTATCACAGCATTTATCAGTTCCATTGAGAATTGCATCGATGCCTGGATCACACTGCTCGCTTTTGCTCGGGTCTTTTATGTTTCTCTCCACTTCAAAGTTGCCACAGTATTGCCCTATTTTACCTGAGGATACAGAAAATTTCAATATTTTTGTAGATAATAGGAGACATATAGGCTAACTATTCGCTTCTTAACAATCCAAGATTGATTATTACCCCATGGAACGTCTGTGCAGTACACTGGAGGATATTCAGTACACTGGAGGATATTCAGTACACTGGATGATATTCAGTACACTGGATGATATTCAGTACACCGGATGATATTCAGTAAACCGGATGATATTCAGTGCACCGGAAGTTATTCAGTACACCGGATGATATTCAGTACACTGGATGATATTCGGTACATTGAGGGAAAACATTCAGTACACCGGAGGGAAAGCATACGGTGTGCATGGAGGGGTAGCATTCAGCACACTGGGGGATATTATTCATTAATTATAGCCTTTAAAGGAATATGCTTTTTTGGCACAAACAGTACATTCTGTTTTTACGAAATAGCAGTTAATTTTAGTAGCTAAACGCAGCTAGAGGGCATATTCTTATCACGCGTTTTATGAAATAATATCAACAATAGGGTCATTCCATGTCAACTCAGCAAGGTCATGTAACCATCAATCTCAGAATTGTTTGAAAACTTACCATATGTTAAAGACTATTGAGATCAATGCAGTTTGAAAATTTCAGCTCAAAATTCCAAATACTTTTTAAGTAATCGCGATTTCAATTTTCTGCATTTTCAGCTAAAATTTCCCCGTTCCGCCATTTTGAATTTGCTCCCAAACAATCTTGAATTACAAAATTAAATTATTTATACTAATTGAGGTAACTTTGTAACATGATTTGATGCCTAGGTATTTTCAGGCATCAGGAATCCAAATTTGACTATAAAAATCACATCAGGTGTAGGGAATACCCCCAATGGGCCCCCCAAATTTGCCCCCCAAAATTTGAGTTTATCGCGAACGCCAAAACTGGCCATTATTAAAATCTAAATATCTCCAGTTTGAAAAGTCTGAGGATCCTGATTTTTTGAATGCATATTGCCAACATGAAGGAGTGAATGTAGGTCAAAAATTGAGATGGTACTCTTCCTCCTTTTGTATTTAGAGAAGGATTTGTAATACCTACATTTTTACATTTACGCAACCAATAAAACTTGCTTCATTTCAGGTACATACCGAGAAAAACTTGTTTTAAGACTTCATACAGCCACTAGTTCACATAATATCTTGTCTTTTTATGTTGACAATTGAAATGATTTGCATGTTTTTCATTTAAAAAGTTTTGGTAGGTGCCCCCTGGACCAATTTTGTTGTTCATTTATTGAAATTATTTTTCAATTTGTAGATCATTGTTTGAAGTGCATGTGAAATTGCGTTATGGCATTCTATTAAGATTGACATCTTCACTGAATAGGCCATTATGGTATCCTTTACACAATCTGTTAATGTGTCAATGAAGAATCTCTCCAATGAAAATCCTGTCTTGATATTGTAAATTGTGTTTCGTAATGTTAAATTTCTCAGTAGTTTTGTGATGAGGTTAGATCAAGATGGATACAAGTGTAGAGAGTAGTTTGGAAAATTGTGAATTCAAAGTATTGAGAGAATGTCACTTTTAGTCACAATTAGTGTATACGAAGCTTAAGGTTATTAAATGTTTGAAAGAGTTCACTGACGACGAGAAAGAAGTTCTTCAATTGAGATGGAACGTTGCTATTACTGATAATGATTCAACATGTTACCATCATGACCAATTCCTATTCTTCACTTATTCATTTCTACAGAAGAAATGTTGCGATCCCTTCTCCGTACATAATATAAAAGGGAGCAAAAGTTCTTTAAGGGAAATAAGTCTAAACATGTCAAAGCAATTAAAAGAAATGTGTAGAGTTGCTAAGCCTGGTCAAAAATCTGCCTGAAGTGCCAAATAACATTTAACGAAGAAACGGGAAATTTAGTTACTGCAATTGATATGGAACAAATGGATTGGATTGATGAAGATATTATATCAGATTTTATACCTGAAGTTGACAATGGAAAGGAAGAAACCAGGAAAAATCTAAATCAATGATATTTTGGAAGAAATAGAGGTTAGCCCTGTGAAGCTACATTCTATCTCATCACACTCGAGGATGTCGTATGGAAAAAGAAAACCCAAGCAAGTGTTTACCAAACTGGAGGAAAGATACAAAAATTCAACACCAAGTAGCGGAAGTTATGAATATTTCTGCAGAAGAGTTCTCTATCAAAGTTGATGCTCCAGAAAATCTTAAAGAAATGAAAGAAAAAGCAAGGGATTTAGACAAACTTACATATTTGATTAAAGAACAATTTTCTAAGTGTAGTGGAGATAAAAAAAACCAGTCATTAATGATGGCTCCAAGCTCTTGATCAGTGAGGAAAATAAAAGATTTTTTAAAGTTTCTGCTTTTCCTGTGAAATAGACAAGAAAGCTTGCTGCAGAGAAAGTCTTTATTGAGTTGCCAAGTAAAAAGCGCGGTTATGTACAAAAAACTACCTAAAGCTGTTGAAAAACTTGTGAAGGGGTTTTTCTGTGATGATGAATTCAGCCGTCAATTGCCTGGCAAAAAATACTTTTATTAGTATCCAACAAATGGTGCATATGCCAAAGCAAGTGAATTGAAAAAACTATTTCCAGAAATAAAGACTGTTCTTCCAAATTTTTTGTACTAAGGCCAAAACATTGTATTCTTGTTGGTAGCTCTGGAACACATACAGTTTGTATACTATACACCGAAATGTAAAATTGATGCTTAGCTCTATAGGTTTAGACAAATCATACCATGAGCTTATTGATATGATAGTCTGCAGCAGAGACAGCAAGCAGTGTATGGTTCATCGATGCCAAACCTGTCTGGATGGTAGAAAATAACTGGAAATAATTATCTACCAGCCAGTTTTCAATAAGTTTTTTAGACACCTTCTAGATAAAGATTGAATGGTTTTTGAACTGATGTGTGACATTCCTTCTGTCTATTTGATAATACGTAAATCACTTAGTATACTCTTAGTAAATCAGTGTCTACATAACTGAATAAAAATAACCTTTTTAGTCAGATTTCTGTTTTCAATATATGAAATGTAGCAAGTTTTATTGGTTGCGTAAAAGTAAAAATGTAGTGAAGGTGTCAATCTTAATAGGATGCCATAACACAATTTCACATGAACTTCAAACAATGATCTACAGATTGAAAAATAATTTCAATAAATGAACAACAAAATTAGTCCAGGGGGCATCTTCCAAATCTTTTTAAATGAAAAATTTGCAATTATTTTCAATTGTCAACATAAAAGATAAGATATTTTGTGAAATAGAGATTGTAAGAAGGTTTTCTCGGTATGTACCTGAAATTAAGCAAGTTTAAATGGTTGCGTAAATGTAAAAATGTAGGTTTTACAAATCCTTCTCTAAATACAAAAGGAGGAAGAGTACCATCTCAATTTTTGACCTACATTCACTCCTTCATGTTGGCAATATGCATTCAAAAAATCAGGATCCTCAGACTTTTCAAACTGGAGATATTTAGATTTTAATAATGGCCAGTTTCGGCGTTCGCGATAAACTCAAATTTTGGGGGGCAAATTTGGGGGGCCCATTGGGGGTATTCCCTACACCTGATGTGATTTTTATAGTCAAATTTGGATTCCTGATGCCTGAAAATGCCTAGGCACCAAATCATGTTACAAAGTTACCTCAATTAGTATAAATAATTTAATTTTGTAATTCAAGATTGTTTGGGAGCAAATTCAAAATGGCGGAGCGGGGAAATTTTAGCTGAAAATGCAGAAAATTGAAATCGCGATTACGTAAAAAGTATTTGGAATTTTGAACTGAAATTTTCAAACTGCGTTGGTCTCAATAGTCTTTAACATATGGTAAGTTTTGAACCAATTCTGAGATTGATGGTTACATTTTTGAATTTGAGTGGTTGAATTCACATGGAATGACCCAATATCTAATCATCGAATCTCCTTACATTCGAGCAAAATATGTCCTACTTTATTTGAATTATTATGACTTCTTTACAAAGATAATCAAGAAGTTGTTTCATGACAAGTGACTGTAAAAGGTAAACCTACTTTTGAAGCAACGGGTTCTTTTTGCATTCAATACTGCATCTATACTTCTGAGACTGCACGGTGAAAATTTCTGAAAAGGAATGAATTAGAAAACGCATTTGCTTATTAAGAAAGAAGTAAGTTAGTCAGAAAGTAAGGGAAAGTAACGGTGTTTTTTAGAAATGATAGGGCAGCATTTTCGGATAGGGATAGGTGGGTGCTACTCCTATTGTTAAGTACTGGGCTAAACATATCTCTTCAACTTATTTCATTATGCTGCTAGAGGAGCAAATCACTCAAAGAAATCTTGTGCGGTTTTGGCTAAAAATCTTTCAAAATCTTTAAAAAATATAAAGACCTTTACAAATTTGGCCTACAAAATCTGAAAAAATCTCTGAAAATCTTAGAAATCTTGAAAAATCTCAAAAGATCTCGCACACTTTCATTGAAGTGATTTGCCTCCCTCAATGCTGCTCATTTTTCAGGCTATTCAAAATATTAAGCATAACATGGTTAAATATTTCTACATTATCCATATTCTTTAAATGATTAAAAACATTACAATGTGCACCGATAAATACTGCAACATTAAAAACCAATCCCCTTTACCTGATTATTGGGCTTAAGTCCGGACACAGAAGTCGAATGCATCATGAACTTCCCTCCCTTACTATCGCTGGGAGAACATTCGGTTGTAAACGGGTCATGCGTTGAGCCAAAGTTGTGACCTGAAGTAAAAACAGTTGACTTGGTAGTTAAAAGACTGGGTAGGGGGTGTTTCTATTAATCAAAAAGTGAGCAGCGTTAATGATAACCTAATGCAACTTTGTATTTAGGTAGTTTTTGTAATTTTTTCAAAATTTTAATTTAGCGAACCAAGCTAGATAAGCTATGCTTGTTCGGATGGCGTAGAGTACAAGTATTATAATTACTCAGTTAAGCATGTGTTTTACGATAAAAATTGAATTGAATCAAATCTAGTCCTTGGACATGCATTTGATTAAAATGCTCCTAAACTTCTTGAGGAGATTTTAATACAATAAGGGGATTTCCATGAGCTACGTTCTCAAGGATATTCGAAGACATTTTGAACCTTGCATGAAGAATGAAATAAACTCACCGATTTCTGTTCATTCAATGAAATCAGCACATGAAAAGAAAGAAAGAAATTGCGAAAATTAAGAAACAGAAGACCGTCTGAATATCATAATTACGAATTGAAACGATTCATTACGATATTGAAACGACTTTGCTACGAATTTGAAAGGATTTCACACAGGTTTGCTACCAATTTGAAGTATTTTAACAAAGATTTGACAAAACGAAAAAAATATATTACCATGTGACGTCACAACGTCTGCTTCTGACGTCAATATTCTCCTCTTCCAGTTGAGGCTGCTACTGAGACCACTATTCAGATACGTCAGCACTCGGTCTTTGTTTTTAAAAGCTGGTAAGAATAATCACCAAGGTTAAACCCTCTATTTGGCAAATTATGAAATAGTCATGACAGAATCCTTAAATTTTCAAAATAGGTGTCGACATGAAATGATATTACAGATGGTCAAACAATCTTCTGGGAGGCCTGGTTGAATTCCAACTAATTCCCCTTCCCGGAAAATCTGTAATTTTACCTTACAGGCCCTGTAGGGCTTAAAAACAGCGAACCTTGTTCTTAATTGAAAGTACACTCGAGAAACTGCAGAAAAAACACTTACTTTGCTCCAGCAGAAGGTCCATTAACAAATTAATGAGGTTTAAGTACTACTTTCAACTTAGGCAAAAACATTTTGGTAAAATCAGGAAAGTCCAATCAATTGCCGAAAATCTCAAAGTTCTCAGCTTCAACTTCCATCGTTGAAGTTGAAGATAATTTCTCACTCATTACGAGTTACTTTATGTGAAAATACACCAAATGAACCCAATACACCATTCATTAGGGTTAGACATTCAGTTTTGTATTTTATTGCCCTTTAGCATCATTTCCACTTAAACGGCTATTTTCCAATGAAGGGTCTACCATTGTTTATTTTGAAACTTTTTATTTGTAAAATAAACTTACGATCAGAACAGATTCCTCCTAAACCATCAATTTTCGAGTTACCAACATACGCGACGCCAATCACTCCGTTTGGGAAATCTTGGTAAGTGAAAAGATGAGCAAGGCAGACTCCTCTCCAACTACCTTTGCTGAAAGCCTGAAATAAGAAGGTTGAACACAGCGTCAACAAATAATCGAATTGAAAGGGTTTAAAATGACTTAACAACGATTTTGTAACACTTGTTCAGCAAAACTCGACCAATGGCACATAAAATGTACTGAAAATGACTGTTGATTACTTTTAGAGTAACCTTGAATAACCGTTGAGATCTATTAACATCCGTAAACAACAGTTGGTAAGTCCACTGATTAACGTTGAAGACAACTTTGAAGCAATAATAACCAATACATACTTACCTTTTAATTATAGTTTACCGAATTGAATAATTAGTGGACTTCAATAGCCGTTAGTAACCTCTAATAACCGGTAAAACCAGTGAGTTACCGCCAATAAGTTTCAAAAAGCATCAATATGTTAATAGCCCTGAGTAACCCTTAAAAAACGTGAATAACATTGGATAACTGTAAGAAGAGTTCAATAACCGGTAAAAACCGGTGAGTTACTGCTAACAATCGTCCAAAAGCATCGTTATTTTGATAATCCTGGGTAACCCTTAATAACCGTTTATAACTTTTGATGACTACCAGCGACCTTACATTACCGTAAATAATAACTGATTTACCGTTAGTAAGTCTTCCTCACTCCAAGATTGAGATTTGTACTGGTTATATTCCGGTCCAGCCGGTCCGCTTGGTGAATCATGCACGATGACCTGAAAACAAAAGAGAGAAATAACGTTGCTTCAGGGCCTGCAGACTAATCAACACTTCAATATACACTTTTTTTGTGAGATTTGATACCAATTCCTTGTTACTTACAATTCTCCACCAGGCCATCAAAGGAATTCGTAAACTTCATATTTCTAGATAAGAATCAAAGAAATATCATACGTTATTCCTTTGGCGCATTGGACATGAATCAAATGATAAACGATCTTCAAGATTCGGTCCAATCAGGCCCTATTCATGATCAAACTAATCTATCCTATTCTGATACCAACTCACCTTGCGAACTTCCAAACCAATATTCAAGAAGCCAGAAGGCCATTTTGTAGATCTGTATATGTTGTCTACTCTCTGTATGACAGATAGCTATGGTAGAAACACAAAATAAATTTCATATCAGATGTGAATTACTACATATATGGTAATTTACAAGATTTCTCCTACTATTTTTTCTCAGGGGTAGCCGTTAATATCTCTCTGTATTTTTTAGCTGGTGTGAGAGGAGTGTACACAGTTATTTCCAAAAAGACCACAAGCGAGTATATTTATTTGTTAACGCAGGTTCAGAGTATGAAGCTTGAAGCTGATGTGGACCTGCAGCTTGTAGCCCCAGAATTGATTTTCTAGAACGAATATCCTGGGTAGTCATTTACCGGCCTGGGAAGGATGGACAGCTGAACTGGCTGACGGCTTGTAGTTCATGATTCCGACCATTCGTGGATTTGAACTAACGAAGGTTGCCCTTCAAGGATTAGAAATCCAGCGCCTTAACCACTAGACTACACCACAGCTGCATGCTTACCCTTGCTTACCCTTGGACAAACTACCTTATAGCTGAAAACATAAATCAACATACAAAAGGATAATGAATTGATATGGAATATGGAAATAACGATAGTCTTGTTACATATGATAACTTGAGCCTACCATGTAGTTGATAGCTGTGCTGCTTTGGCCCTGCCCCATGTGCTTGAAGAACAGATGATCAGCAACGAGGGTGAGCGTGCACGTGTCGTATGTTTCTATTGCTGTGGCTCGTCTTTGCCTGTGTAATGTCTTTGCAGATTCTTCACGAAAAGCTATTGGAAGAACATTGCAAAAGTCATGACAAAGAGTTCGGCGATGGAGAGATTGTTCATATAATTTCCAAAACCTATAAAAGCATGTCCAAACCTTTCAACTCTCCTGACTTCACCGAGAGAATTCCGATTTGTCCTTTATAGATCGAGGACAACGCCAATGAAAAAGAAAAGAAGACAGAAAAGATGGAAGAATCTCCCGGTTTTTGTACTGAAGAAATCGGCAGGTCTGCATGCCAGGTAAACAGACCTAATCATTTGAGGAGAGGGAATTGGTCTCCTCATTTATTGAATTTGAAGGGAATAGCTCTCCTCAAGGTGCCCTCTTTACCAATAGAAAGGATAGCCAGAAACACCGGAAATATGGCGAAACGACCACATGGATTACTTAGGCTTTTCGTCTGACACTCAACAGAATAATACGTCAGAAAGGATAGCATATTAAAGAGCAGTAAGAAGGGCAAATCACTGCCTTCCATCTAAAGGTCTGATGATAAGGCATGCAGGAAAAACATGCCATAGAGAGCACATAACACAGTATATTCAATCACTCATTCACTCACATAGTCACTTATTCACTCGCTCACGAACTACTGCAATACTCACGTTCAGTGCATGGTTCCCTATGTTCATCCAAATGATCTTTGACACCACAGAAAGAAGGATGGCCTCTGAAATAAGGAATGATCATTTCCAATCATCTTTCAAGGATAAGAATTTGTTTTGAATTCAAGCAAATGTTGAGTGATAAACAATTGACAGGTTAACATAAGTTGGAACGATTGTAAAATTTCAACTGGTACATAAAATATTTATTCTATTATTGGAAGTAAGATATTTCTTATCAGTTTGGGATGTTATTTTTAGCCTTAACAAAATAAAATATTTCGAAGAGCATTTACCTATGAGAGCCAGACTTTGCATCAGTTAGGTTGGATTTGACATCTGATAATTTGTAGACAATCATGTCGAAATCATGCTTTCCATTTACATGTCTTGAAGATGGCTGTCAATTACGAAGTAAGAATTACATATCTCTGCATTTGCAAAGGCAAATAAGCTATTGGAGATAATGATAAAGCAAGGACCTTCAAATTGTAGCAAGAAATATAAGTTGACAAAACAAGTTTCTTATTGCCTTATTTTATAGGATCCCTAAAAAGTGAACCAAAGACAGGATTCTGCTCATAGTCTTGTCTGTTTTTAGAATATAAAAACAAAATCTTGTTGAGAGGCATGGTTATAATGGCCCAAGGTAAAATTTAACAGATGAGATAATTTCTCAATGCACGAAGATTGGAATTCAATTAACCCTGACAAGAAAAGACAAAGTGTTTAGTCATGTGGGTTGGCAATCAACAACCAGCAGAAATAGAGAGATATATGATATGATAGGCAGCACATAAACATGTAGTCTCATATATGCTGATTATAAGGTCAATGTTACTGACATATAGATACCTCAACAACAAAAACGTCCTCTTTGGTTCTGATATTGGCTGTGAGTAGACCGTCCTCCAGGTGGGCTTGAACTCTAGAATTGAATTCTCCTGAAAACGGAAAGTAAATTACATCTAAAATCTTACAACTTGTACTGAAATGATTGCTACTAATGACTTTACAAAATGAATGATGAATTCAAATCAGATTTCTAAACAGGAACTCATTTGTAAAGTGATCATAATAGAAAGTAGAAAGAAAAAAACCAAAGTAAAAGGGAGAAAATTAAATGGGAGGAGTGAATGACACTTACAGAAAAATAAGTTGTATCTTTTAGCTGATTTTCTTTTATACATAAATCATTGTTTAAGGCACTTACGAAGTACTTTTTAATAGTATTATTTGATAAAAAACTGATTTCTATAGGCCTATAGGGATCTTATTCCATATTTCTATTCCATATGAACATTGATGATTGACACTCTTTTCTATGTCAAAGAAGGATATCAAAGAGTGGACTCAAAATAATTAACTTACCCTTAACATAACCCTTCATGAAATTATCCTTCTCAACTTGCAGCTCGTGCTCTTCTTGGTCACTCACAACAACTGCTTTAAAGTCAGGGGAGAATATTGAGTGGTCTGGAGTCAGATTCAGGTCAAAATCTCTGCAAAATTAAAATAAGAAAGAGGTTGTCAGGCCACGAACTAAAGCTTTATGGAAAGAGAAGCAATCTTATCACGAAAAATGTTTCATTTATGACTGAACATTGAGCTAAATAATGAAATTGAACAAATAGACTATATTTGCAATCTAGGGCTATACTACAGTGACACATTAAGAGGGGTGTTGTTGGGCGCAGTTTCCCTCCTTTGCCAATAAAAATAGCTCTCAGCATTCCCCCACTATCCAGAGGTTTGGCGCCAATTTGAATAGCTGATTCTTGATATTTCTGTTAAAAAATTGCATTTACCAGCAGAAATCACTAATCACTTAATCACATAAATCACTTGCCCCAGCCTTCAGATTTATTCTGGATCTACCTTACAAATTATTATTAAACACCTGGATCTACCTTATTCTGGATCTTACAATACAATCTTCATTTTCGGGCACAACTGTCAAACATTCCAATGGATGAAGTGCTTTGTATTAAAAAAGATGCTTTCGGGGGCAGATTCAGAATAAGTCTTAAGGGGATCAGCTGATGCTACTCATGAACAGAAATAGCAAGCAGAGGTTTTTCAAAAAAAGAGCACAAAACTTCCAGAAAATGGGCAACAAAAGAGGTTTGTCAGTGAAGGGGGCACCTGCCCCAACAGTACCCCCTAAATCCCCCACTTGATGCTTTCAAGATGACTAGCAACAATTCATACATTACCTCCCAAATGATCGAAAGTGTAGGTGTTGATTGCCAGCATTTTCATAGTTGACATCCCGCTTCTTTATAGAATGCTTCATATGTTCTTTCTTTAAAGTTTGGTAATTTTGAAGGACATCAGTCAGGCTTCTACTATCTGTAAAATTGTAAAAAAAATCACAGAAAATAACTAAAATCTAGTGCCTTAAATTGCATGTAAATCTATGTGGCCTTTCATGTTATTCTAATCATATTAGGTTCTTTAGAGTAGTTTCTCAGAGCCCTGAAGAGATCTGTTAAAGGTGCACGTTTAAAGTTCTAAACAGCTTTATTTTCTAGATATGTTGATATGATGTTGTCATCGCATTCCTCAAGTTCAGATTGCTTAAAAAGGCTAATTAAAGTAAGCGGTTCGGATTTTATATAGCTGTTTTTTCTAGATAAATTGACACATTTTGGATAACTCGTCAATGATGGAAAATAAAAAGTCTATCCAAAAATGATAACAATTTTATGTAAATTCAGGCCAGGCTTTGGACAGAAAAAGTTTTTGGGTAAGTCATTCTTTTTATCAAAAAACTATATTGATCCGATACTGATTGTTTCATAAAACATCAGACTTTTACGGCAAATTTGGTTCATTTCAAGGTAAATTCTGTTCAGATTTCAAACTATTTCTGAGGTAGGTCCTATACCCACCACTGGTTCATCTCGAACCACACACCAACTAGGCCCACACAGACAGCTTCTCCTGGGCTTGAAATTAGGTCTATAGGCTAGGCCTGCTAGCAGTCAGAACCAAACGTAGTATGCTACCTTCTTATCCTGTTAACATCGAAGTACGCTACCATCATTATACCTATATAATGACATTGTAGTATACCAGGTTCGGATGACTGCACTGAGATATGATGAGACTTCAGTAGGCCTCCAAATGAATAGATAGAGGCACTATTAATGAGAGACACGGCCAGAATTACCTTACAGGTCGATGATTACGTCATACTTACAATCTGTTGCAGCCACAGCTAAAATCAAGACAGCTATGCAGAATATTTGGGCACACCCAAAAATGGGCCTAGCCATTTCCATCTTTTTGATCACTTAAATTCTGCTCTGCTGTTTTATTCTTCTTTAAGCTTCCATTAAGAAAGGTTAATTCTCAAACAAAGCAATTTTTCAGGATACCACAAGACTAATCGATGTATGAATACTTTGATTTAAGTCATTTATCTGTGTCTTCAGTGACTTATATTTCCACCATTATTTTGGTTTCAGCTTTTTGAAACCATAGTACTTCATGTGTTTAGCAGAGAAGGGTACAATTCACTTCAACTTTAAATACAACTATTGTTGCCACACTAAGAGATTTTCAATACAGTACATCCTCGATTATCCGAACCTCGATTATCCGAACCTCGATTATCCGGAACGCCATAAGTTTTCCTTAAAAATCTTTTTGCAAACTAGTTTTTGAGAAACCAATCGAAATCTCCGTTGTCTGCTAAAACTGTTGCCCAATATAAAAGTCATATCCAACGGAAGCACAAAAATAACACATTTATTTATCAAGGAGCTTCGACAACACGTTATTACAAATCGTTGTTGAAATTTACAAAAAACTGTTGCATTAGTTTTCTTGTTGGTCTTTCCTTTTGCCAAGCTTCTCAATTTGCATTCAGTTTGAGCATCCTGTGACTGTTCAGGACGATGATAATAACCTTTATAGCAAGTTTAGTAGGTAAAATGTTCTTCCTCGATTATCCGAATTTTTTGCGTATCCGAACGGCCCAACAAAAATTTGAGTTCAACCTGTTCGGATAATCGAGGATGTACTGTACTTATAAGGGGTCTAATACGAGGAACAAATAACTTGAAGTTGACAAGATTTTGAAGATTACTTCAGAATATATTTGAAAAGATATTTAGCCATAAGTGTACGAAATTTTTTTGAGTGATTTACCCAAGGATCTAGAAACAAATATATGAACACTTTCACGATCGAACAGGAAGCGATTCCTTTCGCTATTATTATTTTTTGGAAGGAGAGTTCGACCACTTAAGGCTGGTACTCACTTGGCGATTATCACGATTATCACGATATCGATTACTCCGAATAAATTCTTCAAATATCTTGGTGATTAGCGTTATCATGTACTCATTATCAATCGCTTTTATCGCAACTTTGTCTCTCGCACACGGAGAAACGGCTCCTCACTTAAAGAAAATACTTCTTGCAATGATTGGCGTTGTTCATAGACAGCGATGAGCAGAGAAACAGAGCTGTGAATGAATGACTGTAAATTTCATTATCGCTATTTTCATCGAATAGTATGTTTTAAGTTTCTGTTATGAAAGAAGATAAAAGCAAAATATCGTCCTAAACGCACCCCCAATACACGTATATAAAATTTATAAGCCACTGCTTTGTAAGCAGGGCAATACTCAACAAGACAAAAGTTTAAGCAATTCAAGTAAGAGGAATTTTAAAAAATTTGGAAATTTTAGTTCTGATCCCATTGGCAATGAAAATCGTGCAGCAGCCATGGAGAAGTAGTTTACAGTGGCTATTAGTGCCCCCGGCACATTTTTGCATGTAAGTTAGCTACCATATGTAAGACACCAAACAGATTTTAAGCAAATAAGCTAAGTAGCTGCTAAGCAATTTTGAATACTCAAATTCACCCTCCCAGCTAAGCAATTTCTAGAACTGAGCTCAAGCCTTAATTGCTTATAAAAATGCGTACTCAAAATCAATACGATCTAAAATTTCCTTTGATTCGAAGACTCGTTTTCATTTGACTAATTCCTCAAATATTTTTGAACAAAGGACTTGACCGCATGGGATCGCGATTCTCACGAAATGATATAATAAATTTTGATATCATTTCGCAATAATCGTGGTACGATTATCACGAATAAACCGATTAACGCGATAATTCTTCATGTACTCACTAACGATTAAAACGATTAAATATAATCGTTATCGTGATAATCGTCAAGTGAGTACCAGCCTTAACAGATATTAATTTTTAAGCAAGTAGAAGAAATGCTAGTGGAATGCTTGCATGATCATATTGAAACGTAACTCTGCAGCCTTTTAGTGAACAGACATCAGAGAAAATTCAGCACTAAATTAGAGCGGAGACTGTTGCTGGCCAACTACAAAGAACATTAGGTTGCTTATGTTACACCTGGTCCTCCTCTTTGATGCCTGGAGTTCTATAATAGTGCTCACAAAACAGTTTATCTTTACAATCAAACTGATAGCTGATCTAATATAGCCTATCAAGATAGAACAATTTTTTGTAAAGTGGTAGGAAAAACACAGCAAATCAAGAAGAAACAAACAAGAAAGAGACGGATTGCATTTGAATTATTGATTCAATATTGCATTTTTATCAACTCTTAGTCGAACAGTCCGAATCCCATATCATCATCTGATTCCTCTTCAGACTCTTCTTTCTTCTCAGCCTCTGCTGGTTTGTCGTCCTTAGCCTCAGCTGCTGGGGCAGCTGCTACTGCAAACTTACTTGGGTCGGCCAAGAATTCCTTGATGGCTGCAATCTGTGGGATGTCAATGTCAGCTTCCAGACAGACAGCTGCTACGTTCTTGAACCCATTGACCACACTGTGGGGCACTGAGGCAACAGTTGGGTATCCAATTTCAAGGGACACAGCAGCAATGTTAGCAATACCCTGGAAAGGAAATAAAGATTTTATAAATTAAATGAAGATATTATTACCTGTGGATTGTAAATAACTAATCTTTGTAGGTGTTTAGAATAGATTCATGATTAAGTTCGAATCACTTCAAATTCCCATCTTGTCACATTGCTCTCAGCAAGAATTACAACTTGAGTGAAGATGGAAATAAGATTCATAGATCTCTTTTTAAAAGGCTTCTCATTCCGTCCTAGGGTGTCATCACAAGACAAGCTTATGACCACTACTCAAAATGTTTTAATCATTGAAGCCAAATAAAATACTTGATTAGTTGACTTACTGAGCAGAAATGAGCAATCAAATCTTCAGGCTTGATGTCCAAGATGTTTGGGCTGTAGATGCTTCCATTGTCAAAAACTAAAACAAACAGTAAAATAATCCAGTTACCAAGTTGGCAGCATAAGTTTATAAGGATATGCTTTATGGAATAAGTATGATGCAATGGGGGTGAACTGTTAGGTGTTTTCAAATTACAGTATGTGTAAAGGACCCAACTTCTGCTAGCAGTAACAGACAAAAATGTTATAAGTACCAACAACACTATAAAGGAACACCAAACCAAGCATGGTTTCATGGTTTTGCATAGTTTGATTTACAATCTACATTATTTTTGGAGTTAACTCGACTAAACATTAGTGGAAACAACAAAATTGGAGGAAATGCTCCAGCAGATCCTACAGGTTCAATAAATAAAATCTTAAGGCTTCTCATTCCGTCCTAGGGTGTCATCATGAGACAGAGCTTATGACCACTACTCAAATGTTTTAATCATTGAAGCCAATAAGATGACCAATGAGCCAAGATTTTCTAACAAAATCTTAACCATTATTTTTGGATCTTTTTCTCTGGATTTGTGGAAAATAATGTCAGATAGAAAAAATTTTGAAGAAAGATGTACATGGAACTTTGCAAGATAAAAATATTTATTTCTGCATTAGATTGACATGAAAATTGATAAAACCTCAATCTTATTTTGTATTTACCTGTTTTGCAGACAAGCCCATAACTGAATGGGTAGATTTTCAACATGCCAAGAAGAGCAGATTCAGAGGCACCAACCTTCTCATCTTTTTTGATCAAATGAATGTCACTCTAAAAGTTTAAAATCAAATACTTGAGATAATATTCCTAAATATATCTAATATATGGAATAAAAGTTTTAGACATGCCTTCTAGGGATGTATAAAGTTCATTTCTTCTCAAGTTCACTTCTAAACTCCATTCAGTTACACTTAGCTATAATAGTTCCCCTTGTGTGGTTCTCAACTATCACCTTGTGTGGTTCCCAACTATCAACTTTGCCCCCAAACCAGAATCCTGGGTTTGTCTGAAGAAAACAAATCCATGAACCAGGCAACCCCTGCTGACAGGGAAAACAGCCAGAATATAAATTCTGTTTGTGCATTTGTACTAGGCCCTAGAACTCTATACAGTGTTCTGGGACTAACTGCTTTCATCCACGGCATTCAAACTGGGATAACTTTGCTCCAGGTTCTCTTCAGGGAACATAAAACTACACAGAATCATAGCTTTCACACGAAGCTCCTTTATCATATTGAATGAACGAAAAATTTCATACCAAGATTTCAATTGTTCCTTTTGTAATCTTGGTTGGGATGGACAGAGCTTGGAAGAAAGAGGTCTTCTCAGGACCAAGTCCAGTGTTTCTCTTGTCAACAAACACGTCAATGGGGGCAATTGCACCAGCCTTAGCAGGGGCCTCTTTCAGATTGCTCTCAAGCACTTCTCTGATCTCTGAGAGGTCTTCTTTGGTGAAGACGAATCCAACATTGCCAACAATGTGAGGCATGAGTTTTTCCAAAGCAGGGTTCTTCTCGATCTGCCCGCGGATGGCTTTCCTCATCATGGTGTTTTTGCCCATGAGTACCTCACCTTTGCCTCGAAGGGCAATACGGATCTGCTGCATCTGTTTGGAGCCGACATTGTCAGCAGATACAAGGAAGCATTTTGGGTATTCTTCCAAGAGTTGCTGAAGGATAAAGGAAATAATTTTTGTTAGAATTTGCGAAACTATTCAGTGTAATGCTAATCATTTATCACTTCAAGGAAAGTATACAAGATTTTGTGAGCATTTTCAAAGATTTTTTAAGTCTTTTTCAGATGTTTGGGGATTATAATATTTTCTTCTGGGATATGGGGCAGAGAATTAGAGCGTGGGCATGAAAGAATTGAATAAATTGGTTGCTACAGAGAGAAAGATGAAGAGGATATTAGTGTTACATTGAAGGACAGGATTACCAGCCCTGTGGTTGCAGAAAAAGTGGGTGTAGAGTCAATGTAAGAGTGGTTGAGGAGGCGACGTTAGTGGTGGGTGGGTCATCTGTTGAGAAGAAGAAAGGATGCAGAAGTGTGGGTATAGTTTTAACATGGAAGTGGCAGGAATTCAAGGGAGGGGAAAACCAGTGAGGCGATTCAAAGATTTGGTTGAAAATGACACGAGGGTGATGGGGTTTCAGAAGATGGCAAGCTATAGAGAGAATTAGAGGACACAAATCCATGGGTCAGTCAAACCCTGCTAGCTGTATTACTTGTGTGTATGAAATCTTTGAGGATGAAACAATACGGTAACAACATTTGTCAGGGCATGAAAAAATTCTTTCTTCCTAAGACTTAAAATCACCACAAAGCAAGTGTTTCATGATATACCATTCCCAAATACAAACACAGAATATAATGCTTTGCTCCTTTTTTGGTTTGGAAAAAGTAAGAAATTCCAAAATATTTCCTGCAGGAATTTCAGACTAAGACATTTCCTTGACCACTGGTCACACGGTCGGGTGCTTTTTCATGCCCTGACATTTGTATCAAGCCTAAGGTTACTACTATGGCTTCTCATTCCGTCCTAGGTTGTCATCACAAAGTCTATGACCACTACTCAAAAATATTTTAATCATTGAAGCCAGTCTTACCTGCACAAAACATTACAAAGTTAAGCAAAGTTATTTCAAACATAAACAACTAAATATACTTACAGCAATTTTTAGGAAATAGTTAGCTTTCCATGTTCCTTTGTCTTCCCGTACCATTTTGAAGTGTTATGGTAAGGATTGCCTCGAAGGTTTAAAGTTATACTGAAAAATAATATTAAATAAATGATGTCAAACTTTAAAGAATGAAATAATTATGATTAAATCCCCCTCGAAAACATAAGAAATGTGACAAAGGTATTCATTTGGCTTCTCATTCCCCCCTAGGGTATCATCAGAAGACAGAGCTTATGACCACTACTCAAAATGTTTTAATCATTGAAGCCAATTGAATCCTCAATGCATCACACTGCCTTGACTGACCTGCTTCAGGATGGGGTATGCTGCTGACATTCTATGGGCATACTCACTTTGATACCACAAGTCATTGCTGAAGGATGAAACAAACAAACATGCCCCATTTTACCTTGACATTTCGCATCAAAATGAGTTTTAACAGATAATTTTACCCATGTTAGGAAATTTGGGATGACCAGGAAGAAAAAGTTGTCCTTGCTCGCAACTATTCTGGCACCTTTTCTATTGTTTCTTGGATGTTTTGTTGCACTTATTCTTTTGTTTTAAGCACAAGCTAATTGTTCCCAGCTAAACATAGGCAAAACACAACATGTTTTCCAATCTGGCGAGAAGAGAACCCATAAGTATGCGTAGCACACCACTGTGGGCGTACCAATTTTTTGGGTTTATACACATGGTACCATTGTATGTTCTAACGGCTAGCAATTTAGCTTTAAGATCCCATTTAGTTTTTTAGCTCCAAGATCCCATTTAGTTTTGAATAGAGTACTGAGGGGTTCAGTGAGGATAAAGGGGGCTTCAGTCCAATTCACCTCAATTTTGTATGATATTTTATTTTCAAGCTTGAAAATATTTGCTACTGATGTCAAAGAGAAGCATGTTGCATTTGAGAATTTCTATGACAGGGATGCTGGAAAAATAACTAAAAAATTTACACCCAAGAAAAATGGACTTGGTGAGCTTTGTTTGGAACTCGGAGCCAGGCTTGCATCTCAAACAAAACTATGAAGGGTAGCCCACCTTTCACGGATATACTACTTCCCTTCCAGTATTGAACTAATCAATAAATTACCGCAAGTCACCAAAAGGTTGTTTTTTGTCTAACCAGCCTATTCTTGAAACTTGTTGCATGGATAGGTTAGATATCTTGTATGACAAGAAAGAACAGAGGATAAAATATGCAAGATTGTAGAACAGAAGTCGAACCGTATTCTACAAGAAATTCCACATGAATTGGCCATTTTACTAAGTTTGAGTTTCAATAATTTCGTTAAATCAGGAAAGCACTGCCACACTCACCAAATTCACACGGAAAAGAGAATGTAGTAGTCCTCGTGTCTCATCTTTATTCCCACAATGCAACTGCAGAGTCGAGTCTCTACGTCCATACGAGGCCAATGAAAAATGCCTGCTACGCGCGGTTTTTGTTTAGATTCGAATGAAAGATATTTAAAGTTCAAACATGTGTTGAATTTAACAGAACAATTCATCAACAATGATTAGGTTTCCTGCTAGCCGATCGCTTCGAAAATGGTTTAGGACACAAACTAATTCATCATACTTCACCAATCCAGGTGATTTAGCAGGAAATCTGCCTTTGAAGAGATTTGGCAGGCAGCAGAAAAGATGTTTTCGTGTTCGACCCATTGTTGCAGAAGCACTCCGACAAAAGAAACCTGTAGTTGCCTTGGAGTCTACGATCATCACTCATGGAATGCCTTATCCTACAAATGTCAAGTAATAATTCGTCAATCTGCTTGATTGATTTTGCTACCAAACTTGCTTGTAAAAAGCCCGAATTATGTCTCAAGACTCGAAGCTCGAACCCAGATCGGATAAAGGCAGGCAAGGTTCAGCGTTCATTCGAGGCCTGATCAAACACTGGACTTGCCCATTATTGCACCATAAAGTGATTGAACTCTATTAATCTAATAGCCTTAATAAGGTCTAGGCTTGACTGTGTCCTCAATATGATGTATTTTTTGAGCTAGCATGAATAAAGCTATGGAAGCTGGCTGGAGAGCTAGTTTAGGAGTTTACTGACCGATGACCCATTAGTCGCAGGATTCTGTGGTCCAGAACCATTTCACTGTGCCTCTGACTAGAGTGGATTCCATGTAATTGCATGCCAAAAATTACGACAAAATGAAATGAAAAAATATGCAATCCCTTATTTTGGTAGAGTTTATGCCAGATATCCCTTAGACAGGTGAGGTGAAAACTATCCTAGGCGTCAGAAAAGCTGTACCTTTGACCAAGTGTGCATTTTAATGCCCTTAGGCCCAAAGATATATTGCATGAAATTTGCCTTAGAACAATAGGTTCTGTTGTTTTCTTGGCATATTTGGCATACAAGGCTAGGATATCTGGTATGGACTTCACATAGAATGACCCCAGGAGGCTTACAGCCTCTTTTAGACCGCCAACTGTTGATGGCATTCCATCTATATGTGCATCCCTATGGCAGGCTGCTAACCCCTTGGGAAATGAATCACTAACACTACTCTGTAACATTGAAGAAATTTTTGCTTTAAAACTCTCAGATATCTGCCTATGTATTGAAAAACCCTGCCTTATAACCTCTTCCTTGCTTTAATACTATCTTGTATAATATCATACTCATATTTTTATATTCTTTTAGAACTGCTCTTCAAGTGGAGAAAATAATAAAGAGTGAAGGGGCCATTCCAGCAACTGTGGGTGTGGTTGAGGGAAAACTAATTGTCGGTAAACAAAATCTTCTGTTAATTTATTAAAATTGGCATGAATTCAAATGTTTGTTGTTTGATATGCAATTTCACTAAAAACATATTGAAAATATATTTGTTAAAGCAATAGCAAAGAATGAAATTTTTTGTCATGATAAGTTTTTGTCCTATATCCAAGGTTTGGAGGAAGAAGAAATCAAGTTTCTTGGAGAAACTGATAACAAGAACCAGACAATTAAAACTTCAAGAAGAGACTTGGCATATGTTCTAAGCCAGGTAAGAATTTTTATTCACTCTAGGAACACTACTGTACTCAAAGAGAAGATTGCTGAGTGGTTAGATCACTCTACCCTCGTCCCAAAGCGTCCTGGATTTACAAAGATAGTAAGCGTTAACTATGAACTATCAATGTACTGCTTGATTGGTCTACATATACAGTGAGCCCGTCCGTGGTGCTTTGCACATAACCCGATACCTTAATAGTAAGTGAAATACAAAAATAGTTTTTTGTTTATCAACCATCAACAATACCAGAAAAGGCTACTGCAATTGACCTGATCTAGGACAGTGGTTAGTGCCCTCGCCTGTTTCCGTGAAAACCTGGGTTTAAGACCCAGTGGTGGCATATGTCAATTGCAGTAGCCTGCTCTGGTATAATTCAACTATCAACAAGTAATGTTTACAAAGTAACCAAGTATTGTCTTTGAAAGGACTCAATTTTTTTTGCTGTCTTTAAGGGTCTCTCTGGCGGTACTACCGTATCTGGGACGATGGTAGCAGCTCACAAGGCCGGCATACCCGTGTTTGTTACTGGTGGAATCGGAGGTGTTCATAGAGGAGCATCACAATGTAAGCTTGTTTTAGACAGTGAATATAAAAGGTTCAAACGAAGATATTTCAGAAAATGATTATTTTGACTAAAACAGGTTTAAACAACCCTGGGTTATAATGGCCTTGTAAAATACCACTAAATATGAGATGTAAAATACCGTTAAAGCACCTTTAGGGGTGTTGCATTGTTTTTTGTTGACGTCTATCTATTGGTAACACGTATATAGACACTGTAGGAGCTACTGATAGACATTGATAGAATGATACTTTATAGTGTTCCTATTTCGTTGAATTTCTAGCATTTGACATCAGTGCAGACCTAACTGAACTTGGCAAGACCCCAATCGCTGTCATTTGTGCTGGCATCAAATCAATACTTGACATTGAACTCACTCTCGAATATTTGGTAATTATTTACTTCTCAAATAACTTCGGTTTCATTTGAAAGTGTCTAGTTTGATAAAGTATCTAGTATCTAGATTAATTAGTACCATTCCTTATAAAGGAGGGTTTAATATAAAATGGGGGATATTTGTTCTCTCAGACAGTCTAACCTCTCTAGTTACTTTGCAACTAGATTGAAGAATTGAATGTCTTTAATATCAAACTGTGGAACTTAATGTTTTTTATAAAATGGATAACTGAAGCTTAAATTTGATGCAGTTCTTTTTTCTCAGCTATACTTGTGAGAAATTTTCTTTCATTCTTGAAACTTTTTCTATGATAACTCATAATTTCAAGATAATTATTCAATTTCTTAGGAAACCCAAGGTGTAACAGTTGTGACGTTTGGAGAAGACAAAGAGTTTCCAGCTTTCTTTACCCCTAAAAGTGGATTCAAGGTACTTTGAAGCAACTGGTTAATGAATTATCAATCGCTTATTTGAGTAGTGAGCCTATTTGGTCCATCTCTTATTTTGACCAGCTCTCATATTCGTAAATAACCTTTTTCTAGGCTCCATTCAAAACGAATTCAACATTAGAGCTTGCTCAGCTTATTGGTAAGGTTTCCCTTCATGATTACTGCCACTTAACTTCAGTAGTAATGATTACCTCTTGCTTGAAGCAGTGGGACAATAGGCATCGATGATATGCATTACATCAATAAATGTTACCATACGAGGTAAAAGTGTGTTTATTTCACCTTTTTGAAATCTTCAGTTGAGATATTAAATGTAGTTGTTCACTGTATATAGTAGTGTATGATGTCCTAGTGTTTCAAATTGAAAATATTGGCTCCACATTCTTATCAAATTGAAAACCTTCTAGATAATTTCTCAATTTTCAGGGTAACACATATTGATTTAGGAAGAATTTCCAACACTAAGCATCCGGCTATTGCTAAAAATGATTTCCTTTCAGTTGGCGTTTTTCTTTAGATGAAAACTTGATGCTTGGCCTAGACAGTGGAGTAGTCGTTGGAGTTCCGATACCCGATCAGAGTAGTGATATTGGGAATGAAATTGAAAGCATTACCAAAAAGGCTCTTGAAGACGCCAGGTATAACGATTCTTACCTTTAATACCCATCTGGTCATAAGTGTTATTCAAAGGAATTTTTTTGCAAATCTCCAAAGTGACGTTTTGTTAAAGGGAATTTTTTGTCCAGCAATGATTTTCCAATTGCAACATAGATTTTTCGGCTAGTGCTTCGTTTCTTCTTCTTTTTTTCAAAATAAGTATATAGGCTGAGAAGGCCCTTATTTTCTTAAAATGCTTTTAAAGCGTCATAATTTTTATAAACTTTAGCAAAATTATAAGCTTCGCATCATCCTTGTTGTATTTATGTTATAGAAGTCTATAGGCTTAGATGGCCCTTAATTGCTTAAACATTTTTACAGCCTTGTCCTTTCACTTTCTGTAAAATGTAACAAAACTATACGCTTCAGATCACCTTTGTTGTAACAATGCCATTAAAGTGAATTCTTAGTTTATCTGAGGTGAATTTCAACTAAGGGTTCAGTGAGGGTCCTGATGCGTTGAGGGTCCAGCTTGGCCTCATTAGGATGAAGTAAGGTCTCAAAAGTTCACATTACATGAAAGGTTTAGAAATATTTGATAATTTTTGATATTTGATAACCATTTCATTATTCATTCAGGTAGAGATTTAGTTCTGAGTAAGAGAAGGGATTCAGAATAAAGTAACATATCATGAATTATAAGATATTCTTTCAGGACAAGTGGGATCGCTGGAAAGGATGTGACGCCATTCGTTTTGCAAAGAGTCAACGAATTGACAGGTGGAAAATCTCTTGAGGCCAGTATCCTTTCATCAAAAATGTAGGTGATCTGCTTGATACTATCCAGAGTTTTGTTATCAACTCTAATCTTGCTTGGATTTATGTGACACATCTAAGTTTATATGTAACATATCAAGAAGTAACACTCAAGAAACAGCCATTATTTTCTGTGACTCCAAGTTTTGTGCTTCTGCACTCATCAGAGAGACTATACCAATGGGATGAGTGTAGAAGCACATAAACTCAGAAACACAGAAAAACATGCCTGTTTTTTTATTGTTAGCTGCACTATGCAATTGCTCTATGCCTAACACATATCGATCACTATTAGCCAGGATATGCACACTCTACTCGAGTTGAATGTAACATTGTTTCAATTTTGGAATATATGGGACTTAAGGCTTATATAGGACTTAAGGCCCTTGTTCTGTAAAGAATCATTCCTTTTTCGAACTCCCGTCAGAGAAAGGGGGAGAAAATGGATAAAACTAACCGTGTCTGGCTGAAATATATACCATTGCTATCACTAAAGGATTGTTTGGTCTAATAGCATCACAGTGCTTAATGTAAAAAAGGACAGAGCGATACAAATTAGAAACAAGAAAGGAAACTTAAAAGAAGGCCGTTTCTTGAGCGTTACTTGTTCTATGCAATTGCTCCATACCTAGCGTTATATCGAGCACTTTAGCCAGGATAGGCAGGCTCTACTCGAGATAATGTGACATATCTAAATGATTAAAAGCATGATGATACCCTTGATTTCACAAAGACATTGCTCTGATTGAAAATAACGCACGTGTTGGTGCACAAGTTGCGGTAGAGTTATCAAAAATCAACAGAAGGAGAGTGAATGAAGAAAGTTCCGCACAGGGAGCAATAAAGGTACTTTGAGTATTGATCTATCTTCTTAGTATGTATATGATTTTGAAATAATGATATTTCAGGTATGATAAGTGTGTGTCTTGGATACGGAACTTCAAGATTGAGAGGAATTCATAGACAAACTGTAGCAAAGCATACTACTAAAGCTTTCAATCTTAACACTTAGCAGAATAAAATGTCAGAACAGTCTATGATCGGTACAGAAGTTGAGGATAGCAGGAGAAATCGAATAAATATTGAAAACTTTCAACTTCCAAAGCTTTGCCTTGGAGACTCACAAGGGTAGTAGGCTAGAACAGTCCTTGATCGGTATAGAACTCGAGGATGGCAAGGAAAATAGAAAACATAGTGAAACATAATAACTACTAATGCTTTCCATCTGGCACTAAGCTGGTGTAGTGCGTCAGAACAGTCTTGTACAGAACTGGAAGATCGCGTGAAAAGTCAGAAAAGAAGCGAAATATATAATTTTCGTTGATTGGTCACTTATCGTAATAGTGCGTCAGAAAGGAAACGAAACGAAGACCTTACTATCTATCTCGGAATTTGGATAGGCTTAGTAATTATTGCAAATATTTTGAATTTTAGGAAGATTCGTTCTATTACACACGTCACGCGAACAGAACTTGTAAAAAAGAAGAAGAAGACTACAAGAGAGGAGATAACAGACCGGTAATTGAATCGTGTGCTACAGGCTATCACGCAAAAGATGCCAAATCTCGTTCCACGTAAAGCATGATAGGAGTACGCCCATTAGCAACTCATAGCTACGAAAAATAACAATTACAGCTGCGAAAGATTAAGGCCGTAGCAGTATTGGTAGTCATGCGTTGCTAAGGGGCACTTACCCATCATGCATTGCGTGAAATGAGATATGCCAAATTTTTCTGAATCATTTTGTTGATTCAACTTTTGATTTGTAATTTCACTCTTACCACCTAATTGCAGTTGTGCTGAGCAATATGAAACTGTACTCAGATAGACTCATGTGAAATGTTTGATATTTTCAGGTTGTGATTGGTGGATCTGTCTTTGACTTGATGGCCATCACAGAGAGCCGGGATGTTCTAGTGAGTATTTTTCAGGGATTAATGATATTCTGTGCTAATCCACTGCATCACCGGAGCCTCGATTCTTCTCAAGTAGAGGGTATTCTTCATTAAGTTCTGTTCTTAGTGCTAAAACATGCAGCACTGAATACATGCTAAATCTTCGATGGTCTTTCTTATCTTCCCATTTTAGGCCGAAGTTACAAATAAAGGAAAGTTGAATCAAAATTTTGGTGGAGTTGGTCGTAATATTGCTGGTAGGAAAACTCTGCTCTTTGACATTCTTTCTCTTAGTCAGTAATATATTTTTGTACTCATTAATTCAGCTCCGTTTGTGCCAAATTTTTGCTAAGATGATTTACTTATTATTCAAAATCATTTACTTTATTTAGTTCAGCTATGCACCTCTGAGGGGACCTTTATGGAAATAAGGTCGTCTTGAGATTTCTATTGTTATCCCTGCCACCTTAGTTCGGGGTATATTTTTAATTTTGATCCTTTAAATCCATTCTCATTTGACATGTTTTTCTTTAACTTCTTCTTTTTGGCACAGATGTAATAATGTAATTTTTTTCTAAATGTAGAGTCTTCTCAGATTATTTTATTCTTGTAATTAGTTTCTACAGCAAAACGATACAAACCGTCAATTCAAAGCATGCATCATCCATTTATCTCTCATCTTTGATGAAAATATCTCTGCGCGAAAATATTTTTAAAAATTGCCTAACCTCATGTTACGATTTTTGCTGTCGTAAATTTAGGCCCATCGTGTCCATATTTTTACCCCCTACAATAGGTAACGAATGTTTGTTATTTTCAGTTGAGTCGAGTTATTTAGATATGTATTTTCTTGTGTAGAATGTCTTGCAAGGTTAGACGTGAACCCATTACTGATATCAGCAGTGGGACAAGACACCCCTGGGAACATGATGTTGGACTGGTTGCGCGAACTTAATATGGTATGTTGAAATATTCATTTTTCGATCAACCCTTCATCCTTGAAAAGGGTTTCTCAAGAGTCCAGAAATGTCAACCTTCCTACGGGTAAAATTTCCTAGCCGATGTTTTCCTCACTTAATGGGTTAGGTTATATACTTGGAATATTATGTTGTAATTTGCAAGTAGAGGCTGATAAATATTGTTTTTCCCCAAAAATTCTTCCTACAAGCTAGAATTTACCACTTTACAACGGCGCTTTCATAAAATTTAATTTGAATATGTTGGAATCCTTCCCCAATTTCTCAGATTTTTATCATATTGTGGACGGACCTAAAGTTTGGATATTTAGTTTAATTGTAATTTGATTATTTCTTTTTGGGTACATAGGAAACTAGAGGTGTATTGGTTTCTCCTGACCTCCCCACGGCAAGCTATTCCGCCATTATGAATAATGGCGGCGAAATCCTCATGGCTGTGGGAGATATGCAAATACACGACGAAATGAGCCCAGAATATGTGAGTTTAGTTTTTTATTCACTTATTCTAACTTAAACCATTTTACCCCTTTAAAAGTGATATTAAGAAAATTTTATTGAAAACATAACAATCGAAAGAAATTTGATTAAGCAAATCAGTAAATTGTGCAAACCTACATCAACCGTACTTACACACCACTGAGTTTTAGGGCCTCAATTGAGATCAAAACTAGAACTTTTTTAACCACACCCATTGCACAACCACCGAATCTAGCGATAAACCACTGAAGTCTTTTAGTAACTGGCCAATCAAAGAGCGACAACTCTCCCACACTAGGGGAACCATTACAGCTAACTTTGTCTAGATGGGGTTGGGAAATAAATTTTAAAAGAAGCAAGATTTGGAATATTACATTCTGAAATTTTGTGAGAAGTCTCAGCTGCTTGGGCTACACAAACTCATGATCGCTATATTTTCTTTTAGATTCTTGAATTCGAAGAGGACATAAAGAATGCTCCAATCGTTTGCATCGATGGTAATCTTAACACAGCAGTAATCGAAAAAGCCCTGAAATTATGTTTAAAACATGAGGTGCCAGGTATGTCAATATGTTTCGTTTATTTCCTATTACAGCTGTGCCAATCTGCTACACACAGTGCCGAATAGCCACAAAGTACTGCTTAATCAGACTTAGCCAAGACTCAATTCTCATCACAGAATTCCATAATTCCAAATAAAAGATAACTTTACCATTGTTAGGAAGAATAATGCTTTAAAAACAAATCAATGACCTGAAGTCTATCGGTCAAATATGATTTTACAGAAAGATTCAGGCGTGGATTATTTCGGTTCAGAATTTCATAGTCAATGTATGAGTTTTAAGTTGCTAAATAACTCTGAGATCTCTGCAAATTAGGAGTGCTTTCCTGTTGCAAGAACTTGAGGACTAGAGCATAAGCGTTATTTCTTATGAATAAATCTGTATTCAAGAAAATAATTCAATATTTCTCTTATTTTAGTTTGGTATGAGCCAACTGACATGTCGAAAGCAGCGAAACCATTCACAACAAACGCATGGCAGGGGGTTACATACATCTCCCCAAACAAAAGAGAACTGCAAGCCTTGGAATCGGTTATCTCCCATAGACAAGAAGGCATGGTCAATTTCAACAGCAGTGGGCCAAACGATTTCGCAGGGCCTACTGAAGATCAGGTCATCAGTGAATGTATGCGCATGAGCAGAGGAATAATCGCCATGGTAAAGTGCCTGGTGATAACATTAGGCCGATTTGGAGTTTTGGTGCTCAGAGATGAGTCATGTGATGAACTGTTTCCAGTGAAAAATAACATTAAGAAACGAAGCAGTGGCGGTGGATTGGTTTCTGCCGTTCATTATCCGGCTGTTAATGAAGATGTCTTGCCCAGGAATAAGATAAAGTCCGTGTCCGGTGCTGGCGATAGGTAAGGGATGAGGTATAGTAATTTTTAGTGGACAGAGAATTTCTTCTCAGCTGAGATTGAATTGCATTGACTTGTATACTAGCAACATTGAAGGAACGGAGCTATGACTAGGCCTAAAATATCCCATTCACATGTTTCTGAAGAATAGATGGAGGCTTAGACATAGCATGCATTTAGAAATGAATACGGCAAAGTGATCAACATTTCTTTTAAGTCTTTATCAATCATTATTTCATGTCTTATATCCTAATTCACAACTCATATCTGTCTCCTTTTGTTTTAGCCTCGCTGCAGCTATGATAGCAAGTATTATACGCGGTGACGAGCCTCACATGTGTGTCAAGGCGGGCCTTCGTGCTGCCTCCTTATCGCTAAAAACGCATCACGCGATATCATACCAAATTAATCCTGATATTTTCACAAGAGAGAGTGTCGAAGAATGGACTACATTGACATCGAAAGATATCGCCTTGTAATTTCATTGAAAAAGAAGTCACTGATGTGGGCAGGGCTATAGCCAGGGAGTAAAGGGGAAGATAAAGCTGTATTTTAATTTTCTTGTATGTAGCCAAAGGCCACTTAGTTGAATTTACTTTACCCCCTTGTCATTTTATAAATAGCAGGTTGCAGCCCATTGCAGTGCAAATAACTAATGACCAGGTATCAATTTTAAAGGAGGCACAATTTGTGTTATCATCTTGGCTAATGATGTTATAAACTATCCTACGCCAAGCAATAAACAGAGTTGTGGAACAGAGGTGTGGAACAGAGGCCTAAATTTCAATGCTCCTCTTCAGAAACTCTGTAGTACCCATCCCTTGCATCGAGGTACGCCTCCTTTAACAAGTTGGCGAAAAATATGAGCTTTTTCAACACCTTTTCGTTTTGATCTTTCCAATAGATGAATAGATGATATATGACTTTCAAAAAAAACTAAAATTCTAGTGGAAGACTAAATTCTATAGGTATTCCCTATCAATTTCGTTAAGAATTTGCTCTGCAACGGAGGTTAGATAAATCACAAAAAAGCCACTTTGCGCGATGATGGGAAACTGATTTTTAACGAAACGTTGCCTTAATAAAGGCTTTCCATGATAAGTATTGGCTATCCTGCCTGATAAGTTGCGCATATCTTGCCAAACGTAGAGTCAGACAGCCTTGACAAGTCTGAATGAATTAACCCGACCGCTGCCTTAACTCCACAGAATTTGAAATTCCAAGATAGCCCTGTTCACATTTTAGGTACTTTATTCACAATTAATAGCTGTAATCATAAAATTCTATTTTTATATTTATCGAGAATGATGTTATGCTTGCTATTCATTTGTTTAATTTTAAGGTTTACTCTCGCCACATTACGTTTATTTGGGGGAGCAGGGTTCTTTTCAGGGAATAATTTTAACGTCCAGAAAAGTCTTGAAAGCTAGCTTGGTCAACATGAACGGAAGCACGAGAATGTTCTTAGAATGTTTTTACACAATTCGCAACACTCCATTTTTAATGAAAATATGTTGAATATGGGTCTTGGCCAAAGACTTTTTTGTTTGTCACAAACTACCAAGAGGATTCACTAAAACCCTAGGCTGCTTGTTCGAACGTTTCTACTGAAAAGTTTCATCATGTTTTTTCGAATTTTGGCCAATTTGAGGGAGTTTTTCGGTGAATGTATGCGTTTTCCAAGGTTATTATAATATTGCTATTATACATCTTATGATATTGCTCCCTGAACAGTCTTTAATGGATTTAAAGCTCAATTGTAATTGATTAATTCCGGTTGATTTTGACCAAAAACCTCGATAAAAATTTCTCAAGAAAGAGTAATTCAAAAAACATAATAACTGCTAAAGAGTTTTGTCTGACACTCATCCTAGGAGCATGTCAGGTAGAGAGCAAAAATGACGGTTTTCTTCCAAAATTGTGATTGCTTCTCTTACGGTTACGGAACTTAACAGCTACATTAGGAAATACTGCCTGAAAATGAGGGGCTTGAAGACAATAGGGGCAGCTTATTACAAATTTCTGCTTGCAAAGATTAATTGGTAGCAACAGTAGTACCAACAAATATTATACCGTTCACGTCCTTTATTGAATACCTGTTAGAGCCGAGGTGGTCCGTCTTTTACTTCAACGCCTCTTTTTCTTGCCTCTGCTGCTATCTTCGAGAAATGAGTCACTCTGATCTTGTTGTTGTTGTTGGCCCTTGAAGTAGTCACTCACTCGTGACAGGGTCGCCATTACCTGTGAATCAAGAAGTACATAAATCTTATTTACATTATCCTCAATATGAGCAATTCAATCAATGCACTCTAATTCGTTTGGAAACGAGGCTACAACCACTAAGAGATTGCTCAAACTGAGTTTTGAGCATACATGCAATAAGTGACTCATGTAAAGTCTATTAGTACATCGGATTCAGTTCAGCACAACAATTTGGGCAATTCAATCAATGCACTCTAATTCGTTTGAAAACGATACTACCCCACGTAAAAGATTGCTCAAACTGAGTTTTGATCTTGAGAATACAGCAAATTTATGCATAGCGACAAACTTCAGCTCATGTAATAAGTCTAGGAGTTCATCAAAATCAGCTCAGCATGACAGAACGTTTTAAAGAAAAAGCATTTCATGGAGACTTGGTTTGATGCAGTAAAACTATAGTTTATAGAAGTGTATTGTTAGGAAACATATTGGTGTACGTCTTAATTGCACATTTAAAGTTGAACAGTACCTGAGCAGTAACAGCACATGTCCACACATGTAAAAACTGAGATCTATCGATTGAATCGGCAGAATACCCCCGTAACAGCCTTATAACCTTATAACCCCCCGGATAAGATACGTAACATTAATTTTTAATCATTTAGAACTAGAAAAAAATCAAATAAAAAAAGGATTGCTCGTGATTTATTGAAGAGATTTTCAAAAGCTGGTTTCAATCTAAAGCTCCACTTTTATTTAGACAATATATAGATAGATTGAGGGAAGTGATGGAAATATTGCGAACGAGAGATATTACACAGCTGATAACATAAGGTGGCCTCTTCTTTACATCCTCTGTTTGCAGCAGTATTGATTATTATTTTCGGTTCTGGCCTAGTTACAAAACTAATATTTGCTCCTTTCAAAAGTGAAATGGATTAAACTCTCTTGGAATTAGATCTCTTGTAAAGAAGGAGTGGGTTTGAGTTTCGGTTTAACTTGCATTGCCCATACAATTCTATTTATTCTGAAGACAATAGCACAATACCATGGGAACATCTGTGCAGTACTGTGGAGGATGTTCAGTACTGTAGAGGGATATCTTCAGAACTGTGGAGGATAATCAGTACTGTGGGGGGATATCATAAGTACTTTGTAGGATAATCAGTACATTGGGGCTACCATCATAACACTGGGTTTAGTGTTTAGTCGAGTATTCAGTACTATGGAGGATGTTTAGTACTGTGTGGATACATAGATCGCTGTCCATAATTGCTACAGACGTAGTAAGTTAAAACCCTTCCCTTGTCAATTCGGACTTTTCTTCTCTGGGGCGAGTTGGTGTAACTATATGGGCTCGTGTGGATTGCTGTCTATCATTGTTGATTCTAATCAGCTCCATTGCTTGGAACTCGGTTTGACAAACCAAGAGGATGTGGGTTCGAGAACCCCTTTATCAGTTCAATTTTTTCTGCTGTGGGTTCGGGTTGTGGATTAACTTAAGTTTGCTGATTTTGAATAAATACACATGGATTGCTGTCTTTCATTGCAGATTCTGTTTCGCTCCATTTCTACGCACTCAGTTGATAAACCAAGAGGTCGAGGGTTCAAGTCCTTCTTTTATCAATTCGATCATATATATCATGGGTTCGAGACGGTGTTGTGATTGCTGATATCGACGAGTAACACATAAGTTGCTATCCATTCAAGAGATGACATCATTGATGGTTCTGTTTAATTCGATTCCTATGGCGTTTAGTTGATAAACCGAGGTTGTGGGTTCGAGTCTTTCAACGTGCATACATCGCTGTCGTTTAACTTTAAAGGGATTGATTGAATAACATTTAAGAATCATTCCACCAAAAGGAACGTCAACAACTTTTTGAAATCTTTGTAATCTAGTCAAGTTAAAGAAAATAAATTTTCAAATCTCACATTTAATTGTTGTTTCATTTCAACAAAGGGATTTGTTGAATGACATTTAAGAATAATTCCACTAACAGGAACGTCAACAACTTTTGGAAATCTTTGTAGTCTAGCCAAGTTAAAGAAAAAATTTTCAAATCTCATATCTTATCATTACTATCATTAGTTTTTCTCTGTTGGAATTCTACCGCGTTTCCAACCCATCGGAAAAATCATGTTTTCACTCATTGAAAGTGATAAAGTTGAATAAAATGGTATGGTATCTCAAGATTTCCAACCCTAAAGAACACCGCGTATTATATTTGCGGGTTCTGTTATTCCTGGATTAATTAAAGTGGCGAACCATGTAGCATCTAGATTATAAGGAGATGGTTTTTCAATTGTAATGTAATATCAACAAATAGACGCACAACAGCTGAATTCTTCTATAATTCCTTGGTTTGCTTAAGTATCTTCATTTCTCTCAATTTCTCAGTCCTAGCCGGCTTCAGTGTGACCAGCTTGGCATATGATTAACGTGAATGTTACAAGTTATGAATTGTGTTATTTTTCTTTATAAAGAATAAATGCTAGTTAGTGTGAAGGAAAACTTGTGATTATTTTGTGTTTGCAAGCAGGGAATTTCATCAATGAATTCTACGTTTAAAGCAATATCCGCCAGTATTCTTTGGAATTTAATAACAAACTGTTTAGATTGCAAGGAAGCACGATTACCACTCTTGTTCATCAGAGAAAAAAGAAATGAGGATTTCAAGATAGAGACTGCTAGGCCTAAATATGAAAAATCTGAAAAATTGACGAATTCTAAGCATCATTCACTTCCAGCCATATTGGTTAGTATTCAATTCTATTATCTATTGTTATCGCTAAAACGAATGAAGAACTTTGGAGACCTTAAGTTGTGGTGGTTTACGTTATTATATATATAAACTTGCTGCTAATTACTGCTGAATTAAAGTTATTTCACCAAACATGCAAAGTTTTAGCCAACGTATTGGATGAGTAACAGTTTTATCCCCTGTCCTTCAAAGAAAATTGGAACAATTTTTGTTTAGAAGCTGACAACAGGTATCCGGATAAAATTGTTATCATTCTGGAATCTCTACTCTATAGATTTGTGGGAGAATTCTTTCCTGGTTATTTACATAGTATGAACTTAAAAATCTCAAATTCACCAAAAATCACAGGTTGTAATCAATTATTGATCTAGTATACGTTCAATTAAACAACATTTCCACTCAAGTTCTGCTAAGAAAACTGGAATGAGGAGATAACATGTGAATGAATGAATATTTTGAGATATATGATATACTTTTAACAATTTGTTTCAGTGTCGTTATTAAATTACTGCTAAATTTTCAATAAACCTTGGCCTAGCCTATGTATGGCAAAGAAACATGAAATGAGCTTTGCAGAAGTGGACTACATGAACATTAATAAATATTTGGAGACATACTTAAAACATTTTGCTTCAGTGGCGCGTCATATTGCTAGCTGTTCAATGAATTTTGGCCTAACTATATTAGGCAAAGAAACATGGAATGAACTTTGTAGAAGCAGACTACTTGTACATTGATAAATATTTGAAGATATACTGCTAACAGTTTGTTTCAAGGGCGCGTCATATTGCTAGATGTTCAATGAATCTTGTCCTAGCCAAATATAACATGGACATAGCTGATCAAATATTCGCTTGGATGTTACAACTCCTGTTTAAATTCTGTTCTCATCAAGTGCAGTCAGAATCATCAGGTATTAAATAGGAAGGACAACATTCACTGCTGCTTGGGCAAACAAAATAGAATGGATACATTTGGAGAGACAGTCTTTGCCTGATTTATATCTAATATACATAACATCCTATATTTTTAGGAGTCCTGCCCAGTCCTAGATCAAATCCTGGATTATAACCAAGCCTCGCAGTGAGTATTCGTTCAAAAACAACCATCTTGCTGCTGTCCAGCTTAGAATGAGTAATAAAAGTGCTTGATATCTCTGATTAATCAAGAAAGCCAACATTACAGGTCTCTGGTTTACTTTACATTAATCATACACCTTTCAATTACTTCTAGTTGCAATCACTGCTGATCCTTAAGAGAGCTTGATTATTGTTCGTCGTGGATTTGAGAAGAAAAGCCTCCTTGAGTCGGATTATAAGCACAAATGATGTCTTAAGCTAAAAATCAGTTCATGCAAGAAACCACATTGAATCGATGTTTTGGTTACATGAAGAAGGTTGTTAATAATGTTAGCCTAATCCTAAAGAATGAAAGATAACTGGGTGTAATTCATTGCAGAACATAATACTTTATATTCTTATAAAGATTATAACTGGGTATTTGCTGAAAATCAGTACATTCAAGAAATATCATTGAATCGCTGTTTTGGTTACATGAAGCAGGTTGTTAATAATGTTAGCCTAATCCTAAAGAATTAAAGATAGCTGTGCATAACTCGTTGCAGAACATAATACTTTATATTTTACCTTTTCGTTGCATAAATAACATTGAGTCGCTTATTGGTATGAATATATGTTTACAGCTGTTTAACTTAAATGAAGAAATCGAAGACATTCAAAATTGGATATTTTACAATTGCTGGAACATCACTCAATATTTTGTGAAAATGTGTTTTTTGGGTGGATGATATCCGATTATTTCTTGTTATGAGGAGATCGTAGTTCCTGTTTATCTAGACTGAACAGATTGTCGAAAATTATCAGAAATGCAACATAGTATATTCTACGATTGTTAAAATATCATTCAATATCTGCTGAAAATCTGCTCGAAAGTGAGATTTTGTATTGCTCATTGTTATGAAGAGATCACATTTTAGCAATAATCTTACTAGCTAGAAGACATTTCATTGTAAACTAGTAAGAAGAAATCTTAGTTTGCTGCAGTTAAACTTGGTAAAGAAGAAAAATCCTTGCCTTGTTGCTACTTAAAATCTGCTCTGTCGTGGGTGACTTAGAAAGACTACTTTAACAAATCAAACATCAATTGGTAAAAATATCATCACACATCATCGACTAAGACGTGATTAGTCGTCGTAATTACAACTTATCAACAATCATTAACCGTCAACAATAATAACTAATGCGGCTGTATTTTGCTTCGAAGAACACAAGTTTCTGATTGCAAGTAATCAACAATAATTACTCATCAGTAACAATATCTAATGCAGCTGTATTTCAAAGAGCACAAGTTTCTGATTGCAACTCATTCAAAATGATTCTACACCCAGTCTACATCACAATCCTCGTTATCTGCATAATAGGCCTAATTTTCAACACCGCCAAGCAAATCCTCCTATACCGCAGCAACAAACTTCACTTGTCATTCTCCAAGTTGATACTCTGCCTGTCCTACTGTGATTGTTTCATATGCATTTCTATGATCTGCAGGGTGACAGCAATGGCGATCGTAGATATGAAAGAACACGCGATCAAGTTCATTTCGATATCGTTTTCCTTCATCATATTCGCTTTCATGTCGAATACTGTTGTCATATGGCTGATGACGGGGGAACGAATGCTGGCCGTTTGCTACCCGTTACTGCACAGACGATACGTCAAAAAGCGACGGACCATAAAGATTGTGGCTACTCTCATACTGATAAATCTCCTATTTGCAGTCATATACGGAGTTATTCAGTACCATATCGGGCAGAAATTCTATTTGATCAACCCGATTCTTGCAACGGTATTCGGAATAACGTTCTTCGGTCTGCTAATTGCGTATAGCTGTATGTTTTACAGCATAAGAAGACAGAATCGTAAGATCATAAGAGAGGCGGGTAACTCGTCAAGATCCTTGCAACATAAGATCCGCCATGAGCGTCAGCGGAAAGTTCTGTGTTTGAGTTTCAGAATCGTCTTGGTGTTCCAGGTTTGCAATGTGCTCTACATTACAAACCTTATCACAGATCCAGATTCGACTAGCATGACGGACGAAGTGCATCGTGGGATAGGTCTGTGCCTGATGGTCATGGTGACAATTCTAGATCCTTTTCTGTATTATTTTGGAACCGGATTCGCAAAAAGAGAAGTGATTTCCAGACGAACAGTGGACGGTCCTTCCAGTGAAGCGGAGAAGGAAGCTAGGTTTTGAGACAATTAATAGCCTTACAGTTATCACCTGATAAACTGAGATCCTTAGTATGTATGCTTTTAAAATAGAGGCCATAATATTTAGAATGTGGGATTTGTTGATGGTCTTAGAAATCTTTGGCCTAGTTGTTTCTGGAAAAATGCAATCTCTTTTACGTAAAAAACCCAGGATTTCTGAGAGACGCCTAGTATTTCTGTCGAAAACTTGATTTTTCTAATTGCTGTGAAATTCGCTTACCATAAACATCACACCAACAATCATTATACTTATCATTTTAAAAATAATGAAAATGTTTTTTCTTACCGCTGCGTAATTATAGACGAGTACCATGAGAGCGATTGCCAAGGGTAGAGTTATCACTGATTTCGTTGCCTCCATCTCAACTTTCTTTTTCTACAGCAAAACGCATTCAAAAAAACCATCAAAGAAAACTCTAACATATATTTCTAGAATATTGGTGAAACATAAATTTATTTTGATACGATAAAAAGTAGTGGAGGCAAAAATGCAGAACTTAGATTGGTCTTCTCAGCCCGAGTCTCCATGAGTGTACAATTGAAGACATAAGAAAGAAAGAAAATCTAGAAACTAACAAAGTCGTTATTCTATCCCTTTTCACCCTTAAAATCGAACTAATTTTCATTGTTTTCTTTTGATAGTTGATAGTTGATAGGCACATACGCTTACTATCTTCGCAAGGTATGGGTTTATGTGCTAAGCACAAAGGCCCACTGAATAGGTAAACTAATCGAGCAGTGCAACCCTGGTCCTTACTCTCGATGTGATCACATCTCGTGATTCCTTTTGCCTTTTTGCCTGGAATTACAGAGAGCAAGTAGTTGAAGTATATTTACAATAGAGTTCTAAAGTGTGACGTCACAAAAAATATATTTTTAGAATTTTGGAAGTTTGGCTCCATAATGTGAAAGAGCTTCCAAAATTGCATCAAATGGATGCAAAATCACCTCTGTATGTTGAATATTAACTGAAATATAACCATTTGAAAAATTGACTTTCAATAGGAAATCCCTGTATTTTTTGTCTGGTTCATAAACTTGTGAACAGGCCGAAAAATACAGGGATTTCCTATTGAAAGTCAATTTTTCAAATGGTTATATTTCAGTTAATATTCAACATACAGAGGTGATTTTGCATCCATTTGATGCAATTTTGGAAGCTCTTTCACATTATGGAGCCAAACTTCCAAAATTCTAAAAATATATTTTTTGTGACGTCACACTTTAGAACTCTATATAGTACTCTAAGATAGAGCTTTAGCTAAAGCTTTAGTAGTTATAATGTTTTTAGTATGTTTCCGGTTTTCTTCGCTATCAAAGACTGAAATATATAGGCACAAAAGAAGGATACTGTGAAATTATAACGGTCTCTTCGATGTGATAATGGTTTATTGGTTCAAGAGTTAATCCCCTACCCTACAAGATTCCTTATTCGGTTTATTAGGCACGCAGGACCAGTCTTAACAACACATGTCAAGAAATGGCAGCAATGTTTCATCATAAGCATCATGTAATTCAAATATGAAGGAACATACCTTAACAGAGAATTTCAAATCCACGTGTTTCTTGAACGACCCACCAGTAGTGAAGCTGGCTGATGTGGAGTCAATAATATGTCGCTGCTTGTTCAAGGTTGACTCCAATCTCACCACGTAGAACTAAAGGATAAAATCTACTTTATAGAGGGTCCTATGGGAAGGTACTGATATCGATTTCCAGCCTTGAAATATTCAAAAATCCCATTCCCAATGAGTAAAATAGAGGAATTCCCAAAATTGACGTGTTTGACAATCTCAATCACAATTTACTTTTTATTCCCATAATCGCAGTCCCTAAAGGTCAAATGCGATTTTTTTCATCAATTAGAATGCAAATCCAAGTCCCCAATTTACCCCTCCATGACCCTCTTTATATAATGGTAGGCAATATCTTGTCATGCAATGTTCACTATTTAGCATGAACCATTCAACAGGGTGTGCTGAGAGACCAAGGAGCGATTTATGAATAAATAAAAGATCTGATGCAACGAAATCAAAAACTAAACAGGGAAGATCTGAATGATATCAGGGACATATCTAAATGCAGAGAGCTCTGAAAAAGCTATTTTAAAAAGAGATTTCATTTTCGATGAATGCTAATATAAGAACATTTCTAGTGTATGTTACTGTATAATAAATAATGCTATTGAATTCAAGTGGTTCTTATGTGCAGGTTTCACTGCAGCTTCTATCCCTAGTGTCAGCTTGCTTGCTTCCCTTAACTTCATCAAATCTGAAACATAACTTACTTGGCTGTCTAATGGCAAAGTAGGGAATGTAACGAATTTAGCATGACCAGGTGACACAGCATGCAGTGGAGAATCCAGATTGTCTTCTCTGTAAAGCAATACCTGCCAAAAGGAATTCGTTATCAGCACGGAGTCTTTGCGAAAGGGCCTGTTTATATCCGAGCGAAAATACTTCACCAAATAGACATAGGGTTGACAGGTGATGCCAAATGTTTGGAGCCAATTGCTTCGGCTTGCACTTGGCCTCCCAAAATGGCTGCCAAAGAAATCATATTGCCTGTATTATTTGTTCACAATAGCTGCAAGATTCTTCAGTCTCGTGCTGATCATTCATGACATTCAAACAATCATCGAATAAAAAACCCATCTCATGCTTTGTGTTATGCTAATTAAGTTAACATTACAATCGTATTAATAGCAAAAATGGTTGAAAACGTAGCAATGTGAACAGGTGGCTTTCATAAACGGAGACGCTCAAATACTGAGCAGTGTGAGGAATGAAAAGCAAATCAGTAGAAGATTGAGAGATTTGAAGCTCAACTCACCTTCAGGCTTGAAAGCCAGTCCTTGTCAGTGTCGATTGTTGCAGTCAACTCAAACGACCTCGGTTTGTAAAACACAATGAAATTCACGTCATTTATATCGGCAGTCCCAACCTTTGAGAAATTTAAAATATCATAACATTTCAGACACTGGGTCTACACGTTCTATCTAGTAATATCTTTCTCCTAAACACCAGCGAGTGGTTGATCAGTGCTTCAAGTGAGCATACTCCCCTCCCGATTGAGTTGCATCTTTACTTCAAGAGTCTACCCTATCCCCTCTCTAACTTTGGGATCTGTACACTTTCTTCTGGGAGTTATTCAGATTATTGCCTAATGTCAATATTCTAGATCAACAGATCGTATATTCTACCAACTCGCAATGACACAAACTTGATTCTGAATTTTAAAAGAGTAGCATAATACTAGTTCTAAGACATGCAGGACTGGTGTTTCAGAGCAACAAAGATAACACCAATCATAATTAAAAATCATATTTTATAGAAGGAATCGTTTAGAAACCCATTGTTTTATGTTTTTGTTCACTTTGTTCAACAATGACAGTGTAGAAGCCTTTTGTTTTATCATTGTTTAGTCTAAATTGACATGGTTGGGAAAATGAACCCAAATATTTCTTTTCCACTGCTTGTTCGGTCTATTCCAGTTCTAAATCAATCATAATAGGATATAACAATACACAATCCAACATTTTTACGGTAAAAACTTTGTTTGGATCTCTATTCTGCTCTGCCTATGGCATTTGGCACTTTTTCTTGCACAACGACACACTAAATAATATTTTATATAATCTAACATTTCAGTTAATTTCCTTGTGAATAAGCTAGCTTTGTGCCACATTATTCTAATAATTTATCCTAATACGAAAGTCAAATTTCCTAAGTTTGAAAAATATCAAAAAACAATTTTGAAACAAACCATGTTTTAAACGTTTTGATATAATCTTCATTAGTAAACTTTGCTAGCCTTGCGAATAATCCAATAGCCAACATTTCAGTTCCTTATTTTGTCAATTTTCCAAAGAATTTAAACCAAATGTGTGGCCCATTAAGAAATCCAAACTTAATCAAGAGGGCCCTAAAGGGGGTTGTTGCTCCCAATTCCCAGATCTGAAATGATAAAGAATCCCAATCCAAATGAGAAAAAAAGGGAAATTCCAGATATTACGTGTTTAACAATGCCAATACTAATTTACTTCTTCATTCCAAAATCATAGTCTCTAGAAATCCAATCCCATTTTCCAACTGAAAAGGGCAAACCCAAGTTCCGAATTTACCCCTTCATGACTCTCAATCAAAGAAATGAAACAAAAGGCCTACTGACCATTCAAATCTAATAATCTAAATCTAATAATCTGCAAATTGATATTGACAGAGGATGAAAAAGCAATGCAGTTTTACGTACCTTGATGGTTCGATTAGAAGGCCCAGCTCGTTCGATCTCAGGATTACTATCACCAACCTTCACTCTGACACTGTAATCACAGTTTGGCTGCAAATATGATATAAATAAAATTTGATTTTAATGAAACATTGTGACACATATTATATAATATGTTACTGAACGATATCAAACATTCACCATATTTCCCGTTGATCCGTTTCGATCCACCTTTCGTATAAACACTAATATGAGTTTTCATTTTCGTTCTCTCTCTGATGTACTACTTTTTACAGGGGGCAGATGAGAAGCATCCAAGTATATTGACTTTTCTTCCTATCCTAAATATCAATATAAAGTAAGCAAGGACACAGGGTAGCAAACCTGTAAGCCTCGTAGCCTGTATTTTCCCTCCGCATCCGTCACACTTTCCTCTTGAAAATCAGAGCAAGATTCTAATCCAGTGGCCTAAGAAAACAAATTGAATCAAAATAAAACCCGGCACCAACAGCCTCTGCTCTTAACGGAAAAATTACTTTAAAGAAGAAACTAAGGTATCCTACTGGTTATCACCCTACGGAACGTTAGTAAAGTATTGTAGAGGATGCTCAGTACTTTTGAGGATGCTCAGTGCTGTAGCGGATATCATTATTACTTTAGGGGGTACCATCAGTACATTGGAGGTTGTTCAGTACTGTGGTGGATACCATCAGTACATTGGAGAGTGTTCAATACGGTGGGGGGGGGGGACCATCAGTAATAAGAGACTACCATCAGTACTGTGGAGGATATTCAGCACTGTGCACAACCACTGTGAGTATTACAACCACAGCAATGATGGTATCCCTCAGAGAGCTAAACATCCTTCATAGTAGTGCACTGACGTTCCCATGGTGGGTGGTATAATGTAATAAAACGTAGATTGAAAGCTGTTCACTAACTTCAACTGTAATACTCTTCTCTGGATCACCAGCCAATGTTGTGACAACACCAAGGAAGCTGAACGCCACTCGCTTCCCTTTTATGTTCAACATGACCTCTTCTCCTTCCTTTACATCAATTGTCTAGTGATAAAACAAAATCAATAGGCTCGACAGCATCAAAAATACATGAATGGGTATTGCATTTCAAAATCTTTCACTGAGCTAACAGTTATGAAAATTAAAGTCAGAAGCTTCATTTTGAAAACATGATCAAGATCAATAGAATCCCAATAAAATCGTTTTGGCAAATGCTCACTAGCCACCCTCCAGTTAAAAGTTTCAATTATATATGAAAATGTGAATAACGTCGAGGAATGAAATGCCAATTTTTCCACCAGAAATTTCATGGATGTTATCTATTTTCTCATGTATCAGGCTTTTAGTTGATATCATGCTGCAGCCAAAATTCAACTCAGATTTTGGGTAAAGCTAAACGTAGATTTTGAGACATCAACTAATTTTACGAGATAAGCTCAAACAACTCCAACTCCAAGTCAAGTGCTCAGAGTTTAACAGTTACTAAACAATGAACACAGCTTGAATTTTAAGTCAAAACTAACAACAACAAACCTGGGAATTCGGTTCAAAGCTGTATTCTTTCTGCATTGGTCTTAAAAAGTATTGCCCAGGGCTCTGCAATAAATTGAAAAAATGAAGAAAAACTCAGCAAAACCTACATTTCTTAAAGATTGATTAAACTATCCTTAAGTTCTGAAGCAACAGGGATGGTGGAGCAGTTCGATCACTGAGCCATCGTTCGAATGGTCGCAGGTTCGAGTCCACTTTTTAGCCTTTCACACAAAAGAAGAAACAATAAGCCTATCTGTACAAAAAAAGGCTAAGGAATTTCTTAGTTTGTCTCAAGTTCAGACAAAACTTGAGGCTCGTTTTATGATAGAGTTGCTGGTATTGTGAGAAAGATTGTACATCAGTTATGAAAATAACTCAAGCTTGTGTGGTCATACTCACCAGGTTAGCGAAAGACCACTGTCCTGACTTAGGAGTGAGAGTGTTACTTCTGTATTGAACCCCACTTAGAGACAGGAGAGCCCCTTGCATAGTTTCGTTCTTCTCATCTACGACCTCTGCTGTCACCCTTACCCTAACCCTAACCCTTACCCTAGCCCTAACCCCAACTCTACTTACCAGGTTAGCAAATGACCACTGTCCTGACTTAGGGGTGAGGGTGTTGCTTCTGTATTGAACCCCACTTAGAGACAGGAGAACCCCTTGCATGGTTTCGTTCTTCTCATCTACGACCTCTGCTGTCACCCTTACCCTAACCCTAACCTTACTTACCAGGTTAGCAAATGACCACTGTCCTGACTTAGGAGTGAGGGTGTTACTTCTGTATTGAACTCCACTTAGAGACAGGAGAACCCCTTGCATGGTTTCGTTCTTCTCATCTACAACCTCTGCTGTTACCCTACCCAGAATCTAACCCTTACTCTGACCCTAATCCTTACTCTAACCCTAAACCCCAACTCTACTTACCAGGTTAGCGAAAGACCACTGTCCTGACTTGGGGGTGAGGGTGTTACTTCTGTATTGAACCCCACTGAGAGACAAGAGAACCCCCTGCATGGTTTCGTTCTTCTCATCTACGACCTCTGCTGTTATCTTGCCGAGTTTCATGGCCACGAAATCCCCTTTGCTGCTTGCTTCATTGATGATATATCCTTCTTTCGCAGCAGTCTATGAGCAAATTATGAAAGACCAATTCTGATTTGCACGTGAATATTTATTTATGTATGTATTCATCTATATTTACCACAAAAAATTGCTCAAAAACTATTTATCATGTTAAAAAAAGTTTGTTCAAAACGTTTAAAAAAATATACCATACCAAAGTTAATCTTAAAATAAAAAAGTTGTATATATATGCGTAAAATGAATTAATAAAGACAGAAAGATAAAAGGCAACACCTCTAACTACGGTGGCAGGGATAGCATTAGAAAGGTCAAAATGGCCTCATTTCCATAATGGTACTCAACAAAAGGTAGAGGACAGGAGAAAGGTAGAAACAAAATATGGAGTTGTTGATGTTATAATAGCCAAAACAAGCAAAGAGTCTATGAAATGTTAATAGATGAAAAGAATTGATGATTAAATGATAAATCTCTGAAAGTTTTTTGACTTACCACTTCGTATTGGATATCACTATGCATGGGACCGAGGCTGAAATAAAGGATCCAAAAATGTTACATTAACCTTGAAGGGTTTTCTTCGACTTTACCTAATTTCAGTGCTCAATACATAAAGTAAAGCGAGAACAAATCAACAGCTTTGAATATATTATGGAGAAAAGTATATTCTTAATTAGTAGTTAATTAACATAGTACAGAAGAGTTAAATTCGTTACTAGTACATCTCTAGATGAGTAACCACGGAACAGGTATAAAGAGATGCAGAGTTTATTCTCTTGGCTCTCCTCTCACGATTTTTATATTGCATTAACAAAAAATGAAGATTTCAATCTGAGGGTTTTGGAGGTCACGAGTAAAAGAAACAGATCAGATGTGAATACGAAGGTATTAAAGATACCAAACATAAGGCAGAATGAACACATTAAAAAACAAATACGTCCTTCTGTTTCTCCGAGACTCGTCAGTCAGACTATACCAATGATTGCTTTATACTCGGTTTTATCGAGCACGATATCCAGGATAGGCACTCTCTACTCGAGTCGTATAATATAACAAGCATACACATATCGTGAGGAGAAGCAGGATTTGGAAAATCAATCGAGATAATTTGTGAGGATGAAAATGACCCGAGTAGGACTCGAACCCACGACCTCTAGATTTGTACTCTAGAACTTGTCTCGATTGATACACATATCGCTAGATCTTTGAAACGCTCGTGCTTGAGAACGCTGATTTAGAAGTGAAAAAGACAGTAATGACGATAAGATAAATCACACTTGAAGTGCAATACACGATCATCTCCCTAACGAGTGGATCTGTGATTTTGTTTCACAATTTATATTGCGTTCAACCTAATAATAATAATATAATAATAATAACATTCGAATATTTCAACAGGATGACCCATCAGTATGATATACTTTTACCATTAGGGTAATGATAACTGAGATTTGAAAGCCATGTTTTAATCAGACCAAGACAAACTAACGCAGCTAACGCATACGTGGGAGCACGAGCATTTCTAAAACTTGGCAATATCTCGCCTTACCTGTAGAAACCATTTTCATCAGTCATGGCGAACAATGTTTTGCTTTCCTTGTGCGTTTCAGTTGCCAGTGTTTTCACAGTAATCATCACATCTTTCAGCTTCGGTGTTAAGGTACCTTGCACGAAGATTCCCTCTTTTCCAATAAATTCAACGCTTGCACCGGGACATTTATCTGAAATTAAAAACAGAAGGGGCCGTAGAAATTCGCACGTATTAAGGTAATAAAATGTTTGCATTCAACTGGGAAACGTTTTTTGATTTCATTAATTCTAGCTAGTAGAGTAGGAAATTGGAAATTACGAAGGGGGGCTCTATTTGAAGAGAATTTTCTGCACATAGGATGGCTTAGGATTCTCTTTTTGTCATACGATGGAAAAATAAGAATCATCTTCAGAAAATGTAGGAGTTTAGATGAGGTATAGCCATCCTTCAACATTCTGGAAAATCCCCAGGGGAATATGCCTCTAGAGCTCAGCTCCCAAAGACCCCCTTCCTTCTCAGCAGCCCTTATTCTAGTGCAGAAACATTCATAGTCTGATTCATCATATCACTAAGATATAGCTTTAACTGAAAGGCTTAGCAGTTTATATACAAAACATTACATATAAGAGATGCATCTCTATAGCATTGCGTGGCCTATACTTGCAACACAGTCCTCGCTGTACAAAGCACTTGGATATAAGAAACAAGAAAGGAGACTGACTTGCTTGCCCAATAATCAGATAGACTAAAAACTATTATATAGATTAATATCGATTATAGTCTGTCTGATGAATGCGTAAGCACGAAACTTAAAGTAAAAAAGAGCCAGTCTCCTTTCTTGCTTATCATATAACTTATTAGAGAAGCATATATTCCTAATTCCTAATAAAACATAATCATATGCTATACTAAGTTTCCTCCCTGTAAAATCAGTCCGTAAGATTTTATATTTCCGACCTTGTTTGTGGGATTTTATTATATTTTTTGTATGATGTGAGGTATATGTGGAGCGTATACTACCGTACCATGCTGGAATAAACGCCCCAGCTTCTGTAGCTAGCACGTTTAAGACCTCACTCACTCTTTATAACTAAGTTCTAACTCTACTTTTCAACGCACTGAAAGGTACAGCTCAACTTCTAAAGGAAAAGGGAAAAGGGCCCAGCCTTTTTGGTAAAATGCCCAGCATTGGTTAAAAACTCGCTCACCAATTAAAAACATGAAGATATCAAACTATAACAACGCACCTAAAACAGTGACAGTCTTCGAGCTTGGATGGAATAAGACTTCAGAAGATTTTGCTGTAACCTGCAGCTCCTCGTTCAATCTGAAAAATTAGAACCTTTTATCAGAAACACTCGAACAAAATCATTAAGTGGTAAAGTACAAATAACAATTGAATTAACTCTGATGTTAAAGGCAAACACGGATGGTTCGATAGTTTGGTAATTTGTGTGCTTCGTGGCAATTCAATTCCATTCCAAATTTCGAACAACTTGCTGTGGACAGGCACTAGACGATGAATCTCTACGATTAAGATTGGTTTCAAAACATCCTCGTTTTTGTGGAATGGAAAGCAAATCAAGTATTTCTAATTTTCTTTTCCAGCCCTTTTAAAGAAATCTTGAGGAAATTAATAACATTTTTTTCTGTTGAGTAGAGATTTAGGTCAAGCAGTGAGCTCTAGTACAAGATATGCATGATAGCGGATAATTTTCAAGGCTTCCTGAAATAAATTATAGTATATCGTATGACCCATCCGAGGACGCCTTTAAATATGTACAATGTCATAACATAGAACTTCATACCGTGCCCAGTAAACACCCTGGTACTCAAAGGTTTCTTGAGGCTTTTCGGATCTCGTGTTGTTGTTGTTTTCAAGGTCTTGAACAACGTCAGATTTGGCTAAAGTCAACGAGATGGTTTCCTCGGTTTTTCTTCGCATGGATCTAAAAATGAAGCAATCATATCTACAATTAACATAGCCATAAGCTGGATTTTTGAGAAACATATGTTGTTTATTCTTAGAGACTTTCTACTTTATCAGATGTTCCAAATATCTTCAAAGTCATTCTGATGAGGAAGAACTTGAGAAGAAGAAGAATTCAGAAGAAATATTTGTGTGAATAACCATGACCCGAGAATGACTGTATCCCATGACCTCGGACTGAAGTTAAGATTGATAGTCAGAAGTGGTGTATTTCAAATCTGCTCTGGTCTGGTCCTGTCATTCTGCGGTTTCCCTCCGAAAAACTGGACATTATCCACCGTACTGACGGTATCTCCCCATATTACTTATGGTATCTTCCCACAGTACTGACAGTATCTCCCCATAGTACTTATGATATCTTCCAACAGTACTGATGGTATCTTCCCACAGTACTTATGGTTTCTTCCCACAGTACTGACGGTATCTACCCGTAGTACTAATGGTATCTTCCAACAGTACTGACGGTATCTACCCATAGTAATCATGGTTTCTTCCCACAGTACTGACGGTATCTACCCATAGTAATCATGGTTTCTTCCCACAGTACTGACGGTATCTACCATAGTACTTATGGTTTCTTCCCACAGTACTTACGGTATCTACCCATAGTACTAATGGTATCTCCCAAAGTACTGACGGTATCTCCCCATAGTGTTGATGGTATCTCCCACAACACTGACGGTATCCCCCATAGTACTGACGATATCTCCCATCGTACTGACGGTATCTCCCCATAGTACCTATGGTATTCTCACATTACTGATGGTATTATTAGTAAGGTATTAAGTACTTATCAACCAGATATTAAAATCCTGTGCTCCTTTATTTAGTTGAGAACATATTAACTAACCTGACTGAGATGGAAATATCATTCAATTTCTTTTGCGATTTGACAGATATCGCTAAACGATACCCAACAGCAGATAAGGCAAGTTCCTTAGGACTCGATCTAAAATGAAATTAGAAATCAGATCAAACTTTTTGCAATTTTGTTTCGAGACCTACTTCAAAAGTAATCCAAAAAGAAAGAAGTCAGAAATACAATCACACTTTTTACAATTGAAAAGGCCGAATACATACTAAAAACAAAAGAAAAGTCCACCTGGTCAAATGTGAATTTTGTGTCGAAACCGAGTTACGAGGCAACCCAAAAGAAGAAAATAAAAAATGTGACTTACGTGTCAAACATGTAACGTTCTTGATCAAAATTGTAACAGGAGATTGGCGTGAGGCTGTAGATTCCTGAAATATTGAAATTCGTGAAAGGTAAAGTCCAAAACTTTATGAATATTTATAAATGAAATAATGGTAAATGTAAAGAAAACAGTCCATATCCCTGAGTTTTAACCAAAAACATTTTCAGATTCAAAGGTTATACCTGGTGCTTTCAGACAGAACTTATTTTTTCCCATCTTCAGGCCAAAAGATCCAACTTGCTCTGAGCTTCCTTCCAGTGAAAAGTTCTTCAAGAATAAAAGATAAGACTAGTGAGATCTATTCAATTAAAAGAAACATTTATGAATTCTTTATACTAATTCAATACATATGAAGAGCGTAGTATAAATTGTGAAGAAAACAATCAAGAGAATAAACTCAGCATCTCGAAAAGTCTGTTTTGTGGTTACCAACTCATCAGGAGATGTACTAATGTACTGAACTAGAATATGGCTTACATTTAGAATAGTAAACTTTTCAGAATGCAAGAAAGCATAATTTTTCACTCCTGTTCATCAAAGAAAAATGAAATGAGTATTCCAAGATAAAGAAGACATATCTGAAGTTCAATACCAAACAGCTGCCTAACTGCTTACCAAAGTAACATTGTGAGAAATGACACATTTCAGCAAAAATCCAACATGGTTGAATTGGATGTTTTGGATGTCAGCATCTCTGACGTCAACTTCCAGGGAGCGAGGCTCCCAACACCATTTCTCACGAATGGGAGACACTGTGAGGGAAATAGGCTAGAGTTTATAAGAAATAAATGTTGGACAATGTTTTACAGATGGTTTGTTTGTCCTATGCGTCTTCAAGCATCACCCTTAGGAACGCTTGTGCGGTACTGTGGATGGTGTTCAGTAGAGTGAAGAGAAACCAAAAAAACGTGTACTGGATTGAAAGTATGTAATTTAGATGTGATCTTAAGATGTTTGAATATTGATGGAGATATATTATCTTTGAAGTTTTCATAGATAAACATACAAAGTTTCAAAACCTAAGTTAGCCTTTTGGCTATAATAAGATGATACAAAGAACTATGCTCGTGAGTGAATTCAGGATCAAATATAGCTCTACAAAGAACCGTAAATTCTTCTGAATCATCCTGCAAATGTGGTGTCTCTAGTTGCATCAGCAATAACAAAATATCCAATTCGCTTATATTAAAGCTGGCTTAAAAACGTAAATACATGAACAATTATATGAAGTAAATGATGCTTACGCTTGTATTTTCCAGGCAGCACATTTTTGAATGTGAATGTTGTTCCTTGCTCTGTGGTTTGAATCTGAAATTAAGAGATAGTTGTTCTTAGGCCCATGTGACTGTCTGCCTAGGCCCGTTTGACTATTTGCTATTCAAGCCTTACCAAGGAGATAATGTATGGAGATTAATATATGTTTAGCCCCTTTCAATCCAGACATTGACCTCCTACGATCAAGTTTGACTTCAGTGTCCAGTGATAGAGATAGTGAGCAACTTAAGCCACTTGGCCATACAGCCCATAAGTAAGGTTGTATTGCCAAATAAGTAAAGGTAAGGTAGTTCGTTTCAAAAGCTTTTCAAATGATTAAACTTCACTCACTAATCCATGCTGTTTTTCTTGGCTTGGTCTTTCAACAGATGACATCACAACCTTGCTGTCGTCACATGATCCTGGAACGCAAGCTCAACTTTTCAGATTTTCGATACCACTTACATCGGATACCATTAAACTAGGATTGGTAGGTTTTAAGCCGTTGGACTTTGTAGCCGGCGATTCTCGCATCAATAACATTTGTAACTTTGTGATTTTCTGTTCCAATTGAGCCTTAAATTCTCTAAAAACTGTGTCTTTCTTGCTATCAATGTTATAATGCATACAATTATTGTTTCCACTAGCTGAAGCCGTGGCATACAATTATGAAACAATTACTTAAATCACAGTAATAAACCAACATACATTGAACATAGAAAACAGGGGTGGTCTGGAGAGCAGTAATTTTCATTTGAAAGACTTCTGTAGTGCAAATGGTTATAACAAACACAATAGGACCCTTCTACGTCTATGTGTGGTGACGTAGAGTATTCTACTTGTGTATGAGGAAGTGCGTAGAAACAAGGCCTGGCATAAGTCAGGCTTGCTCGTTAAACAGAAACTTACTCCAACCATTATAAAAAATATATCAAATGAAATAAACTCTACCAATTTACTTAAGAAAAATATTATCTGTGAAATTAAGGAAAAATAATTTTTCTTACCTATACAAGTGAGACTGCCAGATAATGTTGCAAGAAACTGCTTGAACATGATGTCTAAAACAGGGCTGTTCGTAATCGGCACTTCAACAACAGGTGGTGTTAGCATGAGACCTAGCTTTGCTTCAGATGGGCTTATCAGGGCCTGAAAATATTTCAGAAACTCATCAAGAGTTCAACCTCCAAAATATTCTAGATTCGACAATTTTCGTTGCATGTGCAATGGGCATTACCGAGTGGTTAGATAACCCTAACTGCGTACCAAGGCTGATTGGCTAGTTCCCCCTTTCAGACCTGTCACCTATGTATCAGGCCTGTCACATATGTATCAGGCCTGTCACCTATGTATCAGGCTGTCACATATGTATCAGGCTGTCACATATGTATCAGGCTGTCACATATGTATCAGGCTGTCACATATGTATCAGGCTGTCACATATGTATCAGGCTGTCACATATGTATCAGGCTGTCACATATGTATCAGGCCTGTCAAACAATCATGCCTGTTACTCAAATGGCAAAAGCCTTCTCTTCTGTACGTCCACGCAAAAAGGCAAAAGTAATCACGAGGTGTAATCGGATCACGAGCAAGGACTAGGGTCACACTACTTCGATAATTTTACCTAGTCGATGTGCCATTTGTATATTGTACATAAACAAATACCTCAAGAAGATAGCAAGAATACAGTCCTTAGACTACCAACAACTATGAATAAAGTTTTGTTAAAAAATTTATCTATCCATCTATGATAGAGTAGTTTGTTTCTTTTCCACCCATTAGTATATTTATGCTCTACTATTATGTATTGAGCACTATTTTCTATGATCGAAACACAGACTTTATAATTCAAAAATATATATTTGATAAAGTAGACAAATACCTCGATACGGTAGACACCGGGCGCGACTTCAAAACAAAATTTCCCGAATTCGTCAGTTGATGCTGTCACCATGTCTGCATTCTGAGAACCATTGCGTAGGAGCATGACTTTTCTTTGTCCACTCTAAAAATGAAAAGGAGGCAAAATCAACAGGGCTATCTACGGGGCCTAAGAACAGGGCCCTTCCCTCCTTTCAGTGGTGAAAATATAAAGTAGTATTTACTCTTTCAAGAATCAAATTAAGGGAAACTCCGTTGCATTGAATAGGCTTATTTCTAGATCTAGTGCTAAGGTAAAAAATAAATATATAAGCACTTTCTTCATCATTAAGTTACTTTCAAAGGATTATACAACTTTTATGCCGAAATTTTTTATACAGTTTAAGTTAATTGAGTTGTTTAAATAGCTGGACCTATCAGCTGCCACTAGATTGTCCTGCTTTACCAATAAAATAATGTATGTATGTAAGAACAACTATTTTCCAAATACATTGCTTTGCAAATCACATAAAGAGTAACATAGATCTTTCATATTTTCTTTCAGCAAAACAATACACTCTAGACCTGTAGGTTTCAAAAGAATGGTTTTGCAATAATGTAGGGTCCAGACCTCTAGAGACACTAATATATTTTATATGTTACCCCCGTCTATTCAAATCACGTTACGTCATGTGTATGTAGGTGTTAGTATGTTCCCAGTACGGGTTACTCTCTCTTTACATTCACTTCGGAACAGATTAAGTTTCGCATGCCTAAGACATAGTCTTTTAAATAGGAATAAAATTATCAGTGCGTTGCAGTTTCGGTATAAGTTTGTATGTTCGATGTTTTCCTACTGTCTGTAACGACCCTAAGCAGAGATATCGGAGAATAGCAATGACACACATTCAGACAAAAGAATTCTACTTAAGAAGAACATACTTGATGGTTCAGATAGACAACCATACCTGTAAGATTCCAGGGGGCAAATTGACGATTTCCACTTTTCCACAAAGACTGAAACGCTTGACTTGGATTTCAGGAATTTGAGGAGAGTTGGGATTAATGTGCGCTTCAGTCACATCAAAGAAAGTGTTCTCAAAGCTCGCCTATGGATAAAATGTTTCAATTTAATCTTGAAATTCCTCAAAAATCTTCAGACGATAGGCCTGAAAAATCTAAAATGATGAAGGAAACCAATAAATATCTTTAAAAACTTGAAAATTCCACGAGAAAGCTCAAAATTTAGTGGAATAGCCTGCTTTGACTCTGCAACCATTACAACATTGAACAAAATCTTGGCCTCGTGTTCATACCTTCTAATTCAAACGAGGCTAATGCCACAAGCTTTTGTTTTTAATATACAATGGCGGCAGCATGAACGAGGCCTATTCGGAGAAACTTAGAAAGAAAAATAGAATTTAAAGCACCTTGATTTGATAAGTTCCTGATGTAACATTCTCCATCAAAAAGCCTCCTTCTGAATTCGTTGTTGCCGATTTGCCATCTTTTCCCAGAACCACCGAAACTCCAGGCATTCCTCTTCCCTGAAAAATATATCACCGTCATAGCAAATACAGTAAATTACCAACAATTTCGAAAATAAGGTAGAAACCAGAACGCTGATGTTTTATGCTGAGCAGTTTTATATAATCAAATTGAAGTCAATACATCTGAACATTTCATGTATAAAGTAAGGAATATACCTCAAAGTCAATAACTTTTCCAGTAACAGAAAATCCATGTACTTGAAATGGTGTCTGTCAAGAAATAAAAATCTGATGGTCAATTGCTGAAATACATGTAATAGAAATATATAGAAAAAATTACACAACATGAATAATTAACTGACAGTTTCTCAAATATATTCTGGAAATAAAACCAGTGTAGGCAACTGCAATTAACATGTGCCACTACCAGGTCTAGAAAACCTCAAGGTTAAGGTGCTAACTTATTGTCCTGGTTAGGAAGCTCGTCTGTGGTGGCAAAAACTCGGGTTCAAGACTTTGTATTTAATTTGCTAAAAATTGGGTTGTAATTGGGCAGAGAAATATGTAAAATATTCAAGGTATCTCTTGTGGCTTTTAGGTAGTACACTATTAAGAATGGCTCGTCCAACGTGTCTTGACTAATATGGTATATACCTTTAGCATGACGCTCTTGTAGTTGACTTTAAACGTGATTTTCGTTGGGACAACATCGAAAGTGATATCTCGAGAGCTGTAGTATGGAACCTAAAAGGCAAAACATTTGAGTTTATTCATGATATATGCACATCAGGAATGGCTGAGTGCTAAATCGAATGAAAATTACCCAAGGCTGTGAGTACTTACTCTTCGATTTTAAAGCAACATTCCCGTGTTTGATTATAAAAAGATCAGTCCATAACAAGAAACTATATATTACATTATATACAGGCATAAAAAACATATAAAAAGACAAAAAAGAAAGAGAAGAAAACTGCAGACTAATATAAACGTTAAAGGAACTACGGAAGAACTAAACGAAATTGGAAGGAAGATAATATTAGGAAATGATGTATTAGGAAATAAACAAACATTGAGAAAACAAATTTAAAATAAAAAGAAGACACACTCCAGTACAATAGTAAGCCCATGAAGCCAAAAGTCGGTGTATCAAACAAGGTCTGGAATTGTAATAATAATAACAATAATGGCAGTTGGGATACTAATCCTTGATAAGTTCCCAATTTTCGGTCACCACCCCTAGTCCCACTCTTCCTAGCATTTTTTCAATTAAGTTCGGTTCAAAAAAATGGACAATAGCTAAGGTTTTATTTTACGCACCAATGCATAGTCGCCACTTGGAACACTTGGAAAGACAAAGACTCCATCTTCACCAGATATTGCAGCACAAACTTTCGGTTGATTTACTTTTCTTCCCAACTTATCCATTAAAGTTTCTGGGACGTCTTTGCAGCCAGACAGGTCCTGATGAAAGAATCAATGATAAGAAATCAGTCATCAGTAATCAATCACAAATCGCCTGATTTCTTCCAGTAGCAATAGTCACCAAAGATCTTATCAGATTCCATGTAATATCACCTAAATTTCGTTTGGGCAACTTCATAATCTTTATTCAAGAATCAATATTGTTTTTTCATTCCAAAGCATGTATTATCACGAGTATCATTTAAGAAGTAATGTATTTTTATCATTTGCTTGATTAGGAGCCTACCAGCGCTCAGTAGTTGTGCGCTAAATTGAAATTAGCCAGTAGTTTTAACATCTGATCTAATAACATCTTCCTATAAATCTCTGATATTTTCATCATGAAAAATGAGGAATCTGCATTCAAATAAACAGTATAGGTAAAGGAAATCACAAACCCCAGGCTGCACATCGTCAGAGAACATTAAGAACATCACTCCTTGAATTGGTTCTCCAGCACTCAGCACGTGTCCCTGAAAGTAAAACCAGTGAATTCAGATGTCTCCAAACAAGGAATGAGAGGGTCAGAAAGGGGTAAATCAGAAACTGGGGCTTACCTTTTCAATTAACTGGAAAATGGGATTGGACTTCTTAGGACTAGGATTTGGGAATGAAATAGTAAATTGGGATTGTTTAACACGTCAATATGGGGAATTTCTCTATTTTTATTATAGGCGTTGCGATTCTTTTATTTCAGTACTGGGAATCGGGATCTGAAACCCCTTTTAGTACCCTCAAATTTATTACTACAAAAAGAGAAGCTTGGTATCTGATTCTACTGAGTGAATAGAAAATAGTTTCTCACCTTCACATCATATCCTGAAACCATCAGCTCCTTATCACTGTAAATATTGTCATCCTTGACAACAACAGAAGTCGTGCTCTGATTAAGATAAAATATATAGTAGGATTAGTATTTGTTTAAACGTGCACCATAGTGCTCCATCTACAGTGGCAAAGATGGCTGAGGGTTAAGATCACTTGACCCCTTGTTCAAAGGGTCTCAGGTTCAAAACAACCTTAAAACTTCTCACATATAGTGAGGAATAATTAGGTAAATCTTTGGAGAAATAATTAGCTCTATAATTTCAGGCAAAGGCAAAAGGAATCACAATGTTTGGACAAATAAAGAGAAATAACCAGGATCGTACTGCCTCGATTAGTGTGCCTCACACATAAACAAATACTTTAGGAAGGCAGTTAGTGTATTTGCCTATCCACAACGACAGAAGTACAAGCACTAATAGAGTAAAAGCTAGAAAGGGTTCTAGTTTAGAAACAAGATTTTAATGGTCTAGCAAACATTAGATAGATCATAATCATTATAGATTATATTCTGTTAGATTCTGGTGACCACATATAGCGAAGCAGGGACCACATGGCAGTGATACAATAGATCATCATGTTATGCCAGATAGGGACATTGTTGATAATTCGTAGGCAAATACACCTACTATCTTTTTAAGATATTGTTCTATGCACAAAGCACAAAGGAAACACTGAATAAGTAGACTTATTGCGCTGTGCAACCCTGGTCCTTTCTCTCGATGTGACCACACCTCATGATTCCTTTTGCCTTTTTTGCCTGGACTTACAGAGTGCTGGTGAATTCTCTCTTGAAATTTCATGTAACAGGTCTGAAGTTGGTTTTGAACTCAAAACCCTATGAACAAGGGTCGAGTCATATAACCACTCAGCTATCCTTACATGGCTGTAGATGTTTTTACAATTAAACTGAACATAAAAATAATCTTTGAGCCTAGTTTAAGGGAATTACAAAAACCAATAATAACCAAAGCAATAATTCAATTTAATCCAACAAAGTTTACCTGCTGCAGTGTCCAAACTGGATGTGATGCGAATACTTTATATGCGCCAGGCATGACATTGGTGAACGAGAATCTGAAAAACATTGAAAATCATTTATGGTCATAATTAAGTTTATGGTCGTATGGATGATCATATGTAAGTAAGTCAGGAGACCACAGTCAAAAGCAACCAGGAGGATGTTCTTTCATTTTCTACTATCTTTTCAGATAGGGGTGGGGCAAACTCATATCCCTGACCCGAGAGCCAGTTACCCTTAATCCATCTCTTTATGCTGAGTGCTAAGCAGAGAGGCATTGAGTACCATTGAACACCTTTGGTACGACTTGGCCAGGGTTTGCACCCACAACCTGGCAATACAGTGGTGAACACTCTATTACTAAACCACTGCTAGGTAATGGTTGTATGTGGTGATATGTAAATCATATATGGTTGATGTAGGTTTGATACATAAGAAGAATGATTCAAAAGACAATCTAGATGGCTAGACGTTTACGCATTTCCTATGATTTCATTCAATTTTTGTGATAAATTGAAGACTTACATTCCACCATCTGTTGTCACATTTTTTCTATCATCTGTTGCTTCACCTACAAAGTTATGATAAAAAAGCTTAACCAATCAATTCGTGATTGCAATCATATTTATATCTTAGCAGGCAATATAGAAAATCAAGGAGAAGCAATAGCCCTTCAATTATTTGATGAATTTCAATGCCAGTATACATTAGCTCTTACATTGACTTTTGCAACTTCTAGATTTGTCAATTTCTGGCAGGAATATTTTGAGATGTATTTCAAGGTGCTTTCTGCCTCTTGCAATAATATCTTGTAGTAAAACTTTGTGAATTTTCTTTGCCTCTTCTAATAATGACCGATTTCAGACTGTTCTTACAAAAAAGAGAACCTCTTGTATATTGGTAAGAACATTCTATCAATTCAAAATATTTTGAAAGAATGTTGCACGGTCCTTGAATATAACAAATTAATGTAAAATGACAGCCTGCCAGATTGGATGAAATTTTGACCCTTGAAAAGAAGAGACTGACCTCTTTAAAGGTTGGGTTTTAAATCAAAGGTTAAAAAGATGTTTGATTTGAGGTGACTGCTATTTACAGATTATACAATAACAACTTTACAAAATTCAATCCTGTTAATTTCATATAAAAAGCGATTCAACAACAATTGCTAGCAAGAGGTCCTTAATACAATTTGAAGATATAGCTAAATCTAAACGATTTGATAAACCTTTTAACTGCACTTCTACTCCAGCTGGTCCAAGTGGTCTACCCTTGCTTCCAATCTACAAGTGGAAAGGGATAAGTGATTAGTAAGTTGGTCAACAGCAGTTGGAGGACAACCCTTCATTTGCTACCATCTTTCAAGTAGGGGTGGGCGCAAGTCAGAAAGCAAGTCAATCAGCAAATCAATCACACAGAGAATGGATCAAATTCAACTCAATGTGGAAACCATGCTACTTGAAATAAGACTCACCAAGCCATTTACAGAGAAGCCAGTGAACTTGAAATTAATATCTTGTCCTTTGACACACGGATCTGTCTTTCCGTCAATATTCAATGAAATTTCAGTAGGATCTGTAAAGAAAAAGAAGCAATAATAACAATTCAAATAGAGCTGTTGGTTTGATCTGTTGGCCATCCACCCAACTAAACTACAGTGTGCTCACAACAACAATGAGAATCATCTTCTTATCATCCCAAATGCTTAGTCCACATTTGATTTAGGAGCTCTGGAATTGATCTTCATAAAAAACATAGATCCCATATTCTGTGGAAGGGGTTGGTTTTCCAACGTGTACTCAATCTGGGTAAAATATCGGACATCTCTGTCAACCACTGTTGTGAATATATTGTTTCTTCACTATCCACTTATTCACCTAATGGACACATCTTGACCCACCTCTGAATTCATAATTCAAGTAATGTCTTTTCAGGTCTCTTAACTCTTTCCCACAACTTCTCTAATTAGTGCCAGAGAAAATGCTTTGTAGTTCAAAACTATGGTACAGGTTCTTTAAAAGTGATAAAAGCTAATGTCATTTTTCAAACTTACCAAAGCTCCAACCATTTGGAGGATTAATTTTCAAAGTATATTCGCCCTGAAAAACAAAAAATCATTTAAGTATAAATACCAAGTCAAATAATTGGCATTAAATCATATTGCTTAATATGATTATATTGCTCATATTGAATACCATGCATTTCTTAGGGTATGGACCCCTTTCACTGTTTACATTTTACGTCCTTCTGTTTCTCTGTTTACTGAACAATTAGCATTGAATTAATTGTCAAAAGGTGTAACTTCCTATAGTAGTGCTATCAGGGGCGGCGCGCAGCTTTTTCTAATAGGTATTCAGGAATTTGGAAAAAGATAAAAAAATGTGTTTTGGGGTGGTACAATCCCTCTCTAGAAAGCTTGGGCCATGCGCTGTGCAGCACTGCGCAGAAAATATCAATCAGTTGTTTTAAAGGCTTTGCTGAAAGGTTTCTTACGAAAATTTTTAACGCCAATCGCAAATATCAGCGTAAGTTGAAGCCCGATTACAGCAACAGGGCAGTAGGGCAGCGGCCCCTGCTACTCAAATGTCATCCTCAGCTCATATCGGCTTCAGGCCCATCCAGGGGAGCCACTAAAAAGGCTGAGGTATTCGAAGTTGAACCTGAATACCTGCCGTCAAATTTAACAATGTAGGCCAAAAAGTGCAATGATAAAATACTTATAACTAGCAGCTTTTCTGCATTTATTCTCATTGATTCAACAGTCTTTGGCTAACAATTTTCAAAAGTATTTTATCGCACATTTAAGATTTCCGTGTATCTGAAATTGCTTATTTCTATCTCTTCCTATTCCTCATGCAACAACTCAATTTCAATAGTTATATCGCTCATATAATCTAGGCCAAGGCCAACAGAAAGACTTTCCTTTTCCATCTCTCCCTCGCCACCATATATTCATGAAAAACAACTCGTAGAGTGGGGAGAGAGATTCACCAGTTCTTTCCTGACGTTTTATTTTGAGAAAAGCTACTGCCCTGAGCAACATTCACGTTGAGAGAGACCACGTTTTGATCAAGGTATTCAGATCCAGTCTGAATAGGTCGAAGCCAAATTGCCCTTCAAAATGATAATCTGATACAATAGCGGTCTATTGTTGTCGACGTCATTTCTCTTTGAGAAAACAAAGCCGATGTATTCAGAATTTTCTCGAATAGGTTGACCCCGGTGACATATCGGATGTCAAAATTTTTTTACCACAGCAATCTTCACATCATTAGAATAGATTACAGAGTAAATATTTCTTTGTCTTTGAAAGGAAGCCCAAAAGTTGTTAAGGTGGATGATCTTAAGATGGATGTTCGATTTAAAATCAATCGAAAGGAAAGTCTTAAATTAATTTCCGAAGCAAGAAATGTTTTTTTTTCATCGCTGGAAAAAACAGGTATTTGTGAATACCTTGAATACCCCCAAGCGCCGCCCCTGAGTGCTATTTTGCATTTCAAAAGAATCTCATTTGCCTGTCCAAAAATGTAAACATTGGAAGAGGTCTATGGGCTTGTTGAAGCTCTTAAGGGATTCAAAATAAAAACACAAAAAACTTCAATCCTTGATTAGACCTTGAACATCACAAAATTAGATTATTTTGCTTTTCTTTTGTTTAGGGCACTTACATGCAAAGCTCAAGTAGCATTTATTTTGATAAGCTTCCAATCTTTATCACTAAACTGCTAAATTTTTATTGTACACAGACAAAAGATATTTCTTGAACTACCAAGTTTGAATGCCAAGTATTTTTGTTCAAAATGGTAAAGGAAGAAGAAATCCTGCCCATCAAAATGGAGGCTTGTCGTCAGCAGACAGCAAAAATGGCGTTCAGATATAGCATGGAAGCTTTACTTTTGAGAAATTTCCCAAACCGTTAAGGAGTTGCCCCAAAGCATGGCTTACTTGAGTTTAAACCACTTGTAGCTAGAGACAGCATCCCTCCTAGCGATCAGTTTCTCCCATTTCTTGCCATACTTGTTAAACTTTGGTCAAACATATCATGAGCGACTGACCAATACACTAGGGAGACAAAACTGTAAGTGTAGGTTTTCTTGGTGTAAGAATGTGTGAAGTCAAGATGATTGATGGGAGGGATATCTGTCACTAGCTTTGTATAGTTGAACCATATTCATACCTTGTCGTAAACTGCTACAAGAAAATATCCATTCTTAGGAGCACATTCAGTCTTGAACTTTAGAGCTCCCTGTTTTGTGTGAAGCTTGACTTCCACTCTTTCAAAGTTCAGTGGCACAGTGGACTGCACAAAACCACCACATCCTACAATATCCTGGCAGCTGACAGAATCAAAAACATAAACTAGTAATTGGACTATAATTGCTAAAATTGGTAAAAATGTTCTTGTTGAAAACATGGTTCCTTTTCTGTTTGTAGTCAGGTAAGAACTCTTCAGAATTTTCACATCTGTCCTTGAATCTATATGTTGAAGGAATATGGGTCTATTTGTGACCTTCTTTTCCAACGTGAGCTTGTGCGTGACCCAGCAGCGTAAAGACACAAACACCTGGTCTAAAAACTGTTTTGTTTGGATTGGATCGATCTTTGAAGATTTGTGCTCTATTCAATCGTTTTCAACGCAAGCAAAAGAACAAATGATGACTATGTTGAGAATTTTCGAAGCTTTCCGAAACCATTCGAGACCAGTTCTTGAAATTACAGTCTTTCTTGTCCAGGCATAGACGCAGACAATGCAGATGGGAGTTTGCCTTCTTGAAAAGAAAGGGCCTAGGCATCGAATGAAAACGAGGTGCTTTCGAAATGGTTCGGCTTGAAAGAGACGATTTGACTCCGCTTTCTGATTGGTAGAATCTTCGCCAAACAGTGAGGACTAATAAAAGAGTTTCAGCTCAGCTGCCTGACCCTGTTATAAGTTTTGTTATCACTGTCACACATTTGTTACAAAGTTTTGAATCGGGTAAATCAATTCATAGATAATGAAAAGCTTCTTAAGTACCACCAAACTCTTATTCAAACAATCTAAACGAAATTTTCAATTTCCCCTGGGTCTTAAAAATAATTCCCACACAACAAGTGCATAAAATCCCAACATATGAACTTGTCTGTCAGCCAATAAGATGTGAGCGTCTTTACAGCCCTCAAAGATTTTGCAAGCCGTGAGTTACCCAAAACAGCAATGGCGGCAAGATCCGTTTCTTTAGTGAACAGATTAGAGCTTGAATTTCAGGGAACTATTTACAAAAATGCGATTGCATTTGGTGACGTTGACGGGGATGGTGGTAACGAAGCTCTAATTTGCAATACCACCGGACAACTTTTCATTTTCAAAGGCAGATCAACAAAGCCGAGGAGAACTTGCCAGGGCCTAGGCTGTGTCACTGCAATTTTGGTTGGGGATGCAAGAAATGACGGATCTAACGTGATTCTTACCTTGAATACTGAAGGACAATGCTTTGTTTTTGATCCTATAAATGTTGAGGATGATGAGAAAGTTGAGAGGACTGAAAACGTGGCCAAAGAAAAGGTTCAATCAGATGATCCTTTGTTGGTTCATATTTTTTTTATTTTAATCAGTGACTTATGTCCATTACAGTGCAACCCTTCCCCAGCCAAACAAGTATCAGATCCATGATTAAGGTTGATTAATCCAACATTCCTTTGTTGATCCAACTTAGTGTATTGTGGCCTGACTGAGAACAAGTCATTATGGAAAGTATTGACTTCAGACCTGTCAACCTAAAAATTTTAAAACCTGGAGATTTTAGATTTTTCTTATAAAAAACAGGGAGATTTGGTCAAAAACAGGGAGATCATAGAAATTTGTTTAAAAAAATTTTTTCGTTAAAAAAATTTGTTAAAAATTGTCGTTAGGACACCATTTTGAACCATACATAACAAAAATGGACAGTTCAATTAGAATATTGAATGAAAAATCTTCCCTTAGATCCCTTAGTGCATGAATTCGAAAATAAACCGGTACATTTCGAGCATGATCCTTTAGAAAATTCAAATGAATCGCGCAAAAGCTATACGAGATGTTACAAAATCAAGAAGAAAATAGCAACCCAAGAGATATATTGGTTTCTGCTAGACGTCTTTAAAACCGGGAGAAAAATTATAAAAACCGGGAGACCGGGAGAAAGCAGTCAAAACCGGGAGTCTCCCGGCTAAACCGGGAGTCTCCCGGCTAAACCGGGAGAGTTGACAGGTCTGTGACTTGTATAGATTAACTGGAACAACTAAAAATAGTTCATACCAGAAATCTTGACAAAAAATACCATTTTTAAACATTATACTGGCAAACAAGAAACAAAAATCCATGTACCTTCCAGCTTTAAATTTAGGGAAAAATCAAAATGTTTGTACCTCTACTGGAGTAATGTCACATGAACTTATACAAGATGGAGCCAAATGATGTTGTAGGCAAAAATACTTCTCTACTTATCTAAAATCTATTTTCTCTTAGCTGCTGCTTCTAGCTTCAATTTGAGATGGTAAAAGGGGGAAATCATGAAATTAGAATCTTGAGACCAGAAAAAGTGGCAGGGATGGCAAAGTGGGTCCCAGGTTTGAAACCACCTTCAGACCTGGCACAAAGTGAGGAGGGGATTCGCCAACTCTCTGTAATTCCAGGCTAAAAGTACCAGGGTTGCACTGCTTGGTTAGTCTACCTAGTCAGTGGGCCCTTTGTGCTTTGCCTATGAACCAACATCTTAGGAAGAAAGTAGGCTTATTTGCCTATCAACAACCTATCAACAATTTGATTGGCACGGGAAATTAAGCTGATATTGGGGATAAGAAAAGGCTCACGTAAAAAATGACAACAATGATTTTTAAGTCCATTAATTTTTAGGCTCAACCGTCAAAGTCTGTAAAGTCATCACCAGCTCACAGTCCAGTAGAACAAATAAAGCCTGACTATAAGCAAGATTTGCCAGCCAATCCAAAGATGGCTTTATTAGCAGACATCAATGGGGATGGATCAAATGAACTTGTTGTTTGCTATACTGATAGATATGTCAGAGTTTTCAAATGGGAAGGCTCGAATAATCTAGCAGGTGATATTTGATGTTCTAGTTTGTAAGTAATACCTTGAATGTTTGTCCACCTATTAGACAATTGGAATTGAATCAATTGTTATAAAGGTGTAACTTTTATTATACAAGCAAGCAAACATATTATGTATTTCTTAATACAGGTTCAGGAAAGGACACCTTTATAGCTGATGTGAGCCTGCAGCATGTGCCCCCAGAATTAATATTCTATAACAAATATCCTGGGTAGTCATTTACTGACCAAGGAATGATGGACAGCTGAGTTGGCTGACGGCTTGTAGTTCATCATTCAAACCGTTTGTGTAACAAAAGTTGCCGTTCAAGGATTAGGCTACACCTTGCTTATGTATTTTTAGTTTTAAAAGATTCCTAGTCCCACTTTTTTTACATTTTTCAAATATCCCCTACCCTACCCCCGCCTTCCTAAGAGCTAAACTATTAGTTGTTCACATTTCTCTTGAACTTGTTATTTTCCCTGAACGCAACATTCACCTCGTTTTAGAGAATAAAGCCAACAAAGATAATGAAGATCCTCATCCCCCTTCCTCGGCAAAAAAACTTGACAGCAAGATCATGAAACAACCATCAAAAGATGAGGAAGGGAAACTGACAACAAACACTCTGACAAAACAATCATCAAAAGACTCCTCAAGCAATAACCCGTCCCCTCGCTCCCCAATCATAGAAAATCCTAAAACTACTCCAATAAAGGAACATGGCAAAGCCAAGAAAATTTTTGATTTTGAAACGTTGAATCAAGGAAATTTTGTGATGAAGGAAGAATTTTCACTCCCTGGACAAGTTGGGTCGGTGGCTGTTTTGAATATGGAGAATGGGAAAAGGCAATTGATTGCTTCTCAACCGTCAGGAGGTTATGTCGTTCTGGCAATTTACGGAGGGGGTGCTGCAGATGAAAGTAATGAGCGAGAGGTAAGTTTTATTGAAGATAATTTGTGAGAATGATAATGACCTAATTAGTACTCAAACCTACAACTGCTAGATTAGGTTAAGGGTCCTAGGGTCATTTCCCTAATCCTGCTTCTCCTCAATATAAAATTTATATTGACATCTTACTTTGTTCTTAAAAATATTTTTAATGTTTTCTCCAGATGACTCGTGTGGTTTGAAATTGATAAGGAGACAAAACAGAATTATGTGTCCAATGAAAAAGAGAAGTTGCTATGATATTTCTTGGTCACCACATTTTATTTGTTGCAGTTTAAAAATTTTTTGAAAACTTTTTTTAGGATACTCAAATGAGTAAAGACGCTGGTGGTGCTGTGCAGCCTTCTGTTTACTACCCTACAACATACCATCGCTTGAGGAATTTCAAGGTGGGCAGTGAGGTTCTTGGCTCTATCAATCGTAACAATGAAATGAGCGGGTTGTTTTGCATTTGCACAGTCGATGGAACATATACTGTCATCAATAGCAGTGAACAAGGTAAGGTTATTGTATACGCTATTATAGTAAGGTCCCAAAGGTTCCAGCACTTGAGGGGATGTATCTGAAGGACATATCAAGTGCTTCGATATGGTTCAGAGAGTCCCAATACATAACCATATAAGAACAAGGTCCCAAAAGTCCCAATACTCTAGGTGATGTACCTGAAGGAATATCTAAAATACAAAGTTGAACATCTCCAACCATGAACCAATCAACTCTCTGGGGCCAACAGGACCTCTGGTTTCCCCTACTATTTGATTAGCCAATCATAAATATGCTTCTAAAAGGTTCAGCAATACTGGAATCAATAAAAGTAGTTTGTATCAACGAAAAATATACCAAATTGGATGCATGATTAATTTTATTGAAATTGTTTGCAATTATTTTAGAGTTAAGAATAGCTATTTCAGACATAGCTTTTTTATAATTTTGTAAAAAAATCATGGAGGATCAGAGGATTATCAGATTATTATTTCCTAAAATCGTTTGTATCTCAGCCTTATTTTCACTCTTTTTCAGTTGTCAATATTTTACCAGTCTCAAGCACAACAGAATACAAATGGTTTGCTGTCGACCAATTAGACATCAGCATGGACGGAAATGATGCCATAGTCCTTTGTTCCTGGGATGGAATGACTTATGTCATCGACAAAGACTTTGAGACAGTAAGCTACTCATTCGGTGATAACATCTGCGGGTTTCGTGCGGGTATGTACGCAATAGATGCGGGTGTTAACGTACCTTGCTTCAGTTATGTTACTTTTCTAAATCGCCTAGTCCTGTTTCATGACGTCAGAGGAATATATCTAAGATCAAGTAACCTGTATGAGACTCTAATTAAAAAGCTGCAGTCAAGCGACAAGTATGGAACAGTGCTGAAAAGTCTCAAAGATGAAACTGGAAATATTGATTTCAATCGCCTTAGGATGTTTGTCAAATCTACATTGTCGTCGTGAAGAATTTCTTATTCATAAATCAAGTGTAAAAGGTTAGCTGGAAGTTTGGGAATGAAGGTTTGAATATGATTTAGGTGGAAATCAAGGAAGGCCTACCAGAGATGAATGATCTGTGAGTGAAATAACATATGTATTCACTATCATAGCAAGCTGTCTTTAAGGCCCTGTTTACGCTGATTCGTATTTGAATGAAAACGAAGCAAAACCTATTCGTTTCGGCCTTACGTTCCCACTGATACGCTTCAAATACGGAGCTTTTCGAATACGCAAACAAATAGACATACTTTCGAATGCGCCGCGTATTAAATACGCTCTGTTTGCAGTGTGAACACCAAATACGAATACATTTGAATAAGACGGTATTCTTTCAATGGAGATCTTTGATCTTTGTCTGGAATTTGGATTAGAAGCATCGTATTTGCCAGGTGTGAACATTTAATTGTATTCAAAGTGTATTTACTTGTAAACGGAGCAGTGTGAATGGGCACTGTTTTTCGTCTTCAAATACGGATACAAACAAATATGGAGCAGTGTGAACGAGGCCTAAAAGAACAAGAGACGAACCTTATATCGAAATTAACTCTAGAGCATTGCTTGATCTAATACTGCACCAAAGTGCTTATTGTACAGAATTACAAAGCAATACAGATTAGGAACAAGGAAGGTGACTGGCTCCTATTACTTGAAACTTTCGGTACCAGTCTCCTTTCTTGTTTCTAATCTCATCTTATCTGAATTATATTGCTTCATAAAAACTTGAATGAGTATTAGGTTCAATGCGTATGGTAAATACTGAACCTGGAAACATTGATGTGAGCCATGTTAACTTTCATCAACTATTCACATCCCAAACAAAAAAGAGAATGTTGATTGAATAGATTAAAAATTTAGTATGTAAAAAGAATTTCTTCAAATCAATACTAATTGCTTCATTGTTGCATTTATTAGAAAAACCTACACTAAAACACAACTATAAATATGAATTCAAGATCTTGATTAACTACAAAATGTAAGCACAAGAATACGACCCCAAATCCCTGTGAAATAAATACAGCAATCGAAGCAAATTAAACAGCGCAGCGAATAAAGAAATTATCTTCAAGAAATACAGGTCCATTAGAAATCTATGAGTTGCGCTAGAGGGTAGAAAGCAATTTTCCTTCGTGTACCAAAACGTAGGAATTAACATGAACCTGAAATCATCTTCCACCCTCCCTTGTAGCCTTAAAGAGCATTAGATTTTGATATCAAATTGCCTAATGATTAGAAACCACAACATAGGCTTGTGTAGATCAAGACCTTTTGAATCTTTGTCAAATATATATATCTTAAATTCAACTATACCAGGGCAGGCTACTGAAATTGAAATATGCCACCACCGGGTCTCAAACTCGGGTTGCTACGACCATGGGCATGCGCTTAGCACTACCCTAAACCTGGACAATAAGCTAGCACAGTAACCCTAAGATGTATCCAACTCCAGGCTAATCCACAATGAGGCACGAATTTGTCGTTCCCAACCATCGATATATATTAATTTCTCCCACCTCCCTCCCTTCTAGCTTCTTTTCTTACTTCTTGTTTTTGTCTTTTTATTTCCTCCTTCGAGTTTTCTGCTAGAAGTTGGAAGGGGGAATTGTTCCCATGGCCGGAATCTTATTCCAAGGCCCAATCACTAACCGTAAAGAGCCTCATTCTACAGGCATTTTGGACTTATGCAGCAATGACCAACTCCCTACGAGGGTAGGGAAAGATAATAATAATCATAAATCATCAAGGATTATGCCATTTTAGCTCATTCAGTATTCTTCAGTAGATTTCTTCAGTAGAAAATTTCATGTGACTTATTTTTGGTTGGAGGAAAAGAATGATTTTCATACCCCCATCCGCTCCACGAAGTATATCTAAACCTTCTTTGATCAGTACAAGATTTCAATTTAGCCAGAAAAATTGGAAACATAGAAAAGTGAAAACATGCGTTTAATCATTATTCAAGCTTTTTGTTTGACACTCTGCAGAGTAATGCGTCAGAAAGAGAACGAAACAAAAACCTAACGAGATATTACACACTTTGGTACTACATTACTCAGTTGAGTGTAAGACGTAAAGGTTCAAGTAATCTATGTTTTCGCTTCGCTATGCTTTCGATTTTTCTGGTTATATATCTAAACTCTCAAGCTTAATGATATATTACCTTAGAGTTCTGTCTTCTTAGGCGCTCTTTTACCTTGATCTTTTTTCATTTTCTCCTCATGTTTCCTTATGACTTCTCTGTCTGCCATTAGATCTTCCTCGTCTGAATAAACTGCATCTGGTCTTCCAACGGATGAGTCTTCGCGATCATCGTCGCGATCTTCATCGCCATCGCGATCTTCATCGCCATTGCGATTTTCACCATCATCGCGATCTTCGTCATCGTCGCCATCCTCTTCCTTATCTTCATCTCGATCAGTTCGAGTAGGTACAACCGAAACCTACGATCAATTTTGATAATTTGTACTGTAGTTTGAATGATGCTAGATGGTCTCGATGATGTAATAAGTAAGCTTATGCTGAAACCAATGCGAAGTCTACAGGAATACGAAAACCTAGCTTAGGAGTTATCCTTTGAGAATAAGACTAATTCTAAAAAAAACAATGTTTCAAACTTTTAAAATATTCTTCAGTAAAGTATGCTAACAATCCTTCGGGGATTTTGAGAATGATACCGTTTCCTTGAACAATTGCTAACGTTGCCTAGACTGACCAGGAATCTAGATAATGTTGTTGGTAAATGTCTGCTGGTACCAATGCAAATAGCAGAAGAATACGAAAATCTAGCTTAGGAATTATCCTTTGAGAAGGAGATTACCAGGCTTCCAACATTTCGATAAAATCTTATCCAGTAAACTATGCAAACAATCAACCGGGCACTTTGAGAATGATACCGTTGCCTTGACCAATCGGTAAAAATGCTTTAACTGATTAGTAGAATAATGGTATTTTGCTAGAAATATTGTCATAATTCAAGGGGAATCTTTATATATGAAGAAGGAAAATCCTGGATAACACAGAACATTTGTGTGGACAAAGTCCCATTGGGAAATTTATAATTTTTTCATTTGCCTTTTAGTGAATTTGTAACACATTTGGTCTCTTTTTACGACTTTAATCTTTATACCGTAGTTAGTATACATTTATAGCTTTACAGTATAAAGTAGAATATTTGTATAGTCTGTCTGACGAGTGCGCAAGCACGAAACTCGGAGTAACAGAAGAACATGTCTGTTTTTTAATGTGTTCATTCTACTTTATGATTGCTCTATACTCAGGTATATCGAGCACTATAGCCAGGATAGGCACTCTCTTCTCGAGTTAGCTTTACAGTATTATAGCTTATTCAAACCTGCAAACTAAAACTACCAAAAAAGTCGTTATTTTAACAGTACAAAACTTTAAGAGAGAGTTACCATGAATATCACACACAAAAATATATAGAACTATGAAAGAAAATAGCCCTAAAAGCGGTAAAACAATAGAAACCAACATGAAAATATTACGTTCGAAGGTTTGGAGAAAAATGGTATTCTGGTGTATGGGGTATCCCAGAATGCAAAGAGGTTTATTCATATATACCCAGTTGCGTTTGAGTTCTGTGCAAAGCCTTCAATAACAAGAATTCACTCCTTTCATTTCGTTTCAAGGGACTTTTGAAAAATTTGTGCTGAATTAAATTTTTTCTTGAGAATCGAGATTGGAGGATATCGTGTTGCCTCAAGGCATCTAGTGCAGCCAAAACAAAACATCAAAAAGAATACCTTAGTCAATCCATCAGTTTTAGGCCCATGCGGGGGATCGAGAGATCTTGCCAGTCTTTTCAATTGAGCCCGGTTGTAGGCTCTGATGTCAGCTTCCCCAACAATCTGCTTTCTAGTGTGGTTCAACACATTCAGCCATACTTCATCAGCCTCTAACTGATTCTCGCCATAAGCAAACTCTTTGAAGAATTTTGCAAACCTGATAAAAGCAATGCACAATGGTTAGAAAAATGAAATTGAAAATATTTTCTAATCATGACAAATCACGAATATCAATAATTCATAAAAACGAACCCTTTAAAATTCCATCGCTTCTTCTTTGTCTCAAACAAATTCGTAAGAAGAATGATTCTCAGTCGCTCGACGTTCATGTAGCCCATATCGATGGTTTCATCTCCCTTTTCGTAGGTCCAGTGAAAATCAATGTCCGCCATTGTTCGGTTTTCTTTCAGGATTTCGTCCGTGCATCCTTTACTTGTGAAAATGAGTTCTCTCCCGATGATTTCTTCCGTGAATAAGGTTGTGACGGAAAGGGATCGGCCATAAGCACGAACTTGATGGATGTAAACTGATGAAAAATGTTATATTTCAGTTAAAGGAGTAACACTGAAGAGACAGACATATTTTCTTGTGACTCTGAGTTTCCTGCTTTGCCCTCATTAGATATATTTATCCTTCTTCTATGCAATCCCTCTATACCTTGCGAATATCGAGTACAATAGTCAGGATAGGTACACTCAAAGTTAATATAATATTTCAGTTACAATTGCAAATACAGTGCCTGTCAGTTCCAAACATCATGAAATAATCAAATATTAATGATCAAAATAACATTTGATCAGTGCAGAGCAATAACAACGGGATATTGGAGATAGTTAGGGAATGGTGGGCCTGGTGGGTTTCAGGGTTGTTTGTCTGGTAATTTTTGAGTTGGTGGTGCATCAGAGGTTGCGCGTTTGAAACAAGCATGGATGTATAATTTTGTTTGAAAAAACGAGTCAATAAATAGGAAAAAATGTCAACCGGAAATCATATCTATGTATTGGAAATAAGTCAACAAAATAAGTTTTGAAAGATTTAGAAGTGCATTCCAATCGGAAACAGTTTTGAGAGAGTTTTTAAATGTGAAAATTTTAGACGAATCAGAATTATCTGAAACGCTTTAAAGTGATATTGCAGCGTTTTAATTGAATTTGTTTATTACATTAATCTATAGCAGAACTTTAGGAACGGATACAGCAATATTCACAGGCATATTTGTGCAAGAGATTTTGGCAGAAAGCCTGGGTTCCAGTTCTCCATACATCAAACTTAAAATCAAAGGGTTGCCTGTGATTTCGGAATAGGAGGTATCAATAGCAAATATGGGTGCAATAAGCACCTCATACGATTTTTGTAGTGTTGTAAAGTACCCTACCCCTACTGGAAATAAGGCCTAGCCTTATTCAGGCTAGTATGTTTTACAGCAGCTCGCTCACCCACTCAACAAGCTTTTAACTGAGAAAGCAAACAATGCTTACTTGCTGGGATGTAAACACAGTCGCCAGGATAAATAGATGTGTACAACCAAGGGACTTTAGCGTAATTTGGGTGCTTCTTCAGGTCTATCGCATCAGGACTGAGGGGGGAGAAACCAGAACCAGCAGTTGCAGGCTGAAAAATCAAGCAATCATCAGGATTTGTTGGCGAGGAATGCATACCAGAGAAAATAACATAATTTCATAAGCCATGGTATAACACCTGAAATTATATTTAACTAGAGTAGCCTACCAAAATTCTGATTCAATTACCAGGGCTCAAACCTAGGTTTTTGCCCACAAATAGCAGCACGCTAACTACTGTCCTAAACCAGGAGAATATGTTAGCGCAATAGCATTCAGGTGGGTCTAGCCCTGGCAGGCTAATCCACTGTGAGAAATTAATATGTGATTCCCATTAAATCCTTCTTCAGAGCCATGTCTTTAATAACATCTTAGATTAATAAGCTATGGTCTAACATAGGAAATCAAATTTTACCAGAGTTGGTTACCAAAATTCTGATATCGACCACAAGGTCTCAAAGCTTTACTTGCCTTTCGAAAAGCAAGTACTTAGTCAAATCACATTGATAAAAAAAGTATTTCGAACAGCAAACAAATATCATTAAACACCAGAATAACGCTTCTCAAGACTTGTGTCTGCAGTTGCCTTCTGTTCTCTGCCCAAACTTCAGAGAAATTAAAAGAGTTGCAGGGATTTATTGTTTATCGTATATGATATACCTTTTTAAGGTAATTGAGATATGAAATGATTGATGTATTTGAGAGAAAAAAGGATATTTTACACTATTTACTTCTGAAATATGAAATAATGTTGACTTCTAATGAAATATGAAATGATTTACAATAGGAAATTTTGAAATATTTCTGATTTCGTATCCCAAATATGGAATAAAAACGATATTTCTTAATAAAATAGTAAATATTAGCAACTCCCACAAGGGGCCTTGTATATGATATACCTTTTCACTCATGTACAGCCACTTCCTGTTCTGTGGGGTGTTTTTGACAAGAATCAGATCTTTCCTTCCAGAAATCATGCAGTGTAGATTGTGATCAGCATCATAATGAATAACTGATCTTGTGCCTCCGTTGCTCATCCAGAAATTTGACTCGTGAGTGAAGTTCTTGAACGTTCCACAAAGAACAGAATTTATTGCCTGCAAAGAAAAGCAAATCAAATTCCTTCAATCAAAAAGCAATCTTACAAGCTGCCATGATTTTCAGTACATCATATTCACTATAGAAATATCATATAAAGCAACTATGAATCAAACATTTCAAGTGAATGAATCATGAAATGAATTATGAATCAAACTATGGATCTCAAGCGGCTCTCACTGACTCGGATCCCATTTGGAAGGAACGTTTTTCTCATATAATGTCATCATCCTGGCTGGGCACAGGAAAAACGCCGAGATGATTTGCCTGAAAAATTTATGACCCGTGTAACCAACAATTTCAGGGCTTGACCGAAGGCCTTGGATGCCAGCTAACATCCTGTCCTAGCCAGGATTTTTTTGAATTGTCACAATTCGATTTCAACTGGGTTTGACCCTTTATCACGGCAAACGTCCTGTCCTGGCCAGGGGGTTTTTTCATTATCAGACCCTTGGTTAATTTTCCAACCTCTTGGCAAGGACATATAATAATAATTTTTCAGACATTTCATTTGTGTTTGCTGACCAGGCAATATTTTTTAGATCAATCATCTGAATGAAAAATAATCAAATACAAAAATGCAGAATTGATACCTTCACTTCATGCATCATGGCTTTTGGTAGCATTGTCACGATATACAAATCATCTGTATGGTATCTATCAATGAACTCCGAGTATCGCATCCTTCCAGTAGCAAAAGTTCTATTCTCCTTTTTCAATTCCACAAGTACATCAAGGTCACCATATTTCTCTTTCAGGTACTGGTCGTTCCATTTTTCAATGGCAGGGGAACCTAGAAAAGGAAAGGACACTATGGTAGTAAGACAGAAACATTAAGAGCTGAGATTCTATGATCTTTTCAACCTTCTACTGTGTTTCATTTATGGTATCTTTGATCTACCTAAAGGGAAGAACCAGGAGACTCCTGGTGAAATCAGGAGAGTTAGAAGATCTGTATTGAATTAAGGGACCATCAACATTTACGTTTCGTCTTTCATCGCCGCTTATGGCCGCAATGGGGGGAGGGGGTCGAGGCTCAAGCCGCGATTTTAGGTTTTCTTAGATGAAAGCTAATTTTAAAATTTTATAAAGAAATTCAAGCTTTGAGTATCTTTTCAATTCTTATTTTACTCTTAGAAATTTCATTTCAACATCTCTTTATTAAGTTTATGTAGCAGTCAACCAACTTGGGTCATAGGTTGTGGTGCATAGAATAGATAACGAACCGTTTTGTAAACTGCGATTTCGCAAGGCTGAAGAAAGATAACAAAAACAAGCTGAAAGCTACCACAAAAAATATTTCATATATAAAGCTATCAAGAATTTGTATGCTTATATTCCATTCTTGGTTTTGATTATAAGATCATGGTTGAAATTACACACACAAGGCCTTCAAAATCGCTGTTGACGATGATTTAAGAAGGCCTCCCGTTTAAAGAGGCCGTGATTGGGGAGGGGGGAGGGGGGGTCAAACTATTGCGGCCAAAGGCCGCGATGAAAGACGAAACGTAAATGTCGATGGTCCCTAAACTACTTTCTTTGCGCTGCCTTTGTGCAAACCTTTTCCTCTAGGTACATACGATGTTTTATCCTATAGATCTACTATACCTGCGCATATAGGCTATCGCAAGCTTGTCTATCATGAATGCCACCCAGTTTGCAGGCTACTTTTGACGAGATTTCGGGTGTGCCAGAGCAGCTTTCTGATGTTCTATCCCATTGTTTTATTGTTATCTCGGGTGCGCAAGTGCCATATGGTAAACCAGGGTAATTTGGGACAATTTTCTATTTTTTCACCTTTCCTACTCTGCAGTTTGGAACTATGATAGTAATAATAGGTAATAATGCGTAGAAGAATACCAAACCTTTGATAGCCCCACGAAAAACAAGGGGTGTTCTCGTTTTTACGTGTTTGTCCCAGTAATCTTGAGTTGAAAGAATTTCGTCGTATTCCTTAACTGGTCCATCAGGAGCACTTTGCCATCCGAGAGGCTTGAGGTGTCCTGGAAGTCCTTCCGAATCTGGGCCTAAATTTTGATCTTGAGGTCTTGGAGGTGGAAAAATTATATCTTCAAATAATTGTTGTGATGGCACGATGCAACACGAAAAGACAGCTAACAAGATTGTCTGTAAATATATCATTTCGTTTATCTAGCACTCTTTAAATTTAATCTAACTGAAGTATTCTTCTCTTCTGAATAGGAACTATCTTCACTTCAGCGTCAAATACTTCCTGTCTGAGCACAAGGTATCAAGAGATCAGAACCGCAACAAGAAGCGGTGACAGGGACCTACAGGTGACTCGAGGCTGGTGCTAGTACTCGTAGGGGTTTCTACCTACAGCAGGAATTTTTGGATTTTCAATACTTTTCAGAATAGTAAGGAAATTTGCGGTTCATTCCTGCCTGGGTACCGTATCCCTTCTAAAAACCAAGCTTTATTTGGGCTAGCAATTTAGACATAAATAAGTGCCGTAGGCAGGGCAGAGTAGAGGGGGCCCCTTGCCCTTTGTGGGTATGAAGGGTCGTCAAAGCACCAAATTTAGAGATAAAATTTTGATTTAGGAGGAAAAACCCCTAGAGATCGGATTTTGATGTCTATAGGGGGGGTGCCAAAATCAATGTTGCCCCAGATGCCGATCATGCTTGGTATGCCACTGACAGAATCTAACTCACTCATCCAAGATTGGCGTCATTTGAAATAAAAGTACCCTGAGGAAAGAAATCAGAAAGATTTGGAAACTAAAAGCTATTTCTTTGAGTAATCCAACACCAAAAAGCAAACATAGAGGTAACATAAAATACCTAAATGTATAAGAGTTCAAGTTGCCAATGGTTTGGCTGGTTCAACATCAAGGACGTTCCTATTCTCAGTGTAAGTGTGGTTATTCAAGGTATACAACCATTTCATCATGGACTTTACAGTTATCTCTGTTTCGATAATAGTGTCCCATATAAAAGAATTCTTGAATTCTGAGACTTTTTCCTCATATTCGTCCCAAATAAGTTGCTCATGCAATCCATCAGAACCGTATTTTTCATTATAACGATCATAATGAACATTCGCCAGAATAAGCCCAAGTCCAGGAGCTTTTGGAATGTCGACCTTATTCTTGCCCCAGGCCTTCTCGATCACATCAATGCCACAGTAGCCTCGGCAGATAGCAATGCAAAGACCGATCATTTTGCGGATTTGGTGCAGAACAAAGCTTTGACCCTTCACAGATAGGGTTATGAATTCATGCCCCTTTTTGACAAAAGGCTCCCCAGCTGCGAACTGCATGATGTACCGTTTAGAGCTGGCATCATTTGGTGACTTCCCTGACGTGAAGTTATGGAAGTTGTGTGTGCCGCAAAAAAGTTTCAGAGTCTCGTTGACATTGTCAATTTCATCAGGCTTGATTCTGTAGCTCGGCACAGTTAGAAGCTCAGTTGGGGCAAATGAAAATGTTGGCAACAAGTACTGGTATGTCCGTGCGCTACACTGCTGCTTGCTGTCAAAACCTTTTGTAACCCTCTTTAGGCCAAAAACCCTAATCGAAGGGGGCAATTGTTTGTTGATTAGGGGCAAAAAACTTGTATCTGGAGGCATTCTCAAAGATACAACTTGAATGGCAGCAGATACACCCTTGTCTGTTCTAGCACAACGTTGAAACGACATCTTCCCAAAATCATCTTTCACATCAGTTTTTATTGCCCCTGCCTTATGCAAAGCATCTATCAACTCATCCTCAATTGTGTTCACCCCAGGGTTCTTTTGCATTCCAAAGTAGCCAGCCCCACAATACGACAACAACAGTGCAACCTTCTTTTTCTGCTTTGGATTTTTCTTGGGAAACTTTTTCTCAACGGAATTTTCACTTTTTTGTTCCTTTTTAACAGAGCTCAAAAGTTCTGAATTTTCTGGCTGTTTCTTAATTGCTTCATAGCCAATTTCAACAGAATTTTCACTGTTTGGTTCCTTTTTAACAGAGCTCAAAAGTCCTGAATTTTCCTGCTCTTTCATAATTGCTTCATAGCCAATTTCAACAGAATTTTCACAGTTGGGTTCATTTTCAACAGAGCCCAAAAGTTCTGAATTTTCCTGGTCTTTCTTAATTGCTTCATAGCCCATTTCAACGGAATTTTCACTGTTTGGTTCCTTTTTAACAGAGCTCAAAAGGTCTAAATTTTCTGGCTCTTTCTCAATTGCTTCATGGCCAATTTCAAAGGAATTTTCACTGTTTGGTTCAATTTTAACAGATCTCAAAAGTCCTGAATTTTCCTGGTCTTTCTTGATTGCTTCATAGCCAATTTTATCATCAAAATTTTCAGTTGCGGCTCCATCAGAAACCTCCCCCCTTTCTACCCCGCATTTGGTCTTCTTCGGAGGAGGTTCGCCAATTTCACCTTCAAGATTAGGCCTGTCATGCGAGATACCTATTTCCCGTTCTATTTTCTCCTCCTTAACTTCACCTTTCACATCAGTATAATTCATTTTGCTTTGATTTTCAGACTGGTTGAAGTCTTGTATGGTTTGTTCATCGTTCTCTTCCATCACTTGGTTTTTAAGAGGCAAGTCTAGGTCTTTCATCAAGACACGCGGTTCTTGAATAGCAAAAGTTATATTTGAAAGGACTGGCCTCGTTTTCAAAATTTACAAATATTTCAGGGGACAGGGGGTTAGTCGATTGTTTTTGGACAAAATCAACCAAAAACTAAATGTTTTCGAGTGAGATTTCAATCCATTCTTGGGGCAATATCAGGCTGTAATAGCAACCGAAAACGCATAAAATAACCAAAAACTTTTTCTCACAATTGGCCCACAATAGGAGAAAACCATTAAGTCTGAAGGTTCTTGGTTAAAATCGGATAAAAATAAATCGTTCAAAATGAGCTTTTAATCACTTCAGAGGGCAATATCAGGCTGTAATAGTATAATTTTTCACTGATCAAGGATTTTTGCAGTTCTATCAGCTTATTAAATCATACTACTGCTGTTGGACCAATAACTAGGCTGTTTCAGCACTGCTATTTCGACCAATTCTTCATCAATTTCCACAGGTAATATTAAAGAAACTTCACAAATAAAATAAACTAAAATGTGTTTATAATGTTTAATTGGTTAAATTGAAGCATACAATTAATGCATAAACTCTTTTGCCTACAATATACCTATAAGAAACTATATCACAAAATCATTACAATTTTACATCAGCACACATTTATCAGAAAACACACTTTTGTGCAAAGAACTGTTAATAGTGAATAAATAAACAAATTGTATGGCGTATGCCCGTTATCAAAGTAACTAATTATAGGCCTGAAACTTCAATGGAAGCTTTATTATGAATTACATGCATGGTTCTTTCTATACAATTTTGTTCATTTGTTCGCCTTCCTTATTCACAATTCCACACGCATCAAACAATTTCAGCTGTTTACGGTTGCTGGCGTTACAATAGGTTCCCGCACATAAAAAGCCCCCTTGTATAAGAAACCTGCCTGAAATTGTTTCCAAAAGGTTCTATAACGTTATATAAGGTTATATAAGGTAAGGTTATAAGAAATAGTTTCAGGTTTGAAATTGAAAAGTTTCTTATTTTCAAGTATGCCAAGTAATAATTCTACGGTATTTTACCTCTTGTCCCCAAATTTTGTTCTTAAGACTACCTAGGTGCACTTACATTACAAATTTAAAGCATCCTTTGAAGATAAATTAATCATTTGAAGAATTCTACTATATAAAAAAACATAAGTTAACATAACCAGTCACTGCCCAACACTAAAATATGTAACCTATATATACCAAACTTTTACTCTGATTCTAAAAAGGAGCCTCCGAGTAAGACACATAATCAGGCCTGAATTGAAAACTGGCTTCTTATATGCAGGAACCTACTGTATTGCCAAGCTTGATATGCTGCAACAAGTCTGTCACACATTGTAGTTTATTCTTTGAAAAATTGTGCTGTAAACTAAAACTAAAACTATGCAACTGTGAAAGATAAAATCAATTACGGTGAAAATGAAAATAATTAACAGACCACACTGTATCTAAAACAAAATGGCTGAGAAAGTCTTGCTGCACCCTATTTTCATCCATCCTGCCAATTAAAATTCGTTGGGTTTCATTTTTGTTCTCTTTCTGGCGTATACTCTGATGAGTGTCAAACGAAAAGCTTCAGTAGTTATTATGCACTATGTTCCCATCCATTCTTGCTATTCTGATGTTCTGAGATAAAGACTCTTTGAAGAGCTATACATGTGAATAAGCATAGCTCTCAATTGTATTTTTCGGATGATCTAGAATCCAGAATGGTCAAAATTTGTTAAGGTTTTACCAACACCAAGCATGAGGAGGAAGGAAATTAATTTGTCAAGGATAGATTGGGAGGCTAGGTTTTCAACATAGGGAACGTCTGTTCAGTATTAACAGTACTGTGGTTGGGTAAAATGAGTTAAATAGTATTAAGCAGCCTAGAAGGTACTGATGGTATCCTTCCACAGCACTGATGGTATCATCTATAGTACTATGATATCCCCTGAACATCCTCCACAGTACTGAACATCCTCCACAGTATTGAACATCATCCACAGTACTGAATATCCTCAACAGTACTGGACATCCTCCACAGTATTGAACATCATCCACAGTACTGAACATCCTCAACAGTACTGGACATCCTCCCCAGTATTGAACATCATCCACAGTACTGAACAGACGTTACCCAGGGGTCTTTCGCACAGAATAGAAAATCAAATGAGCAGTTTTCGAAGCAAGACTTTCTCAGGGATCGAAATGCAAAGACAACTATCAAAGTTTTGAGTAATTGCATCAAACTGACATAATGATATAATATTAATATACCTTAGTATTTAAATTTGCAAAATATAATCTATCTTTAAAATAAAGTCTTATTTCTAAACTATTTGCAAAATCGTGCGAATTGAAAAATTCCTACATACCTGTAAAGTTAGATTAAGAGATCCTTGGTGTAGTACCAAGTAGACTCCTACATGGGGTCTTAAACTGGGGATGGAGCTGCTTGGGAGGAAGAACCTAAACCATGAATACCGGAAAATTACTCATGGAATACCTTCCCTTGTGTGATTTATTTTAGGTCATAGTATTGTATTTCTCAATTTGCCAGGTAGTTTCGAACCCACGACCCTTCGAACATGGGTTGAGTGATGCATAGGGTTTATTTGGGTAGTGCATATTTGTTTCAAAATACAGTGAACATAAGGAAATATTAGGAGACCAGGCTGATAAATCTAGTAAATTTAAAGCATCAAAATTTTCTTGTATTTTTCTTGTATTCAACTGATGGGTATTTGAATTTTAAGAATTGAAGATTTGGCATTAAAGCCTGTATACCCCCCTTTAATTATTGGTTAAAGAAACTTTTTTCTCGGGAAAAATGTATACACCCTTCTGTGCAGTACTGGATTCCTTTTGCACTTTCACTTTATACCCTTTATGTAAGAAAATCTTATATTTTCAGGCTGTCCTTGTTCTTAAGAAATAGGTGCTCTATTTACGAAATTGCAGAATGACATTCTTATCATGTTCTTACGTAAGAGGGTTTACTGAATTTGGGTCCCACTATCATGGCCGTCAATTGGCTTCATTCAGGAGCATCAAAAGCTCGACCCAGTCCTATTTTCAGATAATTGGGTGCGACCATAGGGTGTTTACATACGACAGTTAAACAAACGTAATACCTTGTTCAACGCCTTCCTTCTGCACTTCATCTGCCACTTTTTGTGGCGTATCAAAGAACGCCATGACGCTTTGGTCACCAGCAAACATTTGTTTGATAATGTCCGTGTCGTCCTGACTTTTCAGCGTCGTGTGCGTCGTTTGCTCCGACACGACTTCGTTGTTTATTATTGTTCTGGTTTCAGTGGTTATTTCTGTCGATACCTGAGACTTCATCACGACAACTCCTTTCTCTCCAATGTTCCTATTTTCATCTAAAGTCTCTTCAGCTATTGTTTCTACGGCCTTCGATGATTCCCCAACTGGGGATTCCCTAAATTTGGACTCCTCTGCTACTACTGGTGACTGGCCACTTGGTGATTCCCTGATTGATGACTCTTCAGGTAATTTTGATGATTCTGCGTCTAAAGGTTCAACATCTGGGGATACCTCTACTGGTGTTGGAGATTCCCCGCTTGGCGATTCCCTGACAGATAATTCATCTGATAGCCTTGTCGACCCAGCTCCTGTTTCTATTTCAAGAGAAACTTCCAATGCTTTTGGTGCTTCCCCGTCAGGTGATTCCCTTATTGGTAATTCCTCTGGTAACTCATTACATGCTCTATTTGACAGTGGGGAATCTTCCGCTGGTGTTTCATATCGATCTGTCACATCACCGAAAAGCTTGTCATCAAAAACCATTTCACTCTCCTCGGCACTTCTCTTTACCTCAGCAATTGGATCTTCTTCACAGGCTTCTAACTGGGGCCTACTTTCAATCAAATTATCCGCACCATCAGCTTCTTCATTTACACAAGAAGATTCCGTTTCGGGAAGGGATTCTTCGACGTGCGTTTGAATAACAGACTGAACAGACTCTTCTACATTACAAGGAGGGGAATCCTCGTCCCCAGCGGGGTATTTCTCCATCATATTCTGCAACAATTCATCAAAGTTAGAATTATCATCTTGCAATCTATTTGACTCTGCAATCATCTCCGTGTCAGTGGGAATGCCCTCGGATATGACATTGGGTGGGGATTCCACTTCAACTTTATCATAATCGGTTGGCTTAGTATTGTCAATTTCCGGAAATTCGAACTGGGAATCTGGCTTGTCTTGATCAGATTTCTCAGAAATCAGTAATCCTTCGAGATTGACAGCTTCGTCAAGCTTCTGATCGTTGAGATTGCTGGAACTACTGCGAGGGGAGAGTGATGTTGGTGATTTGCTCTCGACAAGTTCACACAGGTCCCTCCTTCCTACTGCTTCCAGCGCGTCACGAAGCTCCTCATACGTCGCGTTATCCCCTCTGGACGAGCGCCATAATTCCAATAAAGTCATCGTTGCTAGCTCACCGTGATTCGAGCTGAAATTGGGTATAATAATAATGATTACATTCTTATTACATCATTTATCCTCAGACTCACCAGCAAGTGTTTAATAGCTGATCTCGGTTCGGTATCTACGGTGGCTCACAACTGTCACAGCGATCCCAACAGCAAAGTAAACATTCCCAAAAGAAAAACAGCATTCCCCGAAACAAAACAGAACTCCTTAAAGCGAAGACACAATTTCCCAAAACAAAACACCCAAAAATACTAATATAAACATAACACACATTACATGCTCCCAAAACAGAACTCCCAAAGTGAAAACCATTCTACAAAAGACTCATGGCAACCAAAAATTATCCACGACAATTGGCTATTGATAAGACCCTTTTCAGTGAATAAAATGGTTTGTTATAACAGAGGAAAGAATGTACCGGTGGATGGCAATTCTTGTTCTATTGTGGACATACACATACAGCCAAAGTTCCTGGAATCTAATAATGACTAAAGTAAGATTGATCTTTTCGAGGATGAAATCTACCTTTTGTATTAGAAGTTCAAAATATTGGCAAGTTCATGATAGACGAAAGTTCATTATGTCCCAAAAATTTTCACCTTTTTGTTAAGAATACCAATCTGAAAGAACCATGACAACGAGATTGAAACATCTGCATAGCTCGTTATAAGTTCACGATATTAGCTTAAACACTTGTCTGTAAGAGCCTAACTAAAATCATTTTTCCAGGCCTTTTCATGAAGAAAGTTGCACCAACGTGACTAAACGCTCTGGTCATTCGGTTTACAAACTCTACTTATTGCTTAACTATAGTGCTGGCAAGAGCTAAGAGTGATCGCTCTGGTCTAACAACAAGGCTTTTAAGTGCATTGCTTATCAATAGGCTATCGTTCTTGCAGTCTTGGATATTTTGAAACTCACCTCAGATCGATTGCAGCTTGGATATCAGCCTCAGTCAAGTTCAGATTAAGTGCAAGGTCAGTCCACTTGTCACCAATATTACGTGATATCTTTTGTATCAGATCATCACTTACTACAATCAAGAAGGACAAATCACTTGAAGAAAAAAACAGAATTTAGAAATAGTTACTAATGATGAAACAAATAATCGCTTTTTGGACGTCACTAGGAAAGAGAAATTTGATTCAGCTTCTCACAGTCTTTAATAAACTCTGTATGCAAAAATGCACTCTAGCCAAGAAGATTGTGAAATATAAGGAAGCTATAAAGATATACTGACCTTGATAACCAACAGAATGGTTTCTTGTTATGTTTTGCATTCCAAACTGAAAGACAAAAGGAAATTATATGTAAGAAATTTGGGTAGGCTAACATTATTTTTCAAAGGGTATACATATTGCCTGGAATTGTTTTGAATTTTGCAGAGATGAACTCTACAATACTTCATGATTCTAACATAAACCAAACATTATAAACAAAGCGATAGAAGTGTATCCCTTTGTTAAGTTTAGCATTCAAACCAAAACCGATGTAATACTTACACTTTCCGGCAACACCACGTCCAAATTGCACAACAGGCCCACTCTGCCATTTATGTCCGGCCTAAGACTGCCAATGAACCCAATCGTACAGCTCCAAGAATCCAGCGAGTTCAACGCAGACACCTTCAAGGACAACCGATTCTCTTTGAACGCTCTAAACACCATTTTCAGGCTCTTAGTCGCTGGCATCATGTTCCCAGAGAAATTTAAATGCACCGTCTGTCCATCATACAACTCGAGATCACGTGACTTAGCCACTTCGATTAGACCTTCTTGACGTTCCAATGTGTGTTCAGCTCTGTCATCGGTTGCGCAGAAAACCCGCAGTTCAGCAGTGTCTGCGGTTAATGCGCGGGCGAATATGACGAATTTCGTAAGGAATGGCAGAGAACAGATCTTAGGAAAGAGTAATTCTGCTTTTGCAGGGGCTTTCTCTGGTATGTTGTGTTCAATCAACCAATACCTAGGGAAGGAAAACAGTTTTAGAATAGCCATCAAAATATTTCAAATATTTTTCAAAGGCATATTCGGTTTTATATTGATGTTGGGGCAAAAAGCTGACCATCTTTGTAAAGCAAAAGGGTCCATTGTATAGGTAAAGTAAACAAGCAGTGCAACCCTGGTCCTTCCTCTTGATGTTAATACAGCTCAAGATTCCTTTTACCTTTGCCTGGAATAACAGAGTTAGCAAATTATTTCCCCACACTTCATGTGACATGTGTGGAGGTAGGCTTGAACGCAAGAAATTTATATCCCTAAAGGTGAATCAAGATTGGTCAATCAATAATGGATGGGTGACAAGTAAGGCAGTCCAGTTAGACGAACAGAAGACTATTGAAGGACCCCAACCAAGAAAACAAATTCCTTCTATTGTATTTGATGAAGACAGATTCCCAAATTCCTACCTGAAATGTTCACCTTCTTCTGTCAATGATTGATCAACGAATGAAAGTAGCCTAAGAGCTAATGGAATCAAAAAGCTCATAAAAACTGATTGGCCTATTTAGATCCACATCTGTATAAAATATTCGTTAGGTTTTTGTTTTGTTCTCTTTCTGGTATTACTCTGTTGAGTGTCAGACGAAAACGTTATATTTTTCCACTTCACTATACTTCTGATGTTTCTAGCTATATTGAAGTTTTGCATCAAAGACTGTTCTAGTGAAATCAGAAACACAAAATAATAGAAAACTCACGTTGTCAAGAAAGTGGTCTGAAATCGGCAGCAGCTCTCAATGGCCGTCAAGGAACAAATCTCAGTGACGTCATTCCAGCTCCAGTCAGACATCTCACCCATCTCCTTCACGTCATCAGGCATGAGGGCCATTAACCGAAGATTGGGTGATACCCCGAATATCTGATCTGGGGTGATCCATGGACAGGGCAATACAATCGTCACGGGGTTCATTAATTTCATGTGGGGTTCCAGTTTGATTATCGAGCTGAAGCGAGCTGTCTCATCAGGTTGAAGGAGAGAGTTATCCATTTGTTGAACCTACGGAAGATAAAACTCGTGTCAAAGAATAAAATCATCTACGACAGTGAACCTGGCAGTAAAAAATGTCTTATGTCATGCTTAGAGTAACTGAGTTAGAATCATGTTGACATGGTGCAGTATAAGTTGAGTTGTTTCACAAAAATAAAATATGAATTCAAATTTCAAAACGACGGATAATAGTTACGCTGCAAATTCTATTACCTTCAAAATTGCTCTTGCTAAGGCTAAATAGATACTTCATCTGATGAACTAGCTAGATGAGTTATCACTATTGGTAAAATGAGGGAAATCTACCCTTAGTTGCTTCCTGTAGATAGGTGGGTTTTATGGAGTAAAATTTCTTTAACTGTTAATACCAACTTGAATATTTTCAAAAATGAAAAGGAATAAAGAAATATCATGGTTTCATGATAAGAGACAAGAATCCTATAGATATAAAACTTTATTCCTTTAACGCACTATAAACAAATTAGTTAACCCATGATCGTCCTATTCATCTTGCTATTCATCACCAGTAATCCATAAGTATAAACTGGGAAGATCATGTAAACGAGAATAAACAAATATTTAGTTACCTGCAAAACGATTTTCGTGCTCATATTGAGCGTATTTTCGCTGAAGATGACTTGAGCTTTTGGAAGCAGATTCAACTTGAGAACACCACCTTCAGGAAACATGAGAAACTTCTCTTTCCGGGGTCTGGCAACTACCACAAATCTTTCTGGGAAATCTTGCGTGACAATCCGAACAAATTGTGTCCCTGATTTACTTCCGTGTTCGGGAGAGGTTGGCATTTCTGCAAATCCATCTTCTTCGTTCACTATGAGGAAGAGGAAAGATTCATAGGGATTGAGTTATCTCTGTAGCATTGAGTTGTCTATAAGAGCATCATAGTGCTCAATGTACGAAGAAACAGAGTGATATTAGATTAGAAACATTGTATGAAACTTTGAGTTACAGAGAGCAAGTTCTCCTCCTTATTTCTTATCTAGATGTTGAGTCAAAAAGCTTTTAGTCCAGCAATATATACAAAGGACGATCCGTCTCTAATACCATACACTCTTTCTACAATTAAATAAGGTTTTGTTATAGATTCTCTTGCGAAATGTATCCATTCATCCTAAGCGTCATTGTTGAAAGTTCTGTCCATAGCCCCGTATCTTCAACAATAAAAAGCACGAATAAAAACCAACTTACATTCAGAATGTATGCGAGTTGACACATGCTCCCTCCAGAAATCTGCATCAGGATCACTCCTCAGGACAATCAATTCTCGTTCTCGTTTTCTCAGTGATCCAAAGTGAGGCACTTCAATAGTAACTGGCTTTAGAAACTGGATGCCCTGTGGTGCAATCTCGATGATTTTGCTGACGAGACCTTCGTTAGCTGCGAGCTTTGGGGGTAATACTGTTACGTTGGACCTTTGTAGAAATAATAGAAATTACATGCTAAAACAGCAATTAATACGAGGAACATGGTTTGGCAGGGGCGGCGCGCAGTGGTATTAACGTTATTAGTCTAATACCATTTTTTTCCAGAGCAAAAGTTTAATTTCCAGGAGTTGTCTATTTTTTCTGTCCCCAAAAAGAAATTTGTGATTCTTAGAAGTTCCTGTTTCAGCGTGATTCATGTTCTGAGAAATAGCCTGTGAATAATATTTAGAGAGAGGACTGGTGAAAGACGATATTGCTGTTTTAACCCTATATCAATTATCCCAATGTGGTTTCAGATGTTTTGTTTTGTATGAGGGAATCACCTTTGTGGAGGCACGTGAAGTATTTATATCGCTCCCTGCGGCTGAAAAATGAGACCCAGCAGCCACGTTATTAGTTTTCGAAAAGTAATAACGTTCATGGTAGATTGTATCTTTGCTCTCTGGGTATTGATTTTGGTATGACTCCAGATGAATTGGGCGGTTGTCATTGATAGAAAAGAGCACCAACGGAACATAAAAAGGCATATTAGTTGGCATTCGATCCAAAAAACTCACTTACGCACACAGTCTTTGCCTGAAAATGATAGCAGACCATGTCCTCAAAGTTACTTTAAAAAACAGGTCAATTGACTCTCTATATGAATTATTTCCCTGGATATGTAGAAACGAAGAAAAGAAAACTCTTAACTGTTAGTTTGGTAGTTGCTGATCTGTAAAACCAAAGTGAAAATATTTCAAAATTCATTTTTAGTTTCTTATGCTTGAGTAATTGAAGGAATCACTGTAGTGACAGTCTCGCCGTACGTTATTAGAATCGCGATTCTAATAACGTGGCTTTAGGCTAGAAAGAAACGGCTCTCAGCGGTCTCCAATCTTTTTCACCTGGGGAAGGCACCTCCACGGCAACAGCCCTTTTTCTCAAACACTGAACTCACAGTACAGTATCTACAGCAGTACGAAATTATTTGAAATATGAAGTTAATTTTCCATCCCCTGTTTATTGAGTTTAGTAACATGGGCAACAGGCAAACGAGAAATAATATAGGATGAAATGGTATAAGCTACATACTGGTTAGATTCTCAAATACAATTGTTTATAGCCTTGTCAATGCTACTAATCACAAATATGGATTATACCATTTTTGCCACGCCTTTTTAGGGTGTGGTCTTCTTTAAATATCTAAAGAAGACCACACCCAAAAAAGGCGTGGCAAAAATAATAATAACACTTTTAAAATGCTGCGCACCGCCCCTGCTGGTTTGGGAATGATACTTTTATGCTGGACTTTCAAAAAGAAAGCATGGCATTGTCTTTTCTATCTTGGCATGTTGACATCATTTTAGATCATATGATTTTCTATTTGAACAGTCTTTGATCAGTAAAAAAACTTGAATAACCAGAAAAATTAGAAGCGTCGTCATCAAAAAATGCATCAAAAACCTAGCAAATTATTATATCCAGATGCGGATTGAGATAGGCCAATCAGGAAAGAGGTGAATGATTGGTATTGTTGTAGGAAAACCAATCATCACTCACGATACAGCAAGTTGACTAATGAGATTACTTCAATCGTCCCAAGGCATAAACGAACTCTTTCTGTCTACACAGTTTAGGATCCCTTGTTTTAATGTAGACAGGTCACTCTTCTGAATAACCTTTCAATTAATCTTGAACTCAACACACGTCAACAGGCCTTTGAGATTTCGGTGGATATGCCCTTTGGATGAGACAACTTACTTGGAAATAAGATTTGCACGATTTCAAACTTGTTATGATTTGTTGGAAAAATATCCCAATAAAATAATCATACTATCATTTTTGGCCAGTTACCAAAAAAGCTAACCAGACAGCTGACATTGTTTTTATAAGGAAGTAGGATGGAATGTTTCGTATCAACATCAAAAGAATGCAGTACTTCAACATACATAGTGAAAGCCATAGCCAGTGGCGGGTTTTAGGTGGAGGCAAGGGGGGTCAAGGCCCAAGGCCCTGCACTTCACATAGACAAGAAGGCCCCGCAAAATAAGGAAAAATACAACATAACGTATATAGAAAACGTCGAATTAGGTGAAATCAAGGCATTTGGCCCCAGGGCCCTACAGTCTCTAAAACCGCCACTGGGTAGAGTGGGTATATTCATGAGACAAATCAAATACCCGTACCTTAATAGCCTGCACGTGATTCTTGTTGGCATTGCGCATGCTGCTCTTGGTATAGTCACACGAATGCCGGTTTGGGTGCTCTCGAAAGATCCACCTCTTGCGTCAACCAGGAAACTTATCAAAAAACTATGGAAGAAAAATCAAATATCAATTTGCTTGTGACCACGTTGCTTATGACCACATCATAGTTCTCCATGTACGAAGGTACAGAGTGATATAGATTAGCTACAAGAAAGGAGACTGGCTCTCTGTTACTCAAAGTTTCACGCCCTTGCAATCATCAGATAGACAATATTTTGTTATTTACAGCTGAAGAACCGTAAGTAGAAATAATAGCAGCTGACAGTTACATTTGGTGCACAACTTGTTATGGTAGGGCAGAAATATCAAAACAATATAAACCTAAACTCATACAACTTATCTATTGGATAGTGAGTCACGTAGACGTTTATGTAATAAAAATACTACCAAACAAAGTAAGACATTGCATTTGAAAAATAAAAAAGATTTAATAGAAGAATTAAGTAATAGAATAATTTTCATCATTGACCCAATAACAGCTTCCCACACAGTTTAGCCAGTCGATTTGTTTTCGCAGCTCACTACCTACTTGTTGTGATTTTTTGAAATAATTTGGAAATTATTCTCCTTCTTTCAGTTCAAGTAAGGTCAATTAATCAGAAAAATCTCAGACTTACCTCCCGGTTATAGGCGGTTCGAAGCTCATAACATTTTCAACCATCTTGTTATCTTCAGAAGTCAGTACGATTCCAGGGGGTGAAAATTCGAAAACTGGCGCAGAAGATTCAGTGTGAACTGGGGATTCGGTGATGTATGTTTTTACTGTTTCAGTCGTGGTATCAACTTTGATTGATGTTTCAACAACAGATTGCGTTTGGGATGATTCTTCAAAACCAAGGAAGGTCTCTTCGAAATCTTCGTGAATCGAGAATCTCTCAGTTGAAGCTGAAAAGGAACATAGGGAAACGTATCTTAGATCTTTATAAAAAGTGAAATAGGAATTCAAAACATTTCAGCCTGCAAATGGAGAAATATCTAAAACAGCCAACTGTATAGACATAATCTTCTCAAAGAAAGAATTCGTGACTTGTGCCAAAGCAAATATTATTTTGGAAGCAAAGCAGCTATTTAGGAAATATTTTGAAAATATCAATGAACCATTGAATTTTTAAAATCTCTGATACATTTTGATGTCATATCTGTTTGACAAATGAATATCAAAGTTGTGACACAGAAAATATTTTGCAGGGCCTAATCAACCCATCAACATTTCGATAATGTTTTCAAATTGACAACTGTTAAAAGCTTTACGATTTGAATCTGTGGTTAATGTTTTTGCAGTTATCTCAGATTTTAGGGTCAAATGTGTTCAAATATGCATGATTCTTGTAGCTTTGGGCGGAGATTCGAGGTTTCAGAACGAACGAATCTGAAAATAGGCTGGGTTTACGAGCTAGCCTTATAAACTGGTATTTTGACAAATGGGGATAGGGTTGAGATTCCTCTCTGGAAATGACCTGATTAGTTCGTTTATCCACATTACAATACTTTCTTCTTTGATGGCTTCTTCCCTATTCTGTTATCCAAAATAGGGAATGCCAGGGTCCTGTAAAACGCCCTGATTTACTTTAATATCTTGTGGGGCCGTAAAAGCGAAGGAGTAATCTATTGTTCCTTAATACAGTTAAAACTATACATACAGTTAAAACAGTTTTGATACAGTAAAACTAAAATACAGTATACTACAGTCTAACATACTGAAAACTATTTCAAAACTGTTCTTGGGGTATCACAGTATCTAGGTATTGAGGTATATTGATACGATTCAATATTGAGAAAACGAGCTTACGTAGGAGTTTGAAATTAGATCCTCTTTTAATATGCTCGCTGCCACAAGTATGCCGCAAATGCAGCGAGTCACAATGCCGCAAGATGAGCTTTTAGGTGAAGTCAATGCCTGAATGAACATGCTTCAGTTACAGAACAAATGAGGGAAGGAAATCCTTTATTATTTCTCTACAAACAAGGGAACAGGAAAAATTATGCTCCAATGCGTAAATCAATAACGAACTATGCTGTGAACGAAAGAAAGCTAAGAAAAATAAAATATGGAAATCAAACATCTATTCAAAGGGGTTCTAAATTGTTAGATGAGCAACTCTCTAACTTTTCACAAGACCCGCATAACTGCATATTCCTATGCTCACACAGTTGGAGCACACAAACACCGAATATCATAAACATGATTGACTCTTTACAAAAACTTAAGCCTTAGCCTTTATTTCTTGCAGGTTTTTCTGAACTTAATTAGCTTTACGCAATAGAAACAGATGTTCATAATTTGGATGATAAAGCCCTTTATTAATTCACGATCAACACGAGGAAAGATTTCTCCAATAAACCATAATATAATGTTGCCACTGCTGGTTTTAGACACTGCATGGTTGAGAACCAAAACCTCTGCAGCCCCTTAATTTCACATTATTGAACTGTTGAAGTTATTTTCCTGTTTTAGGGCCATTTTAGGTAAAATAAAGAACAAAGCTGGACGTCTTGCTCCCCAAGCCCCCCTAGAATAACACTGCCTCGGCCCTTTTATTGATGGCACCTAAACTGAGATGGATTTTTTAGGTAGACTATCGAGTAGGAAACAGAATTTCAAACCCTGAGACCAGCAATCTAAAATAATTTCTACAAACTGTGTTTAAACTTGGCTGAAATTCCTTAGATGGAAGATTTTGAAGTTACCAAGATATAAGTATTTTCCTCTTGTTATAAATCTTTTTTAAAGCAGTAGAAACTCTGGATACAAAAATCAGTGAATCATGATGCTGATTCTGAATTTGGGAAATGTTAGATTGGTCGATTCTAATAGCTAAAACGGTTTTTCCAAGAAGGAAGTGGAAATTCTTCTCACCTTCAGTGTCTGATTCGTCAGATGCTTCGATCAACTGCGTTTCTTCCAACTCTTCAGGAGCTGAGAATGCTAACTTCAACTTCTCAGCCGCCTTCTACGATGAAAGGATAACGGTTGATAAGATCATCGGGTCTTTGTCTGGAAGGCGCTCACGCCTCAAGCCTCTGGCCGCAAAACAATCATACAGCAACCGACCCGAGATCCTAAATCACTTCCTTGTCCCTTGCAAGCAAAGTGAATCACAAACAATCATCATCATCATCATCATCATCATCATCATCATCATCATCATCATCATCATCATCAATATCAAACTCACTTCTACCAGAGTGTTTTATGTCTACTAACTTACTAGTAACTAACAAACCTTTTAACAAGGGATGAAGACTGAGAATGAATAAATTGAAATAACGAAGAGAGAAAAAAATATTCTTTAACATAAAAGTGAATCCCAATGGCATAATTCGTAGCATGTACAATTGTTTTTGACACGGATTTTGATAGCCTAGTGTTATTCTTTATGAACTGAGCTATCTTCGCACGCTCATTGACCGGAGGCGGGTTTAGGAAAAACTGAGAAATTGAGGAAGGACTCCAGCATATTCCAAATAAATGATATAAAAGTGCTGTTTAATATCATTGTAAAGTGACAAATTCTAGCTGCATTGAAGTTTTTTTTGATGCTTTCAGGATTATTTGGTAGATATAATTTTCATCTGTCTCTAAATGCAAATTGCAACTTAACATTCCTAGTATGTAACCTAACCTAACATAAGTGAAGTGAGGAAGAACATTGGCTACTGGAAATTTTAACCGGAAGAAGTTGGAAGACTCTGCTCAAGATGATCCAGAAGTCATGATAACTTAGAAAAATGTCAAACATTTGAGATGGCAAAAAGATAGAGGTATGAAGAATAGATGGAAACATATAAGTGTCTGTAAAGCTGGTTCTTTGATAGGATCAAGCAAATAAAAGCAAGAAAATAAGACACAGTAATTCTTTAATCTTCGACAAATCAATATCCTGTTACAAAATCTTATCACACGAATAACGCTGTCATGATCAAAACCATGTGATTTACAACACGTGCAAGGCATCATGGGAATCTCCTGCGCAGCAGACCGAAAATCTCACACAATAAGAGCCATCCTCTCTCTAGAAGCCATGCATTCTCAGGACGTAGGTTACCATTGAATTTCAAAATTAAAATCAATGACGGCCGATGAGCAACGGCTAAGTAAAGTCATTGAGGCCACTAATTCTTGAGATATTTGAATAAATCCCACAGCTTTCAAGTATTTTGTTTACAACCGAAATGTTAATCCAACAAAACTGTAACAGGATTCAGATAATCACCTCCGTATTCCCAATCACTCAGAGTTGCCTAAAACGTTTCGAAAAAGCGCCTTCGCAGTTTTCAAAAGGATCTAATCTGCAGTGGCATGTGCACAGAATATACCCATTTCAGTAGTGTATAGTCTGTGAATCGGAGAGCAAAAGCTTGTACTGCCTCCTTTTTTTCAGCATTATTCCCCTTTGTTTAGCTGGCTCTCTCTTTGTTTCCGTATTGTCTTTTGACCAATAGAATCGTCTCCCAGTTTTTTAGCAGACAGCTCGGAATATGATTGGCTTAGCAGACAATAGCAATATAGTTTTTCAAAGGTCAGTGTCTGTGATGCAAGCTAGCCTGCCGAAATATCTTGAAAAGTGTTGACCATCCAAAAGAAAATCATACCGTAGATTGCATGTCCCTATCATCTATGGTGCGTCTTAAAGTTTGAAAATAATGAAAGTAATGTCCCCCCAGGGCCTGTATTATGACATTCCCCTCTTCAAAAGTGCACTTTTTGAACATCTTTGTTACGTTCTACGCTATTTACATCAGCTTTTTAATTTTGTTATTTCCAATCGTGTATCTAGATCTTAAAGTTTAGGCGAATAACCATTAAAGAAACTCACAGATAGGATTTCATAGTTGAGTACACAAGGTGATAGAGAGTGCTTCACCCCTCGCTACCTCTAATGAGCAGTAACAATATTTGAGTATCAAACATACCTCATTTTGCATCGAGTGAAGACATTTGAGCATTTATGATAAGAATAAATATCCCACTAGTGAGATGTTAAGAATATTCTATCTACTATATATGCCTCTTTACCTTATTTGCCATCACGGTTTTTTAGTATTAGTGTTGAAATGGATAACAATGAATATCACCTACCCGTCTATCTGTTGATTAGCTTAAAAAGCAAAGGCAAGAAAGTGGTAATGATAAGCTTATTTTGATCCACAAATACAGCAACATTTCAATTGAAAGATCAAACAATAAAGATAGATACCACCTAACCTTCTATCTATTGATTAGCCATGTAAAGCGTTAAGCGTCCCATACAGTGACGTATTCAATCGACAGACCCAACCATAAAGATAGATATGACATACCTTTCAATCTGATTTGACTTAGGAAAGCGTCTAGCATGCCAGAAGGCAAGAAAGTAATAATGTTAAGCTTACTTCTAGCCTACAATCCAGCAACATTTCCAATCAAGATATCAAAAAATAACAATAGATATGACATACCCGGTTTTTTGTACTAATCAACTTTGACGTGTGTATCTTCTCAGAAGGCAATATTTGGTATCAGTAAGTTCAATTCTAGTCTACAGATCCAGCCAAATACTCGATCAATAGGTCAGGACATAAAGATAAAGATCACATACCCTTCAATCTGCTGATTAGCCTTAAAAGCGTCTAGCATGCCAGAAGGCAGGAAAGTGGTAATAATAGGCTTACTTCTAGCCTACAGATACAACCACACACTCATCCGCCCAACTAATATCAAAGAAACTCCAACCAACAAGCCAGATGTTTGCAACTTGCAAATGCTATACTTAAAATGTTTTGCAATAAAAATCCATACCTGCTGGAATATGGTTAAGTCTCTGCGACAAAAGGAAGATCATTATCATTAATATTGATCTTATTTTGAAATTTCCTCTGTGAACTACGAGTTTTCATACAATACAAGTTTCAAATGCACACAGTGAGCATCTTACTGGTCTATTTCTTCTATTACTTTATTATTCTATTACTTAAGAATAATTCCATTGAATGTTCCACATGGTTTTAGAAGTATAATGTCTTCGGCTTTAAACATGTGCGTTAAATCCCTTTTGTGAGATTGATTAAGTGTTTTTGGAATTTACAGTTCAGGATATATTTTGTCGAAAATCGGCCCTGAATATATGCATGTCGTTAAGACAAATCACATGTTTAGATATGGAGCTGTGATAAAAGCAGGAGGAGGGAGACAGCTGCTCCGGTTGCCTTGACAGTACAGGGGCAGAAGGGCAGTAGTGCCCTATATAAAGTTCCACTTTAGGTTCAGAGGTTATTCAGGTTCATGGAAAAGTGATAGCTTGGACAAAATATTCAAAATATAAAGAGAATGTACGTTTATTGGACAGCCATATAAGCTTTCCGTTTTCATCGATGTATACGGCAAATGAGAGAACGTTTGAAAAACAATGTATTGATAAGGAGATAGGAGAAATGAATACATTGCTATTTTATGTTGGTCAATCGTTGTGATAATAAGAATATACTCGGGTTGACCCTAAATTTCATACATCAACAGGTTGGGCTTTTTTTCTCATTTCTTTTAACGTTTTATCGTTCAAATTTGTATCTATTGGTAAAAAAACCGTTGTGATGACCCTGCAGGAAAAGTATTTATTAGGTGCCCTTGTGACCCTCTGAGTAGCAACAGCTTTTTCTGAGCTTTCAGAGACATTCTCGTCCAACAAACCAATTCAGAATTTGAGTAAAGGTATCTCGAGAGAGCACTTATGAATTATTGCTTTGGAAAAGAGGGTCAGATCTAAAAGGAGGCTAATGAAAAAGAAGGTCAGATCTAAAAGGAGGCTAATGAAAAAGAGGGTCAGATCTTAAAGGAGGCTAATGAAAAAGAGGGTCAGACCTAAAAGGAGGCTAATGAAAAAGAGGGTCAGATCTTAAAGGAGGCTAATGAAAAAGAGGGTCAGATCTAAAAGAAGGCTAATATAAAAGAGGGCTTTTCCTACCTTCTCGTCTTTCTTGCGTTTTATAATGACATGAGTGACTTTAACCAGAGTTTCAATAATAATAGTTTGATGAGTGATTTCGGCAATGTACAACGCAGTGTAGCCATCCTAAATAAATAATTCATTAAATCGTAAGAATTGATTATAAATTCAAGAGATTTGATGAATGTGGTAATATTGTAATATTGGAAGCCTGTAGTTTACAGGGTGATTGTAGAGTCGACTCATAAAACTACATTTTTACCATATCAGTACTGCTAGGGAAAGGTTAATGCGAGGGAGAAAGTTGCATCGCAGAGGAACATGCAAATGAGCCCCAATAGTAGAGTGGGAATCGCAGCACAGGTTTGGCTATAATGGAAAGACTCTGAAAAGTCTTATGCAAAGTAGGTCAGGATAGCCATAAACTCTGACCTTAAAACTAATGCTAAAACTGACCTTAACCCGCTCAATAACTCTACAAAGACCCAAAATGTTAATCACAAGTTAATTGGGCAATTCGAAATAACATCTTTCTGAGATTACAAGGAGGGAACACAACCTCATTTCTCAATCTTGAATATAAAACGTTTAATCGCAAAATGTAAACAAATTTGATACATTTTCTACTTACCTTATTTAACGTGTTAGTGGGTGCATTGTACTTCAATAGAAGTTCAACCAATTTGGTGTAGCCTCGCAATGAAGCAATATGTAAAGGCGTGTTGGCATTCTGTAATATCGAAAAGTAAGTCATTAGATTTTCTATAAATATCATTTTATCATCTAAATTCCCAACGATGAAAACTTATCAGTCTAAAAAACTAGATAATGTTGTTGAGAACCAGTACCAGCCATTCGAGGGTCCTGAAGGGGTTACTGATCCCGATTCTCAGTTAATAATGATGCAAACCCCAGTCCCCAATTTACCTATTTACCCCTCTCTGACCCTCAATAATGATACAATACCACAGGTGTTTATATGAAATACATAATAAATAAAATAACTTAAAACAATACCCTTGTCTTCGCTTCCACGTCAGCACCATCTTGCAATAACAAATTCGCAATTTCGATATTGCCATAAAAGGCTGCGATGTGTAACGGGGTATATCCACTCTGAAATAGGATTGAAAATACTTTTACGGAATACAGAAAATCAACATATAATTTTGCTTAAATTCATTTCTTGTTATACGTCCCTTCCTCTACCCTCCCTACTACTGAATCGTTCTTCTCCATTGAACTCTAAACAAGCACTTTACGAACAAAGTAATTTGTCAAGGTACTGACTGGTGGGACAATTTGCCCATTGGCCCAAGGGATTGCCCCAGGAGTGAAAGGAAAAATTGCACTTTTGCCCCAGTGGCCTAAGTCAAAATAGGCCCCTTTAAGATTAGTATTTTTGAAAATTTATTGTTTTACCTAGTTCATAAACTTTTCGAAATGAAAAATATTTCAAATTCTACTTTGAAATTAAAAATCATTGGAATTGGGGGCCCCTTTTCATGTTTCCCAAGCAGTGAAAAAACCTGAAAAATCCCCTTTGCGAACTAACTATCTTTTCAGTTTAAGTGAAAATGGATAGAAATTTTAGATTCATCTTTATCTTCTCCTCCAAGTCACGTTATCAACCTCTCGGCGAGCGAATATTTTCAATAAACATCTGGTAAAATGAACTGTAAAATGAACTTTGAAGAAAATGAAGTTACTCACATTGGTTTGTGCGTTGATAGGGGCTGCGTATTTTATCAATTTCTTGGCAACTTCAATTTGATTGTACCAGGCAGCCAGATGTAAAGGAGTTAGTCCATTCTATTCAGGAAAAACAAACAAAGTAAGAGAGAAGGGAATTTATAAGTAAGTAATGCACCATTATGGAAATAAGATCATGGTAATTTTAATGCTGAAATTAGTGGATTTGAAATTATAGTTTTAAGTTACTTTGAATAATTTTGAATTTCTATTATCAATGCTTTGCTCTTACTAATACAGACTATTGCATTGCATTCAAAATAATCAGAATGAAAATAATCTAAATAGCCGAGATTACGGAAAACTAAACGCAGTAGTGATATAAATAAAACAAAGTAGCTCATATTTTGTTTTATTGCTACAGCTATAGCCATTCGTCAAATTATTTATTTCATTTTGTTGTATGTTCTATTTCTTAAATTGTTTTATTCTAGCTCTAATTATTGTTAGTAGGTTTCTATCGTGAGAAATGCACAAAATACATATAGCCGTGTGATACGACACTAACTTGGTATAGAGAGACAACGAAACAAAACCCAACCAATCCAGTTATGTGCGATCATCGTATGATCTAGTACAAGACTCTTTGAAATGGGCTTCACTAAAAAAATCGTCATTCCATATCAATAAATTGTCAACCAGTGTCTTTCAAAACGTTTTTTGACCGTAAATTCAGAGAATAAAATACCTTGGTTTGGATGCCAGGTGATGCACCATTTTCGAGTAAAGCATCGATGATGTCTACATTGCCTTCTTTCGCAGCAATATGCAATGCACTTATTCCACTCTGCAAGAACAGACAAATCTAATTAACCAATAGTCTAATAGAAAGAGCTGATGAATTATTATTATTATCACAAGATTTAAAGATAAATTATCTTAAGGATTGATATTTAGATATCTATCCATTGAAAATGAAACTATTTTCATCATATCAACTAAAGAGTTACTGTCATTTTTCCTAATCGCCATTAGTTGAGGCTCATCAGGTATTTGAGATAAAAAACTATCCAAGCCTTTCTTGAAAACATCTAGTGATACCCCTTCCAAGTCCCTGATGTGTTTGGGTAATCATTGAAAAGCTTAGGGCCTTGGATGCTGAAACTCTGTTCCAGTATTGTGCCAATTTTATTTTTTCCAATGACTCTTTTGATTTCACACTATCTTACGTGTCGAATATGATTATGTGAAACGATTTCAGGGTTAACGTTGGAAACAAGCCCTTCAAGAATCCTCCAGACATAGAGTATACGATAATGTACATGAATATCTACATCCACACCAGCTATATAGCATTTTAGGCAGCCTGCTTTAGAAAAATAGCTCATGTATGTATGCTTGTACGTAAGAGACAAGAGACTAAAAATCTCAATAAGCCTGTTTTATGGTTACTCACTTATCGGGGGATCTACAGATCAGAAGATTACATACTGATATAGCATTCACATTTATATGGTTACCCTAGCCTTATTTACTTCCAGGTTTCTTAAGAGCCAATTAGGAGCATTCAAATCATCGAATTCACCAATAAGAGTCTTCCATTTAAAAAATGGTTTAGTTAAAGCTGGTTTAACTGCCAGTTTGAAAGCCGTAGGAGAAAGGATAGATAGAGAAGTATTTTGGGTGATCATAGTCATTTGAGGGAATGTTCTGGAAGCCTCTCGTTTCATCTCTTTGTTTTCATCTAGATGTTGAGTTCATTGAGACCATGGTCAACTCTTTTTGAAATTCATCAGAATATTGTTATAATAAACAGAAAGGCTATGATAACCACAGGCGGAAAGTCTGTGAGCCTCTGTTTCATTTCTTTGTTTTCATCTTTATGTTAGACTGGTCTTGACCGTGTACTGATTTTGTTTGAATTCGTTCAAATATGGATACATGAATGATCAAACCTGTTTTCTTTTGAATCATGTGTTAAAATATTCCAATATGATTGATTTTGAAATGGAAAACATTCAGCAATCAGGGAAAAAGTAACATTTGTGTTCATATGCTCAACTATAACAATTTAGACGAAACAGTGACAAGACAAAACTTTTGTGCACGGTCATGGTTGAAAAGATTTTTTTTGCAACAAAAGGTTTTGTTAATTTTCTTTATTGAATATGCAGCGATATCTTATAACCGTGGACTCCAAATGGCTGGAACTAAACTGAGATACAAGAAGTAATCTAGAGGTATACCCGTGTGGTGGTATCAGCATCAACACCCTTTGATAGTAATAACGATGCCAGCTCTAGCGAATTCTTCTTCGACGCTATATGCAGAGGGGTGTATCCATTCTAAATGTAGAAAATACAATTGATTTTAGTCAACTACAAGAAGGAAGAAAAAGACTTTTATCAACAGCGCAACCATTTAAAAAAATCACAGATTCATTGAAGTCTTTATCGTTCAACAAAACGCTATCAGCTTCTTTAGCATGCACTGAATAGCCCTACAGCAATGGACTGCTTTCCAAATAATCCTATCATCTTACAAAACATGAGATTCGATGTACCTTAGCAGTGGCTTGTAAGTCTGCACCATTATCAACAAGAAGTGTCGCAGTTTCTATTCGTTTGTAATGACATGCCATGTGCAATGGCCGCAGGTTATTCTGGAAAGAAACAAATCATTAAATAAGGTATCAAATATAAGCATACGAAAGGCAATTTCGATGAAATGGGATCTCATAAAGTAAGAATACAGATTTATAAAAGAAGAAAAAAATAACTGTTTACATTCAAAGTTTTCGATAAAACGTTAAGGTAGCTGTCATTCAAAATGGTTTGAAAAAGCCTTTGCCGAGCCATGGAGTGATTTCAAATATTCTTTCAAAATAATTAAAAACAGCATTCAATACATACAGTTAGATTGAATTTTTACAAGAACTACACAAATTAAAAACCTTTTGATAATATACTTCCATCAGCCTGAATAAGGTATGTATTGATGAAGGTGCATTATAGGAAGGTAGAAAACGAAGAGGCAAAGAAACATAACACAAAATCATAAGTCTAACTCTGAGGAGGACATTAGTACGAAAGGCCTAAGTGAGCTGTATAAAAGTTGTGGTTCGTTGCCTCTTTTTTCTACCATTTTTTAGTAATCCTATCTACAAAGTATAGGAAGAAAAGGAAGTCTGTGGGTTGGTTTCCCATGAAAGTGCTCGATACATAGAGTAGAGCTATATACAATAAGAAGAAAAAGACTTAACAGACAAACCTCTTCATCTCGACACGCCTGTTTCGTGGTTACCCACTCATCAGGAGATGTACAGATGAAGGAATTATTGATCTGTACATCTTCTGACGAGTGGGTACCACGAAACAGGCTTGTTGGGATGGAGAGTTTTGCCTGTTGAGTCTTTTTCTTCTTAGTCTAGTATAGAAAGATACATATTCTAATGGAGGTACATTAAAGAAAGCTTTTTAAGTTGTATATAGTTATTGTAAATACCTTTTATCAAAGTATGACATATGAGCATATATACATACGTTGGCTTCTGCATTGATATTGGCATTTTTTTCCAGCAACATGAACGCAGTGTCCGAGTGGCCTCCCTTTGCTGCTTCGTGAAGTGGGGTGCACTGGCGCTGTAAAGGGGAATCACATCAAGAAATCAATTAAGCGAGCCAGCAGCAACCAGTGATGCAATTGGGTAGATTAAAGCCCCGTTCACACTGCTACGTATTTGAATGAAAACGGAGCAGAACCTATACGTTTAGGCCTTGCGTTTACACTGATATGCTTCAAATACGGAGTTGTTCGATTACGCAAATAATACGCTTTCTCCCGAATATTGAATACCCTCTGTTTTCAGCGTGAACACCAAATACGGAGATATTTGAATACGACGGTATTCTTTCAATAGAAATATTTGTCTGGAAATGGCATTATGAGCTCCGTATTTACCCGAAGCTGTGTTAACACTTTATCGTATCCATTGGGTATTTGCTTGATAACGGAGCAAATTATCAATTTGACAAAAATAGACCAATATACATCTTCACCAGAAATGAAAATTAAAACCAAGTAGCTTCCAGACTGGAATTCTAAGAAACTTGGGATATAAATAGGTCCTAGATGCAGGCTATGGTTAGAAAATCTAAGCCTGCACACTTAAGTTTAAAATAGTTTATCATAAATTGCAAACCTTGTTTTTTAGATCAATACTCGCACCATGATCCAGTAGGGATTCAACAATAGCCTCGTTACCGTCTCTAGCCGCGATATGAAGTGGTGTAGAATCGTCCTGTAATGAGAAGGAAAATGCTCAAACCTTTACATCGCAAATGGGCGTAATAAACATACTAGAACCTCTTACAGCTTTATGTGTTAAGATGGGTAATGCTATTGTGCCAATCCTGGAAACAAGGCTCAACCTTAGTCAGAAAAGCACATTTGACAGAAACTCATTCACCAAGCCTGAGATTTGAAGGTGTGATTAAACCAGTTGGAATTTGTCTATATCTTTTAAAGTCCTGTAGAATTGTAGTCTTCAAGACAACATCGCCAACATGATTAGAAAATGCAGGTTGAATTGGTTCGGGCATATGAAAGGAAGAGAAGAAACGAACATGCTCATTAAGGCGTATAAGGAAGAGTTCCAAGGGAAAAGAAGGCGTGGCTGGAAAAATGGTCGGATCAGCTCAGAGAGGATTTTGGAGTACCTCTACTCACAATTGAAAGAAGAATACAAGATACAAGTGGGAAGAAATGTCAAGAGGGAATTGCAAGGATCCGTTGATGATTACGCATATAGAATAAGAAGAGGAGAGAATCATATGTAGTCCTTCTTCTATCTCTTCATGTCTGCAGCAGTGGATAAATTATTCTTCCTCACAAAATTGATTTGATATGACACAAATGCAATGCAAAAAGTCAATAAAAGTATTGAAAATACAAAAAAGGATAAACAACAAATCATAAATAAAAGGTAGAGATTTCTATTTCCACCTTATTTCTGGTGTCAGGATCAGCTTCACTGTCTAATAACACGGAAACAATTTCAGGACAGCGTAGTCTGCATGCAATCAACAATGGTGTCTCTTCAAGCTAGATTAAATAAAAATCAATATCCGCATTTAAGAAACAAACTAATGGTGAGATTTTTTGATCAAGCTATGAGTATTATGGTTTGTCAATTTTCATATTGCAAGCTTCATCAATGATCTATATCAACATCATATTTAGCGCGAGTACAGCTTGCATATATACTGGCTATAGTGCTCGGTATACGGTAGGCATTGATTAATTGAATAGAAGACGTCACATTCAAACAACAGACTGTTACAATAGTCTGTCTGATCAGTGCAGATGCAACGAAACTCGGAGTCAAAGAAAACATGTCTGTTTCTTAGTGTTGCTTCTTCTAATAACTACTTTCTAGTTATCAAGAAAAGGCTTTTCAAAGTAAAAACTTTGTATTCAATCTCTATTTTTCTTTCATTCACATCCTTTTGATTAAAAAATATCCTTTTTAATTGAATGCCTTTCTATCAGAGAATTTATATCAATAGTTAACGCCTCCTCTTTATAGGGGGGATATTGTCACATTTATCAACTCAATTTCGTTTCGAGTGTTCTTGAACCACTTTGATGCGTGTTTTAAAGCATCAGATATCTAAAAAAAAGTTTAATTGACGAACCATTGATCTTGGATCTACTTTCGCACCATTTCGTAAAAGTAAACGAACAATCGTAATCTGTTTTGTTCGGCAAGCAATGTGTAAAATAGTTTCTTCTCGCTGAAAGAAAAAAGTGAAATTCCTAAAGAGTATATAAATACAAAGGTGTGTTAACATTCAAAACTGAGTTACAGACATACTTATCGAAAATCGTCTTTCAGCCTCCTCTCTAATTTATCAAACTGTTATTGAGTATACTAAGACTAATTGCAGAATAGTGCATAACGTGGGTTGCTGCTAGAGATTCTGTACAACATGGTTTCTAAACTATGATGAATTGAGATTAAACGCAAGGGGTTGACTGGTGTAAAGTAGTTTTCAATTTGAGCATCTCTGTAGTATGAATGAATGCAACAAACATACTAAGATATTATACCATTATATGTAGTGATGTGGTGTACGCTACCGTAACCCTGCAGGAAACAAGGCATGGCCTTAGCCAGCCTAGAAAGTTAACAGACACTCACTACTCACAAATAGGTGCAATAAACACACTATGATCTAATACTACTATATTCAGTGATGTAGTGTAAGCTATCGTGCCGCTGCTGCAAACAAGGCCTTGTTATTGTCGCTCTAGCATGTTAACAAGAAACTCCATGAAAAATGGTTGAAATAAACGCACAAGGACCTCTTATTACTATCTGTAGTGATGTACTCCTAGCTATCGTGCCCCTGATAGAAGCAAAGCCTGGCCTTAGTCAGTCTAGACATGCTAGACCGTAGCCCTACTAGAAACCCATTTGACTCACTCAAAAAAGAGATGCTGATAGAACGAAAGAAGAGTAATTCCCAACTACTTGAGATAACCTTATAGCAATCATTGATACTTACGATTGTAGTGACTTCAGTTGAAGCGCCATTTTGGATTAGAATCAAAACAATGTTAACCATTCCAAAGAAGGCAGCCAAATGCAATGCCGTTTGTCCATTCTGAAACCGAAATTCAATTCAATCTTTATCTATAGGAGTCGTCGAAAAAGTGAAGCAAAGTTAAGATAAGTGATAGGTATGACCGAATGGTTTTGTCATTCGACTCTGGTTCAAAGAAACACGGGTTCGAAACCACTATCAGACCTGTCACAAAGTGTGAGGAGAGAATTTGCCACTTCCCCTTAATTACAGGCAAAGGGCAAAAGGAGTCATAAGGTGTGGTCAAATCGATAGAAAGGACCTCATGGCACTGCTCGATTAGCCTAGCTATTCAGTGGGCCCTTTGTGCTTTGCATATAAACCAATATCTTACCAAGACTGTAAGCGTATTTACCAATAAACTCGACTACGACGTGATTAAGAATAGAGTTGACCCTTTGTGCTCTGATTGAAATATCACGATAACAGAGAAAATCAATTACTCCATAGAAAGAAATCTTACCATGTTTCTCAAGTGCACATCTGCTCCATATCTGATCAGAAGATTAACAACAGCTTCCCTGTTCTTCTTACAAGCGACATGCAGTGCCGTGTAACCATTCTGAAAATTCAATCAATTAACATTACCATACTTCCAGACCCCTTGGGCATACAAGCGAACATAGTTGATAAACATTACACCCACAACGTGGTGAATTTCAGATATTTAAAGATTTTTTAATTTTCATTTGTTTCAAAAGATAAACTTGTATAAACAATATAATGATAATCAAAATTAAGTTTCACTACCTAAATCTAACCTTGATTGTAACTCTAACCGAGTTCCTGACCCTGACCCTTAACCTCTTGTCCTTATCATAATCCTAGCCCTAACCCTAACTCAAACCTAACCCTAACAGTAACCCAAACAATATCCTTACCCTAAATCTAACCCTAACTCCAACACTAACCCTCACTCTTACTTTAAACATATCTATAACCCTAACCCTGACTTTACCCCTAAGCAAAATTCAATAACTACGTTATATGTCATCATATTCTTCACAAGTTGGCAAACACGATTCTGATATTCCTCCACCAGGTCTCGAGCAAGGTGAAGGTGTCAAACACTGTCCCAAGTTAGGACAAAGTTAGCGTAGTAGCCTTTAGGTGTATCCACTTCCAGGTCTATCCACAGTGAAGCATTAACTCATTAGATTTAGATTTAGGTTTCCAAACTTGCGAAAATTTAATGTTAATGACGGAAATTTCAAGAGAAAACGACAATTTCTACACGGGAAAACATATTTCGAATGATCGATGTTCATCTTCTATATTTTGTACAACTTTATATGAACATCGACCGTTCGAAAATATTTTGCGGTTAAAAATTTTCGTTTTTCTGTTGAAATTTCTATCACTTATATGTTTGAAGCACATAAGGATAAATGCATCAAATGCAATGATTCAATTAGACACAAGACAGTGAATAGTTTATTAAATATGTAAAACCGATGAAAACTGAACTGAGCCTTACCCTGGCTCTGCAGTCAATATCAGCACCACGATCACACAACAGTTGAGCGATGTTCAGATTGCCGTAATGAGCTGCAACGTGAAGGGGTGTCACTCCTTCCTGAAAAAAAAATTCATATCAAGTTTTTTGTTTTAATTTTAAAATGTTTTAGCCAAGATTCAATCTTTATGCAATTGTTTTTACTTAATCTAATTAGATAAAGGGGTTTTTGTGTCCAAATGAATATAATCATAACATTATAATATTTGAATTTATATTAACATTGTATTATCATATTTTAGCAAATATCATCATAGCATTAACATAATATTATCATATCATTATCATATCATTATCATATCATTATCATAGCATTATCATAATATTACCATATCATTATCATATCATATCTTACCGATGTTGGAGAGTCAATATGGCAACCATGCCCAAGAAGTAAGTTTGCGCAGTTGACGTGGTTGCCCTGTGCTGCCATATGCAGGGCAGTAAGACCATGCTAAAATGATGATATGGGAAAATACAGAGTCTTAAAAAGTAATCAATCTTCCTCCAGGCAAAACTTTAAACAGATAGAACCTTCCTCGTATTTGCTATTGTAAGTGTTATTGTAATTGCCGTTGTACGTGTCGTATATTTAAGACAATCTAAGATTCCGAACAGGAATAGCTAAACGTTATTTTCTGCAAAAGAAGGATCAACTTTTTCAAATACTGCTCTAAACTTTTGGCATGATGAGGGGTGATTTATTAACACTTTAGGAACCTTCCTCGATCAATCAGTTTTTATCTTGCCTTCCTCCAGTCAAAAGTCGTGTGACCGAAATGTTTTCCTGATTCTGGGGAAATAATAAGGGCTGCAAAACAACCATTAACTTTTAAGGTCGAATTCTGCGAATCTCTACACAAAAATACCAGTTGATAAAGCCCCATGTCAAATGAATTGAAAAATATATTCGTGGCTTTTTCAAAGATAACAAAAAGGGTTGGAAAATATAGTTTTGATTTCTCCTTAATTTGACCCAAACGTTTTGCTTGTAGATGAGAAAGCCAACAGACAAATATCTATGATACAAAAAAGCTAAATAGAAGCTCAAACTTACAGTAGTCTTTGCGGTCAACGATGCATTGTGAACTATCAGTAATTCTACACAATTTTCATGTCCATCCCTTGCAGAACAATGCAGAGGGGTTAGTCCATCCTTTAAAAATAAGAAATTTGAATACAAAAATTTGGAAAAATAGTGAAAAAGCATATAACATGATATTTGCTCAGTTCAAAACATTCTTGCATCAAGGGTATTTCGGAGAAAATAATAAACATTTAAAAGTTATTTTTATCATTCAGACGTGTAGCTAAGTTTGTTATGGATAAAAGTGCTCAATGCGATTGAAGCAGAGCTTTTATAAAATATAAAGCCAAAAGCAAGCTTTAATGCTAGCTACTAGTTTCAAGCTTTATGCGATCTCCATACAGCAATGTATACGACGTGATAGTCACCACTTATCATTACAAGCCTTTGATATTTAGTAAGCCCTACTAAATATCAAAGGCTTGTCATGATAAGTGGTGACTATCATGTTGAATATTGTGTCAGAAACAGCCTTGATGAGACCAATTGTATTTACCCAGCAATGCAATGTATAGGACTTATATCTTGCATCCTCTCTGCATAATCTTCTCCTACACGAGCCCGATGCTTTAAAATACAACTTGATGACTTTACAGGATTAGCTATTATTTGTAAACCCCGAGCAAGGCATTGAATAGGGTTAAAAGAAAGATTTGAGAAGAAGAAGGATTTTAAGAGTTTTCAAGAAATGTTATGGGTAATGTGGCGAAACCTGACACAGACTCACATCTAGATAGTATTCATACATTTGTTATATATATATTCATACATTCAAATTACAAGCCATCAGCTTTACCATTAGCAAAAAATAATTAAACACACCATACATTCTATATGAAGCCCTCTGGGGGACTTGTCCAAATCCAGAATTTTTAGGGGGGAATATTATAGAAACATTGGTACGTAAAAAGACGTTATCGGCATTATATCAATATTTATATTTGGGTCTTTGTGGATATAATAACAATTCCACTTGATGAAAATCAAATTTCTTCGTCCTTAATTAAGTTAAGCAATTATTAGCATAATTTGAAAATTCAGAGGGAACTTATTTCAGAAAGGGGGCTAAGTAGAGAGTTAACATTATGTTCCAAATTTCTGCAGTTTAATACAATTGAAATGCAATAATATACCTTAGTTGCAGAGTCGAGTGGGGCACCAGCTTCGATGAGTAACGAAACAATAGCAGTCTGACCATGTTTAGCAGCTACATGCAGGGCGGTTATCTTGTGCTGAAAATATAATGATTCATTCCAAACAAACAGAGATTGATTCAATGATGTTATTAATCACAATAGCTTTAGTGTACTTTGTTCAACTGTCTCTTTAAGTCCTCACGTGACCTTACCAACTGCCTTATCAAATCTAGACAGATTTCTAAGATAGGTCCCAGACGAACCCACTTCTCCAGACCTCAAGACATCTGGATTATTTAATAGTTTGCTGGATCTTCAAGGACATACAAGAAACATCAACTTTGAAATAAATTAAACAATTTGATGTTTATAACGGCCAATGATATCAGTCTACCACAGTTCGATTTCAATTGAAAAACTATAGATGATAATAATGATGATAATGAAAACAACAGCACTTGCAACATTTACATCAAATCTTTTGGAAATATCTTGCCATCTTATATAATACTTTAATTACTTATATAATATTCAGTTTTTTAATGATTGTTCGTCATTTCTTTTGAGATAAATTCCTGTTTTCAAACAATTCATGTCAACATCTATCTAGATGACCTTCTAGGTGTGGCTAGTTACCTCGATGGACCCTACATACTTCATCAAGTTCAACCAGGTCTAGAAGTGGTATGAAAGAAGGCCTAAATTAGCTCAATGTCAATGAAATGATAGGTAACTAAAAGTAAAAGATAAAGCAACAACAAGAACGACAACACCCAATATCGTCCAGACATTTGGCACCGTTTGTTTACATGCCTTAAACTGCATTTGCTGGAGATGCTTGGGAATCTAAAAAGTTGCAGAATAACAGGATCTTTACCTTGGCCGGTATGCCAACTTTAGCAGAATTTTCAATGAGGAGAAGAGCTGTGTTGACATTTCCATATTTAGCAGCGATATGTAATGGTGTGTAGCCATTCTGCAAGAAATTTTAGATTTTTTGATTCTATCTTCATTGCCTTACACGAAATTATCCAAAAGGTCGTAAGCTCGAAACCTACACGGATAATTCTCATTCTCTCAAATTATTTCAAATATCATTACTTTACATTATTCATCATAACACAATAGCGAAATAGATAAATATTTAGGTTGATAAATTGCACGGGCAAGATATTGGGCATAGGACACAGAAGGCTGCATGGCTCTCGCTTCTTTCGAATTTTCCAAGGCCAAAGAAAATAATACACTTCAATAAACTTTCAGCAACTCGTCGATGAGCAATTAGATCTAGAATGACGGTAGCTAATTTTTCTTCAAAAAAAACCTTTAATGAAGTCAATGACTTCCTGGCATTGCTTTTCTAGCTTCTATTGATAAGAGTATGCAAACCAATTAAGTAGATAGTGTATAATGGGATGAAATAGGGTTTTGCGGTAGGGGTGGTAGCAATCCGAGGCCTGGGACCCGAGTCCAGTTGCTTATTGAAAAAAGTGTACCTGTGACGTCAGAGCCATGGCAAACAACAGCGTTGTATTTGATTAGTTCGTTTCATTTCATCCATGATCAACACATAAGTGATAACACATCAACATTCTATAACTTCCTCTTCAAAGATTACAGTACTAACACGCCACTTAGAAACTGACTTATAAGAAACTTCAGCCTGCCAAATGGTAGCAACCTATACTTGTAGATTATATTTGTCATCTTGAAAATTCATATTGCTCCAGAAAATGATTTTGATTGCAAAGATTTGGTATTTCATCCAAATGCCGTGGCGGTCCTGCTAAACATATTTCAAATTCTTCACCTATTTCTTCTCAACCTATAAGAAACTGTGCAGCCTGTTTTTTCAACATTTAGTTTCTTAGGATGTTTTCAAGAAAGGCTTGGACAGTTTTTATCGCAAATACCTGTCGAGTCTCAACTTACGGGTTACACGGCGATTAGGAAAACTGGTAGTAACTCTTTAGATGATATGATCAAAACTGGATCTTTTCAAGGGATAGACATCTAAGTGTAAATCCTTAAGATGATTTATCTTTGAATCTTGTGATAATAATAATACTAATAATAACAATTAGTGGCGGATTAGTACTGTAATTCAAAATTTAATTTTTATTTTGATAATTAGGAAAAACTGAAAGAAAACTGAAACTCACAGGTGCGGTGACATTAGGATCATATCCATTCTTGAGAAGGAGTGTGGCTGCATTTGTATCGTCCTTTCTCGCAATCACATGCAATGCTTTCAATCCTTTCTGAAATACAAAACAATCAAATATGATCTAACTGAAATCTGAGTAAAGAGCATACACTCATTTTCTATGAGAAACCGTTTTCACGCATTTTCTTTTTATCAGCAACTGCTTTATTAGCAAGTCAGTACTAGACATAACAAAAACTTAAGCAATTCCAGTACTGGATAGAGGAATGCTTTTAAATTTTAAAATCTTAGTTCTAATGATCCAATTGACAATGAAAATCGTGCAGGAGCTAAGGAGAAGTAGGTTATAGTGGATATTAATACTCCGGCACACTTTTGTATGCAAGTTACTATTGATATTTGTTTTACAAAAACTTCCGAGATAGTACTCCAAGAAAAAAATTTTCAAGTACAAAAGCTAAGCAATTGCTAAGCAATTTTGAGTACTGAAATTTGCCCTCTAGCTATACAATTTTTAGTACTGACCTCGAGCTGAAATTACTTATGAAAAATGCATGTATAAGAAAACTTAAGGCCAGATTTTCAAAACTTAAGACACTTTGATAGGAGATTTTGTGTGAACCAAAAGTGTATAAAAACCTTTGGATGGTACAGAACTTCAGTATAGCAAGAAAAAAGTTGAGTTGAGTGTCAAACGAAAAGCTTAAGTAGTATCTATGTGTTCGTTTAATTATGGTTCCGATTTTTCTGGCTATAATAAAAACCTTTCTATTTTTGTTAACTTATTGTAAGAGAAAATTAGCTTCTAACCTGTTTGGTTTTGTACCCAGTTCAGTTTGGCTACATTTAATGAAATATTTTAGCTGTTTGCAATGAAATTTGCATTTTATTTGCTTCTCTATATCCAATTCATGTTTGGCACTGATAATAAAGAAACGACGGTATATGAAGGAAAATTAGGTTTTTATGTTAAGAAACTTGCTAAGAAACCTTTCGTACCACAATTAGAGTGAAATCTTAGAAAATCTGGTACGAAGATTAAGTATAGTTTATTATAAAAAAATTATTGTAACCTATTCAAGGGGTGCAGTTTGAATGGACGTTCTTGGCTACACTCTTTTTTTATATAAGAATGGTTTATAAAATTGATTTGAAGCTGGCTGTTCTTAAATATTCCTCTATTTTCAGCCTGAAATGTTCTTAAGGCAGGGGACTACTCGAGAATTTATTTCCTGAACCATGCAAGATAGAGAGCTCAAACTTTGTATATATAGAGATGATGCTGCCCTTAATTGGGATATAAAATGAATTTCTAAAAATAGCTTGCTGTTACCATGGAAACCGGAAAAAAGTGCGAAAAGGACGGCTTTCCCTTTGGCGCATTAATATTTTGAATGGAAATAGATACAGGCATGTTTTTGGTGTCATATTAAAGGAAAATAGATGCTCTATGCAGAGGCTTTTCTTAGATCTCTCTACACCATTCAGATTTTGCAAAATTGTCACTCAAAGTTTTTTTTGCGATTTCTTAGTTTTCTTTCCTCTTTACTCAAATTTTTCTCTAGAATGGCCTAGGTAACAAGGAAATAATGTATTTCTCTGCACTCACCATTGTTCAAGGATTAAGATGGTATGCTCGGTTGTGCATTATCTAATTCCATTCCTGATATTAGTCCTCCAAAACCTAGTGCGATATGCCAAAAACTACGTTCTGAGAAAAACCACTTTAAAGTTTAGAGAAATTTTTTGCATGAATTATCTGTATTTAGTCACTCTATTTCCAACAATTGTTCTTTCAAACTAATCAAATATATTATTGAAGTTCAAACCATGCATGTTAGTCAAAAATTCTTTCTCAAATTAGTCAAAAGACCCAGCTTTGTATGTGTCGCCTTCTTTTGCAAGTTTTGCCTTTCTTACTGTAACACGATCAAATTTTATTTGTTTTCTTCTCTGCTTTGCTTCGTTTGAAGCAGCCTTTTCAGCCTTCTTTATTCTTTCAATTGATTTCTCTAGGGCACCATGCATCAAAAAAGTTCCTGGCTCTATGTTCATGAATCTCATAAGTGTAGAGCGGAATGTGGCCCCCTTAGAAAACTGACAAAGAGCCATACATGTAGCTGACTCCAAAGTTCTCATGCCGACATAAGTAATCTTAGGGCAGAAGCGCCATATGACTGAGTGTAGAGATTCATTTGGATTCTGTGTTTTATTCCTAGCACATCTTTTCAACAATTTCTCTTCCGTCAATCGTTGGAAAATAGGTACCATTTTCCTGCCAACATCTTGTGGAATCGTTTCATGCTCTCTGTGGGGGCCTGGTGTTTCATTTTTGGCCATCGCCCTCTGCCAGAAACACCAGGACCTTTCACCTGGTGGACAATGCACGTGTCTTGGAGTTTTATCACTGGAAGACATGTGATAGAGAATAGCAAATATGCGTTTCTTCATGGTATCAATGTCATCTCCATTGTCCTTGATGGCCCTACCATAATAATTTTGGATTTTTACCACTTTCTGCTTCGTCAGTTTACCTTTGCCTGTAATCGACTCATCTTTTGCCCGGCATTCTGCTGTCAAATTCATCAATGCAGTACCCATCCGTTTAGACACGTGGTTAACGCATTCTTCCTTTTCTACACTTACATCATCACCATACACTTTCATCTCCACAATATTGTCATAAGCCTTACTGTCGCCATCAGAGAGCATTGTTGTATATCTGAGCTTATGTTTGTCAACTGATCTCTTCCACATTATCATGGCACATTCTTGTTCCATAGAGTTTGAAGAACCACTGTAATTCTTTGAACATTTCTTCTTGTGCGTTTCTTGCCATTCAAGATATTGTGGATCTTCAGAGCTTGGGCTTTGGAGGCAATGGTGGCAGAAGTTTGATAGCACCACATAATCAATGGGCAGTCCAGTGATGATTTCTATGACAACTCCGATGCCATTGTGAGAGCTATGTCCCCCTCCTCCTCTTCTCTGCCATGTGCCGTCATAACTGACAGCAATATCCAAGACCCCATCATTATCTGGAAACTTTCCTAGTTCAGCATATTTTTGACGTATGGCAGCAACAGAGTTTCTTGATATCTCAGAGAATGTTTTAATGCTTCCCGCTAATAACTTCTCTTTGCAACTCTGATATGCCTTTTTACTGGGGCAGCTTTTTATGTTCATCATCGAAGCCCAGTCTCTCATGGCTTTATATCCAGATCCAATAGCCATGAACGCAAAGGTAGATCTTAAATTGATCTCGAAGGGTGACCTGGTTGAATCTGATGTACCTGCTCTTTCGCTTAAAAAATTTTCGTCAATTACTTCTTCACAAAATTTGCAGAATGTGTAGGCCTTGCTGCAAAATCCCATGTCATATCCATCTTTTATTTGAAAAATGATACCTTGTTGCTTACAGTTTGGACAGCAAAGCCCTGAAAACAACTTGGACAACGACTGCTTATCAACCAGAAGAAAATAATGTTCATTTTCACTACTCATACATTGCTCATGAGACAGTTCTTTCATTTCGATCAGTTTGTCTAAGTCTAAGCCAAACAACTCAAACTTTTTTGAACTTGATGATGAGGGTGAAGTAGGCCTTGTCACGGCTTCGGCTGCGATGGCGTCATCTGCCTGCTTTGAATTGACGATTTTTACTGACTTTCTTCTCTTTCTAACACCTTTGAAACGCTCAAACTTTGTTTTCCCCATCTCCAATACGTTTTCAGCGATTAAGTTTCCATAAATATGATATTCAGGCTAATAAAACGAAGTATAAGCAGTCAGAGTTTCTCTGTAAAATTCTCAACATCGAAGATTTTTGTAGTGTGGCGAAGTTCGGGAGGAAGGGAAGACGACCAACCAATCAGAATGCGTAGATTTTTTATGTAGCCAATCAGGATTCAGATTTTCCCGAATGCTTCGAAAAGCAGTGTTGCACGAGGTAGAAACAAAGGAATAACACACAAAACTCTTACATGAAGCACTAGCAGGACCTGCATAATCAAAAAGAGCGAGAAACAAGCTTTCTTATGATGGGTAGCATTGCCAGAAAGGGTGATCGCAAAATTTTCAGGGTGAAGGGCAAAAAGTTCATATTTTTCCAAATTTTCTATGAAATAATATGAAATTATTATAGTTGACTTGGTAAAAATACTAATTCTTACAAAAAAGCGTTTCAAGATTAATTTTTTACTTAATTTTTATTAATCCTCAATAGTTAAAGTATAATTTTTTGCAAGAATCAGAAAATACCATATTTTCAGGAAAAGTGCAATTTTTCGAGTAGTCCCCTGCCTTAAATTGCTCTTACATCAACAATGTTTTGTTAAGCCTTTTTTGCTATCAGTAGTGTTAATTGTTTAAAAGTTTGACCCTCTTGACCATCTGACATCATCTGTGTGCTGCCAATCTACTTGTTTTGTAATTATTTCTCAGTATTATGGTTATTTCATCATATTTTCATATTGAGCCAAAAATGGTCAGCTTCGGTTTGTTCTTAGCTTGTTCTTAGGATTTGGCCAAATTTGAGGCTGGTGTTCTTATAAAATCGTTCTTATAAAAAAAAGAGTGTATAATATTTTTGTAGCTATAATAATAAGCAGAGAGAGCCAGTCTCCTTCATATTTCTTATCTGAACGAATAAACACCTTAGGAAAACACCCTTTAAAATTAGAACATCCCTCTCAAAATTTAAACTGTAAATTTTGTAGGCCATTGCAATAAGGATTTTATATAGTAAACATTGGAGCATTATCACGGAACTAGACCGTGGAGAATTGCTCGGGTTGATTAAACACCCTGTATAAAAAATAATACTTTTGAGAGATTTTAGCCAGCTTAGAGTTGTTGAAATTTAGGTGATGCAGGCGTGAGGCGCTTTAAAATTTACAAGTTGTAAAAGTAACAAAAATAAAGATCTGGGACAAAGCGAGTTGGAAGGCCAAACATATCACATGTTTCTTCAGGAGAAAAGAAAATAAAAGTTACAAGACATTTATGGAATCAAAACAAATCATTAAAACAAAAACAATAAATCTTATTTTTGTATGGTCTTGTGGCGGTCTTGTGCTTGTTTTTCTTTGACGTCATCGCCGGTGTCCAAACGAGGCTCCAAAGAAAAGGAAGTGGAACGATGTGCGCTGTTTGGTTGTGCAAGAAGTCTCCATTCCATTCGCACCAAACTTGATCTACTCAAACGCAGTTAATTCCTTCGATAACTCGAAACATCCCTTCAAAATGCAGCTAAGGAGCTACAGAGGTATTTATTTTCATATCTTGGCCTTATTTCTAACTGTTTTCGTAACGCATGAAACGAAAATCAGCGAAACCGTTTGGAAAACAAACTTAGGCCGAGACAGCGAAACTGAAACTCCCATGGAGAAATGCGAGGCGGTGGCCGAACCTTTCTCGAGTTGTGCGTGCAAAATGAAGACTTCTGGAGGAGTTATCAATCTCAACGGGATCATAAGCAACTGCAGCTACGAACAGAGAGGTTGTGTGAAGCCTAGATTCACAATAACAGGCGATTATACGGCTGACGACTGGACGTACTCCTACCATCCCTGCTTCGACTTTAGCCTCTTCCAAAACGAAACCCATGTCTACCCGGGGTACAGGCCGTGTAAAAATGTCGCAGCTGCGAGGTACACGAGACTGTCCACACATGAGTGTGATGGATTGGGTCACCGAAAGCAGGCTGTTTTCAAAAGACGAAAGATTGATGAAGCAAATTTCATCATCTCAAATCTGACACTGGAGTTTCAAAACAAGACCACTCAAAATTCTGCACTCATAAATCTGGTCTGCAACATGAGTCTACCAGTAAACGAATCGAAATTGACATTTCTTGGCGTGAAGAATTTCCCGTACAACATGTATATCATGGCCTTAGAGAGTCCCTGCTGTTGCCCAAATGGTTGCTTTCTTGGACTTTCACCTTCAACGAAAGTGAAACCAACGGTGACTGAAGATTTTTGGTTCATTATCGCAATTGCAGGGGGAATTCTACTTTTATTGATCATCTTTATCTCAGTAGTTAGGGCTAGGAAAACGAAAAGAGATCCTATTCAAAAACCTCTTTTGGATCCTTTATCCTGAAAATATCTTTAAGAATGGACAAAATTAGAGATTGCAACCTGGATCTGTGGTGAATGAACAAACAGAATTGCTACATGTGTGGGAAAATTATCCTTAATTTATGCAAAAACATTTACGAGAGCACTTATATGTCATTTGGACTTGCAGTTTTCACAAAAGATATCAAGTCTACATAGTGTACACAGCAATGTGTCACAATAACTTTCCACACAATAATGTGTCACATGACCTTCATGCATTTCTGAATATACCAAAGATTATTTGAAAATCTTTGTTCAAGTAAAAGGTTGGAATCTCTACAAGCACCTCAATGAGCACATTTTTAACCCATTTCCAGCAAAGTTAAACTGGGTGGACCAGAAAAATGTATAAATTTTTTATTTTATAAGGAACCTACCTCAAGGCCTAGTACTAAAAGTTCTTTCAATTTTCAATAGAACAAAAGAATCCATTGTATTTTACAAGAAATCCTAGTTCTAGGTTCCTTATAAACTGGTTCTTTATAAAAAGGAGTGTACCAACGAGTATTAATCTAATTTGGAAGATCCACTTACTCCAGATGCAGCCAAAACATTTACAAGAATCAAGACTGTAATTTGGTATTTAGTCTAATTTCCCCCCTACTACATAAACGAAGGAGCTAGGGGCTAATAGGCATGTGCCCCCAGTATTTACAAAAACATATGCATGCCCCGTAAATATCTAAAAGGTGTCCCCACGTTTCTGTGTTAATGTTGTACTTTTACTTCAAGTAACACTGAAAAGAGGCCACAAATACCAAAGTATGTAGTAGTTTTTTAGCGTGCTCCTAGATCCCTGTGACGTATTCTTTTGAGAAATGTCAAACTCCTACTACTACTCTGATTACTATTGCGTCTTACTGAGATGAGTGCAAGACAACAAATTTTAAGTTGATCTAGTTTTGCTATGATTCTGATTTTACTTACTATCCTGAAGATCTACGCGTACGTTTTTATAAGCAACTGCTCTATAAGCAAGGCTGTACTGGACAAGATAAAAACTGAAACAATTCTAGTACTGGATAGAGGAATGCAAAGCAATTTGAAAATTCTAGTTCTGATCCAATTGGCAATGAAAATCATACAGCAGCTATAGAGAAGTAGGTTACAGTGGATATTAATACCCCGGCAAACTTTAGCATGCAAGATATCATTAACATTTGTTGTACAACAACTTTTGGGGTAGCATTTTAAGAAAATAATTCTTAAGCAAAGAAAGCTAAGCAATTGCCAAGCACTTTTGAGTACTCAAATTTTTCCTCCAGCTAAGCAATTTCTCGTACTAAGCTCAAGCTGAAATTGCTTATAAAAATGCGTGTATGGCGTTCAAAAAGCGTATTGCCATGATTGCAAAATACAATAAAAATCCCAATAGTATGAAGAGGTAAATGACTTGGGATGGGTAATCTTATTTCGTCCAGCAAAATTAGCATATTTTTACTAAAACACCTTTATGATTTTTATGCTTTTGTCAATAGATTTTGTCTTATTTTTTCACACAAGAGATTTTATTGAAATTGATTTTATACTATAGTAATTTTGCTTGAATGTTTGTACACTAATTAAAGTTTAATGAGTATTTGTGTGGTTGAAGAGGTATCAGCACTTTAATTCTTAGTAGGCAGGCACTATTAACAGAATTAACATACACATTGAAGATATGACTTGTCAACATTTTGATGATTTGAGGGTAGCTTTACGCTCTTTCTTTTTTTTGCTCTTTTTTTCATCTTTTTTCTTTATTGCTCTCCATTTGAAATTTTACCTCAGTGTTCTTGTAAAGTGAGTTCTTTTTTACACTCTTTATTCTTTAATGGAGAGACTAATTCAAATATAAACCATTCTTCAAACGTTTCGATGAAATCTTCAGTAAACCTCTTTAATAAAGATCATTTGTAAGACTTGAACCCACAACCCCTAGATTAGTACTCTAGTGCGCTACCGGTCCCTCAAGCACTTCAATAGATCTTTTTTCTTTACAAGAATAATTTTCATAAGGATATCAAGGCTCAAAATTGTAAAAACAAAGAAACTTGAAGAATAAACGATGGAAATAATCCAGGTTTGGAGTGATTTTAAGTATTCTTATAAAAAAGAGCTTAAGGCAATTAAACCTTGATCTCTCAAACTTTCACCGAAATTGAAAAGGGAGAAGGCAGTTTGAACAATCAGTATTTTTTTATATGATGACTTTGTTCTTGTAAATATGAAATTTTGTTGAGGGTTATAAATCATGATTTTTGTGTGTATATTATTGTATAATCTTGTAGATGCAAAATAGATGCAAAATTTAGTAATTTATTTGCAATTAAGAATAAAAACTTGGTAGCACTGTGATTGATTTTCATTAAATCAAAGATTCCACTTATTACTAGAGAATGGAATAAGCTATCTGTGACATTTTTGACTCTTTCTCAACGTTGTTTGGATGAAGCAATCCTTGTTTACTACAGTCCCCACCCTGGTGCCTAAAAGTTCTAATCATGTTGAAACCTTTATGCCTGCAAAGCCAAGACTTGATCAAAGCTTTTAAGAATGAAAAAGTTTTTTCTTCGGTGGGGATGACCGAGTTGTTGGATCACTCGACCCTTGTTCAAAGGGTTCTGGGTTAGAAACCACCTCTTCAGACCTGTCACAAAGTGTGCAAGTTTTTATAAAATTGAGAGTGCACAGTGAGTCAACCTTGTCATGGTTGCACAGTTAGCCAACAAGGTCATGGTTGAGCGAATAGACCAAAGCTCTTCTTTTAGTTCCCTACCTATCCAGAACTCTTCGTTATTTAGCCTAGATTTTTTAATATTCAGCATCATATTTTCTTGGCAATACTTACATGTGAAATCTTAATAGTCAAGAGAAAGGGTATAAGGCATACGTTGTGCACTTCCAGGTATTATTCAACATCAAAATGTGAAACAAAGAAGAACAACATAGGTTTCCTTACCACCTATTTCTATAAATTATGGTGTTAGTAGGGAATTTGCCAGCTCTAAGTAATTCCAGGCAAAAAGGCAAAAGGAATCATGAGGTGTTGTCACATCGAAAGGAAGGACCAGGATTGCACTGCTCGCTTCAGTGGGCCCTTTGTACTTTGCGCATAAACCAATATTTGTACTTTGTACTTTACGAAGATAGTAAGTCTATTTGCATATCAACTATCAAATTCCTTTCCATCATTTTTATCCTGGAGTAGTTATGCTGTTCCTTGATGATTGTTTCCTTACAAATTGTTCTATTTGATAAAAGGACTTGTTTTGCAAAGCATTGTAAAGTAAGAGCAATTCAGGCTGAAAAAAGTTTACGGCAGACAGTAGCGAGTAATTTTGGCATAAAACACTAGCAACAAGAAATAAATCACATTTAAAACAAAAACAAACCTTGGATCCGTACTCGCTCAGATATGCCGTCATTTCAGGATGTTTTTGCTGAATGGCCACATCGACTGGTTCAAAACCACCCTAGAATATTTCATTCAAGTAAACAATAGCTTCATAAACGCTTTCCAATATATACGTTAATTACCAACATTAACACGTGTTTGATTGTCAGAACATATGCATTATCATATTTTCAATCTCCAAATAACAGTTTTTCGTCCCTCGTGTAAAGGAAGGTGTTTGTATCATTCGCTAATTCGAACAAAAACAAAATATGATTAAAATTAACCAAGTGATGCTTAGATGAACAAGAAATTATTCATTCGTTTTTTCTCATGAAAGAAACCTAGCTCAAGTAGATTCAGTCTAACCACTGAAAGCTTGATTCTTTATCATCTTCCATTAAAAAAAGCTTCTTAATCCTTTGCGAGAAATTTATGAATTAATTGCTTCTTGCAGGAGGTTTCTTGTGAAACGGTTTCCTGTAAGAAAACTGTGTATCTGCGCAATACAAATAAGTGTCATGCCAGATTGAAGCATTAACAAAAACATTTCTAATTCCTTCGTTTTCCTGAGATGTCGTTGGCACAGTTCTTGTTTCTCTTGAGCATTAAGAGATAAACGATATACTGAGATCAATGACAAAACATTATCCAGCATAGTATTTCCCTAGTTACAGATTAAAGAAATCTTAGAGTAAAGTTGTCTATGATCGGTATGTTCAGAATGTTGCTGAAAACTACAGTGAGAACTGTTTTGGCATTATTGGCAGAGTAAGTTCAAAATTCCACTTTGGAAGTTTGAAGTCTGTCGACACCAAAATCATGGATAACATATCGTGCAAACAGAAAAAGTTCGTTTTTTCACAAGGCCCCTTTCAGTAACAGTTCATTGTTCATCTCACTGGATTTTGTCATTATACCAATCATTAACCTCCCTTCTAATTGGCTGATTTCTATGCACTAGTGCATGTGGATATAATAATTAGTTAGGTTTCGTTTTCGTTCTCTTTCTGATGTACTACTCTGATAATTGTCAGAGACAAAAGCAAAAGTTATCATGTTACGCCACGTTTCCGATTTCCTTCGCCATCCTAAAATCTTCGAGTAGCAAAAGTGAGAGGACAATAACACGTCTGGCCTGTGCATAAAAGACAATAAACCTTATCAGTAAGCTACCCCTTAAAACGATTTCTTATCAAAATGTCTACTCCCCACACATTTGAAGTTTCAGGATATTGATGGATGCTTTGATGTACACAATGACCAATCGATTCAAGGGAAAGATTCATTCTCATTATCAAAGGATAATATACTCAAATATTACATGATTAATTTTCAATTTATAAATCGTAAATTTTTGAATCGAAAATTCTGTGATAAACTAATCATTACTTACGCTTGCTGATAAATGTGGATTAGCCTCTTTCTGAAGGAGAGATTTGGCAATCTCGATATGATTTTCTTGAGCTGCCATATACAGTGACGTCATTCCATTCTAAAGAAATAGAGATTGAACTGTGAACAGTATGCTCAAAACAACCCCAATTTTTTAAAAGACGATTGTTCGACAAAAATAAATCATTACATTCTCGTTTTTACCTCTGCCTGTGCATTGACATCAGCTCCTTGCTTTATCAACTCTTTGACAATATCCAGTTTCCCTCCGAGTGAGGCAACGTGTAAAGGAGTATTTTGTTTCTAGAAATAAACGCAAATAAGGAGCTTTAAAGAGACATCGAAAACCAGGTAAAAGCATGAAGGAAAAATTCTGGAATTGTTTATGAGCCAATCCTTAGTACTGACTCTGAGCGGAGATTGCTTTTAAACTAATTTTCCTTTTTTATTTGTATATTTATTTTCTTTGCTGTTCTGGTAAGATAGGACATGCTTGTCGTTTTCATTCGGTGTACACGCTTTTTATTTCATTAGGACCCACCCAAAGGCCTAGTACTAAAAGTTCCTTAAATTTTATATTGTTCTCCATTACTACAGGAAACAATAGAGCAAAAGAATTCATTTTATTTCACAAGAAATTCTAGTTCTAGGTTCCTTATAAACAGTTCCCTATAAGGAAAAAGCGTATATTCTGCTTTCAGCAATTTAGCTTTTTAAGCTTTAGTGTTTCCTATCTAACGCCTTCCTTGAAATTATTTCCTGTCCATTCTTTGATGACGAGGAACGGCATGATATAACCATGCGTCTTATGACACCTGTGATAACCAAAGCAGAGAGAAATCTCCATCCCATCTTGACGTGATATTCAGTTTTGAAAGTTGCCCATGGCAAACTCGTTGGGATTTGGAAACTTTCAGACATTTCTCAACAAGTTCTAAACAACTCCTACAACTCGTCGCTAATAGGTTTGCGATGACTAAGATCAATATATCTAATAGATGAGACATGATGTTAATAATAAAGATGACATAAAGAGTGAAAGAAACAAATACAAATCTTTACCTTGGTGGTTGCTTGGATATCCGCCCCTCTCTGAAGTAGTTTTCTGACGATGTCCGAATGCCCTTCTCTGCAAGCCAAATGCAGTGCGGTCAGTCCTTTCTGAAATCAAATGAAAACACTAAATCACAACATTAGGCCTTGATGAAGTGGTCAGCCACAGACCCACAACAAGATTGCTCAGCTGAAATCAGACAAAAACACTCAATAATTGCTTATGAGATTATTTTGTGAGATAAAAGTTGACGGACACGAAACAAACTAAAGCAAGTTAATTCTTATTTTGTATCACATTAGGAAGAGCTGTGCGCCAGCCAACACATTCCAGGAGTCATTTTCGAGTGACCCCACAGGCGTTTATCAAGTGAAAATAACTCCTGGAATTTCTACTGTTTTGGTAAGAATATTTGGTTCTGATTAAAGTGAGATATATCTAAGTTCATTTAGGCCACATGAGATTATATAGCAATCACGGTGTCTGGCATTACATGAAAAAATTTATTTTGATAAGAAAATCAGCAAAAATCACTCCCAACCAAAATTGAATCTTTTGTTCCTCCACAATTTCATTGCAAGCAAATGATAAAAAGGAGTAATTCTCTCTCTCTCTCTCTTTCTGTGTGATTTAGTCGCCACATCCCAAATTCAACGTAGCTTTTCTCAGGAGACAGTCATTTTGACTTTTGAATAAACTAAACCTTTTTAAATTGCTCGAATCATAGAAAAGTTTGTTACCTTTTCAGGTAATAAGTAAATTCAGGTTATCAGTAAATTTGTTGCAAAACATTTCACTTTTTACACCTATGATTTTCATTACGATAATTCTTTTAGTTTTTCCATTGTAAATTGTTCGTCTTTATCAGTTTCTTTCAATTATGCAGACAATGAGTACACGTATACAATATTAACAGTCAAAATCTAGGATATGGCATTAGTCTCCCATTGGTTCAAATCATCATTTGTAAACTTCAAAGGAATATAAAAAAGAAATAAAATTGATACCTAATTCATGTAGTGCTAATCGAACATCCGAGAGATGAATAAAAAGGTCGAAATATGAATATCGCTCAAGTTACCTAAACCAACTCAAATATCACGTAAAACTTTCATCCCCCCAAAAGGATTTCCTTTTATTTATCAGTTTTGTTGTGAAGACAATTCACCGCGGAAATTCGTCATTTTTATCAATAATACTGCTTTCAGTTATATTTATCATACCCTCGAACTAATCAAACAAGGCTGTTTTAGCTCTTCCGGTACATTTATTAGCTGCTCTGTTTAATGCTTTGCTCTCTCTACCACTATATCTTGAAAACGAGACAGTACTCCACAGCTTTTGGAAATGCTAGTAGCTCTTAATGAGACACAATCATCTTACTTGTACCTTTTTGGGCTTACCACTACAGGCCCTCACTGAGGGGAGCCCCAGAAACTAGGGGGCTTTCACTATGAGATCATATTGGGATATGCATTCTGTCTGGACCGTCGAGAAGGGGGTGATAACCAGGGTAGTTAAATAATCTAACACTTTATCAAATCGGTACTTTTTAATTTTGTCGTTTTATTGTACATCCAAAAGTACCACACGCAGTCAACTCTTTTTATTTAGTTACAAGGGTTCAAGGGGTGTAAGAATTCTATAAATATTTGGAAGAAATCTACTTCCCTTAAAATTCAAAAAATGAATCAAGCAGATTACAAAGAAACCAGGCAAAGTTATTCCTAATCGCATAGAAAAGCAGGAAAGAAGTATGCACAAGTGGAAATAACCGATTGTTATGATCTAAGTTACAAAAAACTCACAAGGAAAAAATTAAAGGATATAAGGAATCATTTTATTCTCTTGAAAGAAATAGACGCTTGATGCAGATGGTTTTTGCTTTGCTTGGTGATGCAAAAATACACAAATAGAAAGGATCGAGAAATAAACAGGGTATATGTACCAAATTAACCAAAAACCGACACAATCTTGACGGGCTACGTAATGCAGAATCCTCCACGTATTATGTTGATTGTAAATATATAAGTTTATATCTTTAGTTCAAAAAAACTTAGTGATAAAAATCTATCTTGATATTTTTGCAATTCATTTAGTAGCAATTAATGATTTTTTGATCAATTTTTACAACAGCCATTGAAGTTATCCAAGCAGGGAAATTAATTTTTAACTTCTTTTTCTTAATTTCCAGGCACTTGATTGAAAGGAATTGTAAATTGCTAGGGTTGTCAAGTGAGCAGTTGTTTTGTGCCCCTGTTGGGCAATCTACATTTAATATGCTTTGCTGCCAAGTTGATAATCTCAACCAACAAGTCATTGGACGGTACAAAACTTCAAAATAGCCAGAAATACCCGAAACATAGCGAAACACAGATTACTTAAGCTTTTCGCCTGACACTCAACAGAGAAATACGTCAGAAAGAGAAGGAAACAGAAACCTAATTGATTTATATACCCAGATGTGGATAGAAATAGGCCGATCAGAAAAAAGGTGAATGATTGGTATAGTGTGAGAAAAAACCAATCAACATCAACAATACAGTGACCTGACCAGTAAGATTATTTCAAGAGTCATATTGCGAAAACGAACCCTTTCTGTCTACACAATAGGGGATCCCTGGTCTTTATGAAGACAGATTCCAAAATACCTAAGTGAAAGGCAGATCTTGCTCTACCATTTATTTGAAAGTAATTCTCACTGTAGGCTTGAGCACATTCTGGGTTGTCGAGCAAATGTTGATCTTTTTGGTTTTAGAGGCGCGAGATGGTTGTTCTTGTTGTGGCCCAGTCTTTTGGCGTATGCTAGACGGCAAGTGTTGTTTTATCCTATCACATAACCGCTGAGATGTGCGTCCTACGTACCTGACATCCCACCAGCACGAGTATTCATAAACGACGAGGAGGCTGTTTTGGGTGTTAGGTACACTATCTTTGCGGATGGATGGAAGGATTTTCTTACTGGAGAAAATGAGACAGGGGATGACTGTAGCGTAGCACTTTATTATGGCTGTCTTTATTTGTTTTTCAAATTGCAAGGAGACGTTGCCAATGTTGCCTATTGCCCTATTTTGATCCACATCTAGGTATATAAATCAGTTAGGTTTTGGTTTCGTTCCCTTTTCGATGTATTACTCAGTTGATTGTCAGACGAAAAATTCTAGTAGCTATGTGTTCGATTTGCTATGTTTCCGGTATTACCAACTATAAAATTCATTTTCTTTAGTCCAATCCTTTTCTAAATGGTCCTTCCATTTCAAAGCCACCTTCCTCAATTCTTGACTGCCCATAGGTAATGGTGAAAATGTACAGATAAGTACTTAATCAGGAATATTTGTATGTGATGCACGCGGTCAATCACTGCATTAATATGTTCATGTGTGTACTGATACATGCAAGTACAACCTTGTCTATCAAAACACTATGTCTGGAGCATACATACCAAATTTACAGCATTTATATCAACATCCTGTGCAAGGCAAGCTTCCAACTCCTCCATAATATTAGACTTTGCTGCTTTGTGAAGCTCTTCTACCAGCTGAAAAATAATCACAAATCTTTTCATTTCTTGAATCAATATTATCCAAACAGCATCACAAAAATTTGCAAAATACAGCACACATGGTTGAGTTGTCAATACCAGATCTCACTTCAGCATAGATAACACATTATAAACAAGACCGGAGAACATCCAGCCAGTGCCTTGATTGGATTCTGTGTTGCTCAAAGTTAACATCATTCAATCTTCACGTTTTTATAAGAAACTGAGCAAGAGTCCCAGAACTCAAAAAGCCTCTAAACTCAGACACTTTTATTCTTTAATCAGATGTAATCGAGTCTCCTGATTCCAAATCTGCAATTACATTGTCTATATCTTATATTGTTTCAAACTTATAAGCAAATCTATAAATACTATCCCATTGAATTGTTTTTCTCCCAAATTTTAGGAGCGCTTAACGTGATGTCAGATGGATTCTTGTTTTCAAAACAATTTTCGGAAATTCTGCAAAAACAGGAGATAACTTTCAGGTGAAAACAGGAGATAAATTTGATTAAGATGACTTTTATGAATGAACATAAACAGAACTGAACCACATGACAACCTTCTAACTTTATATGATCTCAATTTATTTTTCACATGTGTACTCAAGTTTACAGAAAATGAATAAAAAATATTGGTGCCGGTATAGAATCTTGGTTTAATTTTGGAGGTTCTAGTACAATACCTCTTAAAAAAATATGTGCATGAGAACAATGCAGAAAGATAAATATTTGATTTAAGATTTTTGAAAATTAGGCAGCTCAGCTAAATTTCATCAACTGACCAAGATGTTGTATTTGTCTTTTATTAAGCTTTTCGAGCAATTCTATATGATGTGGAGTGACACAAATCAATTACTCCTTCATAAACTTTTTCCACTTTCATTTATTTCAGCGATTTAAACCATGAAATGAGCTGTGGCCCAAGGTTTCCTCTGACACTCCCCTCAGCAAAACCACTACATCAGAATAATAAGAATCATAATCATGATAGTCACCACTTCCATCCAGGCCGATATCATAGAAATCAACAAGACATAGAGAACAACAACATGATCATAGAAAAAAACAAGATTAGCCCATTGTGTTTTCGTTTCAAATATTTGATATGCAGTCTATGGTATCGGCAGGTGTTAGACAAGAGAGAGCTAGCAGCAAAGCAATAATCATTTCCCCCTGAATAATTCATGAAAATTATCTGAACTTTTCAAATACACCCGGATAAAGACAGTGGATGCAATTTTTTAATTAATTTTATTTTGGCTCCCTTTGCAAAATCAAGCAAATTTACAATTGAAAAATTAGAAATAAAGCGAAATTGAATATAAGTCTATGAATTATGGAAACAAACAATGATTCCTTGAAAGAAGGAGCTGAGGAGTCATCCACAAATTACAAATTGTTACAAATTATAAATCATTGCTCACCCAACCCATGTCAAAAAGGTTTGTGGGTCTTAGTCCACCTTCAGAACTGTAAGGTTACATTTTCTAGCTCTCTGCAATTAGACCATATGCGAAAAATTCATGGATAGGGTAACACTAGGGGAAAGACCAGTGTTACACCTAATCAAAAATATTCTCTAGGACCCCAGCGAGAAAATTTATATTTTCCCCCTCTTTTGTTTGAGGGTCAATTTCTGCCTGATTTCTGGGGGCCAGCAAAACGATATCCCCATTTGGTGTCCCTGTAAGGGTTTCCCCCGTTTTATAAAAGTATTTTATACTAGACCCAAATTCTGTCTCTTTTTTATAATCTCATAGGAGATTTTGCAAAACCTCAATTTCTAAATCTAGAAAATAGATGAGACACCCCCTGGATCTGGTCCTATCACCTTCCAAATAGATTTGCAAAATTTCTCACAAAGGTGAACCACCTGTTTCCAAACAATCACATCAATTTTATATTTTCTGAATTTGTTTAAACATCTTAATTCAAACATGTTTACCAGACAACAGGTCCTTGATTCAGAATTTTATCTATTCATCAAACATGATTTGCATTCATCAGTTCATTAAGATCCCCAAAGATCCCTTCAATGCCGCTGTCCTTGACAATATGTGGGCATGAATTCATTTTTCAATTGACTTTCTCTTTGAACAATAGTAAGGCTTTTCTTCCTTTTTAACAGATGTGGAGAAATCAAAGGTTAATCTAGATGGAACAGTGAGAGGTTCTATGTAAACAAAGGAGGTTTAATAGTTTACTGTGAACCTCAAAATGTATTCACGCAATGATATGATCCCATTCTAGGGGCCATCAGCTTTCCATCTTTGAATTTCTTTGATGGTTTGTGATTTTTTTGGGGTTGCCTTAGGCGGTAAGGATTGCCATATACAATTCAAATACTCGCCTAGTGCTAGATGAAATCTGAGGAGGTGTATTCTTAGGGGCTAAGGGCAGTTAAAAATGAGATGATCAAATGTTGAGGGCCTCTTATATGAACTTTATAAAGATGTATTTAAATTAATAGTTATTTTACACCTTACTGATTGAAATAAATTGATTTTGATTTTTTGGTCAATATCGAGCTATAATAGGAGTAAAACCCTGCAAACAAGAACTTACAAATATCTTAAGAGCCTTCGGACTTATTTTGCAAGAAGGACATCCAAAAAATTAAAAAAGAATTCCATTTGATGAAATTCTATCAACCCCAGGATTATTGTGTTCTTCATCCTAATTGCATAGGGGAACCTTGGAAGAGAGCCAATCACAAACTAGAAAAATTATAAGCACCCATAAGTACCATATTTTCAAGAACCTAGTCAGCTTGTTTTTCAAAAAAATTGATTTTTATTTGTGGGGTTTTACTGGAGTCAGTGTGTGCCTAATACAAAATAGCTTGCAAAATGAAATTTTATACTATAGGCCATAGGCGTTGTTTCTCGTACTACAATATGTGCTTTGGTGCACACACTAAAGATAAGGCTTGTCATCCAATCGAATTTAATCATCCAAAATTATCAAATTAGGTTCAGAAGTATCATAAAAACGAAAATGAAAATAAACATGCAAAAACAAACCTCTCGATAGCCAGGCCTATCACTTTCGTCCGCCGCCATCTTGACTGTCTGCTTCTTCTTTCGTTATCTTGGCTGCTGCTTGATCGAAAGTTCTGATGAATTTATGGATTTTGACAGTTTTTCTTCGATTCCTCGCTGTTTTTGTTTATTGTGTCCTGCAGCTTAGACAGGCATGGCATTTGAAGGATGCTGTGCTCGAATCAAACTCCATCAAACTTTATTTGTCGTTCTGTCTGAGATCATTGAAGCGGGGAAAGGCCCAAAGGCGCGAAATTCAATATTCTTATGTCAACTTCATCACAGGGAGCTGAGAGACTAAGAAAGAATAGAAGTGCTACCCCCCCCCCCAAAAAAAAACCCTCCCAAGCGAGGTATTGACTTTGAGCAAAAGAATTAAGACAAAAATTTCCTTTGCAAGAAAAAATTCGCGTAAATGAACCTGGTTGCAAAATTACTATTGATTCGTTATCACAAAAGAAGTCATTGTACCTTAGAGAATATGGAATTTTTGAAACAAGGCACAGTTTTCGTCCAATCTTTTTGGCTGAAACCCTCTATTTATTTGGAAATATCTAACCGTTTGCTTTTTGGAAATTTCAAGTATTTAGTCCAACCTAAAATTATTTAGTCCAACCAACAATGCAAGTCTACCTACACTCTTTTTTTTATAAGAATATCTAATTTTTTTCTGAGCCTCAATAGTATTAATTTTTTGCTATTTTGAGCCTCGGAATATTCTTAAATTATTCTTACGGCGGAAAACACGGATATAGCAATATATTGTTATTATTGTCATAAATGCCAAAAAAGCACACCTACAGTATTACAAATACGGTGGATAACAGAACTATATCCTTAGTAAAACAGAGCTCATCGACACTTGCATCAAAATTTAGGTGAGTGTATTTAAACCATTCCCGGTAAAAAGCACACCAATTCAGAAGTAAAGAAACACTCGATAAAATTTTTTTCCTTAAGATCTGAGCCTCGCAATATTCTTAAAATATTCTTAAATTTCACCGATTTTGAGGCTCATTATTCTTATAAAATTTATTCTTATAAAAAAAAAAGAGTGTACGTTATCATTCACGGTATGTGATTTTTGTGTGTCCTTTTTCAGCCTCGTTTCGAGTGTCTCCATGGTAAATACGTGACGCATTTGCTGAACAAAGCTCGTTACTGGTGTTTCACTAGTAAAGCTTTTGGTTACGTTACCTGATATACCCTGAAATCAGCAAGATGAAGGTGTTAAGAAGCTAGACCTATTGTTAGAAATCCTTGTTTTACCAGTTCTAGCACGTGGGTACAGGCCCCGAATGGCCTCAAAAAGATGGGCGAATGCTTTCCTAAAATCCTTGCTTTTGCTTTGGATAAAAGAAAAGCATTGTTATATGAAACAAATACAGACAATAGATATCAGTTTTTTAATCATCATTATAGTCTTATCTTTACAAAAGAGCGCTCCTACTCCCAAGAGGACAAACATAATTGCAAGTGGAACTCCCGAGGAACTAGAGGACATCTTTCAACACTCGGGGGAATATCCTTTATGTTCGGACTTGATTGTTCTCCGTTGATCTGATTGGTCAATACGACAGAAAGCTGGGTTTTCCCAAAGTAGATTTTGAAATTTTAGCTTGCGAAATTATTGACAGAGTATCATTGACATTTTCAGTGTTGAAATGGCATGAGTGCACATTATCGAGGATTACACCAAACGGGAAATCGTATTTTGAAATGTTTTCATGTTATTGCAAGGTATTAAGAAGGAGAAATCATTTATTGTTTGCTGTCTGAAAATCGTGGCGAAATCTTATTGATCAGAGTTATTTGTCTTGTTTGCTTGTTGTCTAATCCAATTAAGACTTGGTTTTCACTAAATTTACTTTTCGAGTTATGGTTCCAGAAGTTGGTGGAAATGAGAGATTAGAAACTCACGACACAGAAGAGGCCTGTAGATGCCTTTTAGAAGACAAGGAGAAGAAAATACAATCGAAAAAGTCTTTTCTTTCAAGATTTACTCATAACTTTAGGTTTTTGAAAAGCTGGTTTTGGAGTTTGTCATCAGCTTATTCTATGCCTGTAGAAGAGAATCTGATAAAGACAGATGGTGCAGGGAGATGTGACCAGTGTTTATCTAATAATCAAAGTTGCAAATCGCTGCCTGATTTTAGAGATGTCGAGAAAAATATTTATCTGAGAAGGAATTCGTCAGGTAAGTGTGAAAATACAACTTTCCCTCCTCACATATTTTTTCTTAAAATATTATTGTTTATCTGTTTGACTTTAATTAGTTACTGCCATGCCTTGTGAATAGGTAGTTCCGTAGTTGAGGCTAACCTGAGACTAGTAGCAACTATTCACTTAGTACATGGTAGATGGCATTTGGACCTGGTTCTTCCAATAAACTAAAATTTGTTTTGTTCTTTTTTTCCTTTCCTCCATTTCTCCAAATTTTGTTTTTTGGTGTTCTGTTAGCAGCCTAGCCTGTTAAGTTAGTGCGATTTTACAATTAAATTAACAAATTAATTAGGTAGGCCAAGGGTGTTTTTGCAATTTATTGAATCAAATTACCAATAAGTAATTTGTATCCCGGAATAACATACCTAGAAATTTAAAAGGTTTTTCTAGCAATCTTATAAAACTCATGTTCTTGTTCAGGCTTATCGAAATGTTGCTAATATTGTGTGATTGTTTTCCAGACATTCCGCCCCACCTGCGTTCCGCCCCACGTACGTTCCGCCCCACCCTATCTAGTCATTCCGCCCCTCCACATAAGTCATCCCGCCCCACATAATGTTTTTGTTACATTTGGTCGTATATACATTTCTACTGGGATATTTTTTCATCTACTGTCGTATTCGTAGCAAATTTTCTACAAAAACATTTTACTTAGTTAGGCTATTTAGGCCATTCCAAATTGACAAACAAATTGACAAACGGATACAGAGTACATAGGTTTCAAGGATCCAGTATTGAACTTTCTTAAATATTTGAGAAGTTGAGCACTACTTTTTATAAATCACTTTCTTATTAACAAAAATAACGTGTAGAGACAACAAAATCTATCGTGAAACTGGCTTTAATTGAAAACAAGGTTTTATTATACAATGATGAAATATAATATCGAAATAAAGGTATATATGCTGTAACAATGAGGAACAAGAAATTTTATTATACTAAATATTATCAGGAATACAATGTACAACAATGAGATATAATTAAAAAGATCAAAGTAATTCTATATTTATATACGTTATATGTTTAAAAAAAGGATTAAAGAAATAGGCAGTTATTCATTTGGTCCATTTAAATAACTAACAGCTTTTAAAAGTGAAAAAGTGCTAATTTCATCTTTATATACTGACCATGTGTCTGGTGACCATTTGCTGCTCTGAATCCAGGTATCTCTCACATATTGCACCAGACCAGCAAATGCAGCAGTTGATCTCCGTTCAAGGTGCTCGAATGCTGGAATGATGTGTTCTGATGGTAGAAATGGAAGTGCCATGATGGCTCTGATGTAATCATGGGCTGCTGGTGTGTCCTTGTATGTCGTTGCAAGCCCAAGATTTTGCACTTTTCTCCAAATTGCTTGGGTCCAATGGAAAGAGCAGCCTTGAATGTTGCTTGTCAGGACTTTTCTGCAAGCTTTCCAGGCAGCAGCTTCGAAATCTAAGACTGCCTTCTCCATTGACGTCTCGCCATTCATTAATTCCAGGATTGCTCTTAGCACTGCAATGTAATCTTTTGTCTTCCGTCTAGACATTAATACCATCACCAAAGGCGTCTGTTTGATGTTACCATTCTCCCCTTTCAAAAATGCGTGGATCGAGAACAGTTGGGTGAACGGCTCCTTCACAATTTTGAAAGTGCCGTCCATATACCAAGTTTTGGCGTTTTTTAGAAGACACAGCTGGTCACTTGTGGCAAAAACAAGATGTCTTGCTCCATTCAGTTTAACATCTGCACGCAAGAAGTCTGCGGGGATATGGTCAGTGTTGAGAGTAAAGTCAATATCAGTTGGCTCTTTCGGTCGCATCTTTTGTCTGTGGCGATTTGCTTGCCTGACCAAACTGGAAATTGAAGACTGACTGCAAGCTGGTTGGGACTGAACCTCGGTAGAATAGTTATTGATGACACTCTCAACGATATTTGAGGCTGATTTGAACACATTAGCAGCGGCCTTCTCCTTGATTGCAGCTGTTATCTTGGTAGCTGTGCCAATGCCAGGCTTCGCAGGATGACAATGTGCTTGTGGTCCTCGGCGGAATGTCTGCCCATCTTGTTGCATCGATGCTCCGCAGGACAGGGCTTTGCTTCTCACACTACATCTCCAGGCCTTCTTTCCACTTGCCCAAGCCCGTCATTCTATCTGCAACAGGTTCCGTGACGTCGAACTCTTCTTCGTCCTCCGTACCCGCAGAGAGGGGAAAGGATGTATCCATATTTTCGATCTCATTCTGAAAGAAGAAATCGAAATTTTTTCATTAGTCTTTTCATAGAAAAAATGAATATTAGTGTGTATAATACGGAAAAAAATTTAAATCAAGAGCTATTCTGATACATACCTTGCATTTGCAGCATCTAAACTCGATATCTTTTTCCTCACGGCACATTTCTCTATATTCTTGTCTCATAAGGGGTGGTAACGTGACGTTACATATAGGTGATGTTACATATAGGTGGTCATAGAAATACTACGGGTGTTGATTGTTTCTTTTATTTAATACCGCGAATGGCTCTGTATTATCTGGATGGGCCTAAAGGGACTTATTTAACAATGCATTTTTCCAGCTTATTTCTTAAGGTGGGAGACAGAGAGAGAAATCTTTTTTTGGATTGCCTTGCCTTGCCTTGAAAAGTTCATGCGTTCATGAGATTCTTGTAGAGCGTTTATTTTCATTTGAGATTTAAAGAGACTTTCCAAGGCTTTCTTATCTAGTGGATTTTACACCCATTTTTTTATAAGAAACATTTTAAAAACCTTTTGTACCATAATTGGGAAGCTAAGAAAAGTCTGGTACAAGAATTAAGCACAGTAGCTTAGAACTAACTTAACTTAGAAAAATGAGTGTAGTGGTTTTCATTCAACCATTTCTAATAAACACTCTTTGCCCGGGAGAACTCCTTCTAATATACATTCAATTTTTTATAAGAAACTATGCTAAATCTTCGTACCAGAGTCCAGAGTTTCCTAGCCTTCAACCCAATTATGATACGAAAAGTTTCTCAGCAAGTTTCTTAACCACAAGAGATATTTTCCTTAACTTTGTGTCGTTATGAAGAATTCGAGGTAAAATCTCACCCCATCCCAATTAATTGGAGAAAAAGTAGCTGATGAGATGATATACGCTACAATCCTGTGTCAATGAAGAAAAAAATTAAAAACAAATGAATGGAGCTGGTAGTAGTTTTTTTTTCACAAAACATTGGAACCAGGGAGTTCAAAATCAAATGAGCCCACTTTCCTTTTGTTCAGCCCCTTTCTTTAGAATCTGGTAAATAAGGTGGCTTTCTGAGCAAAATCAATAATGCTGTTTGTTCATCATAAGCTTCAGAATGAAATTCTCTTGGAAAAATTAATCACTTAGAGCTGTTGATATATTTGGTTAATATCTGGGGCTATTTTTTTTTTATATGCAGGTTTCTAGGCCGAGATGGCCCTTAACCGCATACTAACAATGGCGGTAATACAATTTTTTCTAAAATATATACAAAAAGCGAATAATAACATTTTAAACAATTGAATACAAAAAAGCTATATAGTTAAAATCATGACACAATATCAGTGATTTGAGTATCGTTTGGATTATTAATGAAAGATTGTCTCCTTGATAAAATGAAACTTTACAAAAAATTTCCAAAGTTATAGTTACAGATTTGTCCTCCTGACTCATAAGCCATACAAATAAGTCTTTGGGAACCAGAAATTTTAGAGATGGGACTTTTTGATAAATGCATGTCAACATTTTGTTTCGATCTTCTATGTACAAAGGACAAGATGTCAAGAAGTGGATTTCATCTTCAACCAAAAGTGTACCAGATTGTTTGCAGTAAAGACAAAAACGTTCATTTCTAGGTGTTTTATTTTTGTGATACCTGCCTGTCTCTATTTGAAGATTGTTGGCACTTAAACGGAGTTTTGCCAATGTGCTTGAATTTTGAAATCTGATATTATGTCAAGATAGAACTCACTTCCAAGGTTTAGGCTCTGCCCAATTGATTTAGCTTTGAATTCATTTCCTAAATACATATATAGTAAACTTAAAACTTAACATTTTTGAAGATTCACCCAATCACCTGAGATACAAGATGATATATAATTTTGATTTTAGGTAAGTAATGTTTTCTTTTTGCGCTGTTATGTTCAAGACATTACCTGATTTATTCAACTGCCTAGCTATTGTGATGCAAATTTTCGATCGTTGGAATGTCATCATTTAGGGGGCATGATCCCCCAGCCCCCCGTTGAATCCGTGCCTGGTTGGTAAGTTGGTGAGTTGGGAAAACTATGACACTATCAAATTGGCTTCTTTTGAACATTATAGACACGAGTCTCACTTAGGGCACTATTTCGGACGATAGTTTAGATTTTATGAGCTAAACATGAAACTGACGAATAAGTCTAGTCAAAACGCTCATAGCATCTATAAACTTTAGACACTGATAAAGTCGTTATACAGGCCCCAAGATAGTAATATTTTGAACTTAAACTAATTTTTGGGTAGTTTTTATATACGATTCTTGCATCAAAAGTTTAGAAAGATCTACATGTTTTTTTAATAAGAAAGTAGTCTATAAGAGAGTAGTGTACAACGTCTCAATAATGTAAGAAAGCTCAATACTGGATTTTTAAAATATTAACACTTAAAACAATTCTAAAATTATCTTATGTGAAATTTTTTACAATTCTTGTTCAAATACACGCTTTTTTTCTTATAAGGAACCGTTTATAAGGAACCTAGAACTAGAACTTCTTGTAAAAGTACAATGGATTCTTTTGTTCTATTGTTTCCTGTAACAATTGAGAACAATCAAAAATTTAAGGCACTTTAGGTAGGTTCCTTGTAAAATAAAAAGCATTTCATTTAAAATTCAAATATTTAGTACAAAAATGAAAAATTTCTAAGAAATTTACAAGAAAGTTTTGTACTGAAAACATGAAATATCTAAGAAAGTTTCAATACTGGGCCAAAAAAGATTTCTTATCAAAAACCTCTATTCCGAGTTATCTAACAACAAATTTCCGTTTCATGGCACCGTTTAGAGAAAATATGCTAGCTATGAACATCAATAGGTTTTAAAATAAGTAAATCTTGAAAGATAAGGCCAACGAAAAAATAAGATTTCTTTGCCCTGTCTCCCACCTTAAGAAATAACCTGGAAAAATTTATTGTTAAATCAGTCCCTTTAGGCCCATTCAGATAATGCGCAGAGATTCGCGCTATTAAACAAAAGAGACAATCAACACCCGCGGTATTTCTATGACCACCTATATGTAACATCACCTATATGTAACATCACCTATATGTAACGTCACGTTACCACCCCCGCTCTCTTGTCTGGAGATTCCAGTCTCGCAGGTCCTGTGTTGCCAGCTCTTACATGAATCGCATTCAATGGCCTCTTGTCTTGCCCTCACTTCGTTATTGCAAAATGCACATAATGAAGCCATGATAAGTTCTCTTTCGTAGTGTTCTTGTTCGTCTTCGTTGTCGTTGTCGTGATAGTAATCGAAAATGATTAGTGATCAGTAACAAGAGTTGGATCGAAATTCATGATCCCTTGTTTCCATCAGCCAATAGCAATTCGAATAAGTAAAGCTATTAGAATCTATTTATATCCTATTGTACACAGATTTAACGAGGGTGCTAGCTAGTACACCCCCAAGCGCCCCTCATATTCTATTGTCATTGTTTACCCATTCACGGAGGCTTCGTCCCAAGAGCGTTGAGGAGGTGACTCATCTCAAATTGAGAATCTTGCTTTGTTCTATTGTTTACTATTGAGATCTGTTTGTGAAGGCTTGGATCAGATTACTGGTGAACAGATTATTATAATGTTTGATATTACATTATATAAACATTTGAAAACACTGCAAAACGAAGTTAACTATGGGGCTTTTTGAACATAAACGTATTTTGCAGTTTTTATCTCCCACCTTTAAGAGCGAAAATTCTGTCAAATCAACGTGATCGTATCATGGCTTACAGTTGAATAGTGTGCGTTTAATAGCATGATATTGGAATTTAGTATTTATGAAACGATTCAAATTAAATGATATTGTCGAAAAGTCGACAAAACGGCAAAATGAAGTTTACTATGGGTGTACAACAAACTCAAACGTACATCATGAAAATCTCTCTCAAATTCAACTCAACCTGAAAATTCATTTTACATGCCTTTATAATGACAAGCAAGGAAATTCTAAAATACTCTAACCAATCACAAGTAAGTTTAACTATATTCGGACCAATGAAAACACAGAATTAAAATACGTAGGTTAACACGAATGCAATAGCGAAGTTTCTAGAACGTTAATGACTAATGTTTCTGACTAATACCTTATTGCTTAATTTCCTAACTCGGCATCAAAACGAGGTTTTTACGTAAATCACAGTTTCTTAAGGATAAAATAACACGTGTTCAAACAAACATTAAAGCACGGACAAAATAGAGGAATGCCACTGATAGCGCGTGTGGAGATTCCCCAACAATGGGGCTTTTTGAACATAAACGTATTTTGCAGTTTTTATCTCCCACCTTTAAGAGCGAAGATTCTGTCAAATCAGCATGGTTGCCAATCACCATCCAAAAGTAGGATTCATCAATGGGAACGGGACAAAGTTCGTAGAAATTCGTAGAAATTCGTTGCCAAGAGGTAAAAATCTCGTTCAGGTGATGAATGACGTCATCGGAAAACAACAAAATATATCTCGGGATTTTTTGAGCAAATTTATTGCATTCTGGGATTTTTCAGGGTTTGATGTGGGATTTTTATAGAATTCAATCTGGCAACCCTGCAAATCAACGTGATCGTATCATGGCTTACTGGATTACAGTTGAATAGTGTGCGTTTAATAGCATGATATTGGAATTTAACATTCGAATAAATTACTGCTCCTCGTAGTGCTTTGAGATCATTGTAAATAGCTTTTTGGGTCATTCAATTCCTCCAATTTCATAGCGCAGCGCATCGAAATTCAACTAGGTTAGGCCCCTGACTCCACTTTTCATAATGGATTATCGAAATCAATTTCTTCGACTACATAATGTCGTCAAACTACACTAATACACTAATTACTTGATATGGAACTCTGAAAAGTATCAGTTATATACATACTCTAGTTGTAGGCACTTATGAAGACATGACGGTGGGGCGGGATGACTTACGTGGAGGGGCGGAATGACTTTGGTAGGGCGGAACGTACGTGGGGCGGAACGCAGGTGGGGCGGAAGATCCGGCAACCGTGTGATTCTAGAGGACAAGTTGAGCTCGAGCTCGAGCCAAAGCTTAGGCCGAGCAAAGACGAGAAAAAACATGCATAAATTGTAGGTTCATCTGTTTGTAAATGTAATCCAGATAATCCAAGGAATATGCCTAGTACAGGCAGATATTTGCATCGGTTGCCATTTATCTATATGCGTTTGTTTTTATAGGTGTAGGAAATCAAATTTAGACCCACTTGCAGAACTGCACGATTTTTTATAAGGAAGTTGCTTTGAGTAGGCTACTAGGCTACATGTAGCATGCACATTGATTGACTTTTGTGCCTATTTTACTTATTGGACTCTTAAAGAACAACAGGAAACACCAAGCTGATATCAGTTTTGGAAAAAGTGTACTTATCTTCCCTCGATGTACTGAGGACACAGTGGTTGCGCGCACATGTAACATTTCTTATCACGAAACCATTTACGTCATCAAAAGCCAAAATGACTCACTTTGTTGTCAACAAGCTATAGCGTTAACAATAAATAAATCGGGAAAGAAATGAAGCATTGACTTATCTTTTAGAATTGTATTTCGGATAAAGACCTTATCAATTCACGTTGTCCTATCTAATTCACTTCCTATTTTATTCTTTTCCTATAAATCTGATTACACTCCTTTTTTATTAGAAGCAGTAAATAAGTTTGAAACTGACTGTTCTTAAATATTCCTCTATTTTCAAGCTGATATTTTCTTGTGTTACTTCTGTAACGGTTTGGAAGCCTGTTTTTGCTACCAGTTGTGTTAATTGTTGCAAAAATTTTACTCTCTTGATCATCTGATACAATCCGTAAATCCACTTGTTTCGTAATTATTTGCCAGTCTCAGGGTTATTTCGTAAAATTCTTATATTGAGCTAAAAATGGTCAGTCTCGGTGTGTTCTTAAATTGCTTCAAAATTCTGGCAAAAATTGAGTTCTGTGTTCTTATAAAATTTTTCTTATAAATAAGAGTGTAATGCTCTATTTTCATTTCCACGTCCACTCGAATACAACCAGAAGATCTGAAAGGGGGAGTTTCTGAAGAACTTTCACCACTCACTACACATATTTTTTATAAGTAATTTCAGCTCGAGCTCAGTGTACTAAAAATTGCTTACTTAGAGGGCAAATTAGAGTACTCAAAATTGCTTAGCAATTGCTTATCATTTTTCACTTGAAAAGTTGTTTCTTAGAATACTATCTCACAAGTTGTTGTACAACAAATGTACAGTAGATTGTATCTTGGATACAAAAGTGTATCGGGTACTAATATCCTTTGTAACCTATTTCTCTATAGTTGCTGCAAGATTTTCATTGCTATAATTTGATCAGAACTGATATTTTCAAATTTCTTAGCATTCCTCTATCCAGTACTGGAATTGCTTACGTTTTTGTCTTGTCGAATACTGACTTGCGAGGTTATGATGGATATTAGTACCACGGCACAGTTTTGAATGCAAGATAACATGAGATTTGTTGTAGAAAAACTTGTGAGATAGTATTCTAAGAAACAACTCTTCATGTTTAAAAAGCTTAGCAATTGCTAAGCAATTTTGAGTACTCAAATTTGCCCTCTAAGTAAGCAATTTTTAGTACTGAGCTCGAGCTGAAATTACTTACAAAAAAATGCGTATACATGATTTTTTATAAGTATCTTGAAATTTTAAGTCACTACTTAAAGTTTCTCAGGAGTCTCTTCATTTCATAGATGGGTTTATATCATCTAAATTTCAAATATTTATTGCCTGAAAAGAAACTTTGTCTGCCTATTTTAAAGAAATGAGTAGGTACCTTGTTTCTAGCCTGCGTACAGACTTAATGGGAACTGGGGAGGAGGATGAGAGAAAGTGACAACGATAAAATTCATCATTCTCGCTTTCTCTCCTCCCATTACGTCTGTACGCAGGCTAACCTGTTTCGTGATGTTTAGAAATTGGAAATATCAAAATTGTAATTGAGCAATCTAAATGTGCAACTGAAATTTGAGATAATTCTATTTTTAACAACGCTATAGAGTATCTTTCGAGTTTCGTTCACAGCATGATACCTTCTTGAGTCACGAAACTCGTATCAAATTACGCCCTCGTAAAATGATTCCCCCTTGGGGCCCTGACCCAAAATTCTGGGCACACAGTTTCAATAGCTTTCCTAGTGGTGGAGCCAGAATGTTGTATGCAGGTAATATTTGCTAAAATTCTTTCGTTGTTGTGAATAATGTACATGATAATTGATATGTTTAATGTAGATTTTTTATAAGAACAATTTCATAGAGTAATAACACGAATCTCAAATTTTGGCAAAATCTAAGAACAAGCTAAGAAGAAACGGAGGCTGAACATTTTTAGCTCAATATAGCAATTTAAAGAAATAACCAAAAGACTGAGAAAAAATCACAAAACAGCAGATTGACAGCACACAGATGGTCAAGAGAGTCAAAATGTGCAACAGTTAACACGACTGATAGCAAAAGCAGGCTTCCAAAGAATTATGAAAGTGAGAACAATTTAAAAACAATTAAGGATGAAAATAGAGAAATGTTTAAGAACAGCCAGCTTCAAAAAAATTTTACTTGTTCTTGTAGCAAATAATGTATTAAATGAAGTAAATGATGTAGATAAAGCTGGCAACAGCTGTATATATGAAATTAATATGGAGTTCTTGGCCTAATATTTCGTCAAATTTTTAGAGCAATCTTAGAACAAGCTAAGGCTGGCCATTACCATCTCAGGATAGTACAAGGCCTGTAAAATCAGTTACAAAAGTAACACACGACATAGCAAAACCAGGCTTTATAAAGAATAATGAAAGTAAAAATAATTGAAAGATATTTGAGGAATTGCCTGAAAATTGAAGGATATTTGAGAATAACAAGCCTCTGAACAGTGGTTGTGCTGTGTAGGCTTATTCCCTGAATTCAGCCCAATTCAGCGTATTGCTTTCTGACAAACAAACAAACAGGGGCAAGGGTTGCTTGGGAGCTAGAATGTGGTAGGAGGAATTCAACGAAGGTTTTTCACGATATCAAAGCACAGCTTGGGCACCAGACCTCTCTAAAAAGAGAGTGGTACCCAAGGTAACAAAAGCATTGACTTCTTTGCTTTGTTGCTGGCTATAATATCTCTGACCCCTGTGGCATTCTGTGAAATGCGAAACTTGAGCCTTCTAGATACGTCTATTTGGTTTTATAATGGGGCTTTGGAATAAAACTCCATTACAATTAATCTTTGCTTCGATATCTTAACCTTCGATTCAGACGTGAATCGAGACACTAAAAGAAGCGAAAAATATCCAATCCCAAAACTTATATGGACATGGTTCGATGGTAGACAATGGAAAAGTCAAGTTGCGAAAGTCAAGTTGAAAAACCTGATGCAAATGTTAGTAGGGTCTACGTAGGGTCCTGTGTTTTACAATCTATTTTCAGTTTTACAACAGGGTCTTGAAACCATGGCTGCTTTCACAATCCGCAAAACTTCCTATTGCTATTCTTTACAGGCACTTTAAACGCACTAGTGAATGATTTGTGCAGTTTTGTCCTAACCTTAACAGTAACAAAATACTGTAGCCCACAGCCAAAAAGCCCATAGCTTAAAGCAGAAGAGCAAAATAATCTTTATCCCTAACCTGACTTGTTGTGGTTTTAGATTTTAAATTTACATGCTTTTTTGTAAGACTAAAATTCTTCAGATTTGACCAATGAAAGTTCCGTGATTTTATTACAAGGCTTTTTAATTTACACAAGGCTCTATATTAACTGAAAATTTTTTAGAAATATTCTAGGTTTAGTTTTAGAAATTATTTTATACGGAACTCGTTATATTTATTGCTATTGAGCTGGTCACAAAGTTTAGAGAGGGCCACTTTATCACTAAATAATAATTGCTCAAAAGACTTGTAGTAATGTTTTCATTTCTTTTTCAGCAGTCACTTGCACCTTTACAAACGAAAGTGTTTCTACAGAGTCATTATATGGAACATTTCTGAACTTTTCGGACTTGGAGCCCCAAGACAACATTCTCATACAAATACAAGAAGTAGTTGCAACCAGCCCATACTACTCAAGGCTGATAATCAATGAAATGGTTGCCCTCAGGATCTCGCGGGACATCATCGAGCTTGCCGAACACGAGCCTTGTGGGCTAAAAGGCTGCAAGGTTATCCTATACGTAGAAGACTGCGGAGAAAAGATTTTGCTTGGAGAATTCAACCCCAAAGAGGAAGGATTTATTTGCACGTTTGAAGTGAACATCGTGTTGAACATCAGAAGGAGGCTGCTGACGTCATTTATCCCGTTCTATGCCTGCATGCCTCGAACAAGTTATGTTAGTGACAAGTACGAAATATCAAAAGATAAACTTTATACCTGTTCAAATTCCCGGCCAAGCACTCCTGTGCATTGGCAAATTTAGAATCGAATTTGACGAAACTAGATATTTTACAATTTTTATTTATTTGCTTCTGGATATTTTATAGTTTTTTGCAGGCTACTGCTTTTTCTAATTTAAGAGTTGAGGGGATATTAGACTATTATACTAATAAAATGTTATATTCCAGCTCCATTTTAAGCTTTTTCTATATTTAAATTCATATTTAGACGTTTTCAATTAAGGCCTTCTTTGACCCTTCTTTCCCATGCTGCAGCAGGTATGACTAGGAGGATGCAAATACAAATTCTTGTATTACCTGAGAGCAAAAGCCACTCTCCTTTATTGGAGGCTGTGTTTTAGAGAAGTTTCTTATATACTTTGAATGTAGCCCTACTTTGGCTTCATGCAGTTTTATCGAACAATAAGTAGGATATCCGAAAAGCTGCTTGGAAATGAAATGTCTAAATTGATTAGGATTGCGAGAAAAAATGGAAATATGGCGAAAAATAATGATAGCTACTTTAGCTCTTCACTCATAGGAGTAGTATTTCAGAAAGTCAACTAAAATGAAACCTAACGAATGAACCAATTCACAATCAAGTCTACTATCTTTGATTAATCCAATTTTACCATCTTTCACCAATGCAAGTCTACCATCTTTGACCAATGCAAGTTTACCATCTTTGACCAATGCAAGTCTACCATCTTTGATTAATGCAAGTTTACCATCTTAGATAAATGCAATTCTCCCCTCGGGTATCTCTTCATGATTGCGTTGTCTTAAAATTTGCGAGTGAGACAAACGATCAACTTAAATGTGGGACGATTTGTTATTTCATTTCAGTTCTTTATCTTTAACTATAGTTATGTTCTGACGTACTACTTCGTTTTTCTTATCAGTGTCAGACGAAAAAGACTTTGGTAGTTATTATGTTTCGCTCTATTTCCAATTTTCCTCAATGTCCTACACTCCTGTCTCGATCGAAGATATTACCAAATTACTTATTATAAATTATTGTTTAAGTAGAAGAACGAACTGGATTTTTTATTAGTTATTCGTATTATTTTATAAAATGCACACAAAAATTTATTAACAATGATAATTTTGCTAACATTAAAGTTTTTAGATCTTCAAGTTGATATTGTAGAGAAATTGTTTTATTTTATTTGGAAAACTAGTTATTAATGAAAAATTAGTCTTGTTTTGTTGTCTCTTCTTTAGAAGGATTTCCAGCCCGTGAAGAACCCTACTATAAATCAAATAAACGTGATATGCCTCGTTCTTTTTACCCCTCGAAAAACAATAAAGAAATAGCCCCTTTAGGCCCATTCATTCCCGCCAAAAGTAGTTGGAACACCCTTGTTTTTCTTACCAAATAACTACTTTTTGTAGGCTTTTCTAGCATTTTATCTCGACAATTAAACCCCCTTGCCCCTCAAAAAATGGTGTTTTCAAAAGGAACTGTATGAGACCATACTAAACCCTAGCTGAATGGTATTGGGCTAGTTTTTGTTATCAGAAAAAATATTGCAAGGGGGTAGGGGAGGGGACAAAATGAACTGTAAAAATCATGCAAGTTTCCTGAGACTTAATTCCATCAAATACCACCAATCCGTGGCATGAGGTAAGATAGAAAATTCTGCTTAAAACGAAAAGTATTCGAGATCATACCTTCTAATAATCATTGTTGGCGAAGGTAGATTTTGTATTGTTCACTGCTTCCCTCCATGGTACTGAATATCCTCAACAGTACTGATTGTATCCCCCACGACCGTATTGGATGGCATCCACCAAAGTACTGATGATATCCTCGTGCAATACTGCACATTCTCCAAAGTATTGAACATCCTCCCAGCACTGAATCCACAGTATTGAACATCCTCCACAGTATTGAACATCCTCCGCAATACAGAACAACCTCCACAGTACTCAACAATTCTCCACAGTACTGATGGTATCTCCCACAGTACTGAATATCCTCTACAGTACTGAATATCCCCAACAGTACTGACCATTCTTCACTGTACTGATGGTATCCCCCACAGTACTGAGTATCCTCCACAGTACTGCTGGTATCCTCTATATTGTAATACAGAAGTTCCCTATTATGTGAATCTTCACAATGAAATATTGTAGTTTGCGACGAAGAGAGACAAAATCATACTTCGTATTTAATCTTATGAATCAACCTACATTAACAACTGCGATAAAAAATGATTACAAACAGTTACCCAGAGAACAAAGAAAACTAATCAATTATAAGATAAAAAGATAAAGATTGGCAGGATAATTACTCGGTGGAAACATGCTACAGTTTTCATACAAGTCCTTTTTATATTTCTACTTCTTGTCCATGAAATACCAGAATTGCAAATAATCATTATTTACATACCATGAAAAGATACCTTCCTGAGGCATCTAAAATGAACTGGAACATTAAATAACTACACAAGAGAAAAGCAATGTTATGCATTCTTTCTTTTATAAGAACGGATATATTTATTTGGAGCTGGCTGTTCTTAAATATTCTTCCATTTTCAGGTTGAAATGTTTAACAATTGTTTTTACTATATATCGACTTGCAAGCCTGCTCTTGCTATCAGTTGTGTTAATTGGTTCAAATTTTGATTCTATTTACCCTCTGACTTCTCATGGTTATTTCGTATAATTCTTATATTGACCTTGAAATGGTCAGCCTCGGTTTGTTCTTAAATTGTTCTTAAGATTTGGCCAAATCTGAGGCTCGTTTTCTTATAAATTGTTCTTATAAAAAAAGAGTATATATCAGAAACATGGGCACATCAAAGGGGGTTGGCAAAGATTGTATTTTACTTTTTATGATTATGATTCGAACCTAAAGACAACACTAAGGGGCTTATCAAGAAAACTCAATTGGATCACATAATGTATACAGTAATGGTAGAATAGAAGTGGCACATAAAGGGTTAAGTGGCAATGCCCCTCGATATTTTGCCATAAAATTGCCTTTGATGTGTAAGGAAGCCTTTATGAGGCTAATTTTGGTGGAGCAAATTTCCATCAAAGCCATGCAACCAGTTTTTAGATGACAGTGAAATTTTTAAAGAGTCACAGAGAAATCATTATTTTATGTGGAAATTGTTCCCCTCGTCAGAAAACTCTGTCGATTCAATATCTAGTTTTGTGTCGCACAATTGAAAAAATACAATATAGGTCCAGTATTCGAAATGTTTCCATACTTAATGAAGGCAAGTGTATTTCGTTCTTGAAATGGCTGAGGATGGCTTTCTCTTCGAAATGAAGAGTTTTGGGTGATTAGCCTCACAAAAATATGATAGACTCGTTCTCTGGTCAGAAGGCATAGATGAGGCAAAAAAACAACCCTTGCAAACACTCTTGATGAAGTGATTATGTCTATCAGCAATACAAGGGATAGAATTCTCCAGATACCCAAATCAGATAATGCATGAAGAATGTCTTTAAAATGTGTTTAAATGTGAAATCCCTTACCATGTCCTTTTGGCAAGAGAACGAGTTTGCCATATTTTTGTGAGACTTGCCAGCCCAAACTCGTCCTTTCAAAGTGTCCTGAGCAATTTCAAAGATTGAAATATGGCAAAATATCAAGACCCAATTGACCCATCATGTGCCATATCAATTCTGTTATTCTTATATACCTCTAGTGATCTAGGGTCTGGGTGTGAAAAATTGGGAAAATGGGATTTGCCTTCCTATCAACTGGGAAAAGGGAAACAAACTTTTTGGGATTGGGATTTTGGAATAAAAAGTAAATTGGGATTGTTATACACGCCAATATTGGGAATTTCTTTATTTGCAAAGAGGATTAGGATTTTTTATCATTAGTGCTGGGAACTGGGATAGGTACCCCCTTCAGGACCCTCAATTCGGTGCTGCGAATAAGCCCTTTTAGGTAATATTCAGGTTAAGACCAGACAGTCTTTTCTCTGATATTTAGACGGGTCTATAAAATCTACTAGAATAACCTAGTCATTAAAATCCTACTTTAAACTACACATATGCCTATCTATATACAAGGTAAACATGGACATAGAGTTGGAATAGATGTTGTTTGCACATACGAGTGCCTTTCAACTAAGTCGTATTAGTTGCTGCAACTCAGTGTGCTTGAATACTTCAACAAGACTTGTGGCAGAACACCATGTCTCTTTTATACCCTTCTGTCTCTTTCCGTGCACCATCAATTTGGTCCACTTAAAATGAAGGCACTCGTAGAGCTACCCTGATTCAAAAATGTCACCTGAAAGGATATTTTATGTCTCGACAGAACTGCCTGCAGCATCGGCTCCTCTTGGCGGGTGGTCCAGTTTGCATTGTTCTAAAACTTGGATGGCTCTCTTTATTATTTGGGAGCTTGACGAGTTATTTTGGGTGGTCTGTGAAAGAAATAAAGACTATTTTCAAAAAAGGTCCAATATCGAAATTTGTGGAAGATCTTACAACTCACTCACTTATTCTTAGACATCCGCTGAGGTCGTTGGATCACCTGTCAAGAATAAGCTTTCCTCTTTATGATCGGGGCCTGTACTGCTCTTTGAGTGAGTAACGACAGTTTAGATCTGTCAGTCTATTCGCAAATGTTATCCTTCCGTCTTTTACATTGCCTTTCCGTTTTCAGCAGCTTCTGACAGCTCCTTTCTTGGTCGGGACACACGTTCATATCAACTTCATTTCTGTTTCTTTACATTATCAAGAAGGTCATCATGGGGCGAATTGCCAGCTGTTCTCTGGTTCAGATTTCTTTATTGTCACTTGATCTGTGGCTCCAATCAGCTTTCTGTGAAGTCTCAAATCTGCTTCAAGGACTCTGTTTGCAAGTCTACATTGAGTTGCCAACTTACAAGTGCATATAAGACGACGGAGAGTGCAAATATACAGCGCAAACGGCGCAACAGATGGACAGCTATGGACGATGCAAAGGTGTACAAATATGTACAAAGAAGTGCAAATATGTAAGAAGTACAAGATTGTAAGAAAAGTTACTGAAGAACATTTCATATTGAAATGCCTTTAAGCATGGTTTTTCCTGCCTTCTCTCTTAATAATTATAAACTTAGGTAAATTAGGTCTCGCATTAGTAAGATGTAAAATGAAAGACAATGCAACAGCACGAGGGAAAAGGGCAGCAAGTGGTGAGTGATAGACAGGACAACAGATATACAGCGATGGAAAATGTAAAAATGCACAGAGATGCACAGTGCAACAGTGCCAGTGGACAACGCAAATGATGGACAATGTACAAAGATTAACACATATGTACAAAGATGTAAGATGTGCAAGATGGAAAGCGCAACAGAAGGACAGCGATGGACAATGCAAAGAAGATGAAAAATAAGTAAGATGTACAATTATGGTATACAATATGGAAAGTGCAATAGTTTAAGTGGGGCAATGTTCGGAGATGTCCAAAGAAGTTCAAAGATGTAAGATGTGCAAAGGTTGTCATTGAAACAGTGAAAGTGCATCAGTTGTATCTCAGAGGGCAGAAGCAAGATGGCTTTTCACAGCCAGTCATTATCATCAATATTGGAATTCTAAATTTGTGGGTTTAGACCTGCCTTTTAGCTCAAAGTTGTATAAACACAAAATTGCCCATCACGTAAGACTTTCTTAGCTTAATTCAGGTAGGGAATTAGCCTTGTTGGCAAAAAAGAGAAATGGCTTTTAACTGTATGTAATATTTTTCAGATAGTTTATTTAGACTTAATTGTGTTTGATTTCCAGTAGGATTTAATAATTAGTAATCTTACTTTCATACTAAATGCCCCAGCAAAGAAATTAATATGATAAGATAATAATGATAGGCCTTAAGATAAGGAAAAATAAATTAGAATTTCTGTAATATGAAAAGGAAATTCGCATGAAACAAAAAGTGAACTAAAAATAGAAAAATACTCACCGCCATGTTCATAAAGGCGAGAAACTTGTCGAGAGTATGCTTCATGATGCCAAAATCACCATTGGCCAATTTTTCATGAATCGCGATTTGATTTTCCTTTGAAGAAACAAAAATTGAATTTCATAAACATCTTATTTCACAAGAACAATTTTATAAGAACACGAGCTTCAAAGTCTGCCAAATATGAAGAGCAAGCTAAAACAAGTTAAAGCTTGCTATTTATACTCAATGTATTAAGAATTATTTTTACTCAATATTATAAGAGTTAAGCATGAGACTAGGAAACAGATATAAAACAAGCAAATTGGGGCCTACTGGTTATTTCAGATGGGCCCGGAAAATAGCAATTTCCAACAATTTACACAACTGGTACCGAAAACAGGCTTATAAATCATTATATAGAAGAATATCTAAGAACAGCTAGCTTCAAATCAAATTTATTAGGTCTTATAAAAAGATGAGTGTACAACATGTCTAAAGGAGATGTTTCTTGAAAATATATTTAACGATCATGAAGACAACTTGCGTTGTTGTTAATCCGTTATTTAACAGAAAAACATATACAGAATGACATCAGCCAATATCTCACCTGGTTATTCTCTGCCAGCAAAGTAACGAGCAACGCTGCATACGAGGCTATCAAACTATCTTCCATATGTTTCCCAGCTCTTTGCAATGCTGCAATGAATACATTAAGACTGTCTATAACCTTGCTATTTGGGCTGTTTAAAAATTAGATAAAACATCAGTTTTGAACCATGCTCAGAGTAGAGGTTAAACCAGCTTAAACTAAACCAGGTTGTTAAATGATAGACTTATGATTGGTCAATTCGATCGTTCGTATAATTTTGATTACTCGGAAAAGTATCTTGAATTCATATTTTTGTGTAGGGTCTACGGGTAGGGTCTGATAAATTGGTGAAAAATCACCTCAAAAATATGGAGCAGGTATACTGACATCATAGCCAAGAATTCTTATAAAAAATGTGTAACACTGTTTACATGAGATATACATATTTTCCAATCATACAAACTGGGGTACAAAAGGACCTCATACAGAAGTAACCTCTAAGCTCTCAAGGTATATTTACTCCATGTAAATAAAGCGCAAAAGGTGTTACGGAAGCCGATTTTCCCATAAAACAGGTTTCGTGCTATTGCAAAGGAGGGCATTACAAAGCATATATTCAATATGAAAATGAATTACCTTTTCCAAGATGCTCAGCCTCTCTTTCAGCAGATGTTTTTCCACTCGGTGCTGACTCTATGGAGTCTCGTTTGCTTGAAGTTGCAGCCTCACCTTCAAGTTCATCACCACACACCAAACTCACGCCATCTGGGCCGATCCGAATCGAAGAATTATGGAGCGAGCCTAGTAAATTGTAACAATGATAATATAAAAGACTCTCGAGCAGTTATTACTTGGCTTTAACTCCTTTTTACTTACAGGAAGAACTAAACGAAGGTCTATAACCAGGGAATTTTTTAAGGTACTGACTGGTTGGCTAATTTGCCGAGTAGGCCCCTAGGCTTGCCCTAACATTGGAAGAAAACTGCCACTTTTGCCCCATTAGCCGAAGTTAAAAGGAGGCCCTTCCATCATTGTACTTGTAAAAATTTTTTCTCTTACCTAGTCAATAGATTTTTTTAAAATGAAAAATAATTGAAATTTTCTTAAAAAATTAGTGAAAAAATCTTAAAAAATCCCGTCTATAACTAATAAAAAAGTGACATATTTATCATAGGGCCAGGGCCCCATGAAATCATTAGCCTAAGAAGGTCGCGAGCAACGTTTTGTAGGACACAATGAAGGGTTGTTGACCTCTGGCGTGTGTTTTAATTCAGTAAAATACTTTCCATTATCAACAATAGATTGAGTCAATTGACACTGGTATGGAGCTCCCTACACAAGCTTGCTCGAAATCAGCAGGCCTTTACAGAATGCAAATTACAAGAGTGGCTTATCGCTCTCGTCATTTTGTTTACAAGCGCTAGTGGGTACTTTACTAGTGAGCTAGCGAGAGCTGGGAGTGATCGCTCTGGTCAAAAAAGGCCTGTATCAATCTAATGGTACATACAAACCTGAAGAGTTCTCTCATCCTATCATTAGTCTGGCATTGCTACCTTTGCCTGTATTTTCCTCTTCTTGAAGTTGCCACATAAGAACAATAGGGTCCTATAAGCATTAGGCCCAGAGCCTCAAATAATGCAAATGTGAAAGAAGCAAAACCAGATAGGAAAAATCAAAGTCTAACTTACTATTCAACTTGGATAAATCCTCATCGATTCCATTGTTATCCTTAGCAGCTTCAAGCCTCACCATGAATAACTCCATCAAAGACTCGACTGCAAGATGGTCCTCGTTTTCATTCAAGGACTTTTCTGCATCTTGGTTGCTGCTTTCGTGACAGGCTGGAGCAACTGCAGCATTTAAGGCAGATATGTTTTTAGTGCTGTGCTCCACGAGGTTTAGAAGCAGACCCAGGCTCTAGATGTAAGAAGAAATAGCTCGACTTAAAATTCATCTATAAAACTATGCCGAGAAGGTGGCGGGTCTGAAAAGCGCTGCTCATACTTATGCATATCACCATTCTACATAATTCGTAGGCCTGGATCAAAATCCAAAATCAGATCACTCTCCCAGCCCCTCGATAATGGATCAAAAAAGAATGACAGAAAACTGAGATGCATCCTTGTAAAGAATTCGAGCTAAATTATGGCGTGCACTTGCGTCTTTAACCGGCAAAACAGTCAAAAATGATCCGATAAAAATTAGTTCGTTTTGGTAGCAGGATCAAAATCGATGCGCACAGCGAAGCAAACGTGTATCGGATCACTTCGTGTCAAGTAGATTGAAGCTGGTAAACGTTAATTTTGCATCAAATTAAAAATGACCCTCCAACGTGTAAATAGGCTCTAAATATCAATAAACCATTAAAGCCACTATATAAAAATAATGTTTTTTGAGCTATAGAAATGACTGGTTGATTGTATTACGTCATTTTTCTCAAACAGACTGAAAATCTTACCAAAACTATGACGTCAAACTGCTTTGCCTGGGGCAGATACTGTGGGAGCTAGAATGCAACAAAACATAATGATAACAAAAGCAAATAAATAGATACTTGAGTTTGAGACATGATACGTTCCTCTGTGACAACTCTATGGCATTTTTTTAGAGAAAATTCAAAAAAATTCATTTGAAAGATCTTTACATCAAATTTTCATTCATTTTCATTTCATATTATTTATCCACGACATCCATTTAGTTTAAAATCTAAATTTTAGATAAGTATAAATTAAGTAAACAATTTAATTCAATAAACCTATGTAAAACCAGTACCGTTCTTCCATGCATTCAAGCTCAAAAATAGATTGTATTTTTAGATTACGAGATAATTCTTAGCCCATTCTTCTTAATTCAAATCAAGCCTACAAGCCTATTACTAGTATTTTTTTTATTAAATTTTGCTTTGTTGTGTTTTCAGCTTTTCTTTTCATATTTTCTTGCAAGGAATTCAATTTTCAAATTACTTGAAAGAACAAAATATTGAATTACAGAATAAACAGAGTTTTAATTTTAGAAGATTTCTAGAGTGTCAAAGATTACGCATTAAATTTGGTACATTTGGTAGCAGGGACGTAGCCAGTAGAGGGGAGCTGGGGAGCTGCGACTCTCCCCCTTAACAAAGGAAAGCCTATACATATTGTGTGGAGAGGTCACTTTTTACGTGTCATCATCCAAATTTAATAATTATTAATAGCTCCCACTTTTCAGAACTCCTGGCTACGTCCCTGTATGGTAGAATTACTTTCTTACCTGAAGGGCAGATCTCAACAGAATACTCAAAATATCAGTTTGCTGACAGAATTTGGTGCATGTATTTTCTAAAAAAGAAAATCATACTTCATATAATCTTGATTGGATTCAAAGTAAAATGAAAGTAACAACAATGCAATAGAATAAAAAGGCAAAACTTTTTGGTAGAACCATCTTCAGGAAATTGGGGTTTACGTAATGAAAACATACGATTAATTAGAAGACAAATTCAGGGTTTTCAAAATTGTTGGTAAAGTGAAATAACGAGTTAGGTTCTACGGGTAAAGGATCGTTTCGACCTCTTTTAGAGGCACACTCTGATGTTACTTTACCTTGTACCTGAACGAGACTGTCAATGTGTCGAGTGATTCTTAGAAGATGTTTCAAGATGGTTGCGAAAAATGGCCTCATAAACGAATCATATTATGCAAACACGAAGCTGGTAGAAAGAACTCCTAAACAGTGCTTGGTATGGCTTGTACTCATAAACAAAAAGCATTATCCCTGGACTTGACCTTGGAATAATCTTCTCTAGTCTTGCTACAAGGAGCAAAAGTTCACGAGGTATTTCTCTTCGTTTTTATTAAAAAAAGAATGATTGACACTAGAAAAACGAATAACAATAAAAACAGAGTAGTGTGAACGGGGCCCCAGTTATCGCCTCTGTGGAGGAAGAAATGGCCTAGGCTAGGTTGCCCAAACTGGGTCTCGTCAATAAACAGTTCCCACAACTGGCCTAGACGACAGAAAGTGGCTTTCCAACCAGAAACCAGCATTTCAGTCACGTGATATTTTCGTAGCAGTTGATTGGTTTATGTTCAATAACCAATATTTACAAATGTTGAAAATTAGGCTATGCCAGTTTCTGAACTGTTTGTCAATGAGTCGCATTTTTAGGCAAATATATCAACAGCGAAAAACTTGACTCGTGTAGTAGTAATTACCGTTATCATTGGTGAGGTTGAGCAGAATCTTCATGGCTGAAAACCAGAGAGCTGCCACCTCATCCCAGTTTTCTGCTTCTTGACAAGTCGATAAGAAATTGGCTGAATATTTCAACAGTCTGTGAAAAATTTGAGAAAATATCAAATGTGCGCAGCCATAAAAATTCAAAAAGGACGAGAAAAGGACAGAAATTGATGAGAAAATAGTTTCTACGATTGTGATTGCACAGGTAGAATTATCAGGTGTGTGAATCACACACATGCACCATTCATAGAACGAAAAGGACTGTTCTTAGCACGAGTCAAAGGCGTCTGTTACCAACTCACCAACTTACTTTCTTATTTTGTTAAAATCTATTGTTGAACATCTCTTTCATTGACATGTATTGCTGAATCGTTCTTAAATTTGCATATCAACAAAAGGAGTTGGTAAGTTGCAATACTTTGAAACCTTAATTCTATGACACATCTTCTGCTGATGTTCTAAAACTTTGCAGGCCTTAATGGTACATTCAGTATCCTCAGGAAAATATGGTATCGAAGCAGGCATACCTTGCACATCCATCAAGCAGTGCCGAGTTTCTGTAATTAATCACATATTCTTGATTCGTCGAACAATGGACAGTCACCTATTGAAAGGAAAAGCTAAAATGAGTTGATTCTTCTATTCTGCCCCACCCCCCTAAAATGTCAAAAAGAAGTCCCCTGGAATTTATGAACGCCCTGGTCGTTTAATCTAAACATTACGGTATCTATCTTTGAGCTAGTCAGTAAAATTCTTCTCTTCAATTTATCAAAAACAACTTAGGCAAGTCAAGCGATGGCGTCAGCAAAGGTAATCTAGGTGAGAATCAGAATATCTCTTAGGAGAATCACACAGACAAGATTATATATTGGGAAGCATACAACAGTGCACACAAGTTCAAAAAATTCTACACAACACAGTAATAAACTTACATTTTCTAAAAGTTTTAAACATCTTTCAATTTTTCTTGCATTTGACCCCAATTCAATTTCTTTTCCTTTTTTGACAAGACTTTGGCTACACGAAACAACTGGAAGAAGAATGGCACAGAGATAAAACATCAAACGATTTCACATTAGTTGCAGAAAATAAACAAATTCAAATAACCAATCCACTACGAAAGGTGAATCGACAGGTAGATAGGGTCTTTTAGTTTCGTATCAGAATGAGTCCTACTGTAGGGGGACGAAAGTATGGAAACATGGGCCTACATTTACGACAGTAAAAACGCAAAACGAGGCTTCATAACCTTTAGGAAAAGCACGTTCATTTACATTTCTTCGTTTTGGTCACTTCAGCTTTTACATTTCCGCGCGGAAAGGTTCAAAAAATTGCAGAGCCTCATTTTGCGATTTTTCCGTAATGAATTTAGGCCCATTGTTGCAATACCCCTTTTTATCAATTTAGAGGTGTATTGCCAATAAGCAGGGCCTACCTGTGTCTACAATATGGTCCAGACCGCCAAGCAGCCTGACTTCCTCTTTGAACCAAGAACCAGTTCTTTGAAGCGTTAATGAGAGAAACGATTCTCTTGCTAACGAAGCACTCTGAAAAAATGTCATAAGATTATGCTTTTGAAGCTAGATGAGAAACAAGAAAGGAGACTGGCTCTACGTAACTCAAAGTTTCATGCTTTTGCAATAATCATATATACTATCTGAAACAAGAAAGCTGGCTCTACGTAACTCAAAGTTTCAAGCTCACACAATCATCAGACAGACTATACTCTATACTCTATTTAACAACAGACTACATTGAAAGGAAGCTATGTTGCAGTCATCCGTAGTTGAAGGGATAACTTGGGTGGATAGATTGAGACTGGTGTACTTACAGTTAGTTTAGAAAGATCAAGATTCTTTATTCCTTTAATTTCGTCTTTTTCAAACAATGTTCTGAAAATAAAGTAGTTTTAAAACAGGGATATATAAATCATAATCAAAATATGATAAGAGAAGAAACAAATAAAGGCATAGAACAGGACATTCATTGAAAGCTACCTATATAGATACATATTTCTTTTATATCAATAGATAGAAATTACATTACACAATACAAAAATCTACATTACAAAGATGATACCCTGGGAAGCAAAGATCTTGACTATCCCAGGCCATTACATATAAGAATTACTCATACAAACGTTTATCTAAAAGAAAACGATACCTGGCAAACGAATAAACCTAAAGAAAAGGGGAAAAAAGAGACTATGCGATGTGGGGGGGGGGTATAGCAGTTGCTTCAAACACTCAATTGAACCGACCTGTTTTATGTATGAAATCTAAAGTTAATCTGAGTAAGTTTCAATCAACATCAGATCCTTATCACCATACAATAAAATTTGGATGAGCGCATTATTTGGAAGGCTGTTTATCTGAACATATGGTCGCAATGATTCCGAGACTCCAGCCAGAAGATTTCGTCGTTGAATGTCAAAAGAAGGGCAGAGCACAGGTACATACCCTATGCAACATAAAACAGCTGACACATCTGATAACCCATTTTGATTCTAATACTTTCTTGAACAGGTTAAAATTAGCTTATATTGATACCGAAAGAAACAACTTAGATATGGTTAATTTTTGAAATGACTTGGGACTGAAAAGTGTCTAATTTTTTGGCAAATACTTTATAAATGACTTTTTAGTCGAAAGCGCTCTGTATATTTTTGTCAACAATTAATTATAAATTCCTGTAAATATAGCTATTCATAATTTTTTTAAAGCATTATGTCTACACAAATTTTCATTTGTTTTTTTTATTATTTTTGACACAGCAGAGCTGCCAATCTAATGGTGTTGATTAAGTTTAAAATCATTTTAGTTGTATTTCATATTAGACCAAAAGTAGCAAGGCTTAAACTTGGTGATAGCTATTAGGGGCGAATTTCCCCCTCTTGGGGGAAATATTTTGATCAATCACTCAGAATTTTTTTTACTTACCTATGAGGAATAAAAATGGCAAAAAGAGGAAAGGAAAATGAAAATATCATACTTGAGCTTAGAGCTGAGTCGGGTCCACTCTTTAGATTTGCAATTTTCGTCATCTTCTTCGATGGCAAGCAGTTTCAACATCATTTCTATTGGATCAACAGAAAGAAAAAACATCTACACAAGTATTTTTTATAAGAAACTCAGACCCTTGAGTGGCCGAAATTTTAAGGAACTGCAGTACTGGACAAAAACTTACTAAAAAACTTCTAATTATTGGTAAAATAAAAGAGTAGTTTTTTCTGTTTTTCATGTAGATTTATATCACACTCACTAGACAGTCACCAGATCTGTACCGATGAAAGACTGTTCGATAATTTAGATAATCTAAACCAGCTTTTGAATACAAGAACCTCTTAAAAGCATTTCAGTGTTCAAAATGCCAAGTATTCAAGAAACTATCAATACCGCGCAGATTTCTTAGTTTCTTGTAAAAATACGTGTGCTCCTACGACAATTTCTTCTTCAGTTCAGATATCTAGCGTAAAACCTTCATGTAAAATCCTGTAGACAAGACACAATTCTCTCAATGGCAGAAGTGGTATGCATGCGTGTACTACATAAAAATGTGAGGAATCAACCTTACCTAGAATTGATTTGTCAAAATCTATACTCATCCGATCTCTTGTCAACATAAACATCACAGCTGCTGTGCAAAGAGCAAGGTTCTGAAAACAAGAGGAAACTAATCAAATGATTTCAGGGTTAAGAAGTATCATTTGAAAGATAGTCAACAAGCCATATCTGAGAAATTACCGAGTTGCAGGCAATAAACAAGTTCAAGGCCTTCGATCTGCAAAATGACAAACAAATAATTCAAGAAATCCAACGAGGGATTTCCAATCATGGAGTTTTGACACATCACAGCATCTTCCCTTCGAAGCTGGGGCTACGTGCAGGCATGTGATCCAAGACTTCTTTGTCCTGTTCTCTGTAACTTCAGGCAAAATGAATCACGAGGTGTGGTCACATCGAAAGGAAGGACCAGGGTTGCACTGGTCCATTAGACTACCTATTTAGTGGACCCTTTGTGCTTTGCGCATGAGCCAATATACAACAAAGATAGTAGGCGTATTCACCTACCAACCATTGCCTATCATCTCTGTAACTTTGTAGTTCTACAGTAACAGCAAGATACTTTAGTCTAAAATCTATTCATAACTCCAACACTCTTGTTGCAAAATATTTCAAAAACTCGTCATATCAAAAGCTGGTGTATTTGACGTCCACTGAAACTATTGTTACATTTATGGCAGCTAATCAAACATGGCTACTTTTTCCTGGCTTATACAATGCGATTTTGGAACATTTAATAAAGTGACTGATATTCATAAAAACTCATACCGTTTGATATCAAAATCTTTAATCGAATTTCCATTAAGTTAACTGTCAGTTATACATAATCAAATGATTTACAATGTTATCCGAGGTTAAACCGTTCAAAATCTGCAAACGTCTTAAGCTTCAGTATCTTGGTGTCTGAAAGTACCCCCTGCTATTCTTCGAGCAGTTAACATGATTAGCTTCAAACTTCATTTCTCGACGGGTGTCAGCATCTTCGAGAAACGTCATTCTTTTATTGGTAACAGGTCTGTCTCTATCTCCACGGTGCTCTCTCTCACGACAGCTTCCTGCAGCGAAACTTCCTCCGAATTTAGAATTCCTTTCAGCCTGAAATCCAGCTTGTAATAATCTAATCTCTAATCTGCTCTTTTCATCTTCAATTGCATCTTTTTCTTTAATAACTTTCTTCAAACTACATCTCATTTCCTTCAAGTTTTCGACTAAAGCTTCTTCCTCGCTATTCTTAACTTTCAAATCACTCTGAGCCTGCTTCAACCGGTTTTCTTTATCCATCAAATCTTTTTCCAAACCAGTTTTCACCGACTCTAGAAACTCATTTCTAGTTTGAATGGTTTTCATCGCGTTTTTCAGACGATCAAGCTCTGATTCTGCGCACTGGAGCATTGAAAATACCGGTTTTTCCTGTTCATCCTTGATACTCAATTTATTCTCAGTAGTTTTCAACATCTCAGTCAAAGTCTTGTTTGACATCTTCTGCGAATCCAACTGATTTCGCAAATCTTTAACAACATCATTTCTTCTTTGCAAATCGACACTTTGTATTTCTAAGGTGCGTTTCAGATCAGAAACCTCGAAACTGAGCGCCTCAATCTTCTTCTCTTTGGTTTCCAGATCTGCCAATCTTCGCCTCGTATCCATCTCGAAATCTTCACTATTGTTGAGGATGCATTCCTGAAAGTAGGCCGAGCTCATTTTTCCATCCTGGACGATTCTGTGATTCTCTTTCCTCAACTTATCGACCTCAACAATTAACCCCTTGCACCTTTCCTTAGATTCCGACAACCTCCCCTCCACAAATTTCCGTTCGCACTCGAGCTCAGCCAAATCATCTTTTAAGCGACCGATTTCTTTCTCATAGCCAATAACTTTATCTTTGAGTGCAATGATTTCCTTCTCTCTAAAACCTATTTCTTTCTCGTATTTTTTTCGTTGACATCGCTCAAACTTGTGACAACCCGATAACTCCTCAACGGCATGTTTCTGATTTATGGCATCGGTCAAAGTTCTCTTATGAATATTCTTCATATCGAATAAATCTTTCGATAAATTCTCACATGCAGTGGAAACAGCTTTCAGTTCATCATCTCGCTTTTGCAAAAGTAACTTCAAATTATTGACAACATCGTCGTTGTCTTTTAATATTTTCTTCTGCTCAGAAAGACGTTTCGATTCTTCCCTGGAGGCCTCATCGTACAAAACTTGCAAGTCTCTCATTTTCACAGTATACTCCTCTATCGTGACTATAAAACCATTCCGCTCACTCTCAACTTCTTCTATATTCCTCTGCAATTCAGAGATTTCTTCTTTAAATGCACGGTTTTCCCCATTCAAAACATCATTACCGTCTCTCAATTTCCTGCAAATATCCTCTGCAGCTTTTAACTTTGAATTCAAATCGTTACAATGGCCAGTCGTTGATTCCAACGTATTTTTGATCAAATGCGAGTCAGCTTTCACTTCATTCAGCTCCACCGTCAACTGATTGTTCTCGATTGAAAGTTTGTTAATATGCTCTACCACATCCTTAAATCTATTCTGCAAGACTTCAAATTGCCCCTTCAAAGAGTTCATCTCCTCTACTTTTAAACCTGAGATCATTTTTTCTTTTCCGAGCTCGACACAAATATCTTGCAATTCCTTTTCTTTATCTTTCATTTCTGCCTTCAACTTTTTTGCCTCTGAATCAATTGTCTCATTCTCATTTCTCAACTTAGCATTTTCCGAAGCAACCATCTCTTTCTCGACTTTTAAAACACGGAGTTTTTCTTCCAGTTTTGTTACATTGGATCGAGCATCGTCATAATTTCCCTGTAAATCTCTAATATGCAATTTATGCTCATGTTTCTGATTGCCAAGCTCTGACATCACTTCCTCTCTCTCTTTGCTCGCAATTTCGAGCTTGGAATTAAGCTCTTGAATGACAGATTGAAATCGCTTGTTTTCTTTATCCAAATTTTGGCCAATCAGCAACGAGTCGTCCAATCGAGACTGCAAAGCAGTTTTATCATCAAAAAGAGACTGGATACGCTTCTTTCCAGCTGATATCAAATCGTTTTGATTTTCACACAACAATTTTTGTTCGTCTAATTTCAAAGTCAGTTGTTTCTGTTTTTCAAGCAATTCGTCGTTTAACTTCGTGCAGTCCTTATTTCGCTTCGTTAAATCGTTGATGTAATCATCAAAATAACCAGCCTGTATCTTTAGTCTAGATTTCTCATTTTCCAGCTTTCCCACTCTGTTTTGCAACGAGCACTCGTTTTGCTTCACAGTTTCCAATTCTTCTGATAAAACTTCGTTATCATTTTCAACATTGGTGAATTTTCTCTTCAAATCAGACAGCTCTGTTTCCTTCTTTGAGAGCTCATCACTTTTCAAAACAATCAATTGCTCCATTTGGCCGATTTTAAGGCCTAATTCTTTAATTTCGCTGATCTTACGAGCAACGTCATCTTTCAAAATGCCTTTCTCATCTTGGAGCAAATCAAACTTCTCCCTTAACGCAGCCTCACCATTTGTCGAAGTATTGATATTCTCTTCCAATATTCTGATGAGTTCGAGTAGCTCTTCCTGCTCATTCTTCCATCGTTTTTCCAACTCTTCAAATGATTGATCCTTTTCTTGCAAATCAAAGTTGATTTCATTATATTTGAAGTCCCAATCCATGATTTCAGAATGCAGTTCTTTCATTTTCGCATCTTTCAAATCATTTTCTGTCTGACTTTCGTCCAATTTCTTCCCCATTTCATCCAAACTTGTCTGCAACTCCTTAATCGCAATATCAGAGCCATCAATTTGTTTTTCAAGCTTTATTTTCGTAATTTTAAGCTCTGCAACCAGGTTGTTTTGTGTTTCCAAATCCAAAGCTAACTTCTGCTTAGCCTCTTTCACGTCTGCAACCTCCGTTGTGAGTCTCGCACAAGCAGCCCCGTTTCTCTCTTGCTCAAGCAACAGTTTCTGGTTACATGTTCCTAGCTCTTTTTTAACAATTTCTAAATCGCGTTTCAAAGCAGCTATCGCTTCATCTCGCAGCTTTACTTCCGCATAGCGATTCTCGGAAATAGCTCCAGTTTCGTCCAACTTCCGCTTCAGTTCAATAATGACTTCATTACCATCTTCCAATTCATTTTCTAATTTCTTGCGTTCATCTCTCAACCCATTATTTCCACTAGCAGAAATTCTCAATTGCTCCGTCATCAACTGAATCTGTCTTTCTTTTTTGCAGGAAAGCCTTTCCAGATCACCGACTTCTCCCCGCAAATTCTGATTTTCCAGCTCTAATTTCTTAAAATCTCTCACTTTCGAGGCGAAATCACTTTCTAGCCGAAATTTTTCATCTCGCAACGATGAGAATTTGTCTTGCAAACAGCGAATATCGGTGTATAATTTCCAATTATTTTCACTCACATCAGAAAATATTTTTGACTTGAACTCATTTTCAGCTATATTCATCAGTTTTTGGTTCAAACTAGAATTATCAATATTAAGCTGGTCAATCTTGTTAGTAAAACAGGCAATTTTTTCATCACAATCAAACTTGATTTGCTCAATTTCTTTACACTTATCCTCCAGCGCATCCCTTGCTAATTTCAACACTTTGTTATCTTCTTTTTCCTTTTCTCCAACGTCAACCATCAACAAATCTTTCAATTCATTTTCTCTTTTCATCTCGAAATTCTCAAATCTAATTCTGCTCAACTCCTGATTTAACAGGTCGATTTCTTGATCAGAAGATAAAAGATATTCCTCCATTTTTGCAATGATTTTCTTCATTTTCATTTCATTGGCAACTTGCTTGTCTAACCTTTGGTCGAAATCGTGCACGCACGTATTTGCGCGTTTTAGTGACGTGTGAAGCGTGTTGACTTTGGTCTCAAGATTCCTGTTATGGCAAACCAGTTCGTGGCATTTCTTGCTTAGACTGGTGGTTTCGGAACCACCTTTGTATTCTTTAGCTTCATGTAATTCTGGCTCGGACGACCATTCACTTGTAGCTTGGCTGCAGCAGTCACACAAAGACTGGCTACAACTCTCACTTTCCTCCTTGCCTGATGGCTCCATGTCATGAACCTCTAACAAGTGAGTATGTTTGCAAAATGAGCCTTGCACAGAAATGCCTTGTCGTAAATAAGAAGAAGCAGCTCTGTTACTTTCATTCTATGTGACGTCAGATGAAAGAAACTCGTTTGCAAGTAGCGAAAAAGAGGCTGGCAACAGGACATTACTTACAACGTCTTATCCGAGTTAACTAAGTGATTAAGCGGAATCGCTTGTCTTGGCTTCCAGGAGAGAAAGTTATAAAGCCCTCCTTTGGACCTCGACCACTTACAGTAATTTGAATTACTTCTAAGCAAAATAATTTCAATAAATCGGTCCAAGCATGTAGCTTGTATCTTGACCGGTAGAAAGCCAGCGAGCTTAGTCTTCAGCAGATAACAAGGTTATTCAGTGAATTGTACACGCCCGTTCAAACTTTATTGGCATGTCTAACAATTTTGGGATGCATTTCTTCTCTGACAGTCCACTTAGGCCCATATTTCTGTGCATTTTGCATTTTGCCGTCGTAAATTTAGAACCTTCGTTTCCATACTTTCATCCCCTTACTATACAAGTGCATCATCAAATACCTTGCGTCTTTGCACTCGTAAATTTAGACCCATCGTTTCCATACTTTCATCCCCTCACTGTATAAGTGCCTCGTCAAATACCTTGCGTTTTTGCCGTTGTAAAATTAAACCCATCGTTTCCATACTTTCATCCCCTTACTGTACAAGTGCCTCATGAAATACATTGCATTTTTGCCGTCGTAAATTTAGACCCATCGTTTCCATACGTTCATCCCCTTACTATACAAGTGCATCATCAAATACCTCGCGTCTTTGCCCTCGTAAATTTAGACCCATCGTTTCCATACTTTCATCCCCTTACTGTACAAGTGCCTAATGAAATACCTTGCGTTTTTGCCTTCGTCAATTTAGACCCATCGTTTCCATACTTTCATCCCCTTACTGTACAAGTGCCTAATGAAATACCTTGCGTCTTTGCCCTAGTAAATTTAGACCCATCGTTTCCATACTTTCATCCCCTCACTGTATAAGTGCCTCGTCAAATACCTTGCGTTTTTGCCGTCGTAAATTTAGACCCATCGTTTCCATACTTTCATCCCCTTACTGTACAAGTGCCTAATTAAATACCTTGCGTTTTTTCCTTCGTAAATTTAGACCCATCGTTTCCATACTTTCATCCCCTTACTGTACAAGTGCCTAATGAAATACCTTGCGTTTTTGCCTTCGTAAATTTAGACCCATCGTTTCCATACTTTCATCCCCTTACTGTATAAGTAAGAGGCTCATGAAATACCTTACCTGGTTGGAGGAAGCGTCTTTCAACTTCTGAAATATGACTGAAATTATTCCATGCGCTCTCAGGTGCATCCTGAATGCAGATTTCGAGCACTTTGATGCCAGCTCCAATAAACTGAGGCAACGCGTGGATAGAGAATTCGTGTCTTCAATGCCACCGAGTAAATATTCAATGTCGTCTTTAAACTAGAAGTAATACATCAAACAAATAAGGGAGCGGCTTTATTGTATCTGTAATGGGGGCAGAGGCTATAGGAAGGGTTGACTAACCAAACTGAACTGAAATTTGAGGTTTCAAACAAATTAATCAGAAGAAGTTTCACATGGTCATCTTTTATCATGACAGACCTTGACATGATAAGTGATGACTATCATGTCAAATATTGTGTCAGAAACAGCCTTGATAAGACGGAATGTAAATTACACATAAATAGATGGGGTACGTAACAGAAATTATGAATATTGCTAATTTGAGTGGCAAAGATTTTAGTCAGTCTCAGTGTCAATATCATCATCTGATGTTTTGGCTGCAGTGTACCTCGCTCAGTAGTCCAACAATTTTTGACAAATTAAAGGCCCTGAAGAAGGATTTAATTTGAAACACGAATTCATGCCACTACTGTGGATAGGCCTGGAGTTGGATACACCACTTATCATCACTTCAATTGTAAATTGTACTTTATTTGAATAACACATGTAAAGAAAGTTATCTCAAAAGAAATTGCACTACATATACCGTACCTGTTGGCTCTCCCCATATTCCACACTTTCCTGAGCTTGCTTTGTATTTCTCACAATTGTGAAGAGCTGAAATTAGGACACAGATGAAGAATTAGTCAATCATCCATGAAACTGGCTAGTCGAGATGAAAAGTTCATAAAAATTCTCTTGTTTTGCGTAAATAGTACAGCCAGGATCAGATCTTAAAAATTGTCTTCCTGGTTAAACAGGTTTTTGGTTATTACGGGATCAAAGCGCAAAGGCTACCACTCATAGGGGAATTTTCCAGCGTTAGGGGAAATTTGGAATTTGTAGAAGGTATAGTAAGGATATAGAGCAAGTTGAATTAAAAAGTAAAAAAGTGTATATCATTAGAAAGATATCGGGAAGCCCTGTCAAATAGTGTAAAAATGTTTGGTAGTGACAATAGTATTCAAAAGATTACAAGCAAGACATTTCAGATTGTTGAAGGGGACATCCCCTACGATTGCCACAATATTTCAACAACATCGATATCATCCCCATCGGAGTAAGAATATTGGAGTTAATAACGTGTATTGAAAATATTGCAATCCTCCTTGCGTGCATTATTCTAGGCGTTGTTTTTGTGTGGGGCATTTAGTATCTACCATTACAAGTCCTAAATTCTAGATTGAATAAAGATGGAGGTGGATATTTTCCTTGATTTTCACAAAGTGGAGGGGTTGTCTTGATATCCTATACTCAGCTCCACCATAACGAGGGTAGCTCTGAGGGTTCCTAGAGAAAAGTGAGGGGCCCTCTCATGCATGCATGGTCTACTTGACCCACAGATGGGTTCCCGCTTTTAGTGGGAGAATACCAAACTATGGATACGATTGACCCTTTGTATGGTAACCTAAGTGATGTTAGTCCTCAACTTCTATTCTATCCTAAGCAATGATCAGCTGTGTTCCCGTCTTTCTGCCTACAGAGTCACCTGTTCCAGGGATTTACCCTGAGAATATAAAGGGAAATATAAAACCGCGGGCGTAGGGCAAAATCTTGCTGAACTCAACCACCTGCAGGGATCTGCCACTAGGGCAAGAAGATGAAACATTTCCAACAAATTTTTATCGGCTCTTTCATTGACATTTCTTGATCGAGGAGAATTACTACATACCTAATTGTAAAACTTCATCATGACCCACTACAAGATAAGCTATGATTGATGTGAAATCAATATTTGAATTGATATTATCCTATTCTACCTTTTACAAAAAAAAGCACTTTATCAACGAAAGTCCAGCTTTTTAATGAGATAAAGGGCCCACAGAAAGAAGTTTAGTTAGGAGCCATCATTGACATTGGCGAGGCTTTAAACAATTTATGTGATCTTGCATTGAATGATACGGTTTCCTTGCTGCAAACCAGACCTAGTCTTCTGCATGTGAGTATGGAATTCAACCCATGGAGAAATATTATAGAACAATGCATAAAAAAGAATTCACAAAGCTTAATTTGCGTCTGTTGAAAGTTTGTGCTGTGCCACAAAAGTTGAACCGAAATATGTTAAACGAGTTACCTCTTTATCTCCCTTGTTTACTCTAACAGCATTATCATCATCACTATCATTCTGCATGCCCCACGACAACCCAAAAGGAACGGCTTCCTCTTCATTGTCTTCGTCTGCTCTTGGTGTGCAAGTAGGCTTAAAATGAACAGTGAAAGCAGAATAAATAAATTTCAAGAATTGTATATATTTTAAGAGAACGGTTAAGGTTAAAATCTGGCTCATGCCAAATCTATAATTCTCACTTAGTTTTCAGCACATTCTTCTTGTAAACTAAATGTTGACCTATTGAAGGGTCATGTTTAGGTGTAAATAACAAGCATCTCAAGTCCCTTTTTTGCAGATTTTACTTCAATATCCAGCATGTATAAACAACAAAGATTGCAATTATTTCAAAAAATGATATTTGACTCACCAATGCAGATATTCTCCTGAGCTGAGCAACTTTTCTTGGTGACAATGTTTTCTCATTATTCTTCAAGAACCATTTGAAAGGAGACTGGTGAAGAAAAGAAACAGAATTTTTATGAAAAAATTAAGATTCGATACCTCAACAAATTTGATTTTAAGAGCCAATGCATATGATTTGAGACTGTATAAGGAGCTGTTCAAATAGATAGTTCACATTTTGTTATTGATTGCTGAAAAAGAAATTGCTAAAAACCAATAACGCATTGTTTAATTTGATCCCTTACTTAGGGTCTGTCATCAGGATTATTGAGAGGCCAGCGAGTATTTTATAGAATCAGGCACTGATTGCTGGGGGATCTTGAATAAAACAATCCCATGATCAACATGTAGTGCAATTTCATTTCTTACCATTTTGGTACAGAATTCTCATAAGGGCATAAAGATATTTCAAACAAACATCTTTCGAATCAATTCGCTTACTTTTTGAAAAGTTTTTGAGCAGCATTGATGTATTGGATTTTTTTAGGGTCTTGGTCCTTTTTACTAATTGTTGGTATTGTTGTTCAACCATGCATGACTTATGAATTGAGAGAAAGCAAACATTTTGAGCACTCAGAGAGGACTTACAACATTTCATGTTGGAGGAACTTGTTGTAATCCTAAGTATTTCTAAGGATTTAAAGTTCAAAATCTTTCCGGGTAAAAAATATTAGAGTAGTTTTCAATTTTCATTGTTTTTATGGTTTCTTGTCTTTTTTGATGTTCTATGTGTCTTTTTTTGGTATTTTCTGAGGTTAAGAATTATTTTGATAGTTAATAGGGTCTAAAATCTTGATTCTTTATAAGGCCTCCAACATTTTGGTATTCAAGTCCTCCCAAAGTGTGAAACCATTGTAAAAACATTACCCCTGAAGCAGGTGAAGTGCTATTATTTCTAGAGACATTGGCCACACTATCACTTTCATTCACTGGTGATGCAATTATCTCACTAGAATCCTCTCCTACATCCAACACATTTACTTTCGGTGGAATAACCGAGCCTGGAGTTTGTGGAGTATTCTCACTCCCACCACTAGAAGTCAAGATTTGACTTTCAACAGTTTTTTCCTCTTGACTGGGGGGAACTGAACTTGAATCAACATCACTTCTGATAACATCTTTTACTGGGTTCTTTCTTGGTCGTCCTCGCTTTCGCTTTATTACTAGCGGACCGGAGCTTTCTTCCTCTTGACTTTGGGACTCTGACTTAATACCCTCATCTGATACCGCTGCTGCTTCCAAAGGGTGCTTTCGGGGTCTTCCTACTTTTCTGGCAATCGGTTTGCAGTCAACAGCTTCATTTTTTTCCTTTTGTAATTCATTGTCATTCTTTGCAAATAGCTCTTTGGCCACTGGAGATTTTGAGGGAAATTCAGGATGGTGCTTTATCTTTTTACCTGGGGAGACGCTATCACACTCTGTAACAGGTTTCCTTTTCTTTGGAGAAATATTGGATATCTTGGATTCCAAATTTGAGGAAGGTTTTTGCAGTGCTGCTTTTACAGCATTTCTTTTATCCATATTTTTAACATCTTTCTTTTTTGGACTGGAAATTTTCTTAGCAGAGACACTTTTCTTCGGGCTAGTGGTTTTCTTGGGGCTTGATTTACCCTTTTTGAGACAGATATTTTTCTTGGGACTATCCTGACCATTAGATAGCTTTTTGGACATTCTCACATTTTTCACTTTGGGATCCTTAACTTTTTTTTCACGAATTTTCAATTTCTCCGGCCTTTTTATATCTTTATTAGATTTTTTGACAGGCGAAATTGCTTTCTTCGTTGACTTTGATTCTCTTTTAACAGGTGACGATTGTTTTTTCGGTGATTTTGACTCCTTTACTTTCTTCTCCAGTGATGCTCCTTTTTTCAGGGACTTAGAATCACTAACTTTCTTCTTTGGTGATGCATCTTTCTTTGGAGATTTAGCTTTCTCCCCCTTCTCTGAGCACAGCTGCTTTTTTGCCTTGATCAACGATTTTATTGACAGACCTTCAGCTTTCTTTGGAGACTTTGAAGGACTTTTCATGGGGGAATCCCCACCTAACTTAATTTTCTTTTTTGCCCCTTTATCCTCAGATTTTCTCTCTTCTCCTGATTTTACTGTCTTTCCCTTGACCCCCTTGGCTTTTGTTTTTTGAGGGCTTGGAGATCTATCTTCCTGACTTTTTTTAAACTTTTTAGGGGAAATGTATTCGACAGCTGGGATTAAATCGTCATCTAGATCCCCAAACCCAAATGGATCTTCATTTTTGCGTTTCCTCTGTTGTTTTTTAACTTCCAAAACTTCACCATTGCAAGAATCGTTCGTATGTCCTTGAGGAGAAAGCGTTATGGTTGGGCCTAGCTTTTTCTTTGTTCTTTGAGGGGAGAAAGTTTCAATCAAAGGAACCTTAGCCCAGATGCTCGGTCTTGCTAATTTGTCTGGGCTTTTTCCATTACTTGTAGAGTTTCTTGCTTCCTCAAAAGCTTGGCTGCTGGCGGTGTCCCACTTGTATTTCTTTCCATATGTTTTCTTCACTACTTTAGACATTATGATCAGAAAAACAGAACTGAATTATCGTTGATTGAGTTTAACACGGCGAGACAAGATTCCAAATAGGTTAATCATATATACTAGTGCGTAAAAGAACCTTCTGTCTATAAGCTAAAAACCGGACCGATTCTAAGAACCGGACCAAGTCAAAGAGCCGGACCAGGTCTAAGAACACGACCAGGTCTAAGGACCGGACCAGGTCTAAGAACCGGACAAGGCCTAAGAACCGGACCAGGTCTAACCCTAACCCTAACCCTAACCCTAACCCTAACCCTAACCCTAACCCTAACCCTAACCCTAACCCTAACCCTAACCCTAACCCTAACCCTAACCCTAACCCTAACCCTAACCCTAACCCTAACCCTAACCCTAACCCTAACCCTAACCCTAACCCTAACCCTAACCCTAACCCTAACCCTAACCCTAACCCTAACCCTAACCCTAACCCTAACCCTAACCCTAACCCTAACCCTAACCCTAACCCTAACCCTAACCCTAACCCTAACCCTAACCCTAACCCTAACCCTAACCCTAACCCTAACCCTAACCCTAACCCTAACCCTAACCCTAACCCTAACCCTAACCCTAACCCTAACCCTAACCCTAACCCTAACCCTAACCCTAACCCTAACCCTAACCCTAACCCTAACCCTAACCCTAGGCCAAATCAACCACCACATCAACGGCTAAAGCCGAGGCTGGTTGAAGACCCAAGCCTTACTCCTACCCTTAGGCCAAATCAACGGCCAAAGCCGGGGCCAGTAAGGGATCCATGCCCTACCCCTACCCTTACCCATAGTATTTACTGATCATTCTCTCAATGCACATCATTGTGGATAGATCAACCAATTCAACTACGCAAGCGCATAATGCATATATTGTTTAAAAAAGGCTGTGATCTAGTGTAAACCCGAGTGAAACCCTGGTACTATGCACTCTTCACTATGTGCCTTGAACAGAAATATACCCAAGGGCGTCCTGCACCAAAAATCTGTATTTGTATAAGCTAAATGGAGAGCGAAGGCTAAAGCCAAATCAAAGCCCTAGGCGAAGCGAAAGTAAAATCAAACAGCAGTGCCGTTGCAAATGCTCAGCTGGCCCAAAGCCAAAGCAAAGGCTAAGGCCAAAGCAAAGGCCAAGGCCAAAGCAAAGCCCAAGGCCAAAGCAAAGGCCAAAGCAAAGGCCAAAGCCAAAGCAAAGGCAAAGGCCAAGGCAAAGGCCAAAGGCCAAAGCAAAGCCCAAAGCAAAGGCTAAGGCCAAAGCAAAGGCCAAGGCCAAAGCAAAGGCTAAGGCCAAAGCAAAGGCCAAGGCAAAAGCAAAGCCCAAGGTCAAAGCAAAGTGCAAGGCCAAGGCCAAGGCAAAGTCCAAAGTCAAAGCAAGGGCCAAGTCCAAAGCAACCCGAACTTTGCCTAACCCTTAGCAATGCAATGGGAGATTTTTGCGGTAAGAGTGTCTTGAATAAACATGTACCCTGAACAGAAATGCTCTACCCTAATAGCATCACTCCATCCTAAACCTGAGAAGGCCAAAGCAAGGCCAAAGCAAGCACTAAAGCAAAGGCTAATGCCGTAGCAAATGCAAAGCCAAGCCAATACAATACAATAAAATAGCAAGGCCAAAGCTAAAGCAAAGGACAACCCAAAGCAACATCCAAGGCCAACGCAACATCCAAGACCAACGCAAACGCAAAGGCCAAGACCAAGACCAAAGTAAAAGTCAAGGCTAACCAAGGGCAAAGGCCTAACCTTTACCATAACCCAAGACCTGGCCCTAACCTTTTAACCTTATAACCTTAATTCCACCTACAGATTCCGGTGTTTAGCAAAACTGCAAAAGGTCATCTTGAGCACTAGTATCTATCAATAGCCTTCCCTTCCAAGTATAATGAGATGCCCTCCTTTGCAGAAATCAACGCCAGTCGACCCGGATACGAGGCAAAGTGTTGTATTCCCAAGCTCTCTCAGCTGAAAACAAAAATTCTTTCGAAGAAGTTAAACTTTTAGCCCCCCTCCCCCACTTTCAGCCAAAACTTATGCCTGTAAGCCTGTCCAAGTATCCAAGTTTTAGGCAGGTTATTTTCTGTAAATGTTAGACTTTTTTTTAATTCTAGTTGGAATTTCACGCCTAAGTAAATAGAAAGGAAATGGCTGCATTCCCTTTCGAAAACATTTTTACTAAGAATGGCACATCAACTGATTTCCTTTATTTTCTCTTTTTCTCATTTCGTTATATGCAGTAACCTTCAGCTTTGTGAAGCTTGCATTTATTATGTACTTTTTCGTCTCATAGACCCTTAGAGTTAACCTTTGTCACCTCTTTTAAAAATGGTGTCCCTTTTCATGCATATTTCATCCATATTTACAAAAAAGGAAATAGGGTTTTCTTTGCACGATTGATATCATGTTATTATTTGCAACTGTTTTATCAGAACTTTTATTCATATATTGATGCCTACATATATGATATTTGTTTACATTTCAACAGCAAATTGATAGAAACTATAAATACAAACTTCAAACGAATGATACAAAAATAGTAACAAGAAGCAAGCAAAACATTAATTTTGATTTAAAAAGAAGTATATCGTTATAACATTGTCAAGTTGTTGCTATCTTCTCTTTTAGCTTTGTTTATTTTACAGCTCAAGAGACAATGTATTTCATCTTCAATCGTATTACAAACTGTATGGAGTCATTCTTCTAGAGCCTTTTTTGGCCTATGATATCTGTGTTTTTATTTCAAACTTGTGGTTAGAAAGTCTAAATTTACTCATCATTTTTCGTCTAATGGGGCACACTTCATTCTCGTTAGGTATCTGTCCATTTTAAAATCTTTCTTGATAAACAATTAGTTCTTTTGGACTTTTCTGAACTCTAAGTTTGATATCACAGAATCGTATCTGTTTTGAAAATTCTCTTATTTATATGTTTATTGCAACATCACAAAATCAAAATGAAACTGAAGGACATGAAAGAGGATCATAAAGGGGGGGTCATGCTCCCCTGTTCCCTTATAGAAATTGCAAATGTTCCCTTATTGTTCTAAGAAGAAATGATTATCTTTTGTTTTCCCTGATCCCTGCTTGCTCTCAGTTTCAGTTTTATTCATTCATTAATCAATCCTAAATACAATCTCTACACATTACACTACGACACCTAATTACTTACAAAAATACTATACAATACAAAAAATCAGATAAATACAGCTTTACATGATTGTATTTAAGATTGATCGAGATTGATGTCAATTTTCCTTTGCTCCTTGTTTAATTTGTCTCCCCTTTATGACCCTCACGTAATTGGAAAACATGTTCGTCGAACAAAAGAATGCGTTTTTGCTACGTACAATACTGTCGATTAGATATAAAGTTGCCCGACAATTATGTATTGAAGGTAGAAATGCAAGTTGCATCCCGATTCTTCCACTTTGATCGTTGTTATAGGGGGGGGGGGGCAATTTGCTAGAAATTTGATTTTATAGGAGAGGGTTGTGTATCCCAATGCCAATATCATAGTGTATTTACGGTAATACTTATGACGTCATTCTTTTAAGCTTTGTGTAAACCATTTTGCTTTGGCGCGCGAATTCGTTAATCAGAAACAAAATGGCCGGCGTGGATGAAGCACTGAAGGCAGCTAATGAGGTTCTTGTAGTTCTTTCTACCTCAAATTTAACGTCCCAGTTTAAAGATGTTCATGCTGTGTACGAGAAGGAAGACAAGATTCGCAGAAAAAACCTAAAAGAAGCCAAGGAAATTATTCAGTCCCTGCATGAAGGGTATGCGGCTGCTGAAGATGCGGCGGACCTAAATTTAGGCCCTGAGAGTTACTCTCAAGAAGTGTTTCAGGTAAAGTTGGATTTGGGTAAGATCATTCCTAGGTTCATCTCGGATGTAATTCTGTAGATATTTGGGTACTATTATAATTATTGTTATTATGAAAACGCAAATGTTAAAATCTCAAAATTTTGATCAGTGCTTTTTATTACTGTTAATATATTATTTCATTCCTTTTACTCTCTGGTCTCCAATAGACGTCTTCCTGCTTATTAATTTTCAGAAAATTTTCCACCCAGGACATTCTTATTCCAAAATCCCTGGCTAATTAATTCCGGTAACGAGTTGCAAGCAAAACAAGAGTTATTCCACTACAAAAATCTATGAGATTGAGAATTTTGAGTGAAATGAGCAAAGTTATTGCACCCTATTTCTAACGTCTTGCTGTCATTACACTAAATCTCTCACAGAGTTTCCTTTTTTATCAATTTTCAAAAAATTTTCAATCCAGGACATTCTTATTCCAGCCCCCCTCCCGATTACTCATTTTTTGAGATTCTCCAACCCCCTACTATTCCAACCCTCTGTCTATTAGCGACCAGAGAGTAGGAGGCCTAGCCCTTTTACAATCAAAGCTTTTCTACAAGAGAAACATCAATTACAAAGAACTAAATAACTAATGAAGATGAAAAGTGTCACTATTTAGAGTTATTATTTGCAACAATACAGAAGGAAAAGGTAAACTAAACTAATTCTAGAATAAAAGTGGTTTCCAGGGGCAGCGACACAAAACCAGCATTGACACCATTCAGGGCTGCCCCAGATACCAGGATGATCAAATGGGGCGCTAATGTAGACTAAATTGCTATCAGCCATTCCGATATATTATAGGTCAAACCTCTCTGTCAGATGTCCTAGCCCCCTTGTTGGAGGAAACCTGGCGCCACCATTTTGGGGGGGGGGATTTTCCAACCGGGAGGCCTATTTGCCTCATTTTGTGCATGCAGTGGCCTTAACCTTGTACCATTTGCTGGCCTGATAACTAATTCCTGAAATTTTTGACTATTTTAAACATTAAGTTTGATTGAATTGTTGATGGTTGAATTGTTGAAAGGCAAATATGCTCACTATCTTCGTAAGGTATTAGTTTATGTGCCAAGTACAAAGTGCCCACTTCTTAGAATAGGTGGATGAGAAATGTTAAAAAAAAGGGCAAAAGAAATCTTAAGTACTCATTTGATTTGCCTTGCAACAACTTAAAGTACTGAGCTCAAGCTAAAATTCCACATTAAAATGAGTGTATTAGATATGTTTTATTAATAATGCTTATTTTAGGCACATATTGAAAATTGTGGTTTACAGGATTTTGAAAAGTCCTGCAAATTGTCGAACCCTAGAATATCAACCAGGAAAGTTTGGAAAATATCAACTAATAACATATTCCTTTGTACTATTCATCTGCATTTCTGAATATTGCTGAGCCTCACATCAATCTCTCTATACAGGAAAACATGGACAAAAAGAAAACTGAAGACCTGAATATCAGAAAAGAGTTGAAGAATCTTGAGAGAGAAGAGAAATCCATTGAAGCTCTGCTCTGTGACTCCGCTCAAAAAATTCAACAACTTTGTGAGAAGAAGAAACTAGTGGAAAAAGAACGGTCTCAGTTCAAACAGGAAGGGAAGTTGTTTTATGACTTATATCTTCAGACAACTGGCATTCACTGGGACTATAACTGCTCAGAAGATGATATCCGTGGGTTTGTAAGTGGCAAGAAAGACATCAAACCTATCTCACTGAAGAAAAACAAACATAGCAGTTTTCACAATGCTAATTATTTATGGGACCTTATTGATGCTACACATAAGAAATAAGTAGAGATGCTTACAGTATTCAGCAAAATGCACCTCTAAAGAAGTGTAAATTCCCCTCTTAACCCCCTCTTTAATGAATTCCCTTGGCCAAATTTATTGCTTTCCTTCTAAGAATTCTGTTATGAAAATCAGTGTGGAACAGAAATAGAAAAAAGAGCGTAAAGTACTCATGTGGGTGAACCGCGTGACAAAAGTTCAGTCCAATTTGTGCTTTGACTTGATTAAATAACCTCTAGCATATGATTCAGAATGTAATCAGAAAATCGGAAGAAAAAAACCAAAAATAGTTCCTCTTTTGGTCTACAGGGCTTAGTGCATTTATTTTGATAAGCTCACTGTATTTGCTTGGTATTTCTTAGGGATTCAGCATGTGAATAGAAAATCGGAAGAAAATACCAAAAATGGTTCCTCTTTTCTGATCTGCTCCTCTGACGGCCAGAATTATTTAAACATGATTTTTTTTCAGTTTTGTTGAACTATGAATTTTGTTTGTGGTGCAGGGGGGTTAGTGCTTTAATTTTGATTAGCTCACCCTGTTTCTGAAGCCTTGGTCAAACGCGTGCAGCATTTTCTGCAACGTGCAGAAAAAATATCTTGATAATTTTTGCGCTCGTTTGACCACCTTTGTTGCATTGTGCGACATTTGAAAACTGATCTGAATAATGATTTATGGGCCATAGAATAGATGCCTCCAGGAATGCTGGAGCCATTCAAGGGCCAGGGGGCCAATTTTTTTGTAAGGGCAATGTAAACCGCAGGCAAGCGTAGCATGCTTAAAATTCTTGGCTTCAGGGTACCTCGGAAAATGTTTTGGAACCACCCCCCCTGTAGACTAGCTTAAAATGGTATCAAAATGTTTTAAGTAATGTCAACAATATCATTTTAAGATTCTTTTCAATTTTTTACGTAGCTCATGATAGTTTTCTGGTATTTAATTTAGTGAAAGCATTATATCATTTTTTCATGAAAGGGGCACGATTCCCCTCTTTACCCCCCTGGGTACTCTAGAAACATGGGGGTACATAATTCAATGTGAAATAACATGCTTTTTTTAATAAAGAACCGTTTATAAGGAACCTAGAACTAGGATTTCTTGTAAAATACAATTGATTCTTTTGTTCTATTGTTTCCTGTAAAAATAGAGAACAAAGGAAAATTTAAGGAACTTTTAGTACTAGGCCTTGAGGTAGGTTCCTTATAAAATAAAAAGCGTGTAACTTAACCTGATTCATGACCGGATTTCCAAAAGTTTTTTGGGGCCTTCTTAGGGTAAAGTGGGCAATATGTGGAGAAATAGCAGTTTTGTGATATTTTATAAATAACATACTGTTGCTCATTTTGCTACTTGATGCTAGTTCTTATACTGCAGTCATTGTTTTATCATATGTCTCATTTAGCTGTTGTAACTTTGTTTTTTTAATGTTTACTTGCCATACGTGTGAAAGTAGAGCATATGGGTTAAAGAAAATTGACCGTTTGTAAGAAACCGTTGGGCCCAGATTTTGAAAAGTTAAGAAACGTTGGTGAAGGATTTACTGTGAATAAAAAGAGTTCAGAATATTTATATGTTGCTTTTACTAAAAAAGGGTGTTAAGAAATCTCAGTGCACTTTTTGGCAAAGAATTGTAACATATCTCACCTCATATGCTACTTTTTCTGCAATAATTCGCAAGGGGTGTGAATTCATAAATAGAAAACCCAAGTCTTTCATAGGAAAACAAAATTAATCAAAATAGAATAAGGCTTGAGAAACTTGCTAAGCAACTTTTCGTACCATAATTGGGTGGAAACTAAGAAACTCTAACACGAAGATTTAGCATAGTTTCTTGTTAAGAAATGGAGTGTAGAAGGTTTTAGATGATCCATGATTACCAATAAAGGTTGGATAGCAAACGAGATACATGATTTTTGATAAGCAACCTAGCTCAGGACATGGTTCCTTATTTTGACACCTCTTTTGACCACTTCGTAGTTCTAAAAGTTCCTTAATAGTTTCTTAATTTTAAGTGCTCATTTAGTCGATAGGAATTAGAACCGACGCAAGAAAGGCATTTAAATTCAACATTTTGCTATAAACTCTGATAATAGAACATGTAACAACACAAAGAGGCTTATATAACGTTAAAGTTAACGAGAGTAATTAGAGAAGTTGGATATCTGCACCATTGATTATAATATTACAATTATAAAGTTCCTTAGTGATAAGAGCTTTAGTAGTAGAAGTTCCTTCAGTTTTTCGACCTTCTACTTGTAGGTTCCTTATAAAAAAGAAAGCGTGTGTTGCAAACTTAGGAGAATCAATGAAGATAAGAAATTTCCCCTCAGAAACTTCTCTTTGATCTCATGAAAATACTTCCGAAATAACCGGAATCAATTTCATAAAACTATTGTGTTGAAAAAAGTATAGATTTGGCTGAGATCCTGTTTCGCCATTATTCGTTTCAACTTCTATAACTGAAGGTGACGCTAAGTCGGAGGTGGACATCAGCTGCAGCAAGGAAAGAAACCAGGATCGAGAGGTAAGACTGTTTGAGGAATACAATACAATACAGTAGCCCAACTTACATATTACATAGCCCAGGTTAGGCTGGTTAAGGATTGTAGGGGATTTCAAAAGAACTCGGGATACTCGGGTCAGGAAATTTCTATGACGTGTCTAGCAGTGTGGCACCCCTGATTGTAGGCGATGAACATTCATCATGACATTGCTGGGGAACTATCTGACCCATGTTGTAAGGCAATTTTAATGGACAGTTTAATTTTGCTTGTGTGGATGGAGTCAATTTGATCAATTTTTCATGTGACAAGTGTACTTTTTCAAAAGCTGACATCTTCGCTTTACAACTTTTTGCTTTTTTACTGTTTTTGCGGACGAGCTCGGACGAGCGCACTAACCTGTCCTAAACCAGGACAATAAGTTAGCAAAGGAACCTTGATGTGATCACAACTCAAGGCTTATCCACAGTGGGGCATAAATCCTTCTTCATAGCCATGTAATATTAACATTAATTCAATCGAGATAATTTGTAAGAATGACAATGACCCGAGTAGGACTCGAACCCACGACCTCTAGATTTGTACTCTAGAACGCTACCACTGCGCCACCGGGGCTACGAGAAACCCAGGCCATTTCATTCAAACAATCTAGAGGTTGTGGGTTCGAGTCCTACTCGGGTCATTTTCATTCTCACAAATTTATCTTGATTGATTTTCCAAATCCTGCTTCTCCTCAAGTTAACATTAATTCATAAGGCATGGTCTAACACGGGTAATGAGCTTATGTTTGAGGACTCTTGGTTTATGATTCTTTAAGAAATTCTTTAAACAACTATTTACTATTTTGTAAACATAGCGAGTTTGATACCTAATTTTTTTCATTTCGTAATAGGACGAGAGACGCAAAAATGATTGTGGTGAAGGTGCTGCTGATCGCATGCTTCGTTTCTGCGCTCTCATTCTTCTGTGAAGCCAGGGATGACTCCGACTTCCCATTGGCTAATGAAGCAGATGGTGAATTGGATGATGAAGCTGAAGGAATCATTGACGAAGAGGGAGACCACGAAAGGGAGAAAAGATCAATTTCGTCTTTCATCCGGGTTAGACGTGTTATCCGAGTCAGAAGAATCCGAGTTAGAAGAATCCGGGTTAGACGTGTTATCCGAGTCAGAAGAATCCGAGTTAGAAGAATCCGGGTTAGACGTGTTATCCGAGTCAGAAGAATCCGAGTTAGAAGAATCCGGGTCAGACGATTCCGAGGCTGACGAATCCGAGGAGTATTCGTGGGGTAGACAACTTCCGAGAGTGGGCTGATGATATTCCTCCGACTATCAAGATGGCACAAAGAAAAGCAGACTTTTTACTTTCTATTATAGAATTGTCACACTGTTTATCTAGAATAGTAATCGCATAAAACCTTGTGAAAATGAAAATTTTCTACTTTCGTGTCTTGTTTCACAAATATCGAGCAGTTCTTATTTCTCAGTCTTTGAGTATTTCTCACTCTTCCTGTCAAGCATAACGCAAAAGCCGACCAGCTCTCTTTAGCAGAGTCGTTGCCAGGTCCCATATACAAGCGTGTATAGGAACAGGGAAACCTATTGTTGGAAATACCAACAAAGAAACACATATCTGTTGACGTCACGTTTAAGTAGTTACTTTCCCTGTTGTTGCTGTCTCAGAAAATGAATGACTGAGAGAAGAAATACGATTTACTGACTTTTGATTGGACGATTATTTTATACGTTGATACATTTTATTGGTAGTTTTAGTTTCCTGTTTAACCTTATTTAGTAATGTTTAGTTTTTGGGCGCTGTTTCCCCTAGGTTTATAAGCTGTCCCCCTTCCGTAGGCAAGTTAGTTTGGACATTTGAAAGTCGTGTAGGTTGCCGTTTTTTGGACTCTTTAGTTAGGCGTTTGGTGTTTCAATTCGAACCCAGTTGAAGCCTTTGCGCCCACACGCTTAAGCAAAATTGCTCACATGCGTGAGCCAAATTGCTTACGACGTCGCAAACGGTGAGCAAAATGGCACGAATGCCAAAAAATATCAAACACGTTAGATATTTTGCTTTCCGATAGAAAAGCAAGATTGCTTACGACTTTACCACCGCACACTGAAGAAAATTGCTCAAGCAAAATGGCACGAATGACACTTTGCTTAAGCAAAATACTCTCGTGTGCGGCTAGCATTAGGTAATTTAAGTTTTGAAGACGAATCCGTGGAAGACGCCGTTGCCGATTGAGAACAGACCCGAAGTGAACGATAAAGATAAAGACCCAGAGCTAAGTCGTTCTAATTTTATATATACCGTTGTTTTGCTTTATGTTAAGATCAGGGCCGTCGAGAGCCAGCTCGGGCCCCGGAGTATTCTATAGAACGGGGCCCCACGAGCTGTCACTTTTAAGAAGCTGTGAAATTTTTTTTTGGTAAAATTTTTTTGCGGGCCCCTTTGGGACCCGGGCCCCGGACCTTTTACCCCCCTACCCCCCCGTCTCGACGCTCCTGGTTAAGATAGATTTGTGCCCGTTCGATACTTGATCTTGAAGAGAACTGAGTTTGAAGACGAACCAAGATTTAAGATAGACCTTTCCAGTGCCCGTTTTTATACATTTAAGAGACCTAGTCAAGACAAGAAAGTCCATATATCCTCGTGTTTTTATATATTCGTATTTAGCCATATTTAGATCAAGCCGATGTTTTATCCTCAATTGTGTTGAACAGTTGAAGAACTTTGTGCCCTTTTTCTGACTTTCCTCTGCGATTAATATTAAACTCACGCAACAGTTATTTTACAAGAACGGTGATTTAACACTATGCAGCCTGATATCGCACAGCAAAAATTAAGAACTCATTAGAAAGAAACAATCTATCATAAACGAGAGTCCAGTGACCATGGACAATAAACTGATGTGGTCTTGTTTTCATATCTTTTTCCATATCTTTTTCCATATCTTTTTTCTGTTAAAAAGCGTGTAAACTGTTATCGAGAGTAAGGGCATATCACTCGAAAAAATCTCGTACACTTTTTGAAAAAATCACAAAAATATCACAGAAAAATCACAAAAATCACACAAAAATAGAACAAAAATCACACAAAAATAGAACAAAAATAACACAAAAATCAAATGACCATTTTAAACATTAACTTTGATAGAATTGTTGATGGTTGAATTGTTGAAAGGCATATATGCTCACTATCTTCGTAAGGTATTAGTTTATGTGCCAAGTACAAAGTGGCCACTTCTTAGAATAGGTGGACGAATTAAAAAAAAGGGCAAAAGCAATCTTAAGTACTCATTTGATTTGCCTTGCAACAACTTAAAGTACTGAGCTCAAGCTAAAATTCTACATTAAAATGAGTGTATTAGATATGTTTTAGTAATAATGCTTATTTCAGGGGCATATTGAAAATTTTGGTTTTTAGGATTTTGAAAAGTCCTGCAAATTGCTGTACCCTAGAATATGAACCAGGAAAGTTTGGAAAATATCAACTAATAACATAATATTCCTTTGTACTATTCATCTGCAATTTTGAGTATCCCTGCGCCTACACATCAATCTCTCTATACAGGAAAACATGGACAAAAAGAAAACCGAAGACCTGAAAATCAGAAAAGAGTTGAAGAATCTTGAGAGAGAAGAGAAATCCATTGAAGCTCTGCTCTGTGACTCCGCTCAAAAAATTCAACAACTTTGTGAGAAGAAGAAACTAGTGGAAAAAGAACGGTCTCAGCTCTAAAAGGAAGGGAAGTTGTTTTATGACTTATATATTCAGACAACTGGCATTCACTGGGACTATAACTGCTCAGAAGATGATATCCGTGGGTTTGTAAGTGGCAAGAAAGACATCAAACCTATCTCACTGAAGAAAATCGAACACAGCAGTTTTCATAATTCTAATTATTTATGGGACCTTATAGATGCTACACATAAGAAATAAATAGGAATGCTAACAGTATTCAGCAAAATGCACCTCTAAAGAAGTGTAAATTCCCCTCTTAACCCCCTCTTTAATGAATTCTCTTGGCCAAATTTATGGCTTTCCTTCTAAGAATTCTGTTATGAAAATCAATGTGGAAGAGAAATAGAAAAAAAGGTGTAAAGTACTCATGTCGATAAACTGCATGACAAGTTCAGTCCAATGTTCAAACGAGGTCAAAAAAGGCTAATAGGCTGGTTTAAAAAGATCCTTTTGCTTTCCATCCTTATTTACATGCAGTGCTTTGACTCGATTAAATAACCTCTAGCTTAATAATTTCAATAGTTAATATTTTGCTAGTACTTATACTATAGTCATTTTTATCATATGTCTCATTTAGCTGTTGTAACTTTGTTTTTTAATGTTTACTTGCCATACGTGTGAAAGTAGGGCATATGGGTTAAAAAACTTAACCGTTTGTAAGAAACCGTTGGGCCCAGATTTTGAAAAGTTAAGAAACAAAGGATTTACTGTGAATGAAAAAAGTTAAGAATATTTATATGTTGCTTTTACTAGAAAAGGGTGCTAAAAAATCTCAGTGCACTTTTTGGCATAGAATTGTAACATATCTCACCTCATATGCTACTTTTTCTGCAATTATTCGCAAGGGGTGTGAATTCATAAATTGAAAACTCAAGTCTTTCATAGGAACACAAAATTAAGACAAAATAGAATGGGGCTTCAGAAACTTGCTAAGCAACTTCTTGTACCATAATTGGGTGGAAACTAAGAAACTCTAACACGAAGATTTAGCATAGTTTCTTATCAAGAAAGGGAGTGTAGAAGGTTTTAGGTGATCCATGATTTCCAATAAAGGTTGGATAGCAAACGAGATATATGATTTTTGATAAGCAACCTAGCTCAGGACATGGTTCCTTATTTTGACACCTCTTTTGACCACTTCGTAGTTCTAAAAGTTCCTTAATAGTTCCTTAATTTTAAGTGCTCATTTAGTCGATAGGAATTAGAACCGACACAAGAAAGGCATTTAAATTCAACATTTTGTTATAAACTCTGACAATAGAACATGTAACAACAGAAAGAAGGCTAGGCCAGGCCTATGTAACGTAAAATTTAATAAGAGTCATTTAAGAGGTTGCCTATCTGCACCATTGATTATGATATTACAATTATAAAGTTCCTTAGTGATAAGAGCTTTAGTAGTAGAAGTTCCTTCAGTTTTTCGACCTTCTACTTATAGGTTCCTTACAAAAAAGAAAGCGTGTGTTGCAAACTTAGGAGAATCAATGAAGATAAGAAATTTCCCCTCAGAAACTTCTCTTTGATCTCATGAAAATTTTCTTCTGAAATAACCGAAATCAATTTCATAAAACTATTGTGTTGAAAAAAGTATAGATTTGGCTGAGATCCTGTTTCGCCATTATTCGTTTCAACTTCTACAACTGAAGGTGAAGCTAAGTCGGAGGTGGACATCAGCTGCAGCAAGGAAAGAAACCAGGATCGAGAGGTAAGACTGTTTGAGGAATACAATACAATACAGTAGCCCAACTTACATATTACATAGCCCAGGTTAGGCTGGTTAAGGATTGTAGGGGATTTCAAAAGAACTCGGGATACTCGGGTCAGAAAATTTCTATGACGTGTCTAGCAGTGTGGCACCCCTGATTGTAGGCAATGAACATTCTAGGCAGGAAATTTCTCAAAATCAACTGAATTTCTGCCTAACCCCATTTATTAAGACTGATTCCTAGTAATTTGACCATGCAGATTCCAAATCCGAGATGGGCCCTTTGATTTGATGACCGGAAGTTGCTTAATTTGATGACGTCATTAATTATTACTTTTGTACATTTAACCTCCCGTAACTCCTGCTACGTAAGTCGAATAACGGTGGAACATACACTGTTGGATAGAGCTAAATGAGCTCTTTCCACTCATATATATTTCTATAAGCTTTGCTGACATAAGCAAATATTTGCAAAAATGTCAGCAAAAATGTGTTACCTTGTATAGAATCCGTTTCCAACTGCTAAACGGAATTTTTTGAAATCCAGACACAGCTAGTAGCTATTCGTCAGATTAGGGACCAATACAACCAACAAAATTAAGAATACAAATGAGTTAATTGGCAAATTCATACTGTACCACAATACGTCATAACTTATGGAATCAATTCGATATCTTTACCATCACTTGCACTGGAATCATCCAAAGAATATGAAGCTCATTAAATACATTTGGTCTTATCAAGGCTGTTTCTGCCTCCTCTCGGGTTCGCTCAGGGTCCACACCTCTCGATCCGACCTCTGCATTAATAGGGAAGAAACCACATTTCTAATTGCCCGATGATGGGAGACGGATCTCTCCCGAAACGTTGCCCCATTAAATATCAATGGCTTGTCATGATAAGTGGTGACTATCATGTCGAATATTGTTAACATGAAGCTCATTTCACTGTTTTTAGAAGATTAATCCTCATAGTTTGCTTCCGTTGAAGCCTGTAGCCAAGTCGTTTCAACACCGCTGGCCCTTTGATGTCCCTTTGATTTATTACTCATTGACTTTGGGAGTTGCTCATCTAGCAAGAAAGTAACACAGTTTTAAAGTGACGGTCAAGATATTGATGTTCAAGATATCGAGATATGATATGACACGTTTAGGCAACCATGCTATATGATTTAAATGAGGTTCTTAATGGGCTTCAGTGATGGACTTCGAAAGCGAAACCTCGAAGTACGGAACAACTGCTTTAAAGAAATATGATATTTAAAAACTTTCAAGTTAAAAATAAACTCAGCTATGAATCAGATTGGTCTCACCACGCTTTCCTCTGTGTCGATGGTCCATCCATTATCTGCGAGGGACATTGAACAGATTTGTCGCTTATTAGCTACATCTTTAGCCAGTGAAAAACCTGATAATGTACGCGAAGAAGGGCTTGTTTTAGCGTACCAGGATCGGGTCATAATGCTTGCGACGATTTAGTCTTCATTGATTTATACAGTCCCACTCTTTCATAAGAGTTTCACCTTTTCTCCTAGCGTACATATTGCTGAAAACAAATTTTGTAACTTCACTTATACACTGTTCTGATAAATCTTTTTCTTTCCCCAACGATTGTAAGAGTTCAAGTACCTCATTTTCTTTTGATAGCTTTCTTAGTAATTTTACCTTTACTACACCTTAAAAAAATGACGTTTTATCACAACCAGAAATGGCGTGGATGCAAGGCAAGTAAGCGGATAGCTTATCTCCCAAGTAATTATAAAGCTTTCCGATATTAACGAACTTTTCAAGGTCAACCTTAAGTAACCATTCGGAAGTAGGCATTGCGATGGTGTATGCGTAAACAAGTAGTATCATTTCATCAGTGTCCTTGGCAACAACTTCGATATTTGTGTCACTGAAACAAGCGTGCAGGATCGATCGAGTGTCCGATTCTTCATGATTGCAAACGAATGATTCCACGGCACGTTCCCCAAATACTTCCCATGTTTTCTCTTCTTCTGTAATAACTAGAGGAATCGTTAACTGTTTCCTTCCATCTGCGCTTGTTAAATATCTTGCAACAAGCCTGATTAAATCTTTTATGTTTTCTACGTTATTGAAGAAATTTCCCCAATTTTTGCCCTTGAGCATCTACTGGTCAAATCCTTGGATGTATGTAGGCTGTGACTGCTCGCCTCTTTTGAACCGCGTACTATTCTTCGCACTCAGGGTCAAGTATGTATAATTGATAATTTCAACCGATGTTGGTGACGATTCTATAGGTGGTGAAATGAAATTTAAAAGAAAACTCATCCATTCTAGATAAGTATCTCTTGCTTTAACAGATCGCATTGTGGCAATCCCGCCAACAATCCACCGGGCCTTAGAGGGAGGACCATTTGTGACAGATTTAGACTCATCAATCAAGTAGTTTCTGAACACGTGTTTAGGTGATTGTCTGAGTTCTCCTGTACCAGTCGCAAGGCTTAGAGGTACTGCAATTAGCGGATATTCAAGTGCAGTTTTAAGATCAACTGACTTGCTGAGCAAAGTTCCAAACGCTTGTTGGTCTTACTTTCTTTATTGGGGAATAAAACTCAGCAGTACCTTGAACAAGTCTACTGTCCACAAATTCTATATTCCTTTCTTTGCCAATCGATGTTGACTTTAGCAGTACACATCAATACTTTTTTGTCGATTTCCCTTCCAGTTGTTATATGGTGTTCTGGATCCAAAAGGATCCAATTTGTAGCTTTCCAATTTCTACTTTAGACTGTCAACATTTAGTACGTGGAGCTTCTTTCCGGCAGATGTCAACTCTTTATGAACCGAAGACGTTCATATGTAAACTTTTTCTCGAAGTGTGGACTGTAATTTGGCACGCATATGAGAGGTTGTGATCCACGTATTCATCTTCGTTGGGTCTGAACTATATCCTGCCCTAAAAGGGCCAGCATTTCGTTTTGTTTCACCATTGAATATCTCTGTTATTAGGTCTTCGTGAATACTTGAGGATTTATTTCCAGATCAACGATAGCAGGGTGATTTTTCCTCTCTAGATCTCTGAGAAACACATGTTGAAATAACATATACCTGGCATAGCTCACATGATCAAAGGTGAAACAATATCTTAGCATTTGCCTTTTTGCCTGCAAATGCCTTTCTAAATTGCACAGGCCCCGTAAAAGATTGGACACGGAGTAGAAATACAAAAATATCAACTTAGCTGGTATAAAAAACCGATAATTGTCATTTAGTTTTTAAAATTTCCCTAAAAACTGAAATTTGATGATTCTTCGTATAGTGAAAGCGCTGGTGAAGATGTTGAATGGATTCCATAAGTTATGACGTGTCGTGCTACAGTATGAATTTACCAATTAACTCATTTATTTTCTTAATTTTGTTGGTTGTATTGGTCGCTAATCTGATGAATAGCTACTAGCTGTGTCTGGATTTCAAAAAATTCCGTTTAGCAGTTGGAAACGGATTCAATAAAAAGTAACACATTTTTGCTGACGTCAGCAAAAATATTTGCTTATGTCAGCAAAGCTTATAGAAATATATATGAGTGGAAAGAGCTCATTCAGCTCTATCCAACAGTGTATGTTCCACCGTTATCCGACTTACGTAGCAGGAGTTACGGGAGGTTAAATGTACAAAAGTGATAATTAATGACGTCATCAAATTAAGCAACTTCCGGTCATCAAATCAAAGGGCCCATCTCGGATTTGAAATCTGCATGGTCAAATTACTAGGAATCAGTCATAAAAAATGGGGTTAGGTAGAAATTCAGTTGATTTTGAGAAATTCCCTGCCTATTCATCATGACATTGCTGGGGAACTATCTGACCCATGTTGTGAGGCAATTTTAATGGACAGTTACTTCGCTTTACATATTTTTGCTTTTTTACCGTTTTTGCGGATGAGCGCACTAACCTGTCCTAAACCAGGACAATAAGTTAGCAAAGGAACCTTGATGTGATCACAACTCCAGGCTCATCCACAGTGGGGCATAAATCCTTCTTCAGAGCCATGTAATATTAACATTAATTCAATCGAGATAATTTGTGAGAATGACCATGACCCGAGTAGGACTTGAACCCACGACCTCTAGATTTGTACTCTAGAACGCTACCACAGCGCAACCGGGGCTACGAGAAACCCAGGCCATTTCATTCAAACAATCTAGAGGTTGTGGGTTCGAGTCCTACTCGGGTCATTTTCATTCTCACAAATTTATCTTGATTGATTTTCCAAATCCTGCTTCTCCTCAAGTTAACATTAATTCATAAGGCATGGTCTAACACGGGTAATGAGCTTATGTTTGAGGACTCTTGGTTTATGATTCTTTAAGAAATTCTTTAAACAAGTCTTTACTATTTTATAAACATAGCAGAATTAAATGATTGATTTGTTTCATTTCCTAATAGGACGAGAAACGCCAAAATGATTGCGATGAAGGTGCTGCTGATCGCATGCTTCGTTTCTGCGCTCTCATTCTTCTGTGAAGCCAGGGATGACTCCGACTTCCCATTGGCTAATGAAGCAGATGGTGAATTGGATGATGGAGATGAAGGAATCATTGACGATGAGGGAGACCACGAAAGGGAGAAAAGATCCATTTCCTCTTTCATCCGGATCAGACGAATCCGAGTAAGAAGAATCCGACTTAGACGTGTTATCCGAGTCAGAAGAATCCTTGTTAGAAGAATCCGGGTCGGACGATTCCGAGGCTGACGAATCCGAGGAGTATTTATGGGGTAGACAACTTCAGAGAGTGCCGGGCTGATGATATTCATCCAACTGTCAAGATGGCACAGAGAAAAGCAGACTTTTTACTTTCTATTATAGAATTGTCGTGCTGTTTATCTAGAATAGTAATCGCATAAACCTTTTGAAAATGAAACTTTTCTGCTTTCGTGTCTTGTTTCACAAATATCAAGCAGTTCTTAGAGTCAAACAGATTTTCGCTCATCTTCGGTGCGCGTGCGCATCATCATCGGAAATTCCACAAAGATGGCGGATCTCATTTTACGCAATGATTGATTGAAGGAATTGCCCTTGACAACGCATAGTTACCAAAAACATAACTACCTAAATCATAGATAGCTGCCTGGGTTCAACTGGCATTCGTCAGTTTGGGTTGCTACGCTCTTTTTTTATAAGAACCAGTAAAATTGATTTGAAGCTAGCTGTTCTTAAATACTCCTCTATATTCAGGGAGGCCCCCCCCCATAGTACCTCTGGACAACGGATTCACGCGTCAATTTTTCGTTTATCACGCCGCATATCACTCGAGAAAATGGGGTAACACGGAATGGGGTAGGTCTGAACACACTTGTAATGGAGGTAAAGCTAAGTATTTTGGGAGATTTATACATTCTACTGACCCAAATATACTTTTTTCAGTGTCTAATATGCAAAAGAATAAAAATTGGTTAGCACCAGTTGGATTCTGCTGTATACTTTCACAAAGCTTCCAAAACCCCAGAAAAAGACTGATCCTACAATCTGATTAAACAAAAAAACAATTGATTAAACACAGTTTAGTAGTAGATCGTCCATATCCATTATCAATATCGTTCACTCATGAACTGCATGCTCCATTACATCTTTAGGCGTATTTTCACGGTCTGTTTTCCTCTTGTAATTCCGCATATTTCTGTAGTAAGGAAAACATTGGTCATTTTTTTATACAATTAGTCCTAATAAATAGTATTGGCTATGTATCACTACATTAAAGCAAATAAATAAGCCAAAATTTTGTCAATAACATTACCTGTTTTGATGGAGGGTAGGTTGGAACACTGTTAAAACACTGTTCTAACCTGCCCCACTCCAAATGTTCCAATCTGCCCCATACAAATTTTTGGCCTAGGCATGTAACATATACAACACACACTAAAAGTAACACGATCCTTCACCCACCATTATGAGTAGTTATATTCAAGTAATCAACTGGCAATGGGGTGTATTTATGGCCAACGCCATTAAGCAATAAAGTGGATATTAGTAACTTGCAAAAATTTTACTCCAAGAAGCAAATATCAAACTTACCTTTCTAAAAGTTTTGTTCCTCCTTCGATGATGCCGTATTAAATGTGGTTGAAGGGTAGTATGAGAGGCTATTAGATAATGGCAGCACAGTCACCAGCAGCATTCTCAGTTTTATAAAAAATTAAATGTTTCAACGTACCCCGCGTTCCGACTTGCCCCGCTCTCCCCTACACTTTTTGTGAGTGATATGCGCCTCGATCGAAAGAGCTGTTGTCAAACGAATTCTTTTGTATACACAATTTGGGGTCCATGTCTTCGATGTGGAAAAGACTCCGAAACTCCAAAGTCAAATGTTTCCCTTGCTCTGTCCGTCTACCAATGAGGCCAATGAGATGATGATGCCAGCTCCAGGAAAACAAGCCTCCGGAAATCTACCCTCTGACGTCACTCAATACTTCCGGAAACGTTTCTTTCATTCAAATCTGTTGGAATTAATTTCAAAAAAACCGCTGTGCAGCGAAAGTATAAATTTGGCTGTGATCACATGATAGACAATTGGAGGGGAAGCTGAACTGCACGCGAAGGTCAACTGAAAACGAAGGAAACCAAGAAGGAAGGGTAAGTACGACAGGAACGAAATCATTTTCACTCTTCTTTCATAAAGTCAACCCAAACTCAACACACATGTAACGATAAAAAACCACCTCAGCTCATTTAGTTTCTACTATAGCTTTCGCTTATTTCTCTTATTTCTTATCTTTCTGATAATTAGTTTCAAGTTTAGTTATTATTTTTTGAGAGTAGTATGTTATCGCTCCTAAAATGTTTGTACTAAAAACATTCATTAGATTCAAAGAGTAATCTCAAAGGAAATAGGATGAAAAACCTTATATCAGTAACTTGCCATTATATGTATCGTTCCCTGTGGATGCAAGCTGTTCGCCTCCCTGTATTTTATGTCTGTTTTATGTAAGATTTATGTTTGTTTCTTTCTGAAGTAGTTTTAAAACTAAATAGTTTAGCCTATATTATATTCTTTGAGAAGGGTAGGGTCAAAGCGGGAGAAACCGTACAGTTTTAAGGTTTCCCCGGCTACTTCTTCTCAAAATTTCTTGTAACAAACTTTGAATTATTTCTATAATGTTCAATACACCATACTTTATTTCGGTTTGTTGTACTGTTGTAATGTTCAACTCTGCTTTGATAAGCAGCAAACTGGCTTCAAGTATGTAGTAGTTGTTTGCATCGATTATGGATAAACATTAGTTTAGTTTTTATTAATCGATGAGGAGAAGTTCTACAGCGAAGAAAATCCTACAGAGCAGAAAGCATGAAGTTTTCTATCTAATGGTTAGCAAATCCTTTTATTCAAGTTTTTAGTTGAACTTAAAATCAACTCCACAGTTCAACTGTACGGAAACTCCTGCTGTACGGTTTCTCCCTGCTAGACCCTAGGGGGTGATAAAATTGGTGCGAAATCACCTCAAAATAAAATCAAGAAGGCGGAAACCAGAGCCAAGTGGTTAATTGTTTCTATGAAATAAAAACGTGTAGGGTTGTTTTCGGAGGATTTTGATGGGAATGAGTTCATCATAAGAAAAATTCGTGAGTTGTCAGTGCTAAGGAAGGTGTTTACACTCAAGAACACGAGCCTTAAATGTTACCAAAATCGAAGAACTAACTGAGGCTACCCCTTCTTGGCTCAATGTAAGAATTTTGAAAAATAACCCTGAGATTGACAAATAATTACAAAACTAGCAGAAGGACAGCATATAGATATGTCAGATGGTCAAGAGGGTTAAAATTTGCAAAGATTAACACAACTGATGGCAAAAGCAGGCTTTCAAATCAAAATACATAACTTAAGAACAATTTAAGAACTTTTTAGCCTGAAAATAGAGGAATATTTAAGAACAGGCAGCTTTAAATCAATTTTACTGGTTCTTATAAAACAAGAGTAATCCAATGACGCACAATAATCAATTTTGTTTCGTAATTCAAAATTCATAGCTGCTTTTATGCCTGTACAGTATGCTACGTTTGCATAAACACTACGTTTTCCGATAATTTCTCATTTTCATTGGTTCTTTTCTTTTTTGTTTGCATCTTCTCTGCGTAGGCATTTCGTACAAGAGCTGCACCAATGTTTGATTAGAAACTGTAGGGAAAGATTTCCAAACCTTGGTAGCAGACTTTGTATATGAATCAAAGGAAACTAGAAACTTTTCATGTCGTCTAGACAAAAAAGACGTTTAAAAACGCTCAATGCCAAAAAATTGCTTAGCTGGAGGTCAAATTTGTGTACTCAAAATTACTTAGCAATTGCTTAGCATTTTATTTAAAAGTTTGTTTCCTGGAATACTATCTCACAAGTTGTTGTACAACAAATGTCTATGGTACTGTATCTTGCAGACAAAAGTGTGCCGGGGACAAATATCCACTGTAGCCTACCCCTCTAAAGTTGCTGCCCAATTTTCATTTCCAATTAGATCTGAACTAAAATTTTCAAATTGCTTAGCATTCCTCTATGCAGTACTAGAATTGCTTAAGTTTTTGTCATGTCGAGTACTGACTTGCATATAAAGCAATTGCTTATAAAAAATGCGTGTAAAGCAGTTGCTTATAAAAATGCGTGTTTCTCATCTAGCACTGGTACTTATTCTGAAATAATTGGCATGGGCGAGATTTTATAAAGATAAAACCCCCTGCTCTTCATATCAACGCGAAGTCAAGGAAAAATAGGTTAGAAGGGGGTGAAAGCTAAGAAACTAGGGAAAAAAGACTAAGCATACTGTATTTTCTTATAAAAAAAGTGTATTATTCTTTAGATATTGCGTGATTTGTAATCTGATACCTTTTTACTCTTTCGCATCTGTATTAACCACATGAACTGAAATTTCATCCTGTGTGATTGATTTATTGAGAACTGCCATATTCTACTTAATTAACTATGCGTGATGTGACTGTGTTAATCCCAATACCTCAGTCATGCTTATCCACCAAGGTTTCACTAAGGTTTCACTATCCACCCGTTCACACGATGCCGGATTCACTTTCGTTTCGGATTCCACAGCCAATCCCATACGAAATTTTCTCCTGTTCACACGATGCCGGATTCACTTTCGTTTTCTGTTCACACGACTACGCTCCGCTCTGCACCCTGCACAGGCTCTAAACAATGTCTATTGTCAAAACAATTGCCACTTGACAGCTAAGCATCGCGTGCTCTTGAGGGGTCGATAAGTTGGCGCCAAAAAAGTTCGCACATCATCAAAAAAGAGGTTCTGGAGCACAAAGCGTATCGGATTCATGCGTTCACACGAGCCCAAAAGCTATCCGATATGAAAAGCGATCCGGAACGTTTCACCTTCAGAGCGGAGTGATTTGACTCCGCAAAAACGATGCGAAGCGTTCCGGATTGGCATGGTGTCGTGTGAACAGAAGGGCTATCCGATATGAAAAGCGATCCGAAATGATATGAATCCGGCATCGTGTGAACGGGGCCTAATATTGGATCTAGGCCACTTGGTTTATGAATCTTAAATAACAACCTAAGGAATGTCACTGTAGCACTGTAGTACTGTTGAGGGGCACTACAAAACTTTGAGTATAATGCCACAGTGCTTGTGGTTTCCCTCCACCGTACTGATGCTATCCCTATGAAGGACTGATGGTATCTCTACACAATAACACCCAGGATATCCCCCTAGAGTACTCAACACCCTCCATAGTACTTAACAGACGTTCCTTGGGGTGAAAAAATCTTTTAAACCACTCTTTACTATTTTATAAACATAGCAGAGTTAAATGATTGATTTGTTTCATTTCATAATAGGACGAGAAACGCAAAAATGATTGCGACGAAGGTGCTGTTAATCGCATGCTTCGTTTCTGCGCTCTCATTCTTCTGTGAAGCCAGGGATGACTCCGACTTCCCATTGGCTAATGAAGCAGATGGTGAATTGGATGATGGAGCTGAAGGAATCATTGACGACGAGGGAGACCACGAAAGGGAGAAAAGATCAATTTCCTCTTTCATCCGGATCAGACGAATCCGAGTTAGAAGAATCCGAGTTAGACGTGCTATCCGCGTCAGAAGAATCCGAGTTAGACGAGTCCCCCTGGTCAGAAGAATCCGAGTTAGACGAATCATCCGGATTAGACGGTTGAAACCAGTGATCAGTAAAGTACGGTCGACGGCGAAGAAAGTCGTTAACAAGGCCGGTAAAGCTGTGAACAAGGCCGGAAAAGCGGCGAAAAAGGCCGTTACAGGATAGCGAGGCACTATCCTGAGACAAAGCAAGTCCTGAAATCCAGTCAGTAAAATTAGAATCGCGAAAAAAGGAAGATTTTTTTTATAAAAGAACTGTTATGCAGTTTACTTGAATTACATATCTTTGATAATAAAACTTTTTAAGTGCTTATGGGGTAGAAATAATCGCATTTATCTTTGAAGATGAAACTTTATGCTTTCGAATCTTATTTGTCATGTCTCTGGCGTCATATCCGGTCTCAAAATCTTAAAGAATTTCATGCAGTCAAACTGACTTTTTTAAAACTTCTGTGCGCATCAGTCAATGTTAGTTTCCATACACCAGGGTAACCTTTCCAGCTCTAGGTTTTATGTTTCAGGTTTTAAGATTGAGTTTTTATGCTTTATTTAGAGATTGGATTGAGTTCTAAGTGTTTGGTGTAAAACGTAGACCTGGGAAAGGTTACTCTGGCGAATGGAAACGAACACGCACCGTGCGCATCATCCACTAAAAATGATGGATTGCATTAGTCGCAATGCATGATGGGCAACCAAAAATCCAACTACCTAGGCAGCAGTGATCAGCTTGAGTTGTTATTCATTGCCAAGGGGCATATTCGTATCATGAATTGTCAGTGTCTTGTGTTGATACTGCTACATGATTCAGACTATGAAAATCATCTTGACTAAAAATAGTTACAAGATTTCAAACTTGAGTGATCCTATTTTTATTGCATGTTCGTCTTTGGTGTTTGTTGAAATGTAGGCAAGAAAACAGTAGCAGAAGCAACAAAATGTGTGCGAGTCCCGTATGAAGTCCATCAGTTACGGAATCTCCCGTATCTAGACTAACTTCTACAAGTGGGAGAGTCATAACTTTGCAATGCTCTGTTGGAGCAAACTGCCAACTTCCGTAGGCACGCTGTGTCTGGCTATGTGGCTGCAAACAACACTGTAACAAATGCTGAAATGCATGCAGCACTCACAATAGACTAAGATGTATTACTTTCTTCGATTGATTTCATTGCTCTTGCTTCCTTCTTCTTTTGTTTCTTTGCGAACGGAGTGCTGAATTTTCCCAAAGATTCCAAGTTTTTAATGCTCTATGAAATTAGACAAAAACTTTTCTTTCAACCAGGTCTCATTACTTACATTAAACAACACTTGAATTTTTAGATTGCTTGAAAATCTGGGTCTACAAAATGTTTGAAGTGGTTGAAATTTCAATTTGAATTCAACATAAAACTATAGAATTTTAAAATTTTAGACCCCAATACATCGAACCGAGCATCATATACCCAAGTTTACGAGTTGCTTAGCCAGCGTGGTGATAACCGGGAGGGCACATTGGGTCTCTTGGTCGCATACTTATATTTTTCTCGTTTTTCTTGCAATTTCTTGTGCCCTCTACATGTATCTTGCGCCGTCTTCTACCTTTTAAAAGTTTAAAATTTGTTTTATACAAGTGAAAATGCAAATTGGGAAATCCTACCTGCTGGTATTTGAAGAGAACCAATTCTTGAATCTCTTGCGGATACAACGGTCCCAAAAGTTCATTTTTCGAGAAGAGGAAACACTGAAAAAATAACATTTCACGTTCACATTTACATCTGGCTTTAAGGCCTACAAATCAGCGGCAAGACGTAGATAAAGTACAATGAGGCTCTTAAAAGGGGTAGTTAAGGATAACCTTAAAAGCACAGTGTACACGCATTTTTTTTATAAGTAATAGCTTTATAAAGCAAGTCAGTACTCGATAAGACAAAAAGTTAAGCAATTCCAGTACTGGATAGAAGAATGCTAGGCAATTCAAAATTTTAGTTCTGATCCAACTGGCAATGAAAATCGTCAAGCAGCTATAGGGAAGTAGGTTATAGTGGATATTAGTATCCTGGGCACACTTTTGTATGCAAGATACCACCGACATTCGTTGTACAACAACCTGTGAGAAAGTACCCTGAGAAACAAATTTTTTAAGTAAAAAAAGCTAAGCAATTGCTAAGCAATTTTGAGTGCTCAAATTTGCCATCTAGCTAAGCAATTTTCAGTACTGAGCTAGAGCTGAAATTACTAATAAAAAAATGCGTGTGGTCAAAAACACACAATGGAATAAATTTTGGGGGCCCCTTTGATGCCCTTTTTTCTCTCGAAGCCCCTTAGTTTTGGAATCATGGTGCCCTAAACTGTGTTACGCCACTATTATAAACGAAGTGTAGCAGCATTCTGTGCTTGAATACTTCAATCCAGCATAACGTCTGAAGTTAAGGCTAAAATCCTGACATGGCAAGGCTTTAAAACCACCCTGATGGGTATGTTGTGTCCAGTACTATGGAGGATGTTCAGTACTATGGAGGATGTTCAGTATTGTGGAGGATATTCAGTACTATGGAGGATGTTCAGTATTGTATTCAGTACTGTAGAGGATGTTCAGTAGTGTAGAGGATGTTTAGTACTGTGGAGGATGTTCAGTACTGTTGAGGATGTTAAGTACTAGGGAGGATGTTCAGTGCTTCGGAGGATGTTAGTACTGCGGAGGACGTTCAGTACTTTGGAGGATGTTCAGTACTGTAGAGGATGTTCAGTACTATGGAGGATGTTCAGTACTGTAGAGGATGTTCAGTACTGTGGAGGATGTTCAGTACTGTGGAGGATGTTCAGTACTATGGAGGATGTTCAGTGCTGTAGAGGATGTTCAGTACTGTGGAGGATGTTAAGCACTATGGAGGATGTTCAGTACTGAAGAGAATGTTCAGTAATGTTGAGGATGTTCAGTACTATGGAGGATGTTCAGCACTGTAGAGGATGTTCAGTAGGCCTAATGTACAGGATGTATAATACTGTGGAGGATATTTAGTGCTGTGGAGGATGTTCAGTACTATAGAGGATGTGCAGTACTGTGGAGGATGTGCAGTACTAGGGATATCATCAATAATATGGGGTACTGTGGAGGGAAATAATCAGTACTGTGTGTTGATACTATCTGCATGCTTGAATTCTTATTATGAAACATTTTGCACACTTAGTTCTTTAGTGCAGAACTCAAGCCCAATGATATTTTGAAGAAATATTTAAGAGTAATACATGTTTGAATTGTTTATGTGAAAATCGCAGCTTCAATGTGATACCTTTTCAGTTCCATCTTCATATAGTTCTCCCAAACTCCCAGCTGAGACTTTCAATTCAATTACTTTATATAAATGAGAACGGAATCTCGACGCCCCTTCACAGTTGTGAAACAGCAGTCTAGAAATAACAAATGTAACTCATGAGTACTTTTTATGAAAGAAACAATAATCAAATATCAGGTAGTCGCTTTACATAGAATTCTAAGATAGATCGATTCTTAGTTGGTTTTGTTTCCTAAGGAAGTTTCACTTCCAACATTAGGGAGCATGACCCTAGGCATAATTTCAATCCGACAATTCAAAATACAATTCAAGAGAAATGGGAAAATAACAAGGCCAGATAGGGCTAGATCTTGTAAGAATCGTAATCCTTTTCTAATGCATAGAAATTCAAAAATAGTGAGTTTTGTTCAACAGCTGGTTTTGGCCTTGAACACCTATCGAATTACGTACAAATACTAGACAGTATATTCATCAAGAAAAGTATATTTTCCTAGGGGGATTCTCCCAACCCCTTAATACGGGGAGGTTCATGTTGATATTAGGGTTCTAAAACTTTTTTGTTAAATCAATATTTTGGGTAGATGAATTACAATATGGGCAAAGTTCAATATTTGGGGTCGAGAATTCCGAAGCAAGCAAGAATCGTAGAATTTAGTGCATTTCTTTAGTGACCCATCCAAAGACTGCAACATGCCATTAAGAATATACACGCATTTTATTTTATAAGCAATTTCAGCCTGAGTTCAGTGCTGAAAATTGCTTAGCTAGAGGGCCAATTTGAATACTCAGAATTCCTTAGAAATTGCGTAGCTTTTCATACTTCAAGATTTTTTTCTTAGAATACTATCTCACAAGTTTTTGTACAACAAATTTAAATCGTATCTTGCATACAAAAGAGTGCCAGGGTACTAATATCCACTAAAACCTGCTTCTCTATAGCTGCTGCACGATTTTCATTGACAATTGGATCTTAACAATAATTTCAAATTGCTTAGCTTTCATCGATCCAGTACTGTAATTGCTTAAGTTTTTGTCATGTCTAGTACTGACTTGCTTATTAAGCAATTCTTTACAAAAACAAATGCGTATATTGGCTCTCGAAAAAATATTCGATTCAATATTTGGGGTTCTCAAAACACCAGGCTGAATATCTAAGGGGTCAGTGAATAAATGGTGGCATGGGCCCCCCATATTGAGTAACCCCTGGGCATCTTTTTTCAGTTGTGCCCCTCTTAAGCAACTCACCTCTTGCATCATGATGGGTGGGATCCATCATTCTTGAAAAGAGGGAGGGGGCGTAACATGTACAACCAAGGATAATTTCATAGGAATATTGTGCATAGTTTCATTGTTGCTCTACAATAATAGGGAGGCGTATGCCCCTGACTCCCCTTTGGATCTGGCCCTGCCATACTCTCTGCACTCATATTACTAGATAAAGAGAAAAATATCGTTTAAGTCTCGTACCGATATTTGCTTGGAGCGACAAAAGGAATGAAGGAACCGATTATGCGGTCGACAGCCAGGCGATATTCATCCTCCTTGGACCGGCTAATATACTGACTTATTACTATCCCTAGATTGAAAAAAACCAATATTAACAAATTATCTTTGTTATTGGAACAAATTTAATTGATTTTTCAAAAATTTTGTGATGATTTTCAAAGGATTTTGTGTAAATTTGAAACAAATCGACACGAGTAAGAAAGATTTCGCAACATCATCAAAACGACAATAACGCAATGATTGAACGATAAGCTTGGAAATGTTGCTATTGCCTGAAGATTATCTTAAAAGATTTTTCAAAGTATTTCGCAGTAATTCGAATCTAGTTGACATGGCTAAGAAACACAAACAGTTTGTAACCTCATCGAAACGACAATAGTGGTTAGGTCTCTCAATTCTTATTCAAAGGGTCCTGGGTTTGAAACAACCTTTACACCTGTCACAAAGAGTTGGGAGAGAATTTGTCAGCTCTCTGTAAGTCCAAGCAAAAAGGCAAAAGGATTCAGGAGGTGTACATTGAGAGGGAGGACCACGGTGGCACTGCTCGATTAGTTGACCTATTCAGTGGACCCTTAGAGCATTGCGCATTAACCAATACCTTATAATGATAGTAAGTGAATTTGCCTATCAACTATCAACTATCAATGACAATAACGTAATCAATAACCAATAGGCTTGAAAATATTTCCATTACCGGAAGGTTGTCTTATAAGAAGACGAAACTGCCAAAGCATTATAAAGAGCAACATTTCTTTGTTCATTCAAAATTCCTTACCGTCAGTTTTAACCCCAAAAAATATGACACCCCCATCTCCATTAAGAAGGCCATTTCCACATTCTCTTACAATCTAAAAGATAAGTTATCTTTTTTAATCTACCAAGAATTGCTCAACTTTTATTTTATCAACACATCTGTGCCAGCAGACTAAAGTAGCACAAACAGTGTAATCAAGCCAATAAACACGCTAAACCGGGACTTGTATTTCATATTCATTCAATCTTTTTCTTGTGCCGTGTCATTTTTATGCTGTTCACAAGTCTTCCTCTATCAACTTCTACTCTGCGCCTTCCCTCAAACTTCTTTCCCATCTGTCACAACAAGTCTAGCATTGTTTAGTCTTCTACCTTATCCTTGCTTTCTTTCCGTGCATCTTGGTTTTTGTCAAGTGCCACTTGATTTGGATATTTTTACATTAACTCGACTTTGTGATTATCACATCCAAGAATACTTCCTGTTGAAAAGAGGATTTGGCAGGCCTTGCTGACAGCAAAATATAGATGCCCCAAGAAATGACCCTCTAAAAACCTATTGTGCTCTGTTTTGCTCGCTGGAAAAAATAAGAAACGGAACAAGAATTCCATTTAATAAGTTTTATTACATAAGAGAATAAAAATGAAAGCCATCAGGATAATTTGCTTGAAATAAAAAAATAAAAACTGTACATTCCGAACCCAGAACCACTGACTTTGTGCGTCATTGCTTTACCAGCTATTAAGCTATATTGGAGCACGGGTTGATTGATGTCTAATTTAGGAGAGTCGGGCAGTGTGCGGTTCAATAGTTCATTCAAATGCCATGACCTAGCAGATAGAACAATACCTCTAGACCTTTGACTTTTGCATTGCATGTTAGCAATTAAACCAATAGCTTTAACGCACCTAGATGGTTTATCCTCTAGGTGTAGGCAGGATCAAAGGGGGGATTGATTTCCCCGAGCCCCCTTAGTTTTTTTTCTGAATGGGCACCCCCCAAACTACGATGCTGGATCCGCCCCTGTCTAGGTAATCCCTACCTAATACATGTGGTTCTTCCTATTACTCTTTGGAGTCCTATCTGTTAGGCAGCTATTCTGCAGCACACAATTGCAATTTTGTGTCCACCTGCCCTCCCTACATCACTTTTGCTTATTTGCTTATTCGCAAGGGAGGATTTGATACTATCAATATACAATTATTGCTACTTTTATACAATTGCTGATACGCCGAATTGCTTATATTCTTAATAGAGGATTTTCGATAATATGTAATACTGTATACTTGTACGTTTTAGTATCTGTAATATAGTGTGTTGTTAGTGTAATGTTAGTTTAATGTATTTGTTTTTGTGATGGAATATTTTACCCCTAGTGTCTTTTTTGACTTTCCTAGTTTAGGTGCAGGGATAGCCAACGGGTAAAAGCACCTACCCTTTGATTGAAGAATTCTGGGTTCAAAACTACCTTGAGACGTGTCACAAAAATGTAAGGAGAGAATTTGCCACCTATCTGTTACTCCAGCAAAATGCAAAAGGAGTCACACGGTGTCGTCCAGCAAGAACACGGACCAGGGTTGCACTGCTCAACAACTTAAACTATTCAGAGGATCATTTGCAGTTGTGCATTAACCAATACCTTACCAAGATAGTGAGGGTATTTGCCAATCAAGTATCAACGATTAAATCAGCTGCCCTGATAGCTCAGTCGGTAGAGCAATGACGCACCAGGGCTGTGCTCGAATCCTGCATGCGATGATAGAATATTCTCGTGTTGCGGGAAAGGGAGAAGTAAACATACAGGATCTCGAGATATAACCTCTAAATTGTCATAATAGACCCATAGCTAGGCCTAAATATATTATCAAGACTCTCACTCTCACACGCACACTTTGTATAGTTACACGCTTTTTTTATCAAGAACCAGTTTATATGGAACCTGGGACAAGGATTTCTTGTAAAATACAATGGATTCTTTTGTCCTATTGTTTCCTGTAACTATGGAGAACGATAGAAAATTCAAGGACCTATTAGTACTAGGCCTTGGTAGGCTCCTTATAATATAAAAAGCGTGTAGTTGTAGACCTAAGAGAGGTTCGCAGCTAGGCTAGGCCGCAGAGGTTTCTGTACTACGCTAACGGTTACCTTAGCAAAGGAGCAACTAGGGGTTCCAGCTTCTTCCACAAATATGGTAGTTCTGTTGTCATCTTTTCGAATGCATTCTTTATACCTAAAAGTTCGTTGACTCGATGCCATTTCTCCACTCTGCTCTATGCGAAAACATTAAAACAGCAACATTTTTCCCGCCAAAGCTGCCATTATTTTCTAACCTCTCTCTCGCCAAGTTCCATACTTCAATCACGATTTCAATTTCAATCACTTTTCAATCATTGACTTAATGCAGTGGCAATGGTTTTTAAACTTCAAACTTCAAACTTTGAATTATTTTTTCAGCAATCAATTGCAAATTACAATTTACTGAATTTAATAGAAAAATATCAATTCACTAAATCGTTATCGAGAAAATATTAAGATAGTTAATTTGCTGAAGGACGCATGAAAAACTCATAGGAGCTATCTAGTCATGTGTCTTTTGTTTTATTATATAAGTTATAGTTAGTTTCATATGGATTAATGGGAATTTGAAGCATTAATCAAACACGAAGAGTAACGCAAGTTTGGAATAAATGCAAGAAAATGATAATGATAATCGTAATATAAATCATTCAGAAATGAATATAATTTATAATAATAAGGATGGGTTTTGTTTGATATGCTGAATTTATTAGGCTTTTTGCTAGTATTCTAATCATTTTGCGAAAGAAAAATCTTAATTTTGATGTTGAAAGAGTTTTGTTTGAAGTATTCTTTATGGTGTTTAGTTACATAGAGCAGTATTTTGGCAATGGCAAATAAAACTGTATGACATCCCCTTTTGTTTCTTTGGTTATAAATATTTGATCATGAAAGAAGTCGTTTGTGTAAAAAACTGGACAGGCTGATTTGACAGTTTTATAGGAGTTGATTATATGCAGGGACCTACTGTAATGCATATGGCAATATGACATTAAAACTTGTTGCAGTACGGCATATTTATCTCGTCCAAACCAAAGATCATAGACCCTAAGGGATAACTGTTCTTTGATTTGACACAGTCCACAATACACTCTTTTTTTATAAGAATAAGTAAAATTGATTTGAAGCTGGCTGTTCTTAAATGTTCCTTTGTTTTCAGCCTGAAATGTTCTTAAATTGTTTTTACTTTTGGTATTATTGGGGAAGCCTTTATTACTATCAGTTGTGTTAATTGTTGCAAAGTCTGACTCCCTTGACCATCTGACATTATCTGTGGGCTGTTCATCAGGTTGTTTTGTAATGATTTGTCAGTCTTATGGTACTTCCATAGGATTCTTATATTGAGTTAAAAACGTCAGCCTCGGTTTGTTCTTAGCTTGCTCTTAAGATTTTTGCAAATTTGAGGCTCGTGTTCTTATAAATTGTTCTTATAGAAAAGAGTATAAATGGATTACCGGGCGACCCAGGTCTTAGAGGTAATGTAGGAAGTTGAAAGTACGGATACGGTGGGCCTAAATTTACTATAGCAAAACACGCAAAACCAGGCTTAAGAATCTTTAGGAAAGTCATGTTTGTTGACATTTTCTGGTTCTGGTCACGTCAGCTTTTATTGTTTTGCACGAAAACGTTTTTAAAACATTGCACAGCCTTGCTTTGCGTTTTTGCTGTTTTAAATTGAGACTCATCGTTTCTATACTTTTGTCCTCCTACATTACAAGTTATGAACCCCCTGATCATAGGGGTACGCTGAACGATGAATATCTATGTATTTGTACGATTGGCAACGCCTTGGAAAGAACCACGATAATAAAAGTGCAAATAAACATCTACCTTAGATAAATTTATCGATAAAATTTACAATTTCAAGTTAATGGGATTCACAAATAAATACGTCTCAAATAAATACAAAATTGTCATATTAGTAATTTATCAAAGGTAGCATAGATAAAAGAGAATATCCTTGCTTTTTCATAGTATTAATGCCTAACTATATTATATAATGCTAATATATAATATATCAGTAATCAACGAAATAATCAAATTTAAGGTAAAATTGAAGACTAGCTTCTCTTTAAATCTCACGGTATGAGAGCTTAAAATGTGCACCCCAGAACATAAGTTGAATGAAAAATGAGTTGCTTTGCTTGCTTGAAAACAATCAGCCAAATTCAAAATCATTTGTTATCTAGGTATATGACTTTTGTTTTTGTACTGAAATTGGATTTAAATCTAAGATGATACGGGATTGAAAATATAAGGAAAACGGTATTTCTTGAAAACATCTAAATCTGCTAATGTGTTCGTTGATACATCATAGGGTAGGTAATTTTCCTTTTTTTGCTGATGCAGACAGTATAAGGCAAACATTTAGACCCGTTTGACAATGCCTCTGGTGTTGCCTTGAAAACACTAAAAGTAGTTTTTATTGATGCTGGATAGACTAATTGTAGCTATGATTAATGTTTGAAGTTCTTCATAACGACAGTTTAGGAGTTGGGCATAGTTTTTTTAGACATAACTATCTCCAAAGTCATAAAACACGGAAGAGAAAGAATAAGTTTCTAAGTTCTAAGCTGGTCTGTTTGGCTATTCAAAGTATCTTTAGTGAGTTTCAGAGAATACTCAATTCATAATGGCTCATTAAACGGGTTTTCTGCTGCACATGTACCAGGGGTGAATCCAGCTTTTTTAATGACTGTTGCAGAATGTATAAAGATATGAGGATATGTGGGCGTTTTGTATATTACTGTGTAAAACAGAAATCTGACTGTTGCAGCTGCAACCATTACGACTGTCTGGATCCACCCCAGTGTACTGTGTATATCTTTTCACTGCAAAACTCACCTAGTCTTTGGATAGTGAGGTTTCTCTAGCTGGTGTATTTGTCATGTTACTCGTCAAAGTTCTTAAAGACGCACAAACTGCACCATTTCTCTTACTCCCTACCCATGCTGTCAACTATATACATTCCAAAATTCCCATAACTTCACTAAACTACTTATCATACATAAATGGCTACAAAATATTGATACTTTTATTTAGGATCTGTCTCATCCAAGTCAGTCAAAAATCATCCATTATACAGAAAAGGAATAATACTTTGGTCACTTTCTCAACTGTTTAACTGTAAACATCTCCGCCATCTTTTTAACATCCAGGCATGTTTGGTTGCTGGACAACGACAATCCTGCACAAGGCACTGAGCCTGTATATTTCGTGGCCAATCTCGCGCTTGCGAAGAATGCATCTCATTTTTTCTTGAAAGGGCATATCAACATGGCAGCAACAGCTCAGGTTCTCGAGGCATGTTTTTGCAAGGACGCAAGCTGAAGGATGAAAAATCAAAATCTCATTTCAGTGAAACATTCTCAGTTATACCAGGTGAGGTAGAAAAACACATGCAAGGCTGTAGCAACTTGTATGCAACTTAAACGATGTGTGAAGGTTTAAGCTGCCATTTGGCATACTATTTGATCTTCTGCATCTTCGTTTTGTCGTCAAGAATTGAATATGCCTCTTTTTACTAGTTTTGAAGAAAATCTGATGGTTTCTGATCTATGTTTTATAAACCACAGAAAGTTGTATTTTAAAGAGTGTGTTTCATTGATTTCAATTCGATTCAATTCATGAAACATTGCAAGTTAAAGATCATTTCTTCTCGGTTATCACATAAAGACAGGGTCTAGTGCGGGATTCTCTATTCTCACGTTAATGTCGGTCACAGTCATAATTACTCCTCAGGATTTCATACGATACTGTTTAGGCCTTTAGTTTCGATTTTTGTATAGGGATTCGGTGTAAGGGATTAGTAAAGGCCCAGTAAAGGCTTTGTGACGGTTTAGTAAGGGTTCAGTAACGTTTACGGTTTAGTACAACAATATTGATGTACCCCCATCATAGGCCAATGCTATAATCACAGTCAAATTTGGGACTGAGTCAAAATATTTCTAATCTCTAAAGCAAGGATCACAGTGAACATAGCTGTACATAGCTTGATAATAAAATAGAGTAAAGGCTGTCCTTTTGACTGGCTTTGAAAGCCTTCATTTGTATTCCAAATTTGATATTTTAAAATGGATTTAACTGACATATACTGTACATACCAGGATCAGTTAGGCTTGAAACGAGATTCAGAATGCCTTTGCACTTTGAAACATCTTGAACTGTTGAGCAACCTGATTGAAGAAGAAGGTTGATAAGACATCAATGAACATGGTATTTGATTCAAACTGGGTTTAAAGATTTATGTCGTTGGTTATTTAGGGAAGAATCTTTTTACCATTTCTGGGCTTTGATATCGCAAAAGTTTGATTTCCAAAAGGAGCATTAAAAAATATCATAATTGCCTCTTGCGACATGTTTTGCCTGTCCAGCTCTCAGCTCTTTGACTCTTTGACGCTCAAAAGAGATTAACACCAGGTAGAAAAAAATGTAGAAACCCAATTTGTCAAATCTTTTTAACTTAACAAATCTCTTTTGCCAGATAAATCACTTTAACTTTTAACGAATTGCTCTTTCTACCCCGACGTAATGATCCGTTAGGTTTTTATTTCAGTTTTCTCTATCGGGTTACAGAGAGAAAGCTATGGTATATAACAACTTCTGCATTGTTCCTGATATCTGGCCATCTCAAAGTTGTTCAATGCTCAAATAAAGGGATTTGACACCTAAAATCTTAAGTCTCGCTAGTCACAACGTTTGCCAATCGCTTATTGGAAATGTTTTACTTAATTCAAATGACTTTAGCTATTAAAGATTTATTATGTATTACAGTAAGGTTGAAAGATGAATGTTCTCTTTAATCAAGTTTTATAATCTCTGGGTATAACAATTCATTAAATTTCATTTTCTTTCTTTCAAAGACGCACTATTCTATTAATGTGTGTCAGGCGCAAAGCTTTAGTACTTAATATGTTTCACTCTGTTTACGATTTTTCTCCTTATCCTCAAGTGCTGTACAGATCAAAAACTGTTTTAATCAAGTTTCTTTACTTTTAGCAAATTCTCTTGGCATGATTTCATTAAACGATGATTCATAAAACGGTCTAATTCACTACACTCATTTGAGTCATTTGCACAATCATGCAAGAAGCAATCCATAAGTTTATTTGGAAAAGAACTAAATCGTTATGACGGAGAACAGAGATGGGGATTTTCGAAGCGCTGGAATTATTTTCATGATAGGAGTTTAAAACGTTGTTATAGTAATAAAAACCGCGAGAAAACTTCAAGCAAAATCCCAGGAAACTGACTATAGAAATGGGAATGCTATGAAAAACAACTTTATGTTGATTCATATTGATGTTTGTCGGATGTAAGCAAGACTAAAATTCAACAACTCGTAAATCAAACTTGTACTTTACCTTCTGTTTGTGCAATGCAAAGTATTGCAACTAAAAGCATAGGAAAAAGAAGTCTTCTTGTGGCATTCATTTTGCCAGTAGTTTCTGTATCGAATTCGCGAAAAAATGTTTTGCTTCTCTCAGCCAAAGGAACTTCTTCAACTCCGTGTTTCTTGCAGTGACTGAATGTCCATTCACTGCATCTGTATTTGAACTCATGAGTCACATGACTCGGGCCAGAAACTGCCCAATCAGAAGCTGTTTCCCACGCTATGTTGCCTAACAAAGATATCTTGGTGAAATGAGGGGTTTGGTGATGAGTACAAGTAATGACCATAGCTCGATTTTTCCACGCTTCTATTTTTCTAATTCTTGCAAATTCTTGAGAAAAAATCAAATGCCACATTTTTAGCTATTAACAAGATGTTGTTGTTGTTAACAGGCCATTCAAAGAAGTGACCTCTTTAATTGACTAATAAAAAGTCAAAATGTGGCATTTTTTAATTGACTAACAGTTCTAAATCATATGATGCTAGGGCTCCTCCCATGGCAGGATAGTGGGAACATGACTGGTTTGTGTTACAAAACAATTGAATTGAATGGTAAGCCTGGAAGAGGGGTTTTATCACTGACCTCAAAATAAAGACTGGATCGAGCATCTGTTCTTCTCAAATGAAGTCATTCGCGGCCATATTGGCAGGTGCATTTCAATACATTGAGATTACACTGGGGGCTATTTTTTCCTTCGTTATTGTCTGAATGCAATGAATTCTCAGTAAAAGACTGAATAATCGTGTAGCTATAGTTAGCAAAGAATCATGTCAATACAATTTCTTTGGCAGCCATATTGGGAGGCCAAAGGCAAGCCGAAGTAATTGGCTTCAAACGTTTGGCTTCAGAAGCAATAGAATGCTTGATCCAGTCTTTATTTTGAGATCAGTGCACTATAACTACTGTTTTTAAAGAAATAGTCAGTGAATCGCTCGCAGCCTGATTTCGGTCAGGGCATTGTATAGTGGCACGCACTGCTACACTGCGCTTCTACTATACAGATAACCAACGTTTTACGTCTGAACAAATCAACCAGTCACAATATTTGTTATCATTATTATATCAGAGATCCTTAAGTTTAATGCAAATGAAATGCTTAAGAAAATACAGTGCAAGCACTCCTTCGTTATCACGAGAGCACACATCAATAGAGCACCAAGGATCCATTTAACATGGAGAACAATAAGGGAACAATAGGAAAAGTAAGTAGAGTAGGAATATAAAACCGAGGAACATCTTTCCGTTTTTAATATTTGAAAAATCGAGAAAGACAAGAACAATAGGCGGTGTTATGCTGAATATTTCGACAATTTATTATGTCATTTTCAACAGTGAAGGTTAACAACAAGAAAACTCGTTGAATACTACTCCTAGTCGCTATAGAAACAATGACAACAAATGAGAGGAACCAACTATGAAAATAATTGCAATTCCTTAGACGTCTTTAGCCCTTTGTTCAAAGCGGGAGAGAAACGTTACTAAGGGGCTTATACGCTCTGTCTTTTTGAACTTCATTTCAAGATATTTTATGGTCTTTTGAACCTTGTGTGAAGAACATTCAACCTGATTGAAAGCTTATCTTCATATAAGGAATGATTCAAGCCTGTTTCGTGACAGGAGGAGGGCTTTAATGCGCTTAGATCAAGGCTTAAGATAGTAGATAGCCCAATCATTAACAGACTGAAAAGGTTTGGTTTCCGCTGTGTGGGCTCTCACTATCTTTTGAAGGACCAATCAGTGCCCCAAGGTATAATTTCTAGGAGCATTACGTAGCTTAAATGAAAAATACATGAAAGTTGGCTACCAACATAAGTATACGAGAGAGTGACTAAGTCACACAAATATCAGGGCTTATCTGTGAAAAACTTCCTACGTCAACCAGTTTTAGATTTAGCTGGTGCCTTTAGTAGTACACTAGGTGAAGAACAATTTATGTAAACCCTAGAGGAAGGGAGAGGAATAACCAGCGTGGTTACCAAATGGTTACCAGGGCTCATCATTATCGCAATTCTGGGCGTCAGTAGTTGATGAAAACCAACCCTATCATTAAACGAGATAATTTGTTTAAATGAACTCGACTGAAGCAGGATTCGAACCCACGACATTTGACTTTGCGCGTGCACGTCAAATGCTCTACCAAGTGAGAAACTGGGGTCGGAGTAGGGGAGAGTGGGGCAAGTTGTCACAGGGGTAAGTTGTCACATTCTCTTTTTGGGTCCAAACCGTTTGTTATCAATTCAAAATTGATGGTATTTCAAGTACTTTATGTAAGCTTTCTTTTGATATCCTTTGGCCGAGCCTACCGTCATTCACATTTGGACCCAAAGAGAGGCTGTGACAACTTACCTATGTGACAACATGCCCCACTTTCCCCTACTTCATTTAATTTGACTAACCCCTGCTATTTCAATCACACAAACTGAACCACCTACCGAATGTCGAGACGAACCTACCCAGCCTCTTAAACAACTACATTTATTAACTACAAATCCTACATTCATACAAATGATCTCGATTGATTTTCCAAATCCTGCTTTTTCTCAAACTAATTTTGCTATTCTCCTCAAAAGATGGTTGCTACTGAAAATTAACATCCTGACTGCACTGACCACACTCATCTCAACAAACTGTAAAAGATGGCTTGGGAAAACATGTGGGAGGCAAAACCTTGAGCTGTTGACAAGAGAAACCGAAATTCACATCACAAAACGTCTCCAGGGCTACAATAACAAAAACTCCCACATTCTAAACGACTTTCTCACTCTACTTTTAAATTCTAAATGGATTTTTGGTTTCTGAATAACCATGCGGTCAAAAACGTTTCATTGGAAATTTAGCAGCTCAGGCTACTGTTGATAAGTCAATGTAAACTTAACGTCTAACGTTGAACTCAGTGGCGGCGTCAGATCTGAAAAATTCAAAAGAAATTGGGGGATTTTGACGTGATTTTCCGTCAGGTTTAAGGTTTACCACCCAAAGGTTTACCCAACTAACTGTATGACATTTTTCTTTAACGATTCTACCGCCTTTTTGGAAATGGGAAGACGAATCCCCCAATCCCCCGTGGCGCTACCATTATGGACATTTCAAATAAGATAGCACTGACTTGGTAAATATGCTGGCAAACGCAACATGGCCTGGTCAATATGCCAAAAGCCTTGTTTTTTTAACAAAGCAATAATATTCAGTAAAGGCATGGATCTATGAAATTAAACCAAGGTAGTACAGCACAGTACTGTAGGAGGATGAAAGTATGGAAAAGATGGGCCTGAATCTACGACGCGGAAACGAGGCTGTGCAATTTTTTACATTTTCGCGCGAAAAAATAAAAGCTGACGTGACCAAAACAAGAAAATTCACACACATGGAGTTACGAAATCCCATCCCATCAGACCTGAGATTCTGTTCCGTATTTCTTGCACTGATCCACTCATTAGGGAGGGGATAGCGTAGGCTGTATTTGGTACCTATCCCTGTTTTCCACAAACCATAACGACATAATGCTATGCCTAGTACGTACTATATCCTGACCAACGACTACTTGTGTACGAATATATATCACTTACAGAGAACCTACCCTATCCCCTCCCTAACGAGTAGATCAGTGCAAGAAGAAGAAAAACGGAACAGAATATTGATTGGTTGGGATGGGATTTCGGATTTCGTTAATCCATAAACCAACGTGCTTTTCCTAACGATGGTTAAGCCTTGTTTTGCGTTTTTGCTGTCGTTAATTTAGGCCATTTGTTTCCATACTTTCATCCGCCTTCAGTATTCTAGAGCATACATTTAGCATCAAAATGTCAAGAAGGTGGGTGGATAAATAACAACCTTTTTTACACAAGGCCTTTTCAACAGGAATTCTCAAGAAAGTGTGACCAGCATTTTTTCAAAAAGTTAAGGTAAGCTGTTTAAATATTTTTCTACAAATAAAAACCTTCGAGATTTTGTTGTTTGTTATTGAGATCAGATTTCGTCAATCTTTCAATTGAATATTAAATCAATGTCAAGTTGTTTGTGATACACAAAATAAGCAAAGGATCAAATTAAAATTATGACTCAAAACAATGTTTGTCTGTTTATTCAACTTACCTAAGATGTGGGTACGACAATCATTCACCGCAGAGAAGTACAAAAACATCTTTTCCAGAATAAAGATCCCGAAAGTGACTTCAGACAATGGGTTTTTGTATTGTCTTGAATCGAAAAGTGGGAGCTATGGACATGAAGTCAAAGTTTTGTCTCCTTCTTGAACTTTCAATTTTTCTGGTTATCTTAGGAAAATTGCAAAAACATCGAAATACCCAGTATGATGGCATGGAAGATCTCCCAATAAGGCATGAAAGAGCAAGGCATGAAAAATGTTCCCATAAGCTTTTTTTCTTTCAAACCAACTATTCTATTTTCGTTTTTTGTTAACTTTCTTTAAAGTTGGTACATACCATAGCTGTTAAATCTATCTGCTCACCCAAACAAACTAGGTAACTAAATACAACAAATGAAATGTAATGACACAAAGAATCTGAATTAGAAATCGAAATAACATGTTACTACTGTACACTGGTGGCCAAAATTAATGAGCCACTTCAAAATTTCCCTTGAAAAAAGACAAATTTGATAATGTCCTTTTAATTATGTTAATTTTGAAATCCATGATTAAGTTTATGGCAGTATCATGTTCTAAATTGCTCACTCTTGTAAAATGAATCTTTTAGATCAACAAAAAGAGTCTTTTTATAAGTTTTTAATGTTAATATTTGATTGCTCCACCCTTTGCTTTGATCACCGTTTCAATGTGCCTAGGCATACTGTCCACTAATTTCTCAAGGTAGGCTAAAGGAATCTTCTCCCACTCTCCTTTTAACTTCTCCAACAACTCCTTTTCATTTTTGAAATTTTCTTTTTCCATTTTCCTGGCCAGATAATCCCAAACATTTTCAACAGGTTCAAATCAGGACTATTGCCCGGCCATGACAGAATATCAACAGCATTTGCATCTGCCCACTCTTTTACAACCTTTGCCGTATGGCAAGGAGCATTATCCTGTTGGAAAATGACAAGCTGGTCGTCAGATGGTACAAAACAGTACTTCAATATCTTTAGATAATGTTGGGCATCAATGTTCCCTTCAACTTTATGGAGACGCCCAACTCCATTCCGTGCAAAATACCCCCACACCATAAAACCACCTCCTCCGTGCTTCATGGTGGTGTTCAGGCATTCAGGCAGGTATTCCTCTCCTGGTCTTCTCCTCACATTGACAGGTCTATCACTGACCAGACAGAACCTGCTCTCGTCACTGAATACAACATTATTCCAATTGAAGTTGCGATGTTCTCGGGCCCATCGCAGGCGCTTCTCTCTTACTTTCTCTGAAAGAAGCGGCTCCTTTTTTGCTCTACAAGACTTGAGGCCAGAGTCTAGAAGCCTTCTCCTTAGTGTTCAACACCAATGTCTTCTTTCAAATCTTTAAAAATGTCACTGGAGCTCTTCCTTCTATCTTTCAGACTCATCTGAATAACTTTCGATCTTCCCTCGTACTCGTCTTCTTCTTTCTCCAACTTCCCTCTCTATCCTGAACAGATCCTCTCTCGGCAAACCTTTTAACAATTTCCTGCAAGGTTTTTTTTTCCAATTTTCAGTCTTTTTGCTATCGAATTCAAGCTAAAGCCCTCTTCATCATCGAGTAACTAACACCCTCATCCTCTCTTCAACACTCAGTCTTGCTCTTTTTGCCATGGCTAAAATAAAAGAAAAATTCCAAATATTAGGCCACACCAATGTAACAGAGAGCTATCATTGCCTAAGTAAATTGTGTGCAAAGCCGACAGTTGCAAGAAGTTACCCATTCATTGTCAGTTTCAAGGGCTTGTTGAAAGCTTTGCACCAAATTGCAATTCTCCATCTAAAATAAAAACTTAAGTAATAACCATTTAAAGGCAATTTGCATGCCATAGTACAGGATAAAGACGTAAGCTATTTGACTTCATTATGTATGTATAGCCAAAGCTGGGCGCAAATTCTGCAAGGACTCCCCATCTATGTATTGCCGTTTTCAGGGGTTTGCTGAAAGCCTTGCACAAAATTAAAGCTATTTCCATCCTCAGAAACAGAGTTCCATATCAAGTTGTGTCCGTTTGCGTAGCCTAAGCTGAGCCTAAACCACTGGCCTACACATGAAACTAAAGTCTGGAACACATGAGCAAGAGCACATGCTTTAATTCTCATTTCCAGTTCGACACTCATTTCGAGATTCATAAGTTTAGACTTTCAAGATGGCTGCCGTGAAGGGCTTTGAGAACTGGCTGTGCAGCAAGTTGAAATCTTTGCAGTTAGATGAAGAAGTTTTTCTCGATTACATTAAAGGGGTCTTAGAAGAAGATGTAAGTGAAGAAGAAAAATCCGAAACTATTACAAACATTCTTGATGGGGCTCTTGTAAGTACAAGACTTTTAGAAAAAAATTAATCCAAAAATTAGGCCTAAAACATAACTACGACTATTAGGCCTAGGAATAAAGCCCCAAACCGTTATTTGTTTCACGTCTAGGCAGTGAATTTTAAAGGTTTGTCTTGCTTGCCCCTTGTTTAGTATTATAAAATTTGTCTGCGATGGAAAGCTTTGGACTAACGCCAGTGTCCTAGGAAAAATATGACACTTTTCAACACAAGATCTTGCAGGGGCGGTGCGCAGTGGTATTAACGTTATTAGTCTAATACCATTTTTTTCCAGAACAAAAGTCAAATTTCCAGGAGTTTTCTATTTTTTCTGTCCCCAAAAAGAAATTTATGATTCTTAGAAGTTCCCGTTTCAGCGTGATTCATGTTCTGAGAAATAGCCTGTGAATAATATTTGCTGAGAGGACTGGTGAAAGACGATGTGGTTTCAGATGTGTTGTTTTGTATAAGGGAATCACCTTTGTGGAGGCATGTGACGTATTCATTCCGCTCCCTGCGGCTGAAAATGAGACCAAGCAGCCACGTTATTAGTTTTCGAAAAGTAATGACGTTCATGGTAGATTGTATCTTTACTCTCTGTGTATGAGTTTTTGAAAGAGTCGAGCTGAATTGGATGATGGAGACGAGCACCAACGGAACGTTAAAAAAGCATATTACTGGGTATTCGATCCAAAAAAACTCACTTACGCACTCAGTCTTTGCCTGAAAATGATGGCAGACCGTGTCCTTAAAGTTACTTTAAAAAAAGGTCAACTGACTCTATATATGAATAATTTCCCTGGATATGTAGAAACGAAGAAAAGAAAACTCTTAACTTTTAGTTTGGTAGTTGGTGATCTGTCCACCAAAATGAAAATTAATTTTTTAATTTTAAAATTAATTTTTAGTTTCTTAGGCTTGAGTAATTGAAGGAATCACTGTAGTGACAGTCTCGGCGTACCTTATTAGAATCGCGATTCTAATACCGTGGCTTTAGGCTAGAAATAAACGTCTCTCAGTGGTTTCCAATCTTTTTCACCTGCGAAGGCACCACCACGGCGATAGCCCTTTTTCTCAAACACAGAACGCACAGTACATACAGTATCTACAGCAGTACGAAATAATATCAACTATGTAACAGTAATTTTTCAATCCCTAGTTAATCAAGTTGATTAACAGGGGCAACAGGCAAACGAGAAATAATATAGGATGAAATGGTATAAGCTACATGCTGGTTAGATTCTCAAATATTATTGTTTATAGCCTTGTCAATGCTAATGCTACTAATCACAAATATGGACAATACCATTTTTGCCACGCCTTTCTAGGGTGTGGTCTTCTTTAAATATCCAAAGAAGACCACACCCAAAAAAGGCGTGGCAAAAATGGTAATAACACTTTTAATATGCTGCGCACCGCCCCTGAGATCTTGTGTGTGCTAGCATGCTACGAGCCATTTCATATTGTTTTATTCAATTTTTCTATTGTTTACCTGTCGATCTCATGTGTTCATATGCCATACTTTCTATACTGGGCCATTGTAAGGCTAGATTGGAAAATATGTAAATTGAGCAGGTGGGTGAAAATCTTAATAGAATTTTGTGTTGGTACCATACTCTAACATTTCGCAAATCTGGGGCTGCCAGTGATGAAATTGGAAGTTAAATGAATAAAATTCTGCCAGAGTGGGGCCTCGATTGGAAAGTTGTACAGCTGCAGATGTGGTCAGTGCGAATCTTTTAAAATCTGCTGATAGGTGTGCAACTTGTAAGCTAACCGAGTGGTTAAGACCTCAGCCGCAGATTGCAAATTTTCAAATCATGGTGTACGGAGTTCTAATAAGTTGTAGATGGTATGCAATATAATTTTGTTTATAACTCCAGCATGCAGATGTTACTAACATATAAGATTAGAAATTTTTAAATGTTGTAAGAGTTAAGATTTTGAATGGAATATGCCAGATCAATCTGCTTCTCAACAGGTTTAATAGCCTCATTCCATTGTAGCACATTAACTTGACAGCTAAGAGGAAATTAACCGTGAGAATTTTAACTCATGTGCACAGCTATGAAGATTGTGTGTTTGTGATGCAATCCATGAAATTTTCCCAAGAAAAACAGCTCTATTGATATTTACCTTAAAAATTACATGACTGAATGGAGGTATTCAGAGAACAATGAAAAATGTAGTTCATAACTAAAAAGTTTTTGATTTGCGCTGGATTATCAAATGAATGCAAACTAAGATACATCTAGAATGGGGGGATTCTCCAATTCAAGATTCAGATATATCAAGATCCAAGATTCAAGAACCGGAATTCAAGAGGCATAATGAAACACCCTAATTCAAGATTCAGAATCAAAGATTTAGATAGAAAGAAAGTCGAGATCCAGAATAGAAGATAGAAAATAAAGCCATCTAATACAACTTTGACAATTTAGGATCTAGGATGAACTGTTTTGTTTTTAAGGGTGTTCATCAATCTGGATCTCAAATACCAGATCTTGAATTAAGGTGTTTCCTTCCATTTTGGATCTTGAATTCCGCATCATGAATAAGGGTGTTTCATTCTTTTTTGGATCTTGAATTTGGAACCTTAAATCTTGGATCTTGAATGAATCTTGAATTAGGGAGCCAAAGTGGCTGCAGCCAGTTAGTGAAGGACAGGCGAAGACTAGAATTTTCAATTTTTGAAAGAGCTTCCTGCATCAATAGAACATATACAAATAAGTACAACTTGATTTAGGTCTTTTGCAGAGTAAATATCAAAGTTGATATTTTAAATCAAATGGATGGAAAATTTATAATAGACTGTCAAAGATTTTATGTTTTCTTAAATGCAAGCGGTAGAAGGAAGCAATTTTCTAAGAATGGCCTTGTTATAAACATAATCAAATAAGAAAATCCCTGTCTCCTCTGCTGGTGATTATGAACTTTTTCATTGTAGGAAGATGAAAAATCGAGTACCTGCAATTGTGAAGAGATAATTAAGAAATGGCTAGAAGTAAATGTTAATGAAAATGAAATACAACCAGGTGCTAAACTTACATATTACTTGCTCTCAAAATTTTAATTATCTGAAAATAAATTAGACTTCCTAGCCATGGAATTTCTTATATACTCTAACGGATTTAAACCTCTTCTCAAAGAAGGCCCATGGATGTAAGGTCTAGCTTAAGGTGTAACAGCTTCAGGTGTGATTTTCTGAAATTTTGGTCCAGTTCATCGTAACATTTTTAGCAATAATGCAGTTTTTTCTTATGAAGTGCGTATGAAAAAGCATCTACCGTAGTTTGGGTTCATAGGGACAGGAAGGTGAATAAGGACAAAAAAGTAACAAATATTGTGGACTTCAAAATCTACAGAGGGCCTTCCCGTTTTGAAACAATTTGATCTTTATATCATACGTAATATTTACATCAAATAATTGTTGTTATTAACAATCATTCAACTATACTATAGATGGCCTAAACTGCTATACCATATTTGGCCTGTTGGTATATACAATGGGTCTAAGGTGGGGTCACTCTGCATATCTGTGATTGGTTTTTAGCGTTTAACGCAAGAACTACTATTATCATTATTATAATTATTATCAATAATCTATGTTTAGTGACAAATGGCTCAAGTAGTGCAGATGATAAAATCAGAAACATAATCCAGAAGCAACAAACAGCATCAACTTTGCTGAAACCAGCAACAACAACAACTGATGATGAGTTAAAAAGAAGACTTCTTGCGCAATACTCACATGTAGAAGAAGATGAAGAGGAGTGAGTCTCGTTTTCATTTTTCTCTTTTCCATATGAAAATCAAAGGTGCACGTTTACAACTAATATAGCCAGGATAATCGGCAGCATGGATTACTTAAGCTTTTCGTCTGACATTCGACAGAGTTATATGTTAGAATAAGAGCAAAACAAAAACCTAAAGAATTAATTTACCCAGATGTGGATCGAAAAAGGGCAATCAGGTATAAGGTGAATGATTGGTATATATACAGCTTTGTATTGCAGTGGATGATTGGCTTTCCTCCTACTATACCAATCATCCACAAAATGCTTAAGTAATCCATGTTTTTGATATGCTTTGCTTTGGGCTATATTAAAGTTTTGAGCAGATCAAAGACTGTTTACAACTAAGAGTGCATTCACATTTGCGCAAACTTTTACTGTTACGTGATAGTGTTACCAAAAAATTGACAATAAGAAGGCGGCATTGAGTTGAAAGTTTTGCCCACTGACTGTTAGCACTGTATTGCCTGTTCTATGTGAACTCTTGCAATGCCAGCATGCACTAATGAAAGCTGATGCAGCATTATTTTCAGAGTGAATCAGCTTAAGTAGACAGGGTATACCCTAATTTTCAAAGTTGTGATTCGCTGGTTAGAATTTGATCACGTATAATCCAATAGCCTGGTTGTCTAGCACTTAGGTTTAGATTATAGGCACTTTTGATCACATGAAAAGGTCCCGTTTTATCAATTAAAGCTTAAAAGCCATTTACTTACTCGCACACTAACTAACTAATAATGGATATATCATTTGATGAATTCTATGTGATATTTGTGATTTGTAGCCTACGCCAGGACCTCAATGGGTCAAGGTATCAAAATTGATATTGAATACCATGAGCAAATGGATTTCTGGCTGACTTCGAATTTTGACAGAGTATAAGTTTTCAGAGCATATTGATTATAGGACAGGGTTAGGGTGTTGGAGACCTTGCTGCAGATCCCCTTTGCTTTCGTAGTCAAGTACCCATCAGGAGAGAACCCCTCTGGTTTTTAGGTAAAGCACGCCGATGTACCCATGTGATATGTTGTTGCTTTGAAAGAGAGGTCATCATGTGATGTGTTGTCGTTTTAAACGGAGGTCATTCGTATTTTTATCTTTATTTAGCAATGACGAAGACAAAAAATGTGGAAGCAAGGCCGATTCTTCGCATTTAGAAAGCTGCATCCTTTTCGTAATGTTCCTTTAAATGATATTGTAGCTTTGAGCGTAACCTACTGAATAAATCAAGGTTGTAGTTTTGAAACTCACACGTATGAGTTTGTCTTATACGAAAACCTGGCCTTTGAGGTTGGTAATTAATGACCCTGCACCATCTCAATACCATTTGTTGCTTTAGGCAGGCGATTAGTTAACCTCCTTATTCATCCCATTATTAGGAAAAAGCAATATTCACCTAGGCTTGGGGCTTTTTTACACGAATCAAGAATAAAACTCAAGTTAGACACTTGGCTCAGGTGGGTCTGAGGAGATTTCCCCTGTTTATTGCCCAGTGGTGGGAAATACGTGTTGCTTCCAGCGAAGGAAATTTAGAATTGAATTCTTACTTTTATTGCTTCAACAGTTTATTGTTTCTATTATACTGCTCTATAAAAGCTTATACTGCTGATTGGCTATCGTAATAGTGACTTAATGCAAGTTTTATTAACACTTAACTCACATTTTGTCTGCTGTTGAGGTGTATATTCTTTCTTGATACTTTTTAAAAGATATGGTTCAATGATACATTTAAAGACCTTTCCTCTCCTTCTTGTCTCTTCGTTTTTCTATCCTTTGATTTTTCTTCTCTTGTCCTTTCTTTCTCCTTCCTGTTCTCTTATCTTTTATTCCTTCTCTCCTTCCCTTCCTTCAGAGGCTGGTGCCTTGGCAGCTTCAGGCACTTTCCAACCTCTGCCATTTCCCAAAAATGCTCCTCCGCTAATGTGTACTACCTTGACTTTGACCAGCACTTTTTGAAAATATGAATGCCAAAACTGTGGTGGATCAGCAACGCTTGCAACGCGAAAAGCAGAAGAAGGCTGCGGAGGAGAAGAAAGAAAAAGACAGGATGAACAGAGAGGTAGAAAAGTTGAAGAAACAAGAAAGACAAGAGAAGGAAAAGAAACGAACCCAGAAAGGGGAGAGGAAGGCGAGGTGAAAATGTCGAAGAATTTTAGGTAATGGATAAACTCAATTTGCTGAATATCTATTATTATTTTTATATATAGCATTGTTATGTTTTGATCTGTGACTTTTCTCATGTTTACTTTCTCCCCAAGTGGGGAGCTCCCCATAGTACACGCATTTTTTTTAAAAGTAACTACTTTATAAGCAAGTTAGTACTCGACAAGATAAAAACTTAAGCAATTTTAGTACTGGATAGAGGAATGCTAAGCAATTTGAAAATTTTAGTTCAGATCCCATTGGCAATGAAAATAGTTCAGCAGCTATAGAGAAGTAGGTTATACTTGATATTAGTACCCCGGCACACTTTTGTATGCAAGATACCATCGATATTTATTGTACAACAACTTATGGAATGATGTTCTAAGAAACAACTCTTCAAGTATAAAAAGCTAAGCAATTGCTAAGCAATTCTTATAACATTGCTCGTGCTGAAATTGCTTATAAAAAAATGTGTGTATGTGACCCAAGCTCCAAAGGTATACTAGGTATTTTTCTCAAACCGAACAAATGTCTGACCCCCCGTCTCATACGGGAGTTGCCCTGGGTTTTCTCCAAAATACTTAGGCCTTTAAATACAATTTACCCCTTGATGTATATACAAATATTAGATTGATCTATTAGTTACTAGAATTACTAAAAGACGTCTCAGCTAGTTTCTACTTATTATCCTTAGTTTTGCAATTTTGAAAGCTGCTTTGAGCTTTACAATTTAAAAGCTACCTCTAAAATAAGATTGATGATCACTTTTATATCAACTGTCTAATTTTGTAAGGCGAATAAATGAACAAATTGTGTAAGTAGTACCATGTAATTCATATGATGTCTCAGGTGTATGCCCGTCATCAAAGTGATAGGGAAAACCCACTGATCTAAAAATAAAGACTGGATCGAGCATTCTGTTGTTTCTGGATTCAGATGTTGAAGCCGATTGCTTCGGCTGGCGTTTGGCTTCCCAATACGGAGAAGAAATCCTTTTTCTTGTATTTTTCGTTAATAATAGCTGCACGATTATTCAGTCTTATGTTGAGCATGCATAACATTCCAACAATCATCAAAGAAAAAGTAGCCCCAAGTTGAATTTTAATATATTTAATTGAACCTACCAATATGGCTGCCAATGACTTCATTTCAGAATGGCAGATGCTCGATCTGGTCTTTTTGTGAGATCAGTGGAAAAACCAGGCTACGTCCAGCACCATGATTGTCTAATTTTGTGAATTTTCAATCAATGAACTATTATTTTTGGGCATGCCATAATCTTGGTTGTCCATATCTCTTGACAAGTGTTTGAAACAAGGGAGATTATGAAATGCCTAAAACACTATTTCTGCATTTAATAACAGTTCATCGACTGCAAACTCGGAATCTGCCAATGTCGATTTGGTTAAGATAAATGAAAAGGCTCGAGATGAATCAATTCTAGAAATATCTCAATTATGACGTCATTAGATCGATGACATCACAAAAATTGTTAAGATTTTGTCAAAATCAAACAAATTATATATCAATCGACATAACTAATCGAGTGCTGACCAACTACACCATTTTAGAACAAGTGAGACTTTCTTGCAAAGAGACATTTGGACATTACACTCTTTTTTTTTATAAGAACCAGTAAATTTGATTTGAAGCTGGCTGTTCTTAAATATTCCTCTATTTTCAGCCTGAAATATTCTTTAATTTTTCTTACTTTATAATGATTCTTATTTTATAATGAAGCCTGTTTTCGCCATCAGTTGTGTTAATTGGTTCAATTGTGGACTCTCTTGACCATCTATATATCTGTGTGTTGTCTGTTTGCTTGTTTTGTAATTAATTGTCAGTCTCGTGGTTATTTCTTATAATTCTTATATTGACCTGGAAATGGTCAGCTTTGCTTTGTTTTTAAATTGTTCTTAGGTTTTGACAAAATCTGAGGCTTGTTTTCTTATAAAATTTTTCTTATAAACAAAAGTGTAGTTGTGAAACTGACTGTTCTACACGTCATCGAAAATTCCACTTTCAGTCAAAATTCAAAAACGATCAGTCTTATTTGAATCTACATGGTCTATTAAGCAGGGCCGGATCCAAGGGGGGGCGTAAGGGGCGTACGCCCCCCCTATTTTGGTAGAAAAACAATACAATTAGCTTGATAATACCCTCTTTCTCTTACATTATCCTTTGATTTGTGTATTACGCCCCCCCCCCTTCTATGGGTGCTGGATCCGGCCCTGTATTAAGGACAAGTCAAAACAAATCAAGAGTAAAACCAAAGGTTCAGACAGGTTGCCAGATGGCTAAATTAACTTCCTTGTCTATAAGTAGTTTACTTGGGCTCTCGTCCAATCGATCGCTTTCAAAATGGCTGACGATGAAGAGGCCGTGCTTACGCCCGACGTAGCTTCTTCCGGGACTGGGAAGCGTTGGAGGTCTTATGTCTTTATGGGGATACTTGTGATTGCGTGGTTAGGCACTTTAGCTGGATTCATAGCAGGGACTGTGCTGCCGCTATATGTTTGCTTTCTGGTAAGCCTCTTGCAGTCGTTTGTTTGTGCTTATGAAACAACTTCACCCCTGAATAATTTTAAACTATATTCGGTGTTATACCTTCGCGATTTTGATCTATATAAGATGTAAAATCAATTATATGTGGTGTTAGACGATACTGTAATATTCTAGAACATCTCCAAAGATAATTTTACTCGAGAAATTCAGTTCAGTTCAGTTCATTTAATTTTTAAATTCGACGAAATACAATACAATATAAATCAAGATGAAGAAAAATAAAATTAAGTTGAATTATACAAATTACAAGTACACAATGCAAGTATGCAATTAGAAAATTGATGAAGTTTCAGATTATCCGTTAGGGAGAGGGGATAGCTTTATGGCAATTTTTTGAGGAACGCTTTCTCCCGGGCGCTTTCTAAATTTCTTGCTTTATTTTCCAGCTCGGTTGTGCTTATTTTCTTTATGCGATTGTATTAAGTCTACATGGGTGGATGCAAAATTTGATAAGCCTCATCAAGATGAACGCTTTTGGTTCTTTGAGGGTCTAGCTTGGAATACCAAAGCTGCCAAGAGAAAGAAAAGAAACGAAGCCAGAATGGGGAAAGGAAGTAGAGATGAAAATGTGGAAGAAATTTAAAGAACCGGCAAACTCAACTCTCCCGCCTTTTTGCCATCCCGAAGCGAGGCTACCAAAACTTAAGTAGTGGAAAATATTTTTGTAGTTGAAATGTTTTTGTAGTGAAAGACATTTTTGTGGTAGAATATTTTGTAGTGGAATAAAATTTTAAAGGGGAAAATCTTTTTGTAGTGGAAAAGATTTTGCAGTCTTGCAAAAATGTGTAGGCCTATTTAGGAGATGAATTTGTATTGGTTTTTGTAAATATGTGCTAGACTAGTTTAAATTAATTTTTACTGGTTTATATCTATTTGTTTTCGTTTTAATAAATATGTACTGCTTTAGAAAAATTGATATCAATTCGAAAATATCTGTATTGCTTTTGTGGGCTACCGTACCAAACCAGGACATTTTCGAATTAGTTTTGTACCTAGCTTCATACGCAAAATCTCATCTGTATAATAGAAGCTTTGTAAAACGTTACGCGATGAAAAATGATTTTTAGCTAGGGTTGTGGACTTGCCCAAGTCTATTCCTCCTTCCCAGAGGCTTTCCCTTCTTTCCTACGCAGCAGTAGTGTAATTTTTGTGTATAAACGCGGGAGAGACTTGAGCAAGTCCACTAGGGGTGATATTAAAACATTTTCCTCTTCTGAAATCATAATAATTTAACCGACTTTCAGGAGAATTTACTTCCTAAATAATCTGCCTCCCTCAAACGATGTATTTCCTATGTTAACATTTGAGGACTTTTTTGAATAGTAAAAGTAACTCTGACCTTAATAAAAGAGCGCATCTTGTTTATCGCGTTGTTGATGTATGGGTTCTATAGGCAATGTCAATTAGCCAGCCCTTGTGTAAAAATATTCGTAACTTTCGTTATCTTTCTACTCAAAGTTGTTAGACGAAACACACAAGTTGTCATCTTGTTAAATGAGAAAAATGTGTAAATAGTAACATGCAATTCATAACATGTTTACTCTGGCGTTTCAGGTAAAAATCCCGTCATCAACTAGGCTATGCCGAGCATCATGATTGTCTAATTTTGTGATCGGAAGAACTCTTTCAGTCTTTCCAGAACATTCGTCAGATTCTATTTTCGTTCTCTTTCTGACGCAACACTCAAATTTTTGTCAGACGAAAAGCAAGATCATCATGTTTCGCTGTGTTTTCTATACCAAGAACAACATCTTGCAATTCCACGAAATTTCTTTTTCTTGCATAACAGGTCTTTACCTGTTTCGTTCACATATTTGCAAAAACTGAACCAAAAGCCTTATTTGGTTTGGCAAAGATAAGATGATCAGAACAAAGTAATACAATTTCAATCGAATCTAAACCTGAAATACAAATCAGTGAATAGACGATCCAAACCAGTTAAACAAATAATGTTTATATTTCCTCTTGAAAGCTATCAGAAATTGTTGAATAAAGAATTGTTTAAGGAGAAAATCACTCTCTTGTGTGCGCTGTATAGCACGGTTTTTTTAAAGAAAAATTTAGAACTGCACATTTAATACTTGCCTGTGCTTGTAAATGTTTTAGAGAAGATAGACTAATCGTCCCGTGTTTTTCTTGAAAAAGCTATCACCAATTAGTATTTTGAAGCTTCATTTTTAAATTTCCTTTTAATTGGAAAAAAATAGAACTTGCTCAAGATAAGCTCAGCAGTACATACCAAATTTTCCTATGCACTTATCCATCAGCCCTCATTAAACCTAATGGGTTCTTGAGGCAGCAACAGGTTGAGAAAAATTTGAATTATGATGCCTCTAGATTGCTGCAGATGCCCTAATTGATGTTATTTTCATTATCATCATCACCTTTTTTATGATTCTTAACTACTAATTTATACTTAAAACTACACAATATTTTCTTTAGAATTGCACAACAAGAATTTAGAACTGCACATATTGTGTAGAACTGCACGTGAAAAAAATCCCTGCTATAGAATTTTCAACTAAAGATGGAGAAGATTCAAGGGATTTTGCCCGGCTCAATCAACAAAAATGCAGTTTGGGGCTCTGGTGCCTCATGAGAGGCCTTAGAAAAAGTACACAGGGGAGCCGCAAAGGTTATTCATAAATTATCAAAGAACACTGCTAAAGATAAAGTCCTTAATTCCGTAAATTGGAAATCGAGTATATATACATAAGGCGTGTTGCATGCCCAACACATCGGATCTATAACTAGAAAGGACTTAATTATGGATGAATTAATACAGCAAAAAGCATTATCAAGAAGCATAAAACACAAATAGGAAGATCAAGTTTCAAACGCAGAGCAGCAATTTTATGGGATCTACTTCCAACAAACGTTAAAAATACCTTGCTGTATTTTGCTTTTAAATGAGAGCTTTCAAAAATTCTAGAATTCTTGATATTTTATCTTTTGGATAATCGTCAACTATAAAACAGAGGTACGATTAGTACGTTTACTTTCAGGACATTTTTTTATTTTTTGTAAGTATATTAATCTGATTGAAAGTAAGTAGAAGTATGTAGTTAAGCAGGCCCACACCAGTAGATGCTGCCTTTTACTGTCAAGTATTATGAAAAAAGTATGTATGTACATCTCCTGATGAATGAGAAATCACGAAACAGGCTTGTCGAGATGAAAGTGTAGTTTCCTATTTCTTTTCTGCCAATTATTGCTGATCTATACTCTACTACAATGTATTGAGCACTATTTTCTGAAAACTAATACACTGGCTTTATAGCTATGTACTATGTATGTATATGATTTATAGAAGTGTCAATTATTACGAAGCTTCTGCTGAAAGAGTTTTCTGCCATCAAAAGTTATCCTCTGTAAAAGGGGTCTTTTGTAAGAATTTGCTATTATTGCATAGGAGTGCCTATTATAAAAGGTTATATATTATAAAGAGGCTCCCCTGAAAGAGTTATCCCATTTAAGGTTGTCGATTGTATTGGATACATAGTGCGCTGTACGTACAGTACGTACAGAGGTGTCCGTTATATTGGGGAATCTGCAATGAAGGAGTGTCTGATATAGAGAGGTGTCTGATGTATTCATAGGGTTTTCATAGAGTTTTCAATGCGGCGCGTACATCATCCTGTGTAAAGTAATGCAAGAGAACTGTACAATATTGTATCTGAGAATGGGTGTCCAATCGTCACCGTTATTATGCAATTTCAGAATACAATTTTGCAGCATGTAATGTCTGTATAGTTTCACTCTTCTTTTCCATGAGGGTCTTACTCATTATTGACGGTTCCACAACAGATGACAGATCTCATTTTGTACAATGATAATAATGATGATGATACAGAAGTAACATTTCAGTAGTGACATTTCATACAATGCGTGGAAGGAATATTATTTTTCTTTTATCCATTGCAAAATATCACAACAGTTAACAAAGCAAACAACTACATTACCAAGGCGATACCGGGAGGAGCAAGATATGATGACTACATCCTTGAATAGATAGACAATAAGAAAAATACAATACACTAATTCTACAAATTGAATATTCTCTGAAACAGACAAATACAAAAAAGTGGTCATGGTGGATCATTGCTAAAGTCTGAAGTGGGTGTCAGCCGAATCGACTGATCGCATCGATGTAATTTATGTTCAACTCAAGTATACGTTTGTTGAGGCTAACTAAGAGGTTTTGATCACCATGCAGTAAAACGGAAGGAACATGCTCCTAGGCAACGCACTAGCTACTAAAACTAACAGATGCAACATATATATGGACCACTACTAGGTAACCCTAGCCCTTAGCTGAACCTTCACCCCAAACCATAACCCTAACCAGGGACGCCGGAGGCAATAAAGGGCAAGGGGGACAAGAATTTATTAAGGGCGCTTTCTGTAAGGAATGACCGGAGGCCATTGCTCAATACAGCTGGGGGTCTGGGGGCGCTGTATCCCCACTAGCTGGTCAAGGGCAGAGCCCTGGTGGGGGACCATTTCTGAGACCATTGCAGGAAAGACTAAATCGAACATCCAATTATCTGATATGAGAAATAACGAATCCTTGAAGGACACCGTCATAGGATGCCCAAACATGTTGGAGGCATGAATTGAAAACGATTCATCGGAGAAGTGAAGAGTTTTGATTTCATACGTATGTTATAAAAAGCCAGATGTATAAATTGAAACATCGACAAGCTTTCTTCTTTTCTATCTAATGAAATATAAACACGGGAAAGGGAGGGTTTCTTGAGTCCAGGAGTCCTTTAACTCCGCCCCTGATTCGCACCTCAAGATTACCGTTTGGGAATCCGGAAATATGTTTCCCGGGTAGAACAAGCATCCAACTGAAACAACCAATGCTTGAAATTTACTTTAATTTTCAACAGAAACAACAAAATGTATGTAGAACCGAGATAAAGCGAATAAGTGAATATTTGTCCATTTATTTTTCGTATTTTCCAAAGTAATGCAGTCTCGTTTATGTCTTTTCTGCAAAACCCTTTGCAACAGATTTGATAACTACACGGTCCATGTTTTTTTCTGTATATTAGCAAACATGATGTGGTTTAGGTGATTTGCACCAGTCGAAGCTCTTAGCCATGTTTTCAAACGCCGCATTTGTGTACTTGGGTATTTTGTGTAGTGTGTACTTGTACCAGGGTATAAAGGTCTCAGAAAATAACTATTTTTAGAGTTCAAAGTTTTCTTGCCATCTAAAATAAAGAATGGCTGTATTAAAAATTTTTATTTTCTTAATAAAGGCACATTTGCCCCCCCTGCCCCTCCTGATGAAGGGCAAGGGGGGCGCTACCCCCCTCATGCCTCCCTGCTCAAGCGTCCCTGACCCTAACCCTTACGGACCCCAACCTCTAACTAAGGCTTGGGACCACTGGAGATTCTTTTTTCAAGGATACTCAACATAAGACTGTTGTTTTTCGCTCTATTGGGTAACTGGGTGTGCTGATTCCAAAAATTTAATCAGTTTCTAAATATAGATTATGGTTTCCATGGAAACCAATGAACAATATTAAATCAGTGATGGTGCTTGGAACAACTTTCGTGGTTTACTGAGTGCAGTTAGCTGTTATTTTTTGGTGTTTTTGAAAAGCTTACATATTTCTACAGGGACTTATCTATTTTTATTTTTATTTTAACAATTTTTTTTATAATTTTCATCGACTTTTGTGAAAAAGTGCAAAATTTAACATTTTTCTATTACTTTGGCCATCTAGGAAACCTTTACATGAAATATAGCTGTAATTTAAAACAGATAAGTCCCTGCAGTGCAGCTTCAGCTTCAAAATGACACCAAGAACAACATTTTAGATACAAATTTACTACTTTTAATTTTTTATTCCAAACTACCGCATTACCCTGATTTTGAGGAACTTAAGAAAACACGCTTTGAAAACTGGAAGTATGTCTGCGGAAGAAATTTTTTTATATAGGTGAATTTTTAACATCTACAAGATCAAGACAACCAAAATTAACTCCCTAAATGTATAATAACCTATATTTTTAGACTTTTCAGTCTAAATCATAATTCCAAACTTCTTTTGATTACGTAATTTCTTTTCAAATCCTAATTGAAGCATCCTAGCTTGTACGCTTCTGTACTTCACTATTTCAATTTTTTTCACCTATCAGTTTTGAAATCTTTACTATTTTTCTTCTTGTCTTTGCTTCTTTATAAAAGTTATTGAGTGCTTCAAAGTCCAAAGGCAGACCAGTAAGAAGATCAATGTCTACAAAATTTCCATTATGGGACAAATGCCCCATTTGCCATGATTCAGCAAAGGAAATACCAATGCTGAGGATATTGTCTTCATCCGGCATGACTCCTACCTCAGCATACTTCTCACGTTCTAGCAAACAGATTGCTTTGTGACATTCCCACACGTCTTGTTGCACCCTTTGCTTATCTTTGCTTTAGTTTGACGATAAGCACTTTCACAGCCAGGCTCTTGCAGGTTCATTTTCAGATTACCAATCCATCATCGCACTGTGGAACAGGAGCAGATTTTGTAACAATAGAATCATTTGTTTGTTTACATATGACGTAGCCTTTGTTGACTAGCCAATCAGAGAGCTCTATTTCTATGGCGCCATCTTGCGACAATGGCGAAGGGAGGGGTTTACAGTTGAAAAAACCACACCCTCGCATTTTGCTCGCGACGAAAATATACTTTCGCAAAAAGTAAAGATTTTTCGCACTCACGTAGAATGATAAATTTCACATATTTGGTTGCTTGCACTAAGCTCTGCGTCTTCTGCTCTTCGCGCTTAGGTTCTCTCTTGACTGCCCTTTTTGCACATCCTCCCTACCATCCTCCGATGGCTAGGCCCAACCAGAGAACGCCGGGTCCAACCACTCCCAAACCAGCACAACTCGCAATCATCGATAATAAACAACAGTGTGGATAAAAGAAATATTTTGAGAAAGTATTTTCAAATGTTTATCAAAAATTTTTCAACCTCCGGCTTCCGAATCGGTAGACCTTCAAGCCCGCCTGGAACCAACTTCTTCAGGGCGAGAGGCCAGTAGGGCTGCCACTTTAGAAGTGGTGATTCTACCTACAGCACATGCTCAACCCCCCTACTTTCCCCTACATCTCAAATAAATCTGCACACTAAACGCAAACATATTTTGAGAAAATACATTTTGTTTCATTAAAGCTTTAAATTTTTTCAATCGCATTTAGTGTGCAGACTTATTCCATTATCTCCGCACTCTGGTGCTGTGGGTAAAATGTAGGGGGTATTCGATCATCCTAGGGGATTGTAGGGGAAAATCAGCTTTTGAGATGTAGGGGAAAGTAGGGGGATTGTAGCCATCAGAGTGTCGCTGGGAGGATGTGCAAAAACGGCAGTCAAGAGAGAACGTAAGCGCGAAGAGCAGAAGACGCAGAGCTTAGTGCAAGCAACCAAATATGTGAAATTTATCATTCTACGTGAGTGCGAAAAATCTTTCATGCGGACTGATTTGTCCAATCACGGGCGATTATCGCCGTATTGTTGGAAACTCCTTTGTTTTTCACTTCAAGACTGCCTTCAATAAAAATGAAAAAACGTAGTGAAATAGCTGTCTAGCCCGCGGGACAACCGCAGAAACAGAAAGCTGAAACTCAGAGCTTTCGAATGATGCCAAGGTTCCCTGCTTCGAACAAAATTATGCAGATGTTTGAAAGCCTAAAACTTGGGGAAACTTTTCCAAATTTCGAGAAAATTAGTATCAAAATAACGTTTTTGGTGAATACTAGTAGACGTTTAGATCAATATAACTTCAAAACGCGTTTAGAAAACGTCAAGCAAACATTTGAAATAAAAACTACAGTATTTTTACTCAGGGGCGGATCCAGGAAAAATTTTGACTACGGCTCAAATGGTCAAAGTAAAAATGGGCGTGGCCCAGGGGGCGGATCCCCCGGAAAGGCCTTGTGGTTTCAAATTTCTGAGGGCTTAAAATCGCCCGCTCATGCTTTAAAAACCATTTTCCCACCAAGACCATAAAATATTTTCTCAGTCTTTTTATAAAGCTCCTTTCCTAGATTTTAGATCTTAATAAACCATTTTTTTATTTAATGGTATTCAATATAATGCAAGCCGTTAAGTAATAATACATTAAGAAATAAATTGTTTATTTAACAAAACACCAAAATCAAGGCAGTACACTCTCCCTATTTCTATTGTTAAAAAGAGGACTAAATGTCAATCAAATTTAATTTTTCCCAACCCCAAAAGAATAGATAAGAAGCATTGACACCATTCAGATAACGCACTACCAGATTCCTACTCGTACACGTATTCTTTTACAAGAAACTCATTATAAGAAACCCAGACCCTTGAATGATCAAAAGATTTAAGAAAGTCATGTACTGGTAGAATATACCTCAAAAAACTAATTATTAGTTTTACAAAGGAATCTTAAACGTAATTTCACTTTATTTCCACTTGCTTCTTGTATCAAATTACCACTTTTAAAGCACTTGAGCGGATGTCTAAACAATGTGGAAAAACATCAGAGAGTCTATCTTTGAAACATTCTTTTCGGACAAGGTTGTAAACATGAAGATTATTACGGAAAATGCACGGGAAAATGCGCGAGAAACTTGCATAAAAACTCTGAGTACTAAAAATCCGATAATTTCAAAATTTTAAGAAACTTTCAGTACTGGCAAACATCTCTAGTTTATTTTAAAAAAATACGCGCACCCTCATGAAATCTTTCTCACCAAAAAGAATGTATGTGATTAAAAAAGATGATTTTAAAAATAAAAATAAAGCGGGTGGTAGTAGCTTTGAAAATAACAAGCATACCTTCTATGTCTTTGAAATACCTTCAAGGCCTTTGCTTTCAATTTCATAAGGCCTTGAGTAGGACTACGGCCTAAATTAAAATGCCTAGAGTTCGTCTTCTTAAGTGTCAAAAAGGGTAGCTAAGGTATATTTCTAGAATTTTTTTTTACTATAGACTATCAAATAATAAGACAAATATATCAAATAATATGTACACTATATATAGATTGGAAATGCGCGTTTTGTTTAAGACTTATCTGCGACTAACAGTTTTCGATCCGAGCTTCGACGCTTTGACACCCATATGTTTTGATATCGAATTCCTTGTGGCTGCCCACTGCAGCTCACTACGGCTCCCGCGTAAATTGGCAGCGAATACCCCACTCTCATTGGATGAAACTTAACTTTTTCAAACTCTCACTACGGCTCCCGCTCATTTTGAGCCGTAGTCAACTCGGCCTTTGATTGGGCATAACCCAATTTTTCAAATCGAGCCGTAGTGCACTACGGCTCCCGCCAAAATGAGCCACAAATTCTCTTCTCCCATTGGATAACGTTTAACTTTTTCAAATCCCACTACGGCTCCCGCTCTTTTTGCGCCGCTTGAGCCGTACTGCTCCCCCACAGTAAATTCAAAAGACGATTTGTCTGCCCCGTTCCCTAAAACAGAAACTACGCGGAGATTTTTTTAAAAGAAGAAATGGAGCTTCTTTAGAAATAAGGTTCCAGGGAGCAAAACAAAGAAAAAAATATCATAATTAAATAATCAAAGACTTTTTATCTAGGAGCAATAATTAGAAGAAATAAAAAATGCTATGTCTGAAAATCTGACTACGGCTCGAGCCGTAGTAGCCGTAGTCTGGATCCGCCCCTGAATGATTACAAAAAAGAGAAATTTTTGATTTTTTTTGCAAAACTATGAAATTTCGAGTGGTCCCATGCCTTACCCTAACCCTGCTTCAGTAGGTAGAATAGTTTTGCTTCACAGAGATTGAGTTGAATTGAAATAAGCGCTGCGTTCGATCAAAAGGTGAAGGTCACAGCATGCGCAGCAGGTGGATCAAGTGATAAAATAGAAAACAACTAATCACGTGACTAGGTCTGACCAAACAGTCTAGACCAAACAGTCTACGCATGCGCAGTAGAGGACAAACCGGTTTGACTTGATCCCAGCAGGAACAGTCTGGTCTTTGATGGACCAACGAGAAATATTTTTACATCACTCTGTTTGGGGCTCGCAACCGATCGATCGCTCTCAAAATGGCTGATGCTGAACAGGCCGTGCCTACGCCCGAAGAAGCTTCTTTCTGGAGAAATAAGCTTTCAAAGTTCGTGAATCTCGGCATATGTGTGGCTGGGATAATTTTCATCATCACTGGAGTTCTGAAGTCTACGCTGTTGCTGTACGTTGGCTGTGCGGTAAGCCTCTTCGAGTTGTTTGTTTGTGCGTATGAAACAAATTTACACTTGAATAGTTTTAAACTATCCGGTCTTTAACCTTCACATTTTAATCTATACTAGATGTTTAATCAATAATCATCGATGTTAAACTATACCGAGATATTCCAGAACATTTCCGAAGATAGATCTCCAGGAGAAATTTAAAGTTTAGGCCAAGCAAGGCCTCTAGACTTGCAAAGGCTTAGCAAGTTGGCAGGGCTTTCCCCATAAATGTAACCTGCCTTTTTTGTTGATAAGAAATGATAGAGACAATAGAGTTGCTGCGTGACAACAAACTTTCAATGCTTGCTTATGAATTAAAGATAAGAAATTCAAATTTGTACAAAAGTTCTGTTGAGGAAATCTCCCATCCTTTTTTAAACTTTTGTTGCTGTAATCTAAAGCAATATGTTCTTTTTATACTCTTCAATGTCTTGATGATAATGCAATTAAGGAGAAATCGAAATCAATACTACTGGCTCTAACCTTTCCTGATCTATTTAGTGATTGGCTCTAACCTCTTAAGTGATTTGTGATGCAAAATCATTATGGAAGTTTTTATGATATTTTGAAGTTATTAGTTCTTGTGAGAAATATTCCTTGATTACCATAAACGTTGCATAAAAGCTAAAAATAATTCTACAATTGATAGTTTAGGAACCTCCTATAGGCTTTTCTATGGGTGGTCATTTTCTGTTCAGACATGATTTGTTCTCATTCCAATTCTAGCACATCACAAACCCCCCTTTTCAGCATCAATTTTTCAATATGCCCCCACTAAAGAGATGTACCACCACTCCTCACCTCAGTTTGGTCAGAGAGTCCCATAATTCAAATTTGAAAATATTGATGATAGTTGAACCACCAAACAACAGAAAAAAGATGTAGATAGGTACATGGGTAGGCCTCCTTCCCTTGTACACATATTTTTTATAAGTAACTGCTTTATATGCAAGTCAGTACTCGAAAACTTAAGCAATTCCAGTACTGGATGGAGGAATGCTAAGCAATTTGAAAATGTAGTTCTGATCCAATTGGCCACGAAAATTGTGCAGCAGCTATAGAGAACTAGGTTACACTACAGCTGATATTAGTACCCCTGCACACTTTTGCATGCAAGATACCAACAACATTGTTGTACAACAGTTTGTGAGATAGTATTATAAGAAAAAAAATTTCAAGTTCAAAAAGCTAAGCAATTGCTAAGCAATTTTGAGTTCTCAAATTTGCCCTCCAGCTAAGCAGTTTTTAGTACTGAGCTTGAGCTGAAATTGCTTATAAAAAATGTGTGTAAGCATCAAAGAACAAGTCTGGGTTATCCACAGTTTTGAATAAACCCCTCTATGGTCTCTAGAATGTATTTTTATCTCTCTGTTTCAGATTTGTTTCTAATTTTTCTTGTCATCCTTGATGGCATGAATTAGGGACTTCCACATCAGCCCACTAGATTAAACCACAAGTAATTTTATTCATCCATTGTTCTAATGTTGCCAAGAAAATGTGCAAACAAGAAAGCCAAATATCAACTCTAAATGTTGACAATACTTCATTCTCCGCATTCTGTTCTCTAGTTTCTATGCCATCTCAGAATGGAAAATGGCGTGCCCTCTGACACCAAATAGTACTTTATTAACCTTGTCATGTTTGAACATGTTTAAAAACAACCTGAATAGGACGGATGGAGCCTGCTTTATCCCATGTTTTTTAAGGAGTACAACCTTCCCCATTGGCAGCGCTGAATAAACCAAATATTCCTATCCCAAATGAAGGAAATGCAGATATACCGAATTTCAATGTAATGAAAGTCCTAATCCCAAAAATCATTTATTGGAAATTTCAGTCCTGAGAAGACTTGTTTTCCAAGAAATGAAAAGGGTAATCCGAGTTCCCAATTCACCCCTTCCTTGTCCTTTTGTAATTCTGCTTGTAGAGTTACCAAATCTTTAAGATTGTCTTAAGCCGTGTCTTCAGTCTTAATCTAAAACTTTCATGACTATTAGATTTGGAAACGGCCTTGCACTGAAATAGACACTTAAGATTTACTTCTTGAGGCTACTCAGAATAGTATTCAGGATGAAGAACAAAAACAAAATTGATGGAGTAAGTGGGGGAAATTTCTAGCAATAAACAGCTAGGGATACTAAGCTAGAACGGGCTAATTTTTTTGAAATTAGCTCGTTCTGGCTAATTTTAGCCCGTTTTGGCTAATAAAAAATCATTTTCTTGAATATTTTTAAGCCCAAACAGGCTAAAACGTCGATTTCTTGGATTTCCAGGTACCGGGCCGCTATTTTGACGCGATATTTGGGTTTTACGCATCAAGAAACGGGGATTCATGTAAAAAAATTTGGGGGTTTCTCCGGCGGAAGTTTGAGAAAAATGCGACTTTAACTTTTGTGACGTTTTCTATTGTTCTTTCTGATGCGGTTAAGTCCGCGTAATGACACCCGTGCCGTGCGGGGAAACTTCAGAAACAAGGCTTTTATGAGTGCAACTTTAATTTAAACATTTTTGTAATTTACGTTGTATTGATAAACATCTTATTAGAAGACCTCATTATAGAAACGTACAAAGCTGGTGTTAAAGTCTGAATTATCCATTTTTTTCATTTCGCCGCACGGCACGGGCGTCATTACGCGGACTTAACCGCATCAGAAAGAACAATAGAAAACGTCACAAAAGTTAAAGTCGCATTTTTCTCAAACTTCCGCCGGAGAAACCCCCAAATTTTTTTACATGAATCCCCGTTTCTTGATGCGTAAAACCCAAATATCGCGTCAAAATAGCGGCCCGGTACCTGGAAATCCAAGAAATCGACGTTTTAGCCTGTTTGGGCTTAAAAATATTCAAGAAAATGATTTTTTATTAGCCAAAACGGGCTAAAATTAGCCAGAACGAGCTAATTTCAAAAAAATTAGCCCGTTCTAGCTTAGTATCCCTAGCTGATAAAGCATATTAACTGAAATATGAAAACTCTGAATGGTAGCCAAATTCATAAATTGTTAAGTATTATGAAGGGGACTGAAGTAGCTATTACCAATTGTATGTGATTGATTGTTAGTCCAACTTCAAAGACAATGCCAGTCAAAAGTCTTCTGTGTGCCCATTTATGAAGTAATTTTTTTTTTCAATTTCTAATTTTTCTTATTTAGTTTTTATTTCTACCAAATAACTTCATGACATAGAAATGAGGTGATGTTTTAGATTTTCTGTTACGGGACGGGGAGAGGTAATAACTTCATGGCAATTTTTGAAATGCGCATTCAACTAATTTCTTGCTTTTATTCAAGCTTGTTGGTGCTGCTATTGGTGGTTTCATCAGATCAAGACTGCCTGTAAGCATGGTAAGCCTCCCCAGATAAGCCGTTTAGTTCTTTGTGGGTCTAGCATTCTTGTTCTTTAGGATATAGCCCAGTGACACCAGAGCAATATACACTCTTTTTTAATATAAGAACCAGTCAATTTGATTTGAAGCTGGCTGTTAAATTTTCTTCCATTTTCAGGCTGAAATGTTCTTGAATTGTTCTCACTAACACAATGCTTTGTATGCCTATTTTGCTGTCATTTGTGTTGAATGGTTGAATATTTTCACTTTACTGTCCTGTCTGACACACAAGGATGTGTCACCTTTCTGCATGTTTCATATTTAGTTCTTTTTATAATATCTTCATCTAAAAATGGCCAGCTTCAGGTTGTTCTTAGTTTGTTCTTAACTTTTAGCAAAATTTGAGCCTCTTGTTCTTACAAGGTTGTCTTATAAAAAAGAGTGTAAGGCAAGAGGGGGGAAATTTTTGATAAGGGTAACATGGACTGAGAATTGGCATTACTTCTTTCGTTTTTCTTTCTTCCGAACCACTTGACTTCTTTCCTTCTTCTCTTATTTAAATGCCATTCTAACGAACTGTCAACTATTTATTGTTGCGGACTGTAACAAGTTGCAACAATTTTGAAAGATTCTGCAAAAGGTGATGTGGATCTAATTTCACCCAATGCATGATAGGAATGTGCTCCTTAGCAACTCATAGTCTCTCAAACTAAGAACTGCAGCTATTGATAGTCTTAGGTTATTTAGGCACTTGCAATTTGGGTTTCTATGTGCTTCTAAAGGACGTAATTATATCGTGCACAATGGAACATACAGAACAATATGTAACAATAACAACCATCTACTCGATCATTTGGTAGAACGCTATGATTCAGTCTTGTTAATTACTAAATATTACTAAATACGTCACTGAATATTGTTCTATATTTTCAGCAGGGACCCTCCAGTGGTTTGCATGTCATTTACCGAGGAGAACTCCAGCGAAATGTGCAGTCATACCATGACAACATGCAGGTTTGTTTTTCCTTTCAATCTTCTGCAAATAATTAGTGGCGTCCAATCTTAGGGGCAAGATTTGATCTGTGAGGGATGTTATGGAGAGATTAAAAAGAAGGTCCCTTTTCTCTCATTGTCAAGCTCCTGCACATTAAAGCTTCCTAGGGCTTTGCTTGTATAAGACAAGTAAAAGGAGTACACTGAACACCTCCTAAAGATAGTGTTCAATTTTGATTGGTACGTAAGATCAAAAAATACAAAACACAATTTAATCTATTATCTGTTGAATCTTATTGTCAATTTTGCATGCCTCAATCCTTTGTTTCCATTAGTAAGAGCACGCAATTTATCTTACCTCAGAGGGTTGGGTTAGAATTGCAATTGTAGTTTGGTGATAGCATCGCCACCAGAAGACCAATTGTATCAGTGAAGCTTCAACAATACAAGCTCCTCCTATAAACACTGCAATATGCCAAAGAACGCGGGCTTCCATTGCCTAATTAAAGATAATTTTGGGAAGTATTGGCGGTGCCAGGGGGAATGGTCCTTGATTGTCAACCAAATCCAATGACATAATATTTTAAGGAGGGCTGAGGGCCCGGTCATGGGCCTTTAAGTGTTGACCACACCCTATTTCCCCTCCACTTTTTGAAGGCTCGCGCAACGACTGTTGGGAAGGAAGTTTACTTTCAGTCTAAAGATATATAGAATTTCTGTTCTGTTTACCTTTCATCCAACACTTATTATCTTCATATTTTCTTTGTCCATATCCTTTCTTTACTTTTTCTATTTTTTTCTGCTCTTGCACGCCTTGTTGTTTTATTTGAAAAGCCCTCTTGCACTTAATTCAATTTTCTGATAGAGGCACTATACCATAGTCAAAACGCCAATGTAATCTGCATGGCTATACTATTCAACTCAAAACAGACACCTATAAAAATGGTTATTTGAATCACTGATCAGCTAGTTTAGCTTTAGATAGAACTGAATTCTTTTTACACAATGCCTTTTGATATCAACCCCCTATGTAATGGTATATAAGGTCATAAATTGCCACCATCTTGTGCACCTATCCACCACATGTAAGATAATATACCACATACCCCCCATGTAGGCATATGAATTTCCCTGTGAAAAGACAATGGCATCTGAGAGAAATTAGAGGCTCTTTTGCTTTATATCCCTTTGCCTTAATTCTGGCTATATTATATATCATTTCTTTTTAGCTCCCTCAAAATATGGCTATTAAGTTAGTCTGTTTTGGAATTACAAATATTTAATGAGACCTTTCTATTTTAGACGTTTATTGTAATGCACGCCCAGCAACCATCTGGAATCAAACAAAAGTAAGGCCAAATTACTTACCAAATTGTTATCATAACAAAATTTTCATATGTATTGTAATTATGAATTAAAATTATTCTGCAGGTTAGATTCTATTCAGGCTGTATTCACGCAAGACCATTAAGTGACGTACGAAAACCATTCAAACACACCCAAAACTCATCAACTTCATCAAAACAAAATTTCAAAAAGTCAAAAATATTTTGCATCTCTTTAATTTGAAGATGACGAGAAAATTTTTGAACTTAGGGAAGCATAAGCTTCTGCCTTACACTCATCAAAATACATCAGAAAGAGATGAAACCTATTAAATTTTCGCACTCAGTGATAGATAAAAACTGGTACACATTGTACATTTTCAAATATGTGGGCTTCAAAACTTGTAAAACTTTTTTGACAATGAAATATCATAAATATGTAAGTTCTTCTAGTTTCAAAGTCTGCCTGTTTGCGAAACTCACATGCGCGCACGTACAAATTGCACGTTTTCAAAAAACATGTTCTTCAAAACCTGTAATACCTGTTTGACAACAAAATATCATAAATGTGTACGTTTTCTTAGTTCTTAATTCCATGCAAAGCTCCTATGCGTACAGGTAAACATTGTGCATTTTCAAAACATAAGTGCTTCAAAACCTGTTGAACCTGTTTCACAATGAAACATAACAAACTTGTAAGTCTTCTTTGTTCCTAAGTCCGTGTAAAACTCGTATGCCTGCAGGTAAACATTGCTTAATTTCAAAACCTACTAAACCTGTTTAACCATAAGTTATTGAAAATATGGAAAATCTTGAATTTCAAAGCTTGACTGTTTGCCAGATGTGTTTATGCCCACGGCCTAGCACATTCAGGCCATGCACATAATGCATTGTTTTGAAAAAATCAGGCTTTAAAACCTGTTGAGCCTGCTTTGCCAGTATTTGGCTCATTCTTTGTCAAGATTTGCAGAGCTATAGTTACATTTATGGGGGCTGCTACAGGGACTCAAATTTGATGTTGGATTTTATTGCTGTATAGACTTCTGCTAAGCAACCTAACAATAGCAATGACTATGTTGTAATATAATAAGATAATGAAATTAATGTAATTGATATAAATATAGTTATGATAAGATTGCTCTGTTCAACATGGCTCAATTTTCGTTTGCATTTTTCAGGAAAATTAACCAATTTACAACGATTACCAAGTACAAGCCAAGCATAGTGGTAATAAGACCTTATTCTCTATTTTCTCTTTGTAAAGAATAACAATCGAAACTAAGAAGATTCGTCGGTTTAATTTAATTATCTTCTTTAGCGGGAGCTCTCTCCGTGTAATCCAATTATGTTGCTCAGTGTGAGCGTTTCAAAAACGTCTGATTGTGGTTTTTACAAGCGTGTCCATGCGCAGATAAAAGGCTGCGCAGTTTGAAAGCAGCCTAAACCTTTGCAATTAACTTAATAGGCAATCCCGCGAAAGATAGTGGGTCGTGTTTCACGCAATGTATGATTAGGAATATGCCCCCAGCAACCAGGGGGAGTTGGGGGAATAGAAGGTCCGGGCCCGCAAAAGTTTTAGCAATAAAAATTCCAGAACACCTTAAAAGAGGCCCGACTGCTATGCATGACTAATATGTTCTGTAAACAAAATTTCGTTTTAAACTCGTCAGAGGCGATAGCAGTGTTACATAAGATGGGTTTCATAAGATGGTCCGGGGCTTAAGCTGCCTCTCGACGGCCCTGCTATCAACTCATTAGCTTGCAAAACTAATGGCTTCAGCTTGAAATAGGTTGCCACAGCTTCGACATATTTGTACAGGACCCGCGCCACGAATTTTGTAGTTGGGGGCCGAAATTGAAATATGAAAAATTGTGTGACATTCCACTTTTTAGACCTCAAAATGGCTTATAATTCTTTTAAATTCTCTTTCTGCACTGCAAACCACGTACATATGGGAAAATGACATGTTCTCTTTTAATAATGGACACTCGATCCGCATATTCACTCCCTAATCTAAACAAAGGTGTAATGAATATTGCTTTCATAACAGAACCCAACTAACAAGAGCGACGCAATGGTCAAAATTTCCCGAAAAAATCGAAATATTTTGCATAGAAATTTTTACTTTATAGTTCATTGTAAAACCACTTTCTAAGGGGGTTTTACTGTGTGGGTTCAGCCGGTTCAGCAACAGACGAGGCGCGTCGTGGATCGTACATGAATCGTCGTGGATTACGTACATGAATTACGAATACTCATAAAAGAAATACAGTTCAGTTTACATTAACTACACTCTTTTTTTTATAAGAACAATTTTGTAAGAACACGAGCCTCAAATCTGGCCAAAACTTACGAACAAGCTAGAAACAAACCGAGGCTGACCATTTTTTTGACTCAATATGAAAATTTCATGAAATAACCTTAAGATTGAGAAATAATTACAAGACAAGTAGATGTACAGCACACATATAATGTCAGATGGTCAAGGGAGGCAAACTTTGCTACAATTAACACTACTGATAGCAAAAAAAGGCTTCCCAACCATTGTAAAAGTAAGAACAAGTTAAGAAAATTTCAGGGTGAAAATAGAGGAATATTTAAGAAAAGCCAGCTTCAAATCAATTTTACTGGTTCTAATAAAAAAAGAGCGTAATGATTTCAAAATAAGAAGAAGAAATTCCTCACTAGACAAAACTAAAAACAAACACAAAATATGGAAGACAATTAGATTTTTACTTCAGTAATACAACCCTGAAATTACTTCCGAAAATAATTTTACTACTTCAACCACACCACCCGAACCCTTAGAAATTACTAACCCTAAAAACTGTCGAAAATAATTGAATGAAATGCGAAGACTTGAAAATTTGACTTGAAAATGTGACATCAGCAAACGTATTTAAAAAATGTAATCCAAAATGGCTCCTTTGTTTTTAATTCAACACAATAATTGCAACGGGCCTAAATCGCCAGAGCTGTGGCCAATTTTTCTAGCTACAGTTGTAACTTCTTGTAGCTAATGAGTTGCTAGGGGGGGGGGGGGCATATTCCTTTCAGATATGGCGTGAAATGAGATCCTGTCTGAACAATGTCAACATGTTTTTGATTCTCAGGTTTATTTCAAAGTATTTGTCGACTAATCTATCTTATCGTTTATTTCAGAATGACGATTCGTTCGACAGAATCTCAACGATATCATCGATGTCGAATAAAACAGATTACGGCGAAGCATGGTAAGTCTCACTAACAGTAAAGCTCTTTCAAATCACAGAAAACCATATTTGAAATCTCTAGAATGATTGTATTCAAATTAGCAACGGATTAGAGAATTACCTCTTGCAAGCTAAACATAAATCATTAAGCCGGACGTGTAAGTTTATACTAACTACTGCCCCATTACAATGAAAATGTTTCACCATCAAAAAGATTGTCTCGTATGTAAACAATAGTTGTTGCTGTTCGTCAAAATTTTTATATTTAAACAAGGAAAGGATGAGAGAATTAACTACTGCAAGCTAAACATAACTCATTAAGCCGGACGAGGACGTTTATACTCACAACTGCCCCATTACGATGAAAATCACGCACTATCAAAAAGATTGCCTTGTATGTAAACATAACATTTATTGCTGTTCGTCATAATCCTTTATATTTAAATGTTTAAACTAGGGAAGGATGAGAGAATTAACTACTGCAAGCTAAACATAACTCATTAAGCCGGACAAGTAAGTCTATACTCACTACTGCCCCATTACGATGAAAATCACGCAATATCAAAAAGATTGCCTTGTATGTAAACAACAGTTGTTGTTGTTCGTCATAATCTGATTTAAACAAGGAAAGGATTAGAAAAACCTTATTGCAAGCTTTTGCAAGCTACTCATTATGCTTGACTAGAGGGCTTATACCATCTACTATCTAATCGCAAAGAAAATCTCTGCTATGAAAGAGACGTAGAAATAGTTGATGTTGGTCATATTCTATTTTTGGGCCTTAAAACAAACAAGACCATAAACCATTTTGATATATAGGCTACGATATAGTTGTAACCCTAGGAGGAATTTCGACACTTGAAATGGCTTTTTCCTCTGCGTGTGGATAATCGTGCTTGTGCTCCCAGACCGAAACCATCGCAGTAGAGATGAGCCTTGAGGCCGAGTTTTGTGGAAGCACGCTCGTATGACCTTACATATACTCCATATGGAATGAATATCGTGGAAAATAGTCAGCTGTAACCCTCCTCACCAAACAGGCGCGCTCCGGCGTATCTAATCTGTGAAATACCATGCAAATCTTTTCATTTGGCCCTTCTTTTGCTTTGCGCTGTCGGTGTGAATTCAGCCTAAGAAGAGATTTCGTTCTAGCCCCAGCCGGCCTCTCTCTCGCGCCTCATTTACACTAATCAGGATTTCTCAAGATCGGATTCTTTGAAGATCTTCGAAATAGACGATTCTACCAAAGATATTGGATGTGATTACACGCAATGCATGATGGGAAATATTCTCCTTATACCAATTTATACCTACCAACACTTCAGCAGCCAAAATCTTTTGTAGCTGCGCTCAAGCTGCAGTCGTTAATTTTCGTAGCTATGCGTTTATAAGGGACGTGATCCTATCATGGATTGCGTGAAATAAGGTAAACCATCTTGAGAAATTGTTTCGATTTTTGGCGAGTTTAATTGGTCGCTTAGAGAAAGATATTTTCAAATAAGCTGCGGTAATACTTTCTGGGGGATCTACTTACTAGATAGGTTGCTGCTTCAGGAGGGGGGGGGGGGGGGCTGTTTTGGGGACATGATAGAAATACATGTTAAAAATTGCTTAGTTACTTATGGTATTCATTTTCATTCTAGCTGCATAATATGCTTGATTCAATTCAAACATGGCCAGGAAGTAAGGTAAGAGTATTTCAATTTTGTAACTTTGCAACTTATTTTCCCTACGTATTACCCCATACAACATTTCTAAAGTAGTGTGAGCGTACCTTCGGCAGAGAGTCCAGAACTGTATTCAATTGAGCCTGACCCAAAGCCATTTCAATTAATTCAATATCTCCTTTTTAGACAACTACCTTGTGAGCACGCCTTCCACATTGGTTGCATTGATAGATGGCTCAAAATCAACCGCCTTTGTCCCACGTGTCGAAGAGATATCACTATTCCATACAAGCCTCGTGAGAGGCCTACGAAGTCACAGGCTAACGAAGTCGAGGCTGACAGCAGCATTGTTGTTTTAGACAACAGAGTTGCTGTTGATGAAGAGAACTCGCGCATCCAGGGTGAGTTAGAAACCTATTGCGTTAGGCCCATGAATGAGATAAGTGAATAAGTAGAGATAGGAACTGAAAAGGCAAATCAATCTGTAGTCACATTATGATATATAAATGCTTCGTACAAATCTTAAGATGGATGTCTTGAAAGACTTGTACTTAGATAAACGATTTTATTCAAAAGGTAGCCTATCTTCTCACAATTGAGCGTTAATGATAAAAACTTTGGAAACCCAACCTGTTGTTTCCAGTTGTAATGTCGTTAAAATACCCCTTCGTAAGCGTAACTGCATATTTGAGATGATATTACGGCGCATTTGTACGTCTATCAGACATATTAAAGCAAGGAAGAAACATTGTATGTAATAAAGTACCGTAAACACTTATCAATTGTTTTCTTACTTGCATGAATTGGTTAGGCCAAGGCAAGATAGATACTCCACATGTTTGAATAGTTAAAGCGTCACCACTTTCAGGGAACTGCTGATGAACTGCATTCGCTGCACAATCTCTTAACCTCTCCTGTCCTTTTTCTCATACACAGAAGTGTTCAATCTGTTAATTTGTGGGGATCTTCTATCGAAGGATACGCATAGAAAACTCAGTTCGTAACATAACACAACACATCTTTTCGCTACATAACAAATTACACAACTCTCTCTAGTGTCCGGTTACATGAGGTTAAAATACAAAGTCACGTGGTTCACTATATTACATCACTCCCCTTTTCGGAATGTTTGTGAGTTCGAATAAAATATCTTCAGACGCGTAGCATCCCTGATGGAATCGGATTTCCGTATCTGTCTGGTGCTTTACGAGCTCGGACTGGCCTCTGAATGTCCCGATTTTCGCGATCTCCGCCTTCATCCATATTCACGTTCTCATGTTCAAATTCTGAATCATCATCTGACTCGACAGTTTCTTTACGGTTGTTATCAAAACTGGCGTTGATTCTTTTGAAATGCGAAACGTTTCTGGTTATACGGTGGTTTGCATTTTCTGCTGTTACTTTCGTTCCCGTGCGCGACACAACAACATACGGTGTTTTGCTGAATCTTGTGGTAAGCTTGTTTTGCTTTTGTTGTTTTACAAGCACAGTGTCACCAACTTTGATTTCGCTTTCTTTGGCGTTTCTGCGTTTATCGGCGTATTCTTTTTGGTAATTTTGACTTTTAGTTTCATTGTCTCTGGCTTCTTTATGCTTATTAAGCACACGATTTTTTGTGAGAGACGGAAACTTTCCTTTGACAGATCTGTTGAATAGTAATTCACAGGGTGCAACTTTTGTTGTACTGTGAGGTGTTGTACGATACTGTAATAGAAATCGATACAATTCCTGTTTCCACACCTTTCCTTCAGATACCGCTGTCTGAAGAGCTTTACCTAGAGGCTGGTTGAAACGCTCAACCTCTCCATTGGCCTGAGGCCAATATGGCGTAGAGAGTTCATGCTTAATGCCGAGAGTTTTCAAGTATCTTTGAAAGTCATTCCCTGAGAATGGTGGTCCGTTATCAGTTTTCAAGATGTCTGGAAAACCATGCACAGAAAAGATCTTATCCAGTTTGGGAATAACGACAGAAGCACGAGTACTCTTGATTATTTCTACTTCTGGAAATCTCGAATATCTATCTATCACTACGAGTAAGTAGTCGCCGGACGGTAATGGTCCGTAAAAGTCAGCGTGCAGTTTTTCCCATGGCTTTGTTGGCATTTCTTGCAGGTGTAAAGGTTCTGGAGGCGCTGGTCGTCCCGCTGCTTGGCAAGCTATGCATGATTCTAGCATTTTCTGAGCAAGTTCGTCAATTCCCGGAAACCACACCTTCTCTCTCAAAAGAGCTTTTGTTTTTGATAGGCCCTGATGGCATTCATGGGCTATTTCCACAGCTTTGTTCTGTAAAGAGGCTGGTATGACGATACGAGAGCCTCGAAGGATGACTCCTTGAGATCCGACGGCTAGTTCATCTTTGATGAGACGATATGGTTTGAGACAGTCAGCATCCCACATATCTAGACGTATAGCTGCTGCTAATCTTTGTAGTGTCTTATCAGACTTCGTTGCTTCTACTATCTCCTCTAGCGTCATTGCTTTCGGAACGCTATGTTGTGTCAGGAAGTTGACATATTCCTCAGCTAGCTTCTCTTGTTGCTTTTCTCCGTGTTGAAAAGGATGTCGAGACAAATAGTCTGCAGGGTTCTCGCTTCCCTGTTTGTACTGTATTTTAAACGCATACGGCTGGAGTCTAAGCACCCAACGTTCAATTCTTGCTGAAGTTTTCGAGGTTGCACTGCCATAAATTACTTCAAGTGGTTTATGATCAGTTATTAACGTGAATTCCTTGCCGTAAAGGAATAAATGGAAGTGTTCCACACCCCATATTATGCTTAATGCCTCTTTTTCGGTCTGGGAATAGCGCTTTTCCACATCAGAAAGAGCTCTGCTAGCATAAGCGATGGCAGTGTAATCTTGAGAGTCTTTTGTCGACTGTGCAAGGCTGAGATGCCTACGGGGCTGGCATCGACGGTCAGAAAGGTTTCTTTGTTGAGGTCAAAATAACCCATGACAGGGGCATTTATGAGTGCTTTTTTCAGACTTTCGAAGGCTTGCTGATGTTTGTCTGTCCAAGTAAAAGTGGCATTTTTCTTGGTTAGATCACGTAGTGGTGTTGTCAAAGTGGCATAATTAGGAATGTACTTGGAGCTATAGTTAGCCATTCCTAACAAACTGCGTACTTCCTTTGCATTTCTAGGCATTGATGCATGTCGAAGGTCATCAACTCGTTTTGGATCTGGACATGTCCCATCAGCAGAGAAAATCTGTCCGAAAAATCCAATTGAAGATTGTAGAAATTTGCATTTCTTTAGATTCAACGTTAGGCCTCACTCCTTCAACCTCTGTAAACAGTTTTGAAGAGCATTGTCGTGTTCTTGGCGTGTTTTCCCAAATATGAAAATATCATCGGCTAGGTTTATGACTCCCTTGAGTCCTTGTAGATTTTGCTGAAGCACATGCTGAAATATCTCCATTGCTGCGTTGGTTCCGTAATTTAGCCTGGTGTAACGGAATAAACCTAGATGAGTGCTAAAAGTGGTTATAAATCGACTGTCCTTGTGTAGTGGCAATTGGTGATAGGCCTGTGTGAGATCAAGCTTACTGAAATATTTCGCACCATTTAATTCTGCACTCACATCATTTATGGTGGGAATGGGATGCCTCACTCGCTTGATTGCTTTGTTTGGCATTCTCATATCTACGCATAGACGAACACTGTTGTCCTTCTTTGGGACAGCAACGATCGGTGATACCCACTGCGAAGGAGAATCGTCAGGGACAGGCTCTATGATGTTTTCACGCTCAAGCTCCTTCACTACGGCTTTGACCTTTTGCCTTATGTGAAATGGCACACGTCTTTGGGGCTGAGCTTGTGGTATTGCGGTTTCGTCTATGTTGAGTTGTACTTCATAGTTGTTTAGTTTCCCAATACCCTCGAAAGTTTCGTTATATTTCTGCAAAATTTCCTGTATTTGTGGATCTGTGTGATTAATAATGGGCCTTTGCTTATTTCCCTGTGTTTGCTCAGTGTCCAGTTTGTTGAGCTTCAGTGTTATGATACCCATTTCTTGCGCAGTGGACGCAGATAACAGACACCCAGCATTCTCTTGCTTCAAAACAAAGAATGTTGCAACCGCATATCTTGATTTCGTTTGAATCAAGGACTCAAATTTCCCTTCAAATTCCACAGGTTTTTCGGTATTGAATGGAAATGCTTTTGTTTTCGTGGGTTGTAACTTGATGCCTTTGTTTTTTATCTTCTCGAACGTGTTTTTGTCCAGAACGTTGATAGTTGATCCAGTGTCCACAATCATCGAGAATTGATAACCGCAAACTTTTACGTTAACTTTGGGGCTTTCCTTGGAGATATTGTTTTTCTTGTTAACTGTGTACATGTATTCATCGTCACTGGTGTCACTTTCATGTTGCAGTGGTCTTACGAATCGAGAATCATTTCGTGTATTATTTTGCGATTTTCTTGCTTGGGTCGAGGCTGGCTTTGAGCTCCTGCATACCGCTGCAAAGTGGTTCTGTTTATTACATTTTCGACATGTTTTTCCTCTTGCGGGGCATTGTCCAGTGTGGGGCATTTTTCCTCCACAGTGACCACAGTTTTTATTGCTTGTACTCTGTGATGTATGTATGCGATGTGTGTTTTCAATATCGGGTTTGTTTGCTTCAATAGATTTTGCTTGGTATGCACTGCTTTCGTCCCGCCTTCCATCTAGCAGCATATCATTTAACGAATAGGCTGGGTCACGAAGAGCACGGCGTCTTATTTTGGAAGAACGACCCCCAATGATAATTTGCTCCTCAACTTCGAAAGTTTCATCAGCAAAGTCGCATGTCTTAGCCATATTCCGTAGTCTTGTGTGAAAACTGTCTAACGTTTCTTGATCCCCTTGTTTTGTTTCGCGAAAGCGATAAACTTCGTAGCGTTTATTTTTCTGGGGCTCGAAATATTCAGATAGCTTTTGCTTCGCGAGTTCAAAATCGTTCTCATCTCCTGTGCCTGGTAGTTGAGCGAATATCTCCCTTATTCTTGGGCCTGCTTGATATAATAACAAGGCTTTCTTTTGTTTGGCAGCTTGAATACCACTCGCCAAAATGAACGTGTCGAAATCTTGTAGCCAAAGTCTCCATCTTGTAGCAAGACTTGCACCAAGGTCTGCGTCGAGCGTAAATTCAGGAACCGGTTGTAAGTTTACAGCCATAACTGGAAAATACGTCTGTTTTTATCTTCGTCGCCAATGTTAATTTGTGGGGATCTTCTATCGAAGGATACGCATAGAAAACTCAGTTCGTAACATAACACAACACATCTTTTCGCTACATAACAAATTACACAACTCTCTCTAGTGTCCGGCTACATGAGGTTAAAATACAAAGTCACGTGGTTCACTATATTACACAATCGATCAAAGTTCAGGAAAGCTTAATCTATAAATAACTTTATTCTAATCACAACCATCGTGGAGGCGATGAATTTCTCATCCAAAGGCCAAATTAAGCTTTTTGCGTCCTGTAGTGAAATTTCTCATCCAGCCCTTGTGGGTTGAGTGAGGCGAATGATTGCTTAATTTCAATGATGTAATTCTTTAAGCTTCATTGGCTGGAATGTTTAATTTGCAGTGGCAGCCGGCTCATCATCTGGTATTGAAGTTGCCTCCGAAGCAATACCGAGCTCTTCGAATATGAGAGAGGACAACATCGCCCTCGAAAACGACCTGGGTACGAATCTGATGTCATCTGGTTCCCGTGATGTCGTCATCACTATTGCTGACGTCACTCGCCACGCACCATCGTAAAAGTGCTTTTCGGAGACCTTCTACAGAAGGTTTGAAAATTTGGTGGAAAATCCGAAATAAACCCCTCGGCGTATACAACGTGTAAACTCAAGGTAACTGATATGTTTATCGCTACTTGCCCCACTTTATTTGGGGTAGGACAGATTTCCCGAGGGCCGAATGTGCAGAGTTGTTGCTGAGCTGCAAGACTTTCCTGTGATGAGCAATTGGGAAGATAACCTAACTTTTTGATTCGCAGTCAATTAACAATATCTGAATTACCGATTTGTTGCAATGTTTGAAATAATATTTCCTCAAATACTAATTATTTGTTCGATGGAACTACCTCCAATCGTCTCTGTGTTGTACGCACGAATTCTCGAATGCAACTTTCCCTGGAAGAGCCTCGTGTTCAAACATACGAAAATTCGATCGTAGGAAATGTTTTCCTCCGAAAAGGGAACTGCATAAAATTTCGTGGTTTTAAGTTGCCACTATTTTAGTGGGCAGTCACTGTTTTGATGAATTTATCATATGCACTGTGCAGGATTGCCATACACACTGCATCATATAGCGAAACATAAAATACTACTTAAGCTTTTTGTTTGACACCAATCGGAGTAATACGTCAGAAAGAGCACTAAATCTTTGCACTATATCCAAAATGCCCAAAATCGTTATGGTTAGGTCCGAAAGAGCTACCATCTTCGTACTAAATCCAAAGTGAAGGGGCCAATCTGTCGATATGCTGGTCTTGATTCATTATTATCAGTATTATCATTATTATTAAGTGCCCGGTCCACCAGTGAGTTTCCGTGCGAGCTGATGTTCATGATTGTTTTAATCAAGGATGGACGCACAGAAGCTGGATGAACAGATCTTTTAATCAGCAAAAAGCCCCTTAATGTGATTATTCTTTCTGCAAACCAGCATCAAACTAAAGTGCTGTTCACATGAGGAGGGCCAGCCCTCTTAAGAGGAATGGATTTCACCTTGCGTTTACATGGGAATTTTCCAGCCCGCTTAGGAGGGCTGGAAAACACGCGCATGCGTATAACGCTGATTTCTAGCCTCCCTTGATTGCGTTTACATGGAAAATTTCCAGCCCGCCAAGACGAGATCTCGGTTTCTCAACAGCGAGATCTCGCCTAGGCGGGCTAGCCCTCCTCTCATGTAAACGAAATATAATTTTATAAAGGAATAGACCTGCAAGGTGAGATTTCAGCAAAGAAGGCTGGCCCTCTTCCATGTAAACAGCACCTTAGGTATGATTCTATGTGATTGCTTTACCAACTTTCTCTTGCAGAGAACAAGCAAATAAACGAATTCTCGGAGTAGGGTAGCTAGCTATTCTTACTCTGCAATTTCTATGAAAATGAAGTGACAGTGGGGGTGTGGACTCTCCAGTCTAGTTCCGTGTGAAACATAACGTTCGTGTGCTCTGTTCATCAGCTCGGGCTTTCCTACGAATAGAGGAATGAACTTGAGGAGGAGCAGGATTTGGGAAATCAATGGAGATAATTTGTGAGTCCTACTCGGGTCATTTTCATTCTCACAAATTATCTCGATTGAGAGGAGTGAATATGATAAACAGGTTTTTAAGTAAATCACGTTTCAATCAGATCAAAAATTAGATTTTTATGAAAACGCTTGACTTTGAATTTTTGCAGTTTTTATGAAAATCTCTGAATGCAGGCTTACGTTATTCCTGCACGTATAGTTCCAAAATATATGCCGCACTTCTCAGATGGGTGTCATATCAAAAGCTTTAGAAGTTATTAGGTACGTTTCAATCTTTTTCGTATTTTTCTTGCCATCAAATACATGTATCCTTGTCAACTAACTCTGAAATGTTCTCCTTTGCTTTTTCAACTAGGATATATGTTTTTTTAATTCAAAATGGCTCTACTCGTGAAGTTGCAAACAAATAAAACTTTTCAGGGGATTCGTGTATGTATGTACGTATGTTGTCTACTGTATGTAACCCCCCTCATATGTAAGATACTTGTCAATTTTTCGCATCTAATGCTTGTAGTTAAATATAGTAAGCTATTGTATCTCTTTAAATTATGTTTATAGCAATGTTCCGCTTGTTGGTATTTAATTATTTATAATTCCTCGTATTTAGAAGCAGATAAATGACCATTTCTCTGTCTCTCCGTTCTTTGGCTGGGGTAGAGCGAGTGCCGTATGTCTTTTATCGTTTTTTCTCATGGCTTCGAACAGCTTAGATCGATCACAACAGAATCTTGACATACATGAAAGCAATCCGCGTATGTCTTTCTTGTTGTTGTTGTTAGTTGACAGTTGATAGGCAAGTACGCTTACAATCTTCGTAAGGCATTGGTATATGTGCAAACACAAATGCCCACTGAATAGGTAGACTAATTGAAGCAGTGCATTAATAGTTGATAGGCACATACTCTTACTATCTTCGTAAGGTATTGGTATATGTGCAAAGCACAAAGGCCCACTGAATAGGTAGACTAATCGAAGCAGTGCATTAATAGTTGATAGGCAAATACGCTTACAATCTTCGTAAGGTATTGGTATATGTGCAAAGCACAAAGGCCCTCTGAATAGGTAGACTAATCGAAGCAGTACATTAATAGTTGATAGGCACATACGCTTACAATCTTCGTAAGGTATTGGTATATGTGCAAAGCACAAAGGGCGTACTGAATAGGTAGACTAATCGAAGCAGTACATTAATAGTTGATAGGCACATACGCTTACAATCTTCGTAAGGTATTGGTATATGTGCAAAGCACAAAGGCCCACTGAATAGGTAGACTGATCGAAGCAGTACATTAATAGTTGATAGGCACATACGCTTACAATCTTCGTAAGGTATTGGTATATGTGCAAAGCATAAAGGCCCACTGAATAGGTAGACTAATCGAAGCAGTACATTAATAGTTGATAGGCACATACGCTTACTATCTTCGTAAGGTATTGGTATATGTGCAAAGCACAAAGGCCCACTGAATAGGTAAACTAATCGAAGCAGTACATTGATAGTTGATAGGCACATACTCATACTATCTTCGTAAGGTATTGGTATATGTGCAAAGCACAAAGGCCCATTGAATAGATAGGCTAATCGAAGCAGTACATTAATAGTTGATAGGCACATACGCTTACAATCTTCGTAAGGTATTGGTATATGTGCAAAGCACAAAGGCCCACTGAATAGGTAGACTAATCGAAGCAGTACATTAATAGTTGATAGGCACATACGCTTACTATCTTCGTAAGGTATTGGTATATGTGCAAAGCACAAAGGCCCACTGAATAGGTAGACTAATCGAAGCAGTGCATTAATAGTTGATAGGCAATTACTCTTACTATCTTCATAAGGTATTGGTTTATGTGCAAAGCTCAAAGGGCGTACTGAATAGGTAGACTGATCGAAGCAGTACATTGATAGTTGATGGGCAAATATTCATACTATCTTGGTAAGGTATAGGTTTATATGCAAAGCACAAAGGCCCACTGAATAGATAGGCTAATCGAAGCAGTACATTAATAGTTGATAGGCACATACGCTTACAATCTTCGTAAGGTATTGGTATATGTGCAAAGCACAAAGGCCCACTGAATAGGTAAACTAATCGAAGCAGTACATTGATAGTTGATGGGCAAATACGCTTACAATCTTCGTAAGGTATTGGTATATGTGCAAAGCACAAAGGCCCACTGAATAGATAGGCTAATCGAAGCAGTACATTAATAGTTGATAGGCACATACTCATACTATCTTCGTAAGGTATTGGTATATGTGCAAAGCACAAAGGCCCACTGAATAGGTAGACTAATCGAAGCAGTGCATTAATAGTTGATACGCACATACTCATACTATCTTCGTAAGGTATTGGTATATGTGCAAAGCACAAAGGCCAACTGAATAGGTAGACTAATTTAAGCAGTGCATTTATAGTTGATACGCACATACTCATACTATCTTCGTAAGGTATTGGTATATGTGCAAAGCACAAAGGCCCACTGAATAGATAGGCTAATCGAAGCAGTACATTAATAGTTGATACGCACATACTCATACTATCTTCGTAAGGTATTGGTATATGTGCAAAGCACAAAGGCCCACTGAATAGGTAGACTAATCGAAGCAGTGCATTAATAGTTGATACGCACATACTCATACTATCTTCGTAAGGTATTGGTATATGTGCAAAGCACAAAGGCCAACTGAATAGGTAGACTAATTTAAGCAGTGCATTTATAGTTGATACGCACATACTCATACTATCTTCGTAAGGTATTGGTATATGTGCAAAGCACAAAGGCCCACTGAATAGGTAGACTAATCGAAGCAGTGCATTAATAGTTGATACGCACATACTCATACTATCTTCGTAAGGTATTGGTATATGTGCAAAGCACAAAGGCCCACTGAATAGGTAGACTAATCGAAGCAGTGCATTAATAGTTGATACGCACATACTCATACTATCTTCGTAAGGTATTGGTATATGTGCAAAGCACAAAGGCCCACTGAATAGCTAGACTAAGTTAAGCAGTGCATTAATAGTTGATACGCACATACTCATACTATCTTCGTAAGGTATTGGTATATGTGCAAAGCACAAAGGCCAACTGAATAGGTAGACTAATTTAAGCAGTGCATTTATAGTTGATAGGCACATACGCTTACAATCTTCGTAAGGTATTGGTATATGTGTAAAGCACAAAGGCCCACTGAATATGTAGACTAATCGAAGCAGTGCATTAATAGTTGATACGCACATACTCATACTATCTTCGTAAGGTATTGGTATATGTGCAAAGCACAAAGGCCCACTGAATAGATAGGCTAATCGAGGAGTGCGATCCTGGTCCTTCCTCTCGATGTGACCACACCTCGTGATTCCTTTTGCCTGGAATTACAGAGAGCTGGGGAATTCTCCCCTCGCACTGTGTGTGAAAGGTCTGAAGGTGGTTTCGAACACGAGACCCTTTCATCATGGGTCGATTGAGCTAACCACTCGGCGATTCCTGCCTTTCTTATCAACAAGTGAATAAATATTCGGTAGGGAAAAAGTAAGCAATTTTATCTCTGGATAAAATGACGCTCTGCAAAGTTAGAAATTGAATTTTTAGTACTTTACCAGATATTGCGAACAGACAATGATATAAAGAGGAATAGCCCGTGTGAGTGTTTTGTTCTCTATTTACTTTATGAGTTTTGATGATAACAAATTCAGCAAGCCCCCTGGTGACATTAATCATCTATATTGGCCCTTTCTAATCGATTTTCAAGAAAGCAGATGCTCAGAAGCACAGCGCACCTGCAAATTCGCTTTAGAGCATAAAATTGACCGAAAATCGAGTTTGCTATACGATTTACTTGTGTATTTGTCTATCAAAAGCTATCTCGAAATAATTTGTGAGAATGAAAATGACCCGAGTAGCACTAGAACACAGGACGCATAGATTAGGACTCAAGTCTGCTATAGCACTGCCCTCAAGAAGTCATTTGATATGCTTGAGAGTCAAAATTATCATGTCCAGTTCTGTCTTCAACGTCTCTAGCAGCTTTCGATAATCGCTCGTTTTTACATATAAACTAGCCTGATAACCAGACCCGATTTCAAAAGGAAATAGTGGTTTTGAAATCGGGTCTGGTTATCAGGCTACATATAAACCAGAAATATGATGATAATAGAAATTACTTTGTGTCCTTGATCTTGATTTGGCAAATGAAACCCCCTGTCTAATGACCCCCCCGCTCTAGGACCTCTAAATTGAACAAGCCCCAGGGGCCGTAATATACATATATACGTATACATTATACATATACATAATATACGTATATACATATACATATACATATATACGTATACATATATACATAATATACGTATGTAGCTTTTACGGTATATAGTTACCTATTCTCACCCAATTAGCTATTCTTCCTCCCGAATCACTAAGAAACCCGAGTGCGAAGGAAGATCGCTATTCGAGAGGAATAGTGACTAACGGGCGGTTTCACTTCACTTTTACGCCCACCATAGGGGCTGGCCGCATGTGTTCGGCCGTAAGTCTCATGTTATGCTTGAAGATACTATGTACTAACATAGTCCCATGGAGGGACCTGCCTGAAAGTGAAGTGGAAGACATCTAACCGTTGGAAAATTAAACGTCGCCTAGGGAGGAGGGCGGGTTGCTTTGAAGCCTTATAGCTTGTTGCGTAGAAGAAGGGCAGAAAATCCCACGCCCTAGGTTTTATCTTCTTGCTAAAGCCCTAGGGGGGTATGAAGGTGAGCAGCAAAGCCTCCTGAGGGTGACAGACATTGTCTTCCTACGTTTTTCCGAGAATTTAAGAGTTTCCACTCGGGCGAGAATAGCTTGTATTGTAACATTTGAATCAGTTCAATTCAATCTTTCCAATTTTCAAATTAATGGCGGCAAAGAAAAAGAACGCGAGAAGCTGGGGAAACCTTTGTGGCAGAGTTTAGCGGATAGCGGGTCATGGCTTATACATCGTTTGAAAATGTCTTCTACGCTAGAGCTAATTTTGAAAGCTCTGCGATGGATGAAGGTAAGAGTTTTCATTCAAAAGCGTTTTATTTTTGCAAAGTTGGTTAGTTTAGATTGATTAGGCCTAGTATCTATAAAGGCCTAAATAGGCCTCGAGCCTGACTTACCTCACACTTCTTATTTCAATATAGCATCGAGTCAATAAGGAACAAGGGCTAGAATGAACAAAACACTAAGCAACTCCAGGGCTTGATGAAATGAATCTGGCAACTAAGCAATTAAAATGTATTATTTATTGCATTAATTATTCAGTGTTAATATTAACAATCGAGATAATTTGTGAGAATGAAAATGACCCGAGTAGGACTCGAACCCACGACCTCTAGATCGGTTCGAGTCCTACTCGGGTCATTTTCATTCTCACAAATTATCTCGATTGATTTTCCAAATCCTGCTTCTCTTCAAGTTTGATATTAACACTAGTGTACGGTGGCCAAAATGGACCACGGAAAATCTCATTTCAAATCGAGAAAAGATTTCCAAAATTGAGAAAACCTTTTTCAAAATCAAGAAACTTTTTCAAAATCAAGACAAATTTTTCAGAATCAAGAAAAGTTTTTCAGAGTCGAAAAAATTTCTTCTAAATCAAATAAAAAATCATCGGAATCGAGGAATAATTTTACAAATCAAGAAAAACGTTTTCAAATCGAACTTCATGCACGCTAATAAGAGCACGCATAGGAGTTTTATCAAAGGCAATGAAAGTCCTTCCATCTCCTCTTAATTTTGAATTAAAAATCATAAAAATCAACAGTACATAGCTGCCAACCCTTCCTGCAGGAGTCTTCAGCACAATCTACAATCTCAGATATCTCGAGCATTTCTCCTGGGATCAAAAGAACTCCAGAATATTTACCAGCATTTTACACTTTAGTGACAACTTAGCTACTCTACAAGCCTTTCAATACAATTGTTTTGAATTTACTTAGTCTAGGCATTGCTGCTTTGAGGCAAATAAGAGCTGAGAAAGCTATTTTCTGCTGGTTTTTAACGTGCAAAAGGTCAAATGGGTCCTTCATGCTTCAACGCTACTTGCGTAAAATATTGAACATCAAATCTCTGGCATTAGAAAAATTGGCAACTATGATATAGAATGCTTAATTAGACAAAGTACTCTAATTTTCAACCCGCTGTCTCGTCATGTTACAAGTTTATATTCATAACATTACTATTAATGTTCATCAAGTCCATTAGTGATATTTACTTGGAGTCCAAACTACAATATTTAGTCGAAGTCAAAAACTGCAATATTTACTTGAAGTCCAAAATTGCAATATTTACATAAAGTCCAAACTACAATATTTACTCCAAGTCCAAAACTGCAATATTTTCTACAGAATCAAACTAACTTTGGGAATAACAGCCAGGTATTGCTCTTGTATGCATTGAACTCGTTGTACTTGGACAGCGACTTGTCCTTGGCTTTCATATTTGGGTAGAAGATGAAGGCAACAAACGCAGCTTGGAACAAGAACGGTAGCCAGTGCTGGGAGATTATGTTGAAGCCGAGGTATATGAGGATCTCTCCCAGGTAGTTGATGTTGCGGCTTTGAGCAAACAGGCCTTCTTGGATCAAACCCTTGTGGTACTTGAGTGTGTAATATTTCTGGCAGTCACCGCAGAAATGGAAAAAGGTTCCTATCAAATTCAGAAACACTGCCAGGCAGACAACAGCCGGCGAGGGCTGGACCCCACTGCGAATCAACAAAAATGGCGCAACCCAGTAACCAAAGGGACCAAGAATAAGAAATAGGGCCAATACTACAAGAGGATGGACGGGCTTGTCGAAGTTCTTGTCTGGGAAGTAGCATTCTTTAAGGAGCCAAAGGATGCAGTATGTGCCATGTAGGGCTAAGTAGATGTAGGGGCCTAGGCCAAAGTTGTCGTAGTAGAACATCAAGGCCATTACGAGTGGAGGAGTGGCAGCCTTGTGAATGTTGATACCATATCTGATCTTCAACGCCGCCATGCTAAAAAAGATTGAAATGTGAATAACATTCTTAGATAAGATCTCCTTTTGTAAGATGCAATTCGGTAGGCAGCGCGTGATAAGACTTGATAAGAAAACACCGATAAGATAGAAACTACACTTTAAGAAACTTATGGCCGATTCCCTAATAAGATGAGTGAATGAAATTATGTTTAGTGCACCGATCTGTGCTTTCGTGGGGGTCTTTTATGGAATGGCCTAAAAGATGAACTAAAATTTACAAATTCCCTTGAAATGTTCAAAAAAGAAATATGAAGTTGGAATGGCAAATAAGAATAACTATTTGGTTAGCTCAGTTTATAGATAGTGATGCTAATACTACTAAGGTCCCTTGGGTGCCGCTAGGGCCCTGGATAGGTCCAAGGGAGATTCAACTCACTGTATATTATCCTGTAGAGTAGGTCTGCTTGGCGTTATAATTTTATTTCTATAACAAGTTTCTAGGCCGAGATGGCCCTTTGTGGCATTTCTGATTCATTTTTACAATGATCCTGGCATGCTGCTAATAATACTGCAATTTGAGGTTTTATTTTCACTTCTGATCAGGAATTTCATTTAATTAGCACAGTTCAAAATACATACAAGCTCACAATTTAAGCCTATCCTAAGTCTATTATTGATGGTATTGGTAAAAAAACAACAACAAAAACTTAGTGATTGATCTGACGTCATGCTTTTCTTTGATAAAAGTACAGTTATTTGACAAGATTAAAACTTCATGAAAATGCATTTTGATGGAATCGGCTTGAAGATTTCACGTTTCCCGTGTTAAGAGCACTTTTGCCGCTAGAAGGGCACTTTCAAATACCTTAAATTTGCGAAAATGGGGCAAAATACCTATGGTAAAAAGGGCACTTTTTCTTTTTTTGCAAAATCTTGGGGGCACGTGCCCCCAGTGTCAAGATAACCTATGACAATGTGACCTTTGTCCTAATATAAAGCAACATGACCTATATGCTACTGTCATCTTTATTCTATTATACAGCAAGATAAATTATGATAAAGGCACATTTGAACAAAAGTACACCAACATGACATATGATACTGTCAACTTTGAACTAAAATACAGCAACATAGCATATATGCTACTGTCATATTTGTCCTTTTATACAGCGACAAGACCTATGATACGGTCACCTCACCCTTGTCCTAAAATACAGCAAGAAGACCTATGATACTGTCACCTTATCCTTCAATACAGAGACATGCGATACTGTCATGTCACTTACAACAAAATGACCTATAATTCTGTCAACTTTGTCCCAAATACAGAAATTAATATATGATACTGTAAGCTACAACGAAAATAACCTATCATGCTATCGCCTTTGTCCTAAACTAAAGCGACATAGCCTATGGTATTATCATCTTTTCAATTGATGTTAACTGTTGTTGTCTAGTAAAGGTTGTCTCAAATTCAATATATTTTAGAATTAACTGGCTGCAAATAAGGCCTAAAAAGCCAGTCTATAGGATAGTAACGAAAAAGAAAGACAAATATTTGCCTTGATTGGACAATTTCAACCCATTCCAGTGGATGGACAATTAAAACCTGTGCTTTTTTGGTTCAACTTTTTTTAAAGTTAGATTAAAATAATTGAAACCAAAACTTTCTGTAGAGAACGTCTTTCTTTGATCATCACCCGCGCTCTCAAGGTAAGATCGATGAGTAACAGGTGTTAAAACAGGGAGGCTGTGCTTCTATCAAGAAGGTGATCATGGCCATTTGTCTTCTCTATTTCTCTATCCGTGAAATTTAACCAGAGCAGGCTACTGAAATTGACATATTCCACCACTGGGTCTGTGTCAAACTCGAGTTGTTGCCACCAAAGGTGAGCACCTAAACATATGTCCTGCACCAAGGCAATAAGTTAGCACAGCACAGTAACCGTGAGGTGTTTGCAACTCCAGGCTTATCCACAGTTAGGCATCAATTCGTGTTTCAGATTAAATGTTTCTTCAGAGCCATGTTATATCAACATTAATTCATAAGACAATGCCTTATGAATTTATGTCTCTATTTGTGATATTTACAATCACTGTTATTTCATCAATCAAAACTTAACTGAACAGCCTCACATAGAAAAAAGAACACGGGAAATAGCAACTCTTAGATATATCACAAGAGATATAATCATTCATTAGACGTCTAGTTGGCTGACGACATGAGTGCTCAATGCTATAAAAGCAGAGCGTTTATAGAACAGAAAGCAAAAGCAGGCTCTTATGCTGTAACTATTAGTTTCATGCTTCTTGTGATTACTCTACGCCGAACTCGCGTAGAACCATCTCTTCTATTTCATTTTCGATATAGCTATGATCCGATTGTAAAATTTGTTATGTAGATAATTGATAATTTGTTTATTCATTGCTGTCTGAAGATTGCACGAAGCACGAAACTAATAGTTACGCTTTCTATTCTTAACTTGAAATATATCTAGACGTTCGTTAGCAAATACGTTTCCAGTTCCAGAATCTCTTGCTATTCAAGCAACTGAATTTCTTTCACGAATTTCTTATAGAGAAATAAGTATTTCGAAAATATATGCTCCTATATTACACTAGAATCTTCACTCAATGAGTAAACTTGTTCTTCTGTAACTATGTGTGCTCGTGCACCCATCTCACAGAATATACTCCCTATATCAAAAGAAGTTTCTCAGAATTGCTATTCAGTACTGGAGTTTCTAACCTTATTGACTACTCAAGGGTCTGGCTCTTTTTAAACAGTTATGGATACGTCTTTTTAAACGGATAGGTGTAGCACAGTATTAACAATATATTCATACAATCAGCCTTCACTCGCTTTATTTCCTTATTTTGCGTACAGCTTCCAAGCATCTTGCCGCTCTATTTTAACAACTAAGCAAGTAGCTGATTAAAGATTGATTAAAGTAAAGAAAACAGGAAAAGCGATTTATGAAAACATTATTGATTAGACCTAGCAAGCAATTCTTGCACAAATTCAAGGAAATTCGAGACGATGTTCTGCGGAACAATCCATTCTTTCAGCGAAGGTTTCGTGCGTACGAAGAATCTAACAAACTGTGTGCTACAAGGGCTCTGGGTGAAAAGCATTGAAACAGGAAACAGGAATGATTTGATAAGAATATCATACCCGATCAAGATACTCAACCCAATCAGGATATCAATACTGATTTTACCTGCAGCTCTAAACAACCTCCGAGTCCAAAAAGAATGAAAATTTCACCGACAATTTCTGGGAAGGTTACGGAAAATCTCCCCACTGTTGTTGAAGCTCCGAAGGTGTTCTATGGAAAGCCTTGCGCTTCCAGATGGTTATAATATACTTTTGTCGAACAACATATAGCATAAGACCACAACCAATGAATTATTAATGACCTTCAAACAATATGTGTGGAAGACAAGCAGGCAGCAAGAATTCTTTTGAGTTGTTTACACGTGATTTTCATACGTAAGTGCTTTACAAACAAGAAAATACTCGGCAAAGAAACTGTCTACAACATTTTTAATTACCAAAACGTTTTAAATAAAAAAATTTCGTTAGGTTTTTGTCTCGTTGTCTTTCTGACGTGCTACTCTGTTGAGTGTCAGACGAAGGGCTCTAGTAATCCATGTAGTCAAGTCGCTACGGGGAATCACACTGGAAATTTTTGCGGGCAACTCAATTTTTGGTTTTAAACATACCTTACACCTTGTTGATGATTACTGTACAGGCTGGAAGTTTTCAAATTACTTCATTGGCTCATCAGAGCAAATTTTAGTCAGGGCTATTCAAGGCCTATTTTAGGCCAAGACCGCAATCTTGTTTTATGTTAAAATGACGATATTTCTGATGATAAAGCGTTTACATTAGTGCAAAAGACATCATTAGCTTTTATGATGAGAGCTTTCGGACAATTTATAATTTATCCATGTTTGCTGACGTAAGCAAAATCTTACATCTATGACGTCATGAATATTTATGATGTCTTTTCTAAAAATCAATCTATGATTTCCTTTAAAAGGACTTTTTTAGCAGTCCAGAGTTAGATTTAGCTACTGTAAAAAAGATTACTTTTTGATCTGAAATGTAATTTTCTCCAATAAATTCATTTCTAGAGGGGGCACACCTCCCTTATACTAGAGTTCAAAAAACCTGGTGGTAATAGGGTTAAACTTAAGCTCGATCCACACTGCTGTACTTGCAAATATCTTTTTTGGAAATTGGAAACGAGAGGGCGTGATGGGTTGTTGTTTTTTCAGGGAACTCCTGGGTGGGAGATATGATTGATTTTTATGAGATTTCTTCAGAATTGGAATCGCACTTATTTTCTTTGAAAAAACTCAAACATCACTTAGATGGAATTCAAGGGTTCTGTTCTAATGCCAGCTTGATGATGCAGGTGACGAAGAAGATACATTTGCAATGCTGCCGGAGCTCATCACTTTTTGATGGAAGCTTTTGGGGTTCAGGTATCTTTCCTTCAGACGAGAAAAATGTTTTGTATCTGGAATCGTTTGTATCTGAAAGTGCTCTAAGGGATATACACGAATTCCAGGATTATCTCAATAGATCAACGTCAGATTCAAATTTATTTACAATGTTCGTAAAAATATGCTGAATTGAAATCTTTCGACTTCCTTCAAAGCTTTCAAGGCCCTCACTTCTCCCTTGCCATTAGAAGCGCTTGTGTAATCGTTACCAGTAAAGTGCAGTCCTGGCAACGTATCTGTAATCGATTCATCAAGGTAATTGTGTATCGCCTTGGCATCCAAAACTCGAGTTGAACCCTTGGCATCAATTTGCACATACACGTTAATTCAAACTAGCTTACAAAATGTATTGCGTTTATGGCAACATCGCTGTCAACTGTCACAATGCAGGCATGTTGATGTCGCATGATTTCTGCATGCTTGCAGCCGAGAAAAACCTTTGTGTCTTCTTCTTCTTTGTTCAAGGAAAGTTCTGCGACTTCCGATGATTGCAACTCACAATCTTCAACACGAATTACATGGCAACTTTTTTCAACCATTACAGAAATTTTATGATTTTTCATCTTCGTGTAGAATGGGCGTGTAGGATGGGCCCCAATCACCCGTTGAAATGAATTTTGGTACCTTGGAAACATTACCTCTGTTTTCAGGAATGAAGGCCCTATGCAGAGCTCAGCTTTGAGGCCCATGCCATCTCTCAACGGCCATTGGGTTCGATATTTGATAGTACTTCATATTTGCATATATTTCAGTTAAGTTCACTACAGGCCATATTAACTACAAGCAAAATTGATATTTTTTGACAGGGGGACTTGCCCCACCTCAACTCATCTCCGAAATAGAAGGAGCTAGGAAATTAAACCAGTAAATTGAAAATTTCAACACAGATACCATTGTATTTAACGATACTGATGATAATATTGTTGGTTAGGTATTAGTCTTGTGACAAACATGGTTTCAGCAGGGTTCAAACGGATTTTCCCTTCAAATGAGGCAATGTTGTGGTCAGGTGAAAATATTATGAAATTTTTGTCATTTGATAAAGTCAAAAACTTTTGAGGCCCTGAAGAGAGCTAAAGATAAAGTTCTACTGAGGTTGCAGGAATGCTCCCTGTCCTAGATAATGAGTTTAACGGAGATGGAATAGATTGAGAAAACATACTTCGCCAATTTGACTTTGTCCCGATTTTTGCTGCTAAACTTTGTTTTGAGTTTTGTGTCTTTGTTCCCTTCCCTTACAAGTCTAAATGAATTAAACACGAGTGTTTCTCTCCTTCTTCTTCAATTTGATTTCTTCTTCGTATTGATGTTTTCCGAAATGTGATTGAACTTTAGAGGTTCAAACGGTGGCTGCTATAACCAAGACTACTTCCAGACCCCTTAAGCTTTTGTTATGTTAATTTGTTAGTTTTTGATGCCAGTAAAATCAAGTATTTTAGTGGGGTTAAAACTAGCCCGGGCGTCGTCGTTATTTGTATCCTTGATTTCTTTTGGTGATCATAGCAATAATCTGTATGGCTTTAGCACATTGGCATTTATAGAAAATCGGATATTCTGTTTGCTATAGTGTTGATCGTGATCGATGCAGATATTTGCATGTTCTTAGGCTAATTGCTTGTTGGGTAATTCGCATGTCTCTATTTACCTAAGTGAGGTCGGCATCGCTGTCGTTGTCTAGGATAACGGTTTGCGTATAACTAGGGTTTATGTCTAGGATTCTAGTCATTCAAGTTTTGCAAGCGTTGTTCGTAGGTTGAAATATTTTCTAGGATCAGAGTTCTAAGATTGATTGGTAGTTCTCGTTAATCAGTACTAGATTTCTACTAGTCTATTTCGAACTTCTGTGGTTACTTTCGCTTGCAACGCAGAATTTAGTGCTGTTATTCAAGATTATTTGTTTTGCTGTGCGGGAATTCCGAAAGATTGCTGCAGGCCTTCTATGTCTTTCAAGTGGTTTCGTCCACCAATTCGCTCAATCAACACAGGATGATGGTGAGGTCTTTCTTAATTATTTACGTACCGACAGTTGTAAACTCTGTTTACCTATGACTTTTCGTCTTTCCTCAACAAGGTAAGTCTCATTTTACTCCTACTTTGAGCAGCCAATAGTATTATTCTTAACTGTTTACTGGTTGGCCCTAAACACGTTACAGTTCTTAGCCAACGTTGCCGTTTTTGCAGTTACACTTTGAAATTATTAAGTATCACAACTCTGTGATTATGACAACTGCCATTCTCTCTCCGGATTCTGTTAATTCAATGTTAGGGGATCATAATCAGAGGTTGATTCTGTTGTATACGGTTTTTCTCCATTGCTAAAATTCATGATTTTGTTTTTGTTGAGTCGACTGTAAGTTAAGCTATTGTTAAATTTTGACTCAGCAAAGATCAGCGTTATTCTTATCGACCTCGTTTGAAGGGAAGCCTAAATTTGAAGTGAAGGTCTTAAGCTAAGGACAGAGGATTAGCTTCAATTTTTATGTCAAGTTATCAGTCCTGCACAGCAAGGGGCTCAAAGATATGCTTAGCATCATAAAACAGCGTTACGAATAAGTACGGGGCTTAAAATCATTTCGATATCAAGCATAATGAGATGACTCTATGTCTCCATTTCAAGTGTTTAGATGCGTTTTATGTGTCAGACGCTATAGGCTATCGGCCTAAGGAGCTTGGCTTTTGTGTTTCAGCCGAGTTTCCGTTTAACTTGCATGCAAGGAATTAGTGGCGTTATTTCTTTTAAACTTAACGTTATGGGTTCCACTATGGACAAATCTGGTGGTACGGCATGCGTGGCTGTTGTTTATGTTGTTATGTTATTGCTGTATGCTTATGGATCATCATTTTGACTTTCCTCCTGTGCAAGCGTAACCTATCGTAATTTAAACATTTTCTTCGGTCGCTCGCATCCCTCTGGTTCAGTAAATAACTTGTACGCATGTGCATCTCGTGCTTAACCTTTAAGATTTCTGCTGGTGCTGGGTTTATGCAGATGTTGTAAATAAAAGACATTTTTGTCACCTCGGGGGCCTTGCCTCGATTTTCAGGTTTTATGGACAGGGTCGTGCAAGGGGTCACATATTGCAACGTTCATTATTAAAAGCTAGGTTTATTGTTCAGTATCGTTCATCTCGAGTTTCGCAAACACAGGCTTTGTGATTGAGATTGCCGCTCGTATAATTTGTCTACTTTCTGTGTTGAGACAAGGGCCTTTTTTGCGTGTATTGAGACAAGCTAATTTACAAATTTGCAGGGGGGTGTGGGTTCTCTATCAACTTTGTCAAATAAATGGCTGTAAATAGTATTGGTCTTCTGCGATGAATCAATCTATGACCGGCGGTAATACCGTAGACAGTTGTCAATCTGTTGTTTGCGTTATATTAGTGAAGCTTTTTGCCTGCAGTAGTAAATGGATCAGGCCCCACTCTTTTTATAAGTAAATCAGTGCCCCATCTCGGTGGACTTAAGGGCTACATTAAGGCCTAGCGGTGGTGAGGGAAGCAAGTTTCAATTAACCACAGTTCTTGCTTCGCAGGAACTAACAAATTAGTGGCCATAGGTATAATAGGTATAGGTAGGTATAGGTATAAGCTTACATGGGAGCTCAATTGATAAACCCCCCCTTCATTGGAAGGCTTGTTATGAACTGTGTTTTAATAGTATTTGAGTTATTTTGCTGTATGATTTACCTCTCTCAATGCTTTGCTCTTATAGTAACTAACCCTAGTTGATGTTTCGGGGTATTCAATTGCCAGGCACTCAATCTAGTTTACTTATTGTTAAAAAATTTGAAATTGACAATTTATAAAGAGGTATGTTTGTAGGGTTAGATGCTCTCTGTGAGTAGGAAAGCATTATTACTCCAACGGAGTGTGTCCAAACATGTGCCTATATCAATTATCAGTATTTTCACTAGAGAATGGTTTTTCCATTGTTTAGAATCTAGAACTATTCTGAAACTTTGCAAAATCAAGTGGTTTAGCTTGATAATTTTCTAGTATCGTTTTTGGTTAGTGCTGCAACTTCAGCAGCCTTTTTTCTGAGTATTTAATGAAACAAACAAAACGTGTCTTAAAGTGCAAACATCTTTTTATTTAAACTTCCTGTTGCATATTCACTTTGGTTCGCACGCAGCCATATGTTTACCTTATCACATTTAGCTTTGATATAAGTTTACACAAGCGTATTTTATTGAGAATACAAGTAATTTGCTCAGTTTGCGTTATTTCCCTGTGATTTATTTTTTGTGGGGCATTAAAGAGTTGGTTTTGGCTGAATACTGATTATAGGGTGCCTTTGTGGTATGACTTAATTTTATAATTCCCTTTCATAATATTTCGGCTGAGGAGGCAGCAGTTAAGCACTGTGCAGTGTCCATCAGCGTAGAAGTTCAAGGTTATACTTGATTTGAGGGCAACAGAAAATTTATTCAAAAGCAGGAAATCATCTTTCTAAGATATATGACATAATTATCGGGAAGGGCAGTTAACAGGGCTTACTTAGAGTTCAGGGTAATAGGTGCAGTAACAACAACTAACTCAGAACAGTTGGCTTTCAATCAGCTTTCCAGTTTTCAATTTTCCAGGTTCGTAATCTAAGGCTATACTTTTGGGCAATGGTCAATTGTTTGAAGGCAGTAGAAGCAATTTTGTTCATGATAGGGCAAATTTTGGTTTATATGTCCAATACAGACTGATAGCTGTGTAATTTGTATAATAGCAGCAAATAGCACATATTAAGAAGGATTTTTACGTCAACATCTTGTTAAGGCTGCTTTTTATAGTTTACCATATTATGGTTACTTGTGTGTAGTAGCCCATTGCTAAAAGGTATTAGGAACAAATTGTGTTCAAGATAGGTCCAACCCGGTTATGCGTCCAGTCCAACGTGCACTATTTATATTGACAGAAACTATTCAAGGACAATCAGTTCTGAATCAGCCTTCAAGTTAAGAATGCACTGTTTTCAGTTCAATGTGCTCACTCGCAATATGCTTACTTGTGCAGAAATTAATGGCTTAGGCAGTGTAGTCAAGAGTGTGTATAAGATAGGGTTAATGCAACTAGGATCAGTTGTGCTTAACTCATAGCTGTATTGTAAGAATATTAGCATTAGCAGCAACTAGCTAAAGGCTAGAAGTCCAATGTTCTGTTTTTATTTGTTGCAGCAGCTAGTCAACGTAGGACAAATGGTTCTCTGTTTGGGTGATCAATGGTGCTTACTCAGGGCTGAGTAATATGTACATTAGCAGCAACTGGCTCAAGGTGAAAACGTGGCAGCAGCAACAGCTAATCATGGTTCCCAGTTTGGGTTCATTGTTCTGTGGTCGAGCGACCATTAGTGGCTTACTCAGGGCTGAGTAATATGTGTAGTAGCAGCAACTGGCTCCAGATTAAAACGTGACAGCAGCAGCAGCTCATCATGGCTTCAAGTTTGGGTTCATTGTTCTTTGGTCGAGCGACCAATAGTGGCTTACTCAGGGCTGAGTAATATGTACAGTAGCTAGTGGCAGCAAATCGTGTGTCCGAGATAGGGCACATGATTCTTGGTCGAGCGACCAAGTGCTTACTCAGGGCTGAGTAATGTGGCAGTGGCAGCAACTGGCTTAGAACAAAAAGTTTTAAGTCAGTAGAAAAAATCACTAACCACTAACATTTGGCTTTTTAGTTACCTTTTTGGGGTTGACGCTCCTCCGCCTTTGTTCGTTTTATTTTGGCATTTATGAGTGTTTGTAGGCTGAATGCCTTAGCTCATTGTTTCCTGCTCTGCATATGGCTTTTAATTTGTCTTTCTAATTTAAAATTTTTGGGGTCGGGAGAGAATTTAGGTAGATAGGTTTTTTCGTAGAATCACTTTTATTCTTCCAAATATTTCTTCTACTTGTTCGGTTGGCGATTGTGGGGTCAACACTCATGTTTTCTTGCGACAATTCAACATTCGTGTTTCTGTGGCGGAAATTTTGGCAATTTCGGATTCAATCGCCGACCGTAACAAGCTGTAGTGTAGTCGCAGGCAAAACCGGGCCAATGCATCGCACGCCCAATTTTTCCTGCAATTTTACTAGTTAGATTTAGTTATTTAATTAAGACTGATTAATTACACTATTATTAATAAGATTTTATCCTAGGATCTAATTTGTGTTAGGGTTCGTTATTGTCCGGGATATGTTTTAAATGCCAGTAAAATCAAGTATTTTAGTGGGGTTAAAACTAGCCCGGGCGTCGTCGTTATTTGTATCCTTGATTTCTTTTGGTGATCATAGCAATAATCTGTATGGCTTTAGCACATTGGCATTTATAGAAAATCGGATATTCTGTTTGCTATAGTGTTGATCGTGATCGATGCAGATATTTGCATGTTCTTAGGCTAATTGCTTGTTGGGTAATTCGCATGTCTCTATTTACCTAAGTGAGGTCGGCATCGCTGTCGTTGTCTAGGATAACGGTTTGCGTATAACTAGGGTTTATGTCTAGGATTCTAGTCATTCAAGTTTTGCAAGCGTTGTTCGTAGGTTGAAATATTTTCTCCCCCCCACCCTGTCCCTCTTTCTATTCGTTGTTTGAGTTTATGATTTGTTCAGTATTTTCTTCTTTCTGGCAGTCTTTCTGTCGGACAGGTGCATTGGCCGGAAATTTTGGCAATTTCGGATTCAATCGCCGACCGTAACAAGCTGTAGTGTAGTCGCAGGCAAAACCGGGCCAATGCATCGCACGCCCAATTTTTCCTGCAATTTTACTAGTTAGATTTAGTTATTTAATTAAGACTGATTAATTACACTATTATTAATAAGATTTTATCCTAGGATCTAATTTGTGTTAGGGTTCGTTATTGTCCGGGATATGTTTTAATTGAAGAATTGTGCTGAGTTGCTGTTCCATGAAGTTTTTTATATATCTTTAGCCAGGGACAAGAAGTGAGTTACTGGTCCCTAAACTACACTCTTCTCGGCAAGTTTCATCAGAAACTTGATAATGAAACTTGATAATATTTGTGATACGATTGTACAAAACATGGCAAGAATTATTTCTTTAAAATTTTCATCTTTCTAAAGTATATTCAATTCCGAAAGTACTAAAGAAAAAGAAATTTAGAATAAGGTTTTAATCTTTTTAGAGAAATTTTATTACAATATCATACAATAATCGAAAGTAACACTATTATTCATCAATATTTTCATTAGTGGTTATTTTTTAAAGAATGAAATACACGCATTTTTATATGAAATTTCAGCTCGAGCTCAGTACTAAAAATTGCTCCGCTAAAGGACAAATTTGAGTACTTTGAATTGCTTAGCAATTGCTTAGCTTTTAATACTTTATGAAGTGCTTCTTAAAATACTATCTCACAAGTTTTCGTACAACAAATGTCAATTGTATCTTGTATACAAAATGTGCCAGAGTAGTACTAATATCCACTATAACCTACTTCTCTATAGCTGCTGCACGATTTCCATTGCCAATTGGATCAGAACTAAAATTTTCAAATTGCTTAGAATTCCTCTATCCATTACTGGAATTGCTTAAGTTTTTGTCTTGTTGAGTACTGACTTGCTTATAAAGCAATTGCTTTTAAAAGAAAGTGCGTGTAATGTGGAAAGTTCCTTTTCCGTCAATACCTGGCAATAGTTATGAAGTATCTTTCCTGGGCATTTCATAGGACTATCTGCAATGATTTTGAAAAACCTCCGTCTGGTCTACTTTGCATCATGGGAAGGCAGCCGTGTTTTTGTGACAGCAAAAATGTTTTATGATACTTTGGAGACTGCAAATTTTGTGTCAGATTTTTCGGTGACAGCGATTTCGTTTTTCTCGCAGCAAAATTTGTGTAAGATTTTTTGGTGACAGTAATTTCGTTTTGCTGGCAGCAAAGTCGTTTTGCTAGCAGCAAAAGTATAACGTTCTGCCAGCAAAAATGTAAATTCTGACAACAACTTTGTAAATCTGAGCTGCAAAAATTCATAAGTTGTTTATTTTTTTGTTATTTAGCTGTCACTAATTTTTATATTTTTGGCCGCTTTGGTGCGCCATAGAGTTAATGCGTTTTATGAACACATTTTGGAGTGAAATGAGAATCCTAAGTAATACATTTCCCTTCTTCAGCCAATCTTACGATATCTGCTTCTCAAACTTTTGAATTTCAAAATTTCAGAAACGCGTACCTGACGTAAAGCAATGTCTTTATCGACCTTGCTAGATATTCCTACGCATTTTAGAGTCCTTGCTTCCAGGTGTATCGCAGATAGAAAAACCATATTAGCAACTGGAATATAGGTGGTTCGATTAAGCGCATTTTTAAGATCAAGTTTGCGTGCTCTGACAGCGCAATTTCGTACGCTTCTAGAGAACGTTTGAATTATTCATCAGCAGAAGGTGATCAACTCTCAGTATTGAGCACAATTCGTGGATTAAGCGATCTTGATATTCTATTTCTGATGAGAAAGATGTCAAGTTTCATTAGCCTGCATACAGAATACTAAGTTGTACGAAACCGTTGACCTGAATTCCATGTTACACTCCATGGCTCGTGTTCTTATAAAATTGTTCTTATAAAAAAGGAGTGTAGTCTACCTATTCAGGGGGCCTTTTGTGCTATGCGCATAAACCAATACCTGGATACCTAACACTAGTGTATTTGCCTATCAACTATCAACTAACAACTATTCTAATGTGGTTTTCACCAAAACTTTACCCTCAAACTTTCTGAAAAATATGTTTAAAATGCTTTCCTTGGTAAGACCTTCACGTTGGTGAAACTGTATTGTTTTTATCTCAAATAATTTTGGAGATGGTGAAATTTCTGGCATATATTTCTGCCCCGGACTTCTTTCCAAGGTTGCCCTTATAACAAGACGTGTCTTTATGAATGATTAAGTTAGTCATATATTATACGAAATAAGAGGAAAGAAATACTATTTTGGTTCTTATACTAACAATGATTTGGAAGATAGCAAAATTACTGGCCTACATTTCCGCCGAGGATCTCTCTCCATAAAAACTAATTTAGTAAGTTATAAATTATAAGAACTAACGGGAGAGAAAGATTATTTTGTGTAAAATAGTACATCTTTCTTCTTAGCTCTGGTGCTAACAGCTCCGCAAGTTGAGCACTATGAAAGGCATTGGCAGTCTCGTAATCTGACGATATGTAAGTTATAAATTGGGCATCTATCAGAATTCGTCACAATTCAAATTTCAAACTCGTGGAAAATATTCGGACATCCTAACAGATGAAGAGTGTTTAAAATTAGAATTGTTAAAATCAATCATGAGTCAAGATTTATAATAGAAGAAGTCTTGAGAACTTACCGCACCACGTTACACTAAAGCTTTAGCGAAACATCAAAACATCTGCACATTTTCTTCTGATTGGCTTACTTCTTCTTGGAATTAGTTTCAGCTATTTCTGGAAATATGCAAAATTCAAAACTCGCGAAAAAGTTTTCCAAAAAAATTTGTTGAGCTTTACCTGAAAACGAACTGAGCTATCTTTTCCCACAGAAAGTAGAATTTTGGAATAGAAAGGGGAATGGTTTGGGAGTGCTTAAGGCGTGTGCATATTTGGGAAGGGGTTCGATTTTGGATGCCTTATGATGCAATTTCAACGGGGTAGGTTGGTGTGCACAGTGGCGGTTTTAGGAACTGCGAGGCCTGGGGCCGAAAAAATATGCGGGGCCCCTACCCCCGGTTAAAAATGTGATCCCAATATCATTTTTTGCGTTTTCTTTACAGAGAGCTTGTACAACTCGTCTTTTTGCAAAGTCTGAGTGTAGTATATTATCAATGTAGTAAAAATGTGAAACATTTGCTTGATATGCTATAGAAAAACCAAATAAAAGTAAAACAAACAGTACAGTATAGCTCATATATTTCATTATGAAGGAGAGAATTTTTTCATTTTATGCAAGGTGCGGGGCCCCTTTTTTCTAGCAAAAGTGCGGGGCCTGAAGCCATGGCCCCCCTGCCTCCCCTAAAACTGCAACTGGGTGTGCATATATTCGTGTACACTTATTTTTTTACAAGAAAACGAGCCTCATATTTTGATGAAACTTAAGAACAAGCTAAGAACAAACCGAGGCTGACAATTTCAAGGTCAATATAAGAATTGTACAAAATAGCTCTGAGACTGACAAATAATTACAAAACAAGTATATGTACTGGAGGGACAGATATATCAGATAGTCAAAGAGTCCATATTTGTACCAACTAACACACCTGATAGCGAAAACAGGCTTCCCAATCATTATAAAGTGAGAACAATTTACGAACATGTGCAGATGTTTTGATGTTTCGCTAAAGCTTTAGTGTAACGTGGTGCGGCAAGTTCTCAAGACTTCTTCTATTATAAATCTTCTTAATGTAGTTAGACTCATGATTGATTTTAACAATTCTAATTTTAAACACTCTTCATCTGTTAGGATGTCCGAATATTTTCCACGAGTTTGAAATTTGAATTGTGACGAATTCTAATAGATGCCCAATTTATAACTTACATATCGTCAGATTACGAGACTGCCTATGCCTTTCACAGTGCTCAACTTGCAGAGCTGTTAGCACCAGAACTAAGACGAAAGATGTACTATTTTACACAAAATAATCTTTCTCTCCTGTTAGTTATAATATAATCTATAACTTACTAAATTAGTTTTTATGGAGAGAGGTCCTGGGTGGAAATGTAAGCCAGTAATTTTGCTATCTTCAAAATCATTGTTAGTATAAGAACCAAAATAGTATTTCTTTCCTCTTATTTCGTATAATATATGACTAACTTAATCATTCGTAAAGACACGTCTTGTTATAAGGACAACCTTAAAAAAGAAGTCCGGGGCAGAAATATATGCCAGAAATTTCACCATCTCCAAAATTATTTGAGATAAAAACAATACAGTTTCACCAACGTGAAGACCTTACCAAGGAAAGCATTTCAAACATATATTTGAGAAAGTTTGAGGGTAGTGAATCGGTGAAAACCACATAAGAAATAGTTGTTAGTTGATAGGTGATAGGAAAATACACTAGTGTTAGGTAATAAGGTATTGGGTTTTCTGTGCAAACCCACTGAAAGATAGACTAATCGTGTAGTGCATTAATAGTTGATAGTCAAATGCGCTTACTGTCTTCGCAAGGGATTGGGTTTATGTGCAAAGCACAAAGGACCCACTGAATAGGTAGACTTATCAAAACAGTGCATTGATGGGCGGTAGGCAAATACACTTACTATCTTCGTAAAGTACACGCATTACTTAAAGTTGCTCAGTACTTAAAATTGCTTAGCTTTAATGACAATTTGAGTACTCAAAATTGCTTAGCAATTGCTTAACTGTTTGTTCGTGTTTTTTTGGAAATAGATAAGAAAAAGGCAAATGTATGGCCACATACATGTCAGAGGGCACAGTCAAATGAAGATGTTGAAACAAATTAATGATTGATATTGTTAGCGCTTTTTATTCACGAACACCAACTCAACCAAATATAATATCTTTATTCAAGATATTAGCTCTTTCTAAAGTTATTTAGCGATCTCCCCGAAGCTCCATTCCTAAAATCCACTAACATTTTTCAAATTACTTAGCAGTCTTCAATTCAGTACTGAAAATTGCTTAGCTTTTTGGCTTGCCCAGTACTGACTTGCTTATAAAGCAATTGCTTATTAAAAAAATGCGTGTATTGGTTCATGTGCAAAGCAAAGGCCCACTGAATGGGTAAACTAATCGATCAGGGCATTGATAGTTGATAGTCAAATACGCTTACTATCTTTGTGCGGTATTGGTCTATGTGCAAAGCACAAAAGGCCCAATGAATAGGTTGACCAATCAAACAATGCGACCCTAGTCCTTCCTCTCGATGTGACCACACCTCGTGATTACTTTTCTTTTTAGCCTAGAATTACAAAGAGCTGGAAAATTCTCCCCTCACTCTTTGTGATAGGTCTGAAGGTGGTTTCGATCCTGGAGCCGTTTGAACAAGGGTCGAGTGATCCAACCATTCGGCCATATAAGAAACAGAAAGGCTAAAAGAGCCAAATGTTCCTCCAAAAACATACAAAAAACATATAAAAACCGTGTTTTATTGCAGACATCTTCATATGCTGACATCAACTTCCTAATAACTTTAACTGGTAGTGTAAAGATATAAATAGAATAATGGCCAAAGAGGTTTGATGTTAAGTCGCAAGTGTTAGCCAGATTTAACCCTACGGTGAAAATTCACATTTACTCGTAGTAGCAAGTGTGGTAGCACAGCAGAGAGACAACGATTATCTCGAAAAGAGCCGAGGTGTATCAATGCAAAGGTTATAAATTTCGCGCGACACCTGTCAGCATTTTAATTTGAAATACATGCTGCTGAAATTTCGAAATCCCAACTCAAGTTTCCCATTAAATCATTTAAAAAAACTTGTCAAAAAGAAAGCGCCGACTCTCGGTAGGTCAAATCGATCAAAGTTTACAGAGGAAACTAAAAAGGATCCTCGCGGACAGAAGGATCAAGGGCAGGGCTGTTTATTTTCTGTTGTGTATTTTTGAGGTGGAGAATATTGAATTGAATTGAAACTTCATTTCAGAAGAAGCAAGTATTTGTACGCGTCGAGAGCAGAGCTTGTGGCCCTGTTACAATAACTTTCCAAATCTTTACAACGGTTAAAAGTAGCATTTTTTGGGGTTACCCCGCGGGGGTTTTAGCACTCAGATTTCAATCATTACAACATCCCTTATACCTCAACATTATATAATATAACAAATATATAGAGAACAAAACAGTCCTCCATCATGGCGCATGTGCTGTTTCAGCAATAAAACTATCGACTTGAAAAGTCGGATGAGGGTCATTTTTGAACACCTTTTCAGGTACTTTGCTATTAGCCTGGTGGCTCTTTGACGATATGAATACTAAATCTTCTTGTCAATGAAGAGAAGGTTTCTATGTTTTGGAATCCCATTGTTACTGTGCCCAGTATTATATATACGTATTATATAACAGTAATATAAAAAGTATTATATAACATTCACGTCTGTACTGTATTCGGTACTGTCCTTACAACTCATCGCTGATAATATAAATTTAGCTAGTTCGTTTAAGAGATAAATGAAAACGCTTTGCTTCTAGATAAAGAACTTCCTTAAATGAGATAAGAATATTTTAACATTGGTAAAAGACAATAGTAAAAGCTTCGACGATACACAATAAAGGTCGAGGCTTAGCATAAGTGAAGAAAAAAGTGTTAATGTGGATAGAGCCACTAAGTACTTCAAGAAGTACTTTTCTCCAGTGTGTGTTGTGCTGTTTTTAATAGCATACACGATTATAAATGCATGCAGAGAAATGTCCTTTCTCGGAATTTATTATTACAGCAAACGGAGAAAATTTCTTAGAGTAACTGCAAAGATTAAGGCCTCCAAATTTTGTTCCTTCTTAGGCGCCTTCTTCGCCTTTTTTCGATTCTGTCCTTGAAAACCATTCTAAAAGTTTTGAACTGGTTAAGTCCGAGAATAGTGGTGATCTGATAGAATAATGCCTCGTCTATTTCTTAATGATAATTTCTTTAAGTCACAAAATCACTGTAAATAGGGTTTATCTTATCTTTAATAATGGGGCAGTTTAAAAAACAATATTTTTTACTGATTTGTCTACAGGGTTCAAATGTTTGAAATCAAAATTGAAATCTAATTTTATCATAAAACTGCTCTTGAAAAAACCTAGCACTTGAACGCCAAAACTTAAGAAATTCTTAGCTCTAAGACGATGAAGTGTTTGGCAAAGTCAAGAAACTAAGAAGCATTACAGTAGAAGCTAAGCTGATACTTTCTAAAATATTTTGAAAGATAATTTTGAATTTTTTTATACCATCAAAGGCCTGTGTACATTGCATGTTTACAGCTAATGACAGAATTACTAGATAACAACAACAGAACAAGATTACAATAAAGTCAAGAGCAAAGAAGTTCAAAGATATGAAAATAAAGAAAAATATGTTCAATTGATCCTGTTGGATTTGTACAATCTCGTGTACAGCGACTTAAAAACGGTACTGACTCATTTGCGCTCATTATAACTCGATCAATATTGATCGCTTTTGAAACTAGCAACGATCAAGAATCTTTAAGAGCAAAGTTCTTGGTTACGGAGTAAGCTAGGCTCTCATGGCCTCTCACAATAAAAGCGTGTACCAGCAAAATTGTTCTATAAAAAACAAACGTAATATAAGGAAAAAAATATTATTACCTTGTCTGAGTGAGGAGAGCACTTTCTCAATTCGCAACGAAATTTGCAGGTATCTGACAAAACGCAGTGTTTGATTTTTCAACAAGAATGGCTGCTTTTGTCTGTTCTTGGTCAGACTCCTTAGTGAAGTAAAAAGAGAATTTGAGGCTTGGACGGTTTTTCTTCTAAGCGATTAGCAAATATTGAGACAGAGAAGCAACTCGATCGGTGTTGCCACCATTTTAGTTATTAGTATGTACTGTAGTGTTCCCTACTTCATTTTACTAGAGGCTTTACTTTCATTATTATCATTATTATTAATAGCAAAAACACACTACCTTTACAGATTTGGCTGCTGACTAATAAACAAAGAGCTGCAACAGGTGATCAAATAAAAAACAAGAGCAAAAATGGTGTACATGTATTTATTATAAGCAACTGCTTTATAAGCAAATCAGTACTCGACTAGACAAAAACTTAAGCAGAATGCTAAGCAATTTGAAAATTTTAGTTTGGATCCAATAGGCAATGAAAATCGTGAATCAACTATAGAGGAGAAGGTTATAGTGGATATCAGTACTCCTGCACACTTTTGAATGCAAGACATTTGTTGTACAACAAGTTGTAAGATGGTATTCTAACAAACAAATGTTTAAATAGATAAAAGCTAAGCAATTGCTAAGAAGTTTTGAGTAGTAGTCAAATTTGCCCTCCAGCTAAGGAATGTTTAGTACTGAGCTCAAGCAATATAGCACTTATATGTGAGTGGTTGCAGGTCTCTTAATTTATTAGCTTTAACAAGGCATGTAGCTAGGAGTGCAAAAACTGTGATATTGTGCGGGAATTTCCCTCTGCCCTCTCTCCTGCTGTGTTGGGTTTCATGAAACTTTTGTTTATGTTTTTGAGGTTTGAATTTCTCGGTGGGGCGCCACTTGAAATCGTTCGATGTTTTGCCCTCGGGCAGATTTTGTGGAGTAGAATTTGTGATTCAGATTTGTGAACTTGTTGTGAGCAACTTTATGAGAATTGTGAATCGAATGAAACTCGTTGGAAACTCGAAATGAAATTGTGATATTGGAAATTCTATGAAACTCGTGGAACTCGTCAAGGAAACTTTACTCGAATATTGAACTTACTCGTCTTGTTATTTGTTGGTTATTTACTCGCAGAAAAGAAGGAAAGACACTTGTTGTTTACATGAATTTATCGCTGACTTAATCGCTCACACAGATTTTATCGCTGAACTCAACCTCAAGTAAAGATACTACTCTCAGGTGATAATTTTCAATTTTATAGACAATCGTCGATGCTCACACAATTCTACTTTAATACTTGATTATTATACAGTCCTCGCTTTTTAGTTTTCACATGATTTTATTCTGGTTGTGTTTTGATTTGAGTCTTTGATAGTTGCTTATTTTGAATTTGGTTCTTTAGTATAATTCTTACTTCTTTCATGAACCCCACCGTCTTTCGGGGTGGCCGTCCTCATAGTCTCGACATGATGATGAACGGCTATGTTGAAGAGCGCAAGCGCGCACATGGTCCACCGAACCGGATCTATTTATAGATATATTTTGATATCATAAATTTCTAAATTTCTAAAATTGGTGAATTTTCTTTTGTCTATTCTGTTGAAATTTTGTTGTGTAATAATGTCGTTAGAGGGTGAGGGTACATCCCAACCAGACCCCCCTGACCAGTTAGGCCTAAGAAGGAAGAAAAGCATCAGAGCGGGGTACAGAGCTCACACTCGAAAACTCTTGAGAGAAGGCAACTTGTTAATAAATCAAGAAAATCCATCCAAAACAGAACTTGAACGCGTAACAACTGTCCTAAGGGAAAAGTTAAGAATTCTGAGAGAGTCAGACTTAGAAATATTTGGTCTTGTAGCGGAAAACGACATAGAAAATGAGGTCATAGACGCGGAAGATTGGCAGTCAGAAATACAAGGAAACATAATACTTTTGGAAGCGAAACTCGCAACAGATTCTAACGCAGAAAACGCCAATCTGGAAAGAGCCTCAACGTCCAGCGGCACAGCTGGAGCAACAGCCTCGAATCAACAGCCAAGTGCTGACGTCATAAACCTCCCCAAACTTTTCTTACCAAAATTTGGAGGGGACCCCAAAAAATGGCAAGAGTTTTGGGACTCTTTTGGGGTGGTTGATAAAAATTCATCCATAGCCCCCGTAAATAAGTTAAGACACCTGAAAGGGCTCCTGGAAGGGGAAGCTGCAGCCGCTATTTCTGGTATTTCTACAACTGATGCAAATTATGAAAATGCTGTAACTATTTTGAAGGACCGTTTCGCCCAAAAACAAATTATCGTCAATGCTCATATAGAGGCGTTGATGAATTTACGCAGCATAACCAATGAAAAGGATGTAAAGGGGCTAAGAAAGTTAATTGATGAAATTGATACTAACATCAGAAGTCTGAAAACTCTCGGCTATGACCTGACACAATTTGGTCCATTTTTGAACCCCATGATTATGAATAAGCTGCCTGATGAAATACGTTTAACGGTTACAAAGCTCATGCAAGGAGAAGATTGGGATCTAAAAACTATTCTTGAGAATATAAGGGCAGAATTACAAGCAAGAGAACAATGCGCCAATTTGAAAGCTAAGGTCATAAATAACTTACCTGCGTCTAGGCCATTTAATCGACAGCAACATACTACAGCCGCACTCATGAGCGATTCGAACAAAATAACTTGCAGCTTTTGTAGAAATTTCCACCTCTCAGCCAAGTGTACAGTCGTAACTGACCCAAATCAAAGGAAGGGGATACTTAAGAAGCAAGGACGCTGCTTTGTGTGCCTGAAAAGGGGGCACATTTCTAAAGAATGCCCTAGCCGCATATTTTGCTTTAAATGCAAGCAGCGCCATCACACGAGCATTTGCGACTCGCGCCAAGAAGTAAATGCCGCGGCACGGAATTCGTCTTTGAACTCTGCTGCGCAACCATGGCAACAGAACAACAGCAACAACACATCACAACCGACGCCAAGACACGTTGCTCAGCCACCGACAGCACACCCGTCGACACCCGCAGCTGCCCAATCAGCCTCACAGGCACCCAGCACCTCAACTACGACACTGCATGTAAACACAAGAGATTCCATCCTCTTACAGACCGCCAAGGGATACATTTCGTCGACCACATCCACGGGAAAAGTAGTCGTTGCTCGCATGATAATGGACTCCGGAAGCAAACACTCATATATCTCAGAGCGCCTAAGAAATGAGTTGAATCTTCACACCATATCCCAAGACACCTTAACAATCAAGGTTTTCGGCGAAGAAAACGGAACATTACAAACCTGTGACATTGTAGAATTCTGCATTCGTAGCCCATACAATGGATTGTGTACATATATGACAGCCTACGTCGTACCGGTAATCTGTGCACCGCTGTCCAACCAAGCACTTAAATTTGCAGCGAATAACTATCCGCACTTGACAGGTTTATGCCTCGCAGACTGCCTTGCAGAAGCAGAACAGAAACTGGAATGTGAAATTCTTGTCGGGTCGAACCATTACTGGAGCTTTCTTTCTGGAAACTGCATACGGGGGGAAAACGGCCCCACTGCTCTTGAATCTAGCCTAGGCTGGATTTTGTCTGGTCCAGTAAACAATGGTACAGATGCCGATTCTACAGAGATAAATATAGTTCAGACACACGTGCTGAAGGTCGAATCAGAACCCGATGAAGGACACGCAGCCATCGACAAACAACTCACTAGATTCTGGGATCTTGAAAGCCTAGGAATTCTCAACGATGAAAAATCTGTGTCCAATTCATTCGAAGATGAACTATCATTCGTTAATGGCAAATACCAGGTGAAACTGCCATGGAAGCCGGAACACGCAGCTTTGCCCGACAACTACAGATTGAGCCAAAAGAGACTTGAAAATAACTTGTCGAAATTACAAACGAAACCTAGTCTGCTAGCTGAGTACGATTCGATAATCAAGGAGCAGGAAAAGGCAGGGATAATAGAAAGGGTCGATAAATCTCAAGAGTGCGAAACAGGAAAAACGACATACCTACCACATCATGCAGTTGTCCGCCAGAACAAAACTACAACTAAAGTTCGAGTAGTGTATGACGCCTCAGCGAGAGATCGATCTGGCACGTCACTCAACAGCTGCCTCTACACAGGACCCTGCTTGCTGAAAACCATTCCTGAAATCATCACGCGATTCAGGCTATTTCCTTTAGCGTTGACAGCCGACATAGAGAAGGCCTTCCTAATGATTGCCGTATGGCCACCTGACAGAGATGCCTTGTGGTTTCTCTGGGTCGACAATGTCCACGCTGAGTCCCCAGAAACAATAATCTACAGATTCACAAGGGTTGTTTTCGGAGTGTCTTGCAGTCCATTTTTACTCAATGCGACTCTGAAGAAACACATAGAAACCTTCCAAGAAGAATATCCAGAGATATGCAACGCCCTTATCAATTCGCTGTATGCCGACGACGTAAATTTTGGTGGTTACTCTGAAACGGAAGTGTGGCATCTTTATGAAATGTCCAAACAGATTATGCACGATGGTGGATTTAACCTTCGCAAATGGCTGTCAAACTCTGAGGAAATAATGGCAAGAATTAATTCAAAGGAATCCAAACGCAAGGAAATGAAAAACGAAAACCCGAAAATCGCGGAAGATGACAACTCGTTCGCGAAAACGTCGCTCTCATCTAATGAAACTCTAGATCGTGGAGAAAACAAAGTCTTAGGACTTACATGGGACACAAAATCAGATAATTTCACATTCGACTTTGCAAAGCTAACTCAAGACGCCTTAAAAGAACCAATCACCAAGCGAACAATGATCGGATTAATCGCCAAGTTTTACGACCCTCTGGGACTCATAACACCGATTGTATCGCCTCTTAAAGTATTCTTACAGGGCCTTTTTAGGGCAAACCTATCTTGGGATGAACCTCTCGTCAATGAACTCGCCCGTGAATGGAAGTCTTTACTCCATCAACTAACTGAAGCCGGAAAGATCGAAATCCCAAGATACTACTTCGGATCGATAAAGACGAGACCTACAGAGATTGAGCTCTTCGGATTTAGCGACAGCTCAGAAAGGGCATACTCGGCCCTCGTTTATGCAAGGATCACTGTCAACGAACACACACAAACGCAGCTTGTTATGGCCAAATCAAGAGTGGCACCATTAAAGAAACTGACGATTCCGAGACTCGAGCTCTTGGGAGCCTTGATACTCGCTCGTTTAATCAACACCGTACTGAAAGCGCTACTACCATTTTGCAACGCCAAAATATCGAAATGCTGGTCTGACTCCATAACAACAATTTTCTGGATAAAAGGAGACCAAAGGGAATGGAAACTTTTCGTTGAAAACCGGGTGCAGGAAATACGCCAGCTAGTACCGAAAGAACTTTGGGAGCACTGCCCTGGCAAAGACAACCCGGCCGACATTCCCACTCGTAATAACAATCCAACAACCTTGAACACCAACTCTCGATGGTTTAAAGGACCTGAGTGGCTGGAAACGGAACAGGCCTCTTGGCCACGCCAACCTACCGTAACAGACCCTCCTGAAACTTGTCTTGCGGAAGCAAAATCCTCTACAAAGAATAAAGAGCTTACTACACTGTTAGTCGAAACGAGAAGCCCACAACGCATATCAAACATCGTGAATCCTGAAAACTACAGCGACTACGGAAAGTTGTTAAGAGTCACCGCTTACGTCCAAAAATTCATTGACTTGTGTCGAAAGAAAACAAATGGTAGCTCTAAGGACATCACGTCTGTTGAAATTGACAGAGCAGAGAAATGTTGGATAAGAGATATTCAGTCTAGTTTCACGAAAGGAAAGCTTGATGAATTGCGTAAAACGTTAGGAATCTTTACCGATGACCAAGGCATTATCAGGTGCAAAGGACGACTCGAGCATTCAAGCTTACCCTACGAAACGAAGCATCCTGCGTTGTTACCTAAAGAACATCGTATAACGGATCTGCTTATCTGGGACAGTCATCGTAGAGTCTTACATAACGGTGCACGGGAGACCCTACAACAGTTGAGAACTCGTTTTTGGGTTCTTCGTGCAAGACAGAAAGTCAAGAAAGTAATCAGAACATGTGTTCTCTGTAAACGAATTCAGGGACTATCATATGGAATACCACAGCAGAGTCAATTACCGGAATTTCGAGTCAACGAAGATTGTGCATTTTCAGTCGTCGGTATTGACTTTGCAGGACCTCTATTCATTCGAAACTCACCTAACTCGTCAAACAAAGTTTACATCGCTTTGTTCACATGTGGAAACTCACGAGCCGTACATCTTGAATTGGTACCAGACCTCACAACCACTACGTTCCTTCTTTGCTTTCGACGCTTCATCAGTCGTCGCGGAATGCCGAACCTCGTCGTAACGGACAACGCAAAAACCTTCAAAGCATTCTCCAAAACACTTCATCGAATCTTCAAGGATGCAGAAACGCGAGATTTCCTTTCTGAAAACCGAATACGATGGCAATTCAACCTCGCCAAGGCCCCTTGGTGGGGTGGTTTTTACGAGAGACTTGTCAAATCAGTAAAGTTGTGCCTGAAAAAATGTGTGAAGACGGCAAGATTGACGCTGGATGAGCTGCACACAATAGTTATCGAAATCGAAGGAGTATTGAATACACGACCCTTAACGCATCAATATCCAGAGGATCTTACCACACCGTTAACTCCAGCACATTTGATTATGGGAAGAAGAATAATTCAGTTGCCTGTTGACTTTGGATCGGACATGAACGACAGAGATTTCAACGACAATGACGATCATATCAGACGGAGATCGAAACATCTAACTAAACTACTGAAGCACTATTGGCAGAGATGGAAACGCGAATATCTCGTCAATCTTCGTGAACAGCACAGACTTCAAAAGGGACAAGGAAATATTCTACCTCCGAGAATAGGCGACATTGTAACCGTGGAGAATGAAAACCACAAGAATCGTTCCTTCTGGAAACTCGGACGCGTAATATCTCTGATCGTTGGACAAGACGACATACCTCGAGGAGCACAAGTCCAACTTGCTAATGGCCAAACCATCAACCGACCGCTACAGAAACTCTACCCGTTAGAGGTACAATCAGCAACGAAAAAAAATCACCCGGAAGAAGAAGCGGAAAGCACGGCATCTAGACCACGGAGACATGCCGCGTTAATGGCAGAGGAAAGGATAAATATCGTTGCCCAGCTTGATCAAGGACAATTAAACTGATGGTCAAACAACTGGTCAAGGGGGGAATGTGCGGGAATTTCCCTCTGCCCTCTCTCCTGCTGTGTTGGGTTTCATGAAACTTTTGTTTATGTTTTTGAGGTTTGAATTTCTCGGTGGGGCGCCACTTGAAATCGTTCGATGTTTTGCCCTCGGGCAGATTTTGTGGAGTAGAATTTGTGATTCAGATTTGTGAACTTGTTGTGAGCAACTTTATGAGAATTGTGAATCGAATGAAACTCGTTGGAAACTCGAAATGAAATTGTGATATTGGAAATTCTATGAAACTCGTGGAACTCGTCAAGGAAACTTTACTCGAATATTGAACTTACTCGTCTTGTTATTTGTTGGTTATTTACTCGCAGAAAAGAAGGAAAGACACTTGTTGTTTACATGAATTTATCGCTGACTTAATCGCTCACACAGATTTTATCGCTGAACTCAACCTCAAGTAAAGATACTACTCTCAGGTGATAATTTTCAATTTTATAGACAATCGTCGATGCTCACACAATTCTACTTTAATACTTGATTATTATACAGTCCTCGCTTTTTAGTTTTCACATGATTTTATTCTGGTTGTGTTTTGATTTGAGTCTTTGATAGTTGCTTATTTTGAATTTGGTTCTTTAGTATAATTCTTACTTCTTTCATGAACCCCACCGTCTTTCGGGGTGGCCGTCCTCATAGTCTCGACATGATGATGAACGGCTATGTTGAAGAGCGCAAGCGCGCACAGATATCTTCATTACTCATGATCTTTGAAAATTCTACAACATTCAAGTGGGCCCCGACCATGGCATAGTTACCCACTCTTCTCTCGCCTCTTTTTTCCTTTAATCTTTAATGATTACTTTTTACAGAGTTTTGAGCTTGCTTGTGGATTGAAGGTGTTGGGGATTAAATAGTCGTCGTCTGTTACGTATAAAATCGTTTTTTAATAGGTACTGCGCAAAAACGTTATTTGAAAACTGGAGAAACTTATTAATTTAGCTACTTTTATAACAAGTGCACTAGCTTAAATAACAGGAGGCAAATTAAATTTCTTTGATTACCTTCAGATCGAAATTCACAAGATTCTAGACCAGTGTGGGCTCTCAGAATTGAGCTTCCGGGGCTTCCTCCCCTAGACCCGCTGGGGGGGGCTTATAGCACCCCAGACGCAGCTAGTTTAGGCAATGACCTTGGGTCATTACAAGCGTGCCTACTGCATGAAACGTACCTCTTTTCACAAAGTTAAAAAACTTATATGCCCAATGGGCCCTAATAAAGTCCAGTATTTCCCTGCTCATCCGAATTCCCAACACGCCCCTGCTTTTTAATCAATGTACTAGTTTGAAATTGGACTCGAATGTTTTGTAAGTGCGTTGTCTGCTGTTAACTGTTGCTGTTTTACTTTTTGATACATTTCTTATCTTGAATTCGTTACTGAAAATTGATCAGGCAGCAGGTTTTGAAAACTCGTGAGATTGTTTGGGGAGCAGTGGGCGGATTCTGGCTGAATCTGAAATTCTAACCTGATACTGAATAAGCAGATTTGAATCTGCAAACTGAATCTGCTACTAGCGACGAGAATCCATCAGTAAACATTTCGTTGATGATAGATACTAGTGCATAAAAGGACCTGCTTTCACCCAGCTAATAACCGGACCAGAATGAACCAAAAAGTTAAAAAAACGCCGTTCTTTTAATTGAATCATCCGTTCTATTCAAACCCTAAATCTAAACCTGACCCTAATACTAACACTAACTCTGGCCCCTATAAATGGTCCTTATGCTAATTCTCAACCCCCCAAAAATAACTAATGTTCTGAACACTTGCTGGAATTTCTTCTTGTTCCGGCGTTTGGCAGAATTGCCATAGGTTTCTGTGATCACTAGTATTTATGTATTGCCAAACATAGTTGGGCGGTAACCACTCTGGGAAAGGAAATGAACGAGCAGAGAAGTCGTTCGCTGAAACGATCCCTCTCGGAAGGAGCAGATAAAAAAACCATTTCATCTCCTGTTGAACTAAGAGAGAAGTTCTTTGAGGATTTGAAAGAATGCTGGGAGCAAGAGTTGTTCTGTGATGTGAACTTGATTGCTCAGGACAAGTCGGTGCACCAGGCCCACCGTCTTGTCCTTTCCTGCATCAGCCCTTATTTCCGAGCCTTGTTCTCGCCGAGATATTATTCTCAAACCAACATCGAGCTTCGTGACATAAGTGCAGAAACAATTAAACTGGTTCTACGTTATGGTTACGGTGCAGAGGTACTATCAGCATGATCAATGGCCTTGACTTACCCCAACTGAGACCCCAGAGGGGGTACTTGTAAAAATACTGATAGGGATGCTCGTGTCAAATTTTTTTGGGTTTGAAATTTATGGAAATGTCATTTTTTTGGGTTTCTCTAAATTGCCGTCATTTTTTTGGGTTCATTGAAAATTTGCATCATTTTTTTGGGTTACCAAATTGAAATGTAGAAAAAACTAATTTTCTCATTTTAACTTGTTATACAAAAAGGATTGTTATGGGGGTGGAGAATAATTCTGTCATTTTTTAGTGTTTGAAATTTTGAAGCTGTCATTTTTTTTGGTTTGAAATTTTGGGCCTGTCATTGTTTTGGGTAGACAAAAAATCTGTTCAAATGAGCATCCCTATCTTAAATTTTATTGAGTGCCCCCCTGGGACTGAGACCTCTATTAACTGCATGCTTTTTGGGTATCAGGGGCTGGCAAAGCCCCAAGTACTGTCTGGTGGTCCCAGGGGAGGGAGGCACTTGGTATATTGACATACAGGGGGGTCAGTCTGATATTTATGGGTAAGAGTTTTGGCAAAAATGATATTTTTGGGTGACAAATTTGCCAAACATGATATTTTTGGATGCCAAAAAATAGTCAAGTCTATTCTGATATTTTTGGGACATCAATAGTCCAACAATAGTCCAATAATATTTTTAGATTATAACCTGTATATTATGCTCACTATCTTGAAGTTCCTTTACCAATAAAGTACTATTTGTTAATTTTTAGGTTGGGGTAACAGGTGAAAATGTGCAAGACTTAATAGTGGCTGCCAACTATCTGCAACTTTCTTCATTGGAGAGCCAATGCTCCCTGTTTATTTCGGAACACATTGACGTCTCCGATATCATTGAAGTCAAGACATTTGCAGAATGCAATGGACTGTTGGATCTTGAAAAAGCTTGCAACTTTTTCATTAATGAAAACTTTGGTGAAATTCTCTTTAGCCCTACTTTGCTTGCCCTGGATGTGCTTCAGGTTCAGAAAATTATCCAAAATGATTCCATTCGCGTGTTTGACTCTTCAGCAGTGGTTCCGCCACCTTCAATCCAAGAGAAACTTCTGTTTAAAGGATTATTGAGATATGCTGAAGAAGTTTCACATCGCCTACCACTGAAAGAAATATTGCCTATGCTTTTCCTACACGTTCGGTTTCACTTGTTAATGAAGTATGAAATAGAGGCTGTTAGAGAAATGGTAGCCAGATGTCGTCATGAAGAATTACGCTTGTATTGCACCGAACAGCTATTGAAGTCCGTTACTGAAAAGCCAGGAACACTCAAACACTTTGAAGATAATAACATGCCCTTGTACAGAAATTTTGACTGTGAGTTTTATATCGTCAACACTTTCATTTTCTTTCCATCACAACTCACTGTATGTAACCATAGTCCCAAGGAAAAAAAAAGTCTGGAAGAAAACAATAGCAAATTTGTTGATTGAACCCTTAGTGCTGAAAATTGCTCTAATTGCTTTGATTGTTTCCTTTTTGTTATTATGCACTCTTGCTCTGCTCTACTAGCTAATCAGTCACATGAGTCAACACAATTTTCCATTTTCAGCTTGTTTTGTCACTTTCCTTTTACTTCTCAATTTTGCTGCTACATGCAAAAGTTGACAGCTATTGTTTATTTCTCCAAACTACCTTTCTCCTATAACTATAATGTAACTAATTGACTAGAGTCTATAAAGGTGGCAAAGTTAGCTCACTGTAATAATCTAATTAAATTGGCATTATATGATAGGCAAGCGCAGCAGTGGGAGCAGAAAAGTGCCCTATCAAGTAAATTTGGAAACTTTGAATGTGAAATGTGATTACAATTCATACTTCTTACTGAAGATATCTTAGAAAGTTACACTTTCTGACATTTTCCATAGTCCATAAGGTTCAGATTGCAGTAGTTTCGCTTGCCCGGCTTGCTAAATTGACATCCTAAAAGATTCGAAGAAAGGTAGAGAGAGAATGGCTGATTCTTACTTCAGGAAAGTTCTCATGGTGTCTCAGAAAAGGCTGTTTGATCTACCAATGTACAGGGAATTTTTTAAATACTGTGTGATGGGCCAATATGCCCAGTAGGCACCTAAGCTTGCATCAGCAGTTAAAGAAAAAATATCAGTTTTGCCCCAGTGGCCTAAGTCACATTGCGGCCCTTTCAGTATGTATACTTTTAAAAATTTATTGTTTTACCTAGTTCATAAATTTTTTGAAAAGAAAAGTAATCAAAATTTTTGGGCCACTTCTTTTCATGTTTACCCCACCAGTAAAAATCCCTTAAAAAACCCACTGCCACTGTACACACTTGACTAAAAGGCCTTTTCCAATGCCCAAACTGTCAGCTCTGCACTTAAAGATTTGCCCTTCTTACCTCCCCCACCACATCATGAAATTTCCACCATCCTTGGTGATAGGTTGCTAACAAGATATTGAAATTCCTTTTCCAGACATGAAGCCCGCAAGAACTCAACCAATGGCACATGGATATGTTGGAAATATCAAAAGTTCATTTGTTGATCGTGTTGAGGGAGTTCCACGTTATGTTAAGGGCATGAAAATATGGATCAGGCGTTGGGATGGAAGACCAGTTTTTGGTGGTATGTTTGGTTGCATTTTTGATTTGAGCATATTGTATAACATTTTGAAGAAATGGTTCCACTTTGGAAGAAAACATTTCAATAGACTGCCATTCATTATAAAGGACGAATATCCTTGAGCATTGTGCCACTCTTCAAAGGAAGAATTTCCTTGAGATTGTGCAATAATTCAAAAAAAAATTTTCTTGAGATAATGTTAATCTTCAAAGAAAGAATCCTCCCGATATTCTGCCATTCTTTAAAGGAATTTCTTTTAGATGATTTGATTCTTCAAAAAAAAGAACTTCGTTGAGACGATATGATTCTTCAAATAAAGAATTTCCTTGAGATTCTGCCATTCTTTATTTTCTAAACAAGTTGTATGATTCTTCAGGAAAAATACTTTGGTATAAGCATACTGGTTGTGTCAACATTCGTAGTGAAAAAGTTAAATTCAAACTTAAGTATATAGTGAAACAATGTGACATCAATTGCTTCTATATTAGCATTTTCAGTAATAAAATTAAACTCCACTTGAAGAAATTAACCCCTTGTGATGTATTTATTGGAGTGAATGTTTTGAAGTTGGGGTTTAATAATTGAAAATGAAATGAAATATTTTGAAGGAAAATTGATGATTCTAAAAATACCATTTTAGCCATTGAAGTGAGGTACAGTGATGGAGAAAACGCTTTCCACGGACAGACATCAAATCACGAGGTATACGAGTTCATGCTGGGTGAAGATGAATTTATAACAAAGGTAATATCTTTCTCTGGCTATATGATTGACAAGTTGGAATTCATTACAAACAAGGGTAAGAGCTACGGACCTTACGGTGGTGATGGTGGAGGCCAACGTATTCACACCATAACTGGGGGTAATGGGTACCTTTCATTTGTATCTGGTGCAGAAGCAATGACGCAAGGCTCGCTTGGAATCGTGAGCTTTTCCTTTCACTGGGTGCTCTATGATTTCAAGGGTATGCTCAGAGAAAGGGAAGGGGGACTTACTCCAAGTGTCACTTTGGATTATTATGACGCATATGATATGAGCAGTGACAACGAGAATGCTGAAAATGATGATGATGATGATGATGAGTATTTTGACTAGAATAATGCTATATGTTTATCTGAGCCATGCTACTTCATTCGCACCACCGTCCCTAAGAAATGACTTGTATAGATCTTTAAAACTTTTAGCGGAATAAAGTAAGAGTATGATTACACGAGACAAGTAGGTCCAATTAAATGGTTTACTTCTGAGGCCAGTTTTTAGGATTATTTGATTATTCAAACCATTTTGTACCACCTTACTTCACTTGCACCACCGTCCCTAGGAAATGACTTGTATTGATGTGTAAAACTTTTAGCTGAATAAAGTAAGAGTATGATTACATGAGGCAAACTGGTCCAATTAATGGTTCACTTCTAAGGCCAGTTTTAGCATTATTTCACTATTCAAACCGTTTTGTACCACCTTACTTCACTTGCACCACTATCCCTTTGAAATAATTTGTACAGAAATGATAAGAAAAGGATAGATTTGAGTTTAAGATGAAATTTTTTATAAGGATAATCATTCTTTAGTCACTGCTTTGACGAAGTGATTTAGAAGAATATCATTTTAACAATTATATATCAATTAAACTATCTAGCCATTCAAACAATAAGTAACAAATATTTTATTCACACTCAGTAGATACGTTGAAAGATAAATTTAGACCATAGTCAATAAAGAAAGTGGTCTAGAGGACTTTCTGTTTATTATAGAGATATTATGATGAATTGAAAATGAATTGACCATGGTGACAACCAATTTAACATCGAGAATGGAACAAAGAAATGGAACTAAAGAGTTCAGACTGTTCGACTCTAATGACTATGTGTAGCTGAATATATCGATTTAGTGAGGGCGCTCTCTACCAGGATAAACTTTCAAGCCACTTGTGTCCCACGTTGGGTGTTGGACACATGGCTTTGGCTCTTCATGGTAGACCCCTGAAAATAAACGCCAGTCTAGATACGGCTCATGGGGACAATTGTGAACCAAATGTTTTTCAGAATATTTTGTGAACATTTGGTTACTTCCGTGTCCCCGCCTGGCCCAAAAATCTACCATGTCAGTACCATAAAGCCCGTGTATAGCAATATACCGGTCACAAACGTTTGTCTCTTTTTTGATGTTTCCGTCATACGAGGCAGGAGGAGAATGGTGGATGCGCCCATTGTCCCCACGGATTAACTGTCTCAGATCCAGCCCTATAATTTGCTCCCATATACTGATTTGCTGATCTCCATAGGGGTGGCATAACATCTTCTCCGGGTCTTGAGCGAGAAACTTTTCGATTATATCTTTTGAAAATATGCATATCCCCTCGTCAATGTAGACGATGTTCTTTGCTTGGCAGTGGAGCCAGCCATAGTGCAAGTTATTTGGCGGGAAATTAGGCAGGTCCCACACAAGATGGCGAACGCAAAGCATGATGTCGTCATCCGCCCGCATAACATAACGAGGGTTGTAATTTGCCATGGCCCACTGGGTAATGAAGAGAAATCTGAATCCGAAAGCTATTCCAGCATCTACCGGCATGAATATGATGTCTTTGTGTATCTTTTGTTCCTTTAGAACCTTCATACGGGTTTTTTCCTCCATTGTGTCCAAGCGGTCAGTAAAAAACCAGCAAGCAACCTTGAAAAAGAGAATCTATCAAAAAGAGCTGAAAGCTCTAACGCCCACCGCATGTTTGCTCACTCTTATGATGGTTTTATTTATAAGAAACCGTTCCCCATCAATCATGGAGAATGATTTTAGGATATCGCCTCATTGTGGACTAAGCTGCCTGGCATGTTATTCAGTTATTTCATGACCATTGATGGACATGTTGTGGAAATTCTTTCTTTGCTGGAAATAGTTGCTTGGCAAAAAGAGATTACGAACAAAGCCAAGCACGTTACTGGCTAATGCCTGGATAAGTAAAATATGAAATGTTTCTTCAACTTTTTGGCTCTTGATTCTTAAATTTACCTACTTTTTTACACAGAAGCCCTACCCAGTTTAAATTTTTGTAGCACATGCGGCCCTAACGTTCTTCGTTAAGGGATTTTGAGAACATGTTTTTTGAAACATCGTTATTTCTAACCCGTTTTCCAACCATTTTAAGAAATATGGGCTATTTTGCAGATTTAGGAATCAGGGAACCTAAGACCTTGGCTTGTGTAAGAAATATTGTTAGTTCTTTTAAGGACACTAGCCCGGGTCTTAGCCCTGACTAATTTGTTATTTGATATCGAACGATTGTCGTAAGTTTCGAACGGAAGCCAGGGTAAGCTGTAGACTGAGATAGATTTGCTATGTTATGTTGGTTGAAGTTGTATGATATTTGCCGATATTTGCCAGATTTATTTCGAGTGAACTCGCATGGGGTATTTCCATTGTTGCAACATCACTGGCATCTCCGACGGGACCCACTTGGCACTTGGGGGTCAAAGAATATTCTGGTGAATCTTGAAGCGAATGAGACCGCAGGAAGATGTCTGAAAACGGCAACTTGGATGAAGCAACAAATCGAGATGAAATAATGGCGCTCCAGGATCTCAGAGACGAGAGAGAAGTATTTAAAGAGGCCTCACGAGATTCATTTCGCGACTATATGAAATAAATTGTGTCGAACGGGTCGACGAAGATTTGGTAAGTGAAATTAAAGAACTTCAAGTTGTGATAGAGCCGAGCTTGATTGAGATTAAAGATTTAGACGTCAAAATACAAGCTGAAATGAGGAGTTTGAAATTAAGGGATATTCTAGTCGATGAAATAAAACGAAGAAGGTCGTACACTGCTAAGGTGCAGGTAACCCTAAACAAGGCACTAGAGTTAAAAAAGAAAAAAACTAAGAAGGATAATGTAGTTGGACTTGAGGGTCACTTGGGACTCAAAGAGATTTAGGTAGGCCAGCACAGATAAATTTATCACCGGGTTTTTCGTTCTCTAATTTTCCTGGTTCAGATTTGTTGGGTGATGTAGCTCGTGAAAATTATTCCAGACATGATTACGGGGGAAGATCTCACACCGGGCAACAAAGGTTTTTTGGACAACCAGAAATATTTGGGCAGGCAGAGTCTTTAGGTCAGTTTGGAATTAGCGGACAACCAGGAGTTAGCGGACAGTTAAGAATTATGGGACAGTCTAGAAATATTGGATCAACAGAAATTACCGGACAGTTCGGAAAAATCGAACAGGCAAGAATTGCGGGACAATCTAGAAATATTGGGTCAACAGATATTCCCGGACAATTAGGAGATATCGGACAGCCAAGATATGATCCCTTTGGGGGGAACACGAGACCCACTTTTGGAAATGAAATGAATGTAGGCAGAAATGAAAATGATTTTAGAAGTCAAAATGTTGGGAAATTTCCTAAGTTAGAGTTAAAGCGTTTCCGTTGAGATCCAATGAAATGGTTAGAGTTTTGGGATAAATTTCCAAAGAAATGTTCATGATAATCCAGGGTATACTCTGATGTACACAAAATGTCATATTTGAATACTTGTTTGGAAGGTGCTGCAAGATCACACAATTGCCAATCTATGCATTACAGGTGACAATTACAGGCCAGCAATTGAAACATTGAAAGGGAAAGATGTCCAAACAGGGTTGCTGAAGGGGGCGCATAAGGCAGCGTTAAAGGCAACACAAGGAGTTTCAAATCCAAGGGATATGAATAAATTACAAAACTTATATGATGCAGTAGACGCGCATCACAAGGCACTATCAGTATTAGGAGTCCCAGCCGAGCATTACTCCGTAGCAGTTCTACCGGAATTAATGAGGAAATTACCACGGGACAAAGCAATGAATATTCGTCGTGCAAAGGAAGTGAACCACGATTGGAAAATGGATGAATTATTAGAACAATTTGGCAAGAGTTGGTGCTGAGGAGTGCAGACGAGTCACAGGAGCAGCAGGCAGTCGAACGAAAGAGAGAGGGCTGAGTGTTTGCGGTCAACAGTACAGCATGTGTTTATTGTTGAGGGGAGCATGCAAGTAAAGACTGTAGCCAAATTGAAGATCTTGATAAAAGAAAGAGTATCTTGGGGAAATCTAGAGAGTTCAGAGCTATTCATCAAAGATTCATGAGTCGTAGAGGTACACCGAGTATTATCATTAGTGGCAATACAAAAACGTTTGAGAGTACAGGGAAATATTTGAAGAAGGTATGCAAAGATGAAGAATTGCAGGGTTATCTCACTGCAAGGCGAATAGACTGGACGTTCAATGAGCCAAGGCACCTTGGCAAGGGGGATTCTTTGAAAGGATGGTGGGGATTTTGAAGTCAACGCTGTACAAGGTATCAGGACGCTCAAAATTGAGTTTCAAAGGTCGAGACACTGTTAATACAAGTCGAAGGGTTAATGAATTACAGGCCTTTGACTTACCAAACAGATGAACTAGAAGACGACCCCTTAACACCAAATCATATGATGTGCGGTTACGCTTTGCCAAAGATCGCTAGTGATATAAACGCAGAAATTGATGATGATGAAGATTATTTGGCGGCTGTAAATAAGAGGCGGAAGTATATCTCATCAATAAAAGCACATTTATGGAAGAGATGGACACGCGAATATTAGCAAGATCTACAAGAGTATCAGAGACAGAACAAAACACCAGCCAGAGCTCCTGAAGTAGGTGAAACTGTTCTTATTGTTGACAGTAGCGTCAAGAAGAGATATTGGCGTATGGGAAAGATTATCGATCATAGAAACAGTAGAGATGGACTGATACGAGCAGTTAAGCTTCATACACTGAATCAAGGACAGTTGATTGAAATTCAGAGACCACTGCAAGGTATTGCATCGTTAAAATTAAAAGGACCCGTGACAGAGAAGGTTTTAAAGTCAGACTGCGGAAAGAGGAATGAAAGACCAAAGAGACTTGCTACATTTAAAGGGGAAGAGAAAAGAGAACTACAAACTGAGATTTTAAATCAAGAAGATTAACTTTGTTATCGTAAGTGTCATTTCGACGTTCCCGCATTCCCCCGTACCCTTGTTCCCCTTTCCATTATTCTTGGTTCCTTCTTATATAACTAGCCTGGTGTCATGTGCACAGAAAGGCTATCCAATATGAGAAGCTTCAGAAGCGACATGAATCCGGCATCGTGTGAACGGGGCCTTTAAGGAACTTTTAGTTCTAAGCCTTGTGGATTGCTCCTTATGAAAAAAAACGCGTGAAGATCTAAATTGAATCATATAGGGTGGAAAACGATAAGAAAATAAAAAGAAGATCCCCTACCTCTTTTATATTGTGGCAATCATTCCACCAAGTTTTCCTGATATTTTCCTATATCCTCTTAAACTTGGAAGGTGCTGTGAGAACCATGATCAAAATATCAACTTCCTTCAGTTTTTGAGCTCTCTCTATGAAGTCACTGAAAAGTAACGCAGGAGGTTTAGTTGTAGCCGATTTGCTTTCTGGTGGAACCGTCTTTCCCGGTAGGTCAAGTTTTCTGTCGCTAGAACTGGTATTTGCGGTCAGTAATTCGTGATGTGCAGTTGGAGGTATTGGTTTTAGCAATGCTTTGTTGACTGACGCGCTGGTTTCTGCTCGGGGGGTGTTTCTCACTGCTTTCGTCTGAACCCAGGCTACTTTACTGACTTCAACGTTTGCAAAATTGGTATTTGTGGTCACTGTTGCGCTAACTGTTGGACTTTTGAGTTTTATCGTTTTAACCGCCTTGCTCTGCTTCTTAATCTCAACAGTGGTTTTGACGGTTAGAATCCTTGTCTGGACTCTTGACGTCGTTGCATGTATGGCTGTGGGGGTAATATCTCGGATAGATTTCATTTGCTCTGTTATTTTCTTTAATGATGCTGCTATATCGATTCGGTAATCATTTTCACGGTTTCCGTCAATATTTCGATCACGCTTATACAATTGTGATGCGACGCTGCTGGACGATGGCTTCGTCGTGAGAAAAACGTTTCTTAACTTGGGCCAATCATTGAAAACGTAAAGCGATAAAGTCAGTCTGTACTGATAAATCGCTAGAATCACCAACTGCACCAGTATGATTATAGCGAAAATCAATCTCTTCTCCATTATCGCACAAAATTGGCTTTCTGATTTTCAATTAGATCTTGTCTAATCGGGAGCTGCCTTAACACAAGGCTCCCTTTGTCATATGACTCAACTTCACACGTATTTAATCCCATATTTATCTTTACTGGTGGAATATGGAAAGTGGTATCGATGATCAAGCACCAGATGAATTTGTCCTACCGTACATTGTCGATTGTGCTGTTATTCGAATAATTCAATAGCTGTTAATGTGTAATTCAATGGAGCTCAATGCGCTGATTTGAAGCCAAAAAATATTGAAGATCAGAGTTGTGGTTGCTGAGTTATGATCTCTCAAAGTCGTGAAATTCGGGGTTTTTCGTAAAAAACTATGTTACATGTAGGCGTTGGCCGAGGGTGGAGCGTGACGTCATTTTGAAAAAGAATAGCTATAGCGTCTTATTAGCTTAAATTATGTACGTGCTTTTTTAATAGCTATCTTGGCTTCTCGCATGCGGTCCGTGTCACACCTAAGAACCATAATGCATACGTCACTACTCTTCAGTAACCACTAATTAATTCCCAGCAGAATATTGCATTACTGTAGAGAGAAAAAGGTGTCATAAATTAGCAGATTGTGTGTATTATAGATAAGAGTCTGTGGAGAATACACGCACGCATTTCCTTGAATAATTATTTGATAGCATTTGCACGATCAATTCAGCTTATAAAGCAAAGAGAGCCCAGTTGTTTATTACCAGCAGAATATTGAAATTACTATAGGAAAAAAAAAGTCGAATATTAACGGTTTGTGTGCATCATACATTCAGAATTGCTATAATAACACAAAAAATGTATTATTGAATACACGCAGTTCCTTGAGTAATTATTTGGTATCATTTGCATGATTGATGCAGCTTATATGGCAAAAGTACCCACTGGTTAATAACCAGCAGAATATTGAAACTGCATTAAAGAATATGACATGAATAAACGATTTGTGTTAATTATACAAAAAATTATATTATTGAATATACGCAGTTCCTTGAATAATTACTTGATATCATTTGCATGATTGATACAGCTTATATGGCAAAAGTACCCACTGGTTAGTAACCAGCAGAATATTGAAACTACATTAAAGAAAATGACATAAATTAACGGTTTGTGTGTATTATACATAAGATATTTGAATGAAAACAAGCATATGCTTGAATAATTATTTGATATATTTTGCATAATCAAAGTAGCTTATAGATACACTCGTTGATTACTAGCAGAATATTTGAATTGCTATAGAGAAAAGAAATCGAAATGAATTGACGATTTGTATGTATTATACATAAAATGAATCATTCGATACATGCGTTTCCTTATAAAAAACCTTAACGAGAGCCCTGCGCTTATCCGCTCACCTCGTGATTGCATGAAAATAACGGAAATCTCTGTAAACTCAAGAATAGTTGCAAGTAGATAAACCCAAATTAAATGTTAAATGTGAAATGTGTACATTAGATCAAAATATCGTCCAATCAGGGATGTCTTGATAAGAAGTATAACCATTCAATATGGAGTTTCTAATTGGATTAGCAAATTTCGAACGTTTTTCAAGAAGATCTATTTTGATGGTTTCCTTAATCAAGAGCTATCTCGTTTGAGACAGATATCAAAGATGTGTGCTTAATGTAGTAGTGGTAACCTTGCCTTGTAACTTAAACACCTTGTAGCAGTGAGCTGGAGAAATTGAAGGAAATCAAGTGCTGGAAATGAGGTTATTGTTTGGATACGAGGTCTGGATAATTGAGGATGCATTATTAGACTTATTACATAAGCCAATGTTTATCGTTATGGATAAATTTGCTGGACGCTCAGTTTCGGCAATCTCTTATTGGTGGTAGTCTCGTTTTCATATGAATTGGAGTGAATTGGTTGAACTACATGCTCAAATTTGGGAAAACGTAAGAAGACCAGCAAGTAATGAGAAATGCCAAAAATATCAGGAAATTTAGTGGCCAATAATTATCTTGGCTTTTTAAAGATAATGCATGTTGCTATAGTTCATCTGTTTATAATTGAGTTTATATTATATATTTCACAAAACTGCATATTACCATGGATGATAATCAGACTAATAGAAAAACAGTCAAAACAGTAAATTATTTCAAAACGGTATGTTATTACAAAGAAAATTCTTCGAGTTAACTTTTACAAGGCCTACTCGGACTCTTTGTTCCTGTAATTCTTCACCCACTCATCAGAAGGAGCTGGAAACTTGGCCAATGTTGGCTTTCCTTGCCTTTTCACGTATTTGTCGATCTTGGTTGGTTTCGGCTTTGGCGGGTCTCTCTTTATGAACATTGAAGCAATAGCGAAGCCAATACCTCCTATTGCACATATGATGCCAATCACGGGAATGCAGGCCATGTCGAGTAAGATGCCAGCCGCAGATGCAGTTGCTGCCACTGCAAGACAAACCCCCTGGAAAAAAGAGGACTCATCAAAAAGAGCCTGGTTCATCTACAGGGAAAGTTGTTAATGCTTAATGCCGAAACAAACGCTATTCGATTCGATTGGCTACTGCCATCTGATGATATCAATATTCCTGGTTTAAACGTTAAGGTGAATCTCCACCAGCCGGAGAAAGTCGAGCGATTCTACTTTTATCCCTTTTACACACGCGCAGTTGATGTCTGATGAAAACACGGCGGAGAAGTCGCGGAGAAGCTCTTTGTAGAATCGCCTTCTCGCAAAAATTCGCAGCGGAGAATATCGAATCGTGCGACATTTCTCGCCTAGTGGAGATTCACCTTTAAGCACTGTCAGATTATGTCGGGATTGATGACAAAGCAGAGGGCAAAGAGAAGTTAGAAATAGCTTCTATTGAGAACCAAAACGATGAGAATAAATCATTACCGATACCGAGATATCGTCTTTAGGTGTATCGGTAAGGAAACATATACATGAAGAATCACCATAGCGTTGCTTTCTTTGTGACAGAATCATTGTGCTCTATATACCAGGGCCCACGCCACCGGGGGGAGGCACCGGGGCCATGCCCACCACAAATTCGGCTAAAAAATTTATTCAAGTTTAAACATTTGAGTAAATAAGCTGCACCAGTACATTCATTCTCGTTAGCATGACCAAGAATAAAAATAATTTTTTGATCACCAATACCACGGAAAAGATAGCTCTTTATCAGTTTTATCTGAATACAAGAACCTGACAATTTTTCTTTAGTCAATATTGCAAACAAGTTTGAGGAAAATAAGCCTAATCCTATTGCAAATTTCAATATTTGCCGATGACCTGTAAATCTTAATTAGTAAAAGTTTTAGACTCTCGCTGTTTTGGTTGGGTTTTATTATAAAAGTAATACTCATTAGACCTATGTTAAGATTTGGAATTACATATGGGGGATTATTTAAAAGAAATATATCATTAACCCCATATCTACATGGTTTGCACATGAGAGTGCTTTGTTGGTTTTTATGTTCTGCTGATGCATCGGATATTCAGGGGCTTTAAAGTACAACTTTAACGTACTGAATTTCTTGTGTTTTTCTATAATTTGCAGGAAGAGAATTTAAAGGATTCTATGCCACTTTAAGGCCTTAAGCAGGGTAGGATTTGAGGAGCTCCCGGAGGTCCGCCCCCTGGGCTCACTGGGGAGCTCATAGCGCCCCCAGACCCCCAGCTGTTTGGGGTTATGATCTTCTTCGGTCATTGTAGTATACCAACGGTATGCAATATGGGTTATTCCTTATAAGATTTAATATTTCAATTTTGGCCTCCTACAAAATTTATGGTGTGGGCCCTGTTAACGAAGGTATAGAGCGATGTAGATGAGAGACAAGAAAGGAGACTGGCTCTCTCTCAAAGTTTCATGCTCTCGCAATCATCAGAGAGAGACTGTATTCAAAGAATCATATATTTATCGTACACAGTTTTACTATACCTGGCAAATATCCAAGGCTTTTTGAGCGACTGGAGCGCCCTTTTTGAAATCCCTCCCTATTTGAAACCCGATGACGACACAGCCAGCAAGGGAACAAGCCAGGCCAAATGACTTTGACATTTCCCCTGTGATGGCGTAAAGCCGTGTCCATCCTGAGGCAGATTCCTCCAGTTCGTTGGCAGTACTGGTTGCAGCCACGACTATTTCTTCGTTGAAAAGTGCAGGAGAGACTGCTCCACCTACAAATAATGACAAGCAAAGCTGCATCAGCTGTACCTAGATTTTACTTGGACCGATCTAGAACGAATGGGAACTATTCTGGAAAGAAAACCATTCTGGAAGTAGGGTCATTTTGACCTTCCTAATGCTACCACTTTGACCATACCCCTACCAATGTAGTTAGGGGTGTTGCCTTTTTATTTTTCTGTCTTCATTTATTTAACTCTACGTAGTTTATCTACCTTGCGCATTCTAAGCCTCATGATTGATTCCATAAAGGGGTAACTTCTGCTGGTAATACACGAGTGGGCCCTCTTTGCTATATTAGCTGTATTGATCATGCAAATGTTGTCAAATGATTATTCAAGGAAATGTATGTATTTCTTCCCCTATTCTTGTGTATAATACACACAATCCATTAATTTATGACACTTCTGTCTCTCTACAGTAATCTCAATATTCTGCTAGTAGTTAATGAGTGGTTACTCTTTGTGATTATAATTGTATTGATCATGCAAATGCTATCAAATAATCCATATATCCCTGACTTACCCTCTTCATCCTCGATACCAGTTTTCATGATTATTTCCAGAAGATCGTTCATTTCTGGCTCTGCGTTCCCCTCCTGCCAGATTTCCATGAACTTGAAGGTGACTTTCTTCTTCGCTATGCAATCTTGGATCCTTGGTGAGAAATCAAACGAACAAAAGCAAAGTTAAGTAAAACAGATTTAAACTCAATTTTTACACAAATCTGCTGATCAGAGTGGAAACTAGAGAAGAATTGATACGAATTGAACCAATTATGAATTAATTCATAAGAGTACATTATTTTGAGAAAAAGCTGTGCTGTCCCCAAAAAATCCTTGACAGTATTTTAGAGGTCGATTTGTGTTTCCGTCGTTTTTGTGCCCCCTTACATGTGCAGCTACCCCAACAAGGCACGCCACTGCTCCCTACACTGATATATACTTTGTGATATGGTAATATCTTTAAAGCACTGCAACGATAAAATGCACCAGTTGTTCTTCGTAGATAGTTATATTTTGCATATCTCATTTGGCCTCTTCAACTAAGCCAGTACATAATAGCTGTTATCCAATATTCACTCTGGGTTACGTTTGTGTAGTATTATGGAGGGTTTCAGTACTGTAGGGGATATTCAGTACTGTGGGGGATATTCAGTACTGTGGGGGATACCGTTAGTGCTATGGGGAATACTATATTTAGGTGGAGGATGTTCAAAACTATTAAAGGAAACCACAACATTAGGTAATTCTCAAAGTTCCTTCCATTGTACTAAAATCCTCCACAGTACTGATGGTATCACCCATAATACTGAACATCCTCCACAGTACTGAATGATATCCCTTCACAGTACTGATGGTATCCCCCATAATACTGGACATCCTCCATAGTACTTAATGATATCCCTTCACAGTACTGATGGTATCCCCCATAATACTGGACATCCTCTATATATAGTAGCTGCTTAGCACCCTCCACAGTACTGCTAAGACATTCCCTGGTGGATAATACACACCCTTTGAGTATGCTTGGTACTTTATTGAAAACATCCAGCGTCATCTGAGCCAGGTCGACACACAAAGCCACTTGCTGTTCAGGCTTCAAATGCTTCCACTGCATGAACATCTTGATGGTGAAAACCAGACTCGCGCCCCACATGGCTTGGAACAAGAGAGATCCAGCCAAGTATCCGAATGCCTTCATTTTGTTGCGATCACCTTTGAATTTTAAATGATTATTAATGTGTGAGTCGTGTAATGAAGACTGTATTAATTAGATGCTAGGCCCTATATCTCAAAATCAGCCTGCAGTTGACTGAGTGCATGGGTTTATGTTTAAAAACGTGCTAGCCTATGAAAGGCAACAAGAGGCCTTATTTCCTGAATTTGAACAGTACCATGCACTGGATCAATGCATATATTAATAAATGAGTTTCTAGTAAGTTGGGTGAGAGTCGATGGTTAACGTGCTAGCCTACGAGAAGAGGCCTTGTTTCGAGGAAGAGCAAGGTGGGATGATCTTCAATGCATAGAAGAGTGAATAAGGTCCTGGTTTATTCAAGCTCCCCTTTCTGTAACAGAAGTTCCCAAATGTTCCACCGGTTAGATCCTTAAAAAGTGCACGGTTTTAGAACAGAACGAAAGTGCACACAGCTAAAAGAAAACAATTCAAAATTGAGCAACATCAAAAATTGCTTGTATAGCAGATCCAAAGTTCCTAACAAAAAGAGACAATGAAAACTAGTTCGATTTTCAGCAAAAAGGGTCAAACTTACACTGAAATTTTTCACCCTCTCGCTATAATCTTCATACTTACCGAAAGCTTCGTTCAAACTGCTTATCAAGGCATCCCAGGAATTACCAGTTTTACTGCTCATAGCTGTGATGCACGAGGACACGATATTGTCCATATGGCTCACAATAGCACTGGCCGTCTCCTTCGCACTCGCAGTAGCTACGATGTTAAGTTCCTTCATAGCCTCAGCCAGTGTCTTTTGAAGCTGCTTCGTAGCTTCCCCGGATGTTTTGTCAGATTGAGAAAGAATTTGAAGCACGAGTTGGTTAATACTGTCTTGGAAAACCTAGAATGACAATACAAAACCTAGAATAACAATTTAAAACCTAGGATGACAATTAAAAACCCAGAGTTACAATTGAAAACATAGAGTGACAATTAAAAACTCAGAGTAACAATTCAAAACCCAGAATTACAATGCCAAACCTACATTGACAATTCAAAACCTAGAATGACAATTTAAAACCTAGAATGACAATTCAAAACCTAGAATGACAATTCAAAACCATGAATGACAATTCAAGACCTAGAATAACAATTCAAAACCTAGAATGACAATACAAAACCTAGAATGACAATTCAAAACCTAGAATGACAATTCAAAACCTGGAATGACAATTCAAAACCATGAATGACAATTCAAAACCTAGAATAACAATTCAAAACCTAGAATGACAATACAAAACCTAGAATGACAATTCAAAACCATGAATGACAATTCAAAACCTAGAATGACAATTCAAAACCTAGAATGACAATTCAAAACCATGAATGACAATTCAAAACCTAGAATTACGATTTAAAACCTAGAGTTACAATTCAAAACCTAGAATTACAATTCAAAACCTAGAATGACAATTCAAAACCTAGAATTACAATTCGAAACCTAGAATGACAATCAAAATATAGAATTACAATGCGAAACATGGAATTACAATTCAAAACCATGAATGACAATTCAAAACCTAGAATTACGATTTAAAACCTAGAGTTACAATTGAAAATCTAGAATTACAATTAAAAACCTAGAATTACAATTTAAAACCTAGATTTACAATTCAAAACCTAGAATGGCAATTCAAAACCTAGAATTACAATTCAAAACCTAGAATGACAATTCAAAACCTAGAATAACAATTCGAAACCTAGAATGACAATCAAAATATAGAATTACAATGCAAAACCTGGAATTACAATTCAAAACCATGAATGACAATTCAAAACCTAGAATAACAATTCAAAACCTAGAATGACAATACAAAACCTAGAATGACAATTCAAAACCATGAATGACAATTCAAAACCTAGAATAACAATTCAAAACCTTAGAATGACAATTCAAAACCATGAATGACAATTAAAAACCTAGAATTACAATTTAAAACCTAGATTTACAATTCAAAACCTAGAATGGCAATTCAAAACCTAGAATTACAATTCAAAACCTAGAATGACAATTCAAAACCTAGAATAACAATTCGAAACCTAGAATGACAATCAAAATATAGAATTACAATGCAAAACCTGGAATTACAATTCAAAACCATGAATGACAATTCAAAACCTAGAATAACAATTCAAAACCTAGAATGACAATACAAAACCTAGAATGACAATTCAAAACCATGAATGACAATTCAAAACCTAGAATAACAATTCAAAACCTAGAATGACAATTCAAAACCATGAATGACAATTCAAAACCTAGAATTACGATTTAAAACCTAGAGTTACAATTGAAAATCTAGAATTACAATTAAGAACCTAGAATAACAATTCAAAACCTAGAATGACAATACAAAACCTAGAATGACAATTCAAAACCTAGAATGACAATTCAAAACCTGGAATGACAATTCAAAACCATGAATGACAATTCAAAACCTAGAATAACAATTCAAAACCTAGAATGACAATACAAAACCTAGAATGACAATTCAAAACCATGAATGACAATTCAAAACCTAGAATGACAATTCAAAACCTAGAATGACAATTCAAAACCATGAATGACAATTCAAAACCTAGAATTACGATTTAAAACCTAGAGTTACAATTGAAAATCTAGAATTACAATTAAAAACCTAGAATTAAAATTTAAAACCTAGATTTACAATTCAAAACCTAGAATGGCAATTCAAAACCTAGAATTACAATTCAAAACCTAGAATGACAATTCAAAACCTAGAATTACAATTCAAAACCATGAATGACAATTCAAAACCTAGAATTACGATTTAAAACCTAGAGTTACAATTGAAAATCTAGAATTACAATTAAAAACCTAGAATTACAATTTAAAACCTAGATTTACAATTCAAAACCTAGAATGGCAATTCAAAACCTAGAATTACAATTCAAAACCTAGAATGACAATTCAAAACCTAGAATAACAATTCGAAACCTAGAATGACAATCAAAATATAGAATTACAATGCAAAACCTGGAATTACAATTCAAAACCATGAATGACAATTCAAAACCTAGAATAACAATTCAAAACCTAGAATGACAATACAAAACCTAGAATGACAATTCAAAACCATGAATGACAATTCAAAACCTAGAATAACAATTCAAAACCTAGAATGACAATTCAAAACCATGAATGACAATTCAAAACCTAGAATTACGATTTAAAACCTAGAGTTACAATTGAAAATCTAGAATTACAATTAAAAACCTAGAATTACAATTTAAAACCTAGATTTACAATTCAAAACCTAGAATGGCAATTCAAAACCTAGAATTACAATTCAAAACCTAGAATGACAATTCAAAACCTAGAATTACAATTCGAAACCTAGAATGACAATCAAAATATAGAATTACAATGCAAAACCTGGAATTACAATTCAAAACCTAGAATGACAATTCGAAACCTAGCATTACAATGCAAAGCCCAGAATGACAGTTAATTTACTCCCTGCATCACCGTACTTTTAAAAAAACAGTTTGACTTTGAGCCTTATCATCGAAAAAGCTTTGCCTCACCTCTTTCATGACATCAGCAGTACTAGAATCACCTTGAAAAAACGAGCTCATCTGATTCAGTTTCGTAGTCAAGATTTTCTTATAGAACTGCGAACCATAGTCCTGATCGGGGGCGAGACAGAACAACACCATCGATTGCTTCTGAATAATAGCCAAGGTCTGCGCACTCTGAGCCTGCGCAGCCATACCATTCAAAATCCGCTGCTGCGTGAGACGGTCAAATAGCTTTTTGGCCCAATACCCCCCACCATGGGACGATTTCAAGTATTTCTCCAAGGCCGGCAGGCACTCGAGGAACGCCACTCTGGAGAACTCGTTATTGGCGTTGTTGTAGTCTGCATCTGCAGCCAGGCAGCCTTTATCCGAGCCGTTGAAGTAGAACAGCAGTTTGTTTCTCTCCTCTTCTGTGATCGTTTTGTCGAAATGTGAGCTCTGTGACAGTCCATACATGCAGTAGGCATTGGCGAATCGAGTGCCGAGAAATGTTTTGTATTTGTCGCAAACAGAAGCTAGCTGTCCACTGGGAGTCGGCCTTTCCACTCCCAAGATGTTCTCTCGATTCTCGTCATCCATCTCGTATTTCATACCCTGCTGCAGGTAGCTGAATGTCAAAGTGTGGACAGCGTCCATGTTTGGTGGGGTCAGCATGTACAGGTCATCAAGGCTCAGGCTCGCGTCTGTCAGCTCGGAGGTCGTTCGGGCCATCGGTGTTTTGGGTTTGGATGTGGAGCTGTCCACTGCATCGAACCTTTAAAGCAAATAAAACGTAGTAATTGAGATGCAGGTAGAAGGACTACCCTTTTATTGTAGTAGGACTAACCGCTCTACACGTCACTTCCTTTAGCCTCTTTATCATGTTTAACTCATTGTATGAACTTTCTTATTTTCTTTCCTACTGTTCCCAAACGGGTATTCCATTCCATGTAATTAGTTTATTTGTTAGTCTTAAATATTTAAATGTCACATGTCAAAGTTTTTGGTTTGGTTTCCCGTGAAAGTGCACGATATATAGAGCAGAACTTTATACACTAAGAAGAAAAAGACTCAAAAGACAAAAATCTATCTCGACAAGCCTGTTTCGTGGTTACCTTACCGAGTCTTTTTCTTCTTAGTGTAAATGTCTGATGTCTGTGTCTGGCTCCGTGTCTTCTAACCTTCACACTTAAAATATGTAAGGACTGATCCCTCTTAAATGATCAAAGGCTACCCACTTTTAAACATGGTGTATCATTGTTATCATTATTATTATTGTTATTAGGATTGGAGACCACGATCGCTCAGCCTATGCACAGAACAGTGGGAATAAAAGTGCATGCACTTTTGAAAGTGTCTGTGCGCAGGCTACTATAAATTGGTTAGCAACCAAGTATAACAAACCATTTCGCAGAGGATCGAGGATCTCACTTGACGTAATTCATGTTAAAAATACACCCGTTAGATAAAAAAGACCATTCTTATGAATTCATATTAAATATAGCATGGCTCTGAAGAAGGATTTAATCCTAAACAGAAATTGATGCCTCACTATGGATAAGCCTGTTGTTGTGAACACATCAAGGTTATTGTGCTAACTTATTGCAGTATAGCCAAAAAAATCGGAACCATAATGAAACGAACACATAGATACTACTTAAGCTTTTCGTCTGACACTCAACAGAGTAATACGTCAGAAAGAGAACGAAATAGAAACCTAACTGATTTATATACCCAGATGTGGATCGAAATAGGCCAATCAGAAAAGAGGTGAATGATTGGTATGGTGTGGGAAAACCAATCAACGCCCACGATACAGTGAGCTGACCAATAAGATTATTTCAAGAGTCCTAAGGCGAAAACGAACTCCTTCTGTCTACACAATAGGGGATCCCTGGTTTTTATGTAGATGCCGGTGTGATGCCAGGTACGTAGGTCGCACATCTCAGCGGTTATGTGATAGGGTTAAACAACACGTGCCGTCTAGCATACGCAACAAAACTGTTCCTCAACGAGAACAACCATCTCGCGCCTCTAAACCAAAAAGTTCACTAAAACATGACTCTGCTATAGGTCAACATTTGCTCCACAACCCAGAGTGTGCTAAAGCCTACAGTGAGAATTGCTTTCGAATAATTGGCAGAGCAAGATCTACCTTTCACTTAGCTATTTTGGAATCTGTCTACATAAAAACCAGGGATCCCCTATTGTGTAGACAGAAGGAGTTCGTTTTCGCCTTAGGACTCTTGAAATAATCTTATTGGTCAGCTCACTGTATCGTGGGCGTTGATTGGTTTTCCCACACCATACCAATCATTCACCTCTTTTCTGATTGGCCTATTTCGATCCACATCTGGGTATATAAATCAGTTAGGTTTCTATTTCGTTCTCTTTCTGACGCATTACTCTGTTGAGTGTCAGACGAAAAGCTTAAGTAGTATCTATGTGTTCGTTTCATTATGGTTCCAATTTTTTTGGCTATACTGAAGTTCTGTACCATCCAAAGACTGTTTAACTTATTGCACTGGTTTAGAACAGTGGTTAGCCCGCTCACTTACAGCCGCAACAACCCGGGTTCGAGACCAGGTGGTGGCATATGTCAATTGCAGTAGCCTACTCTGGTATGACTTAATTACCCGTGTTGGATCATGCCTTTTAAATTGCTGCCCATTAGATGGACGAATATAGCTGCGAAACTAGCAAATGCATCGTTATCGAAATCACGAAGGATTTAGGTTTTTGCAATTTGGGTACCCATGCATAACCCGTTTATTCAAGTTAGTGAACAAGATGCGAGAAACAGAACCTAGTATAAGTCACCTCGTCAGTAACCTCGTACCTAGTATAAGCCAAATACGAAAAGAAAATGTTTTTCAAAATCTTACGTTTTCAAAGCTTTCTTTTCATAATGCACTGCTTTGTGCATGTTCTTCATCTTAACAGTTTTCAACATGGAAACCGTTCCAGGGTTCTTCTCAATGACCCCCTTCCACGCATACGTCTTGCCTTCATAACCGGGGGCTGTCACGTCATATTGAACACAGGAACCAGAGAAAGACGAGAAATCTGCACTGAAGACACCAGTAAGCTTGCAGTAGCCAACAACACTTCGCCAGTTGCTTGTCAGGTTAACGTTGACATGTAGCTGATACTTGTCATCAGACGTGAAAGTGACACTGTTGCCAAAATCGTAGTATTCATCCGTGACTGGTGGGATCTTGATTTTCCCGATGGTCTTGCATTCTCCTGACCTGAAATCGGTACCCATGATCAGCCCTCCAAAATCCTCCCAATTTGATATCGTCGAAGTGCCATCTGTTTCTGGTTCGATACCTGGTTGATAAACAAATGAACTTTTGTCGAAATAATATACATAAAGCAAAACAAAATGAAAGCAAGTTTGATTTCAACGAGACTAATTGACTCATATAAAGGATCAGTCAATATTCCAAAACGATTTTCTAGTAAAACTTTTGCAGTTAATTTGTCGATAAGATTGACAAAGATATTGCTTCAAACCCCTTCGGGGCCGTTTTTCACGCCTGCTGCAAGGAATGACTGGTTTAACAAGTAACTTGCAAGGAATCGTGTCACGGCTAGGAATGTCCGTGATTTCAAACGATAGACCACTTGGAGCAATAAATGGTTTATCTAGAATCAAAACACGATAAAAATCCATCCTACAACATCCTTTTAAAGCTGCATGATAAGTGTTTGAAACTAAGAATGTTTTGTAAAACTAGCACTTCACGTTAAGAAAATCCGGCAAACTTTTATTTCTATTCCAAGTTTCTGAAATCAAAACTTAAACTTACTTTTGTAGCATTTGTAGGTGTTCTTGTTAACTGCAGCGGTGAAGTCAGCAGACGCAAGCGACTTCGTATCTGCATAATTCTTGGTCAATGCAACAAATCCATGCCCAGACAATCTCCCATGATGCAACTTCACCGTACCATGCTCCCATTTGTTCGTAGAAACCGGCCTTGTCCACGTGACATGATCCTCCCTTGATATATGTGAATGAGCAACATGCTTACCATCAACAAAGAGATGTCCGCGCATGAGTGCAAGTGATTCTGGCATTTTGTATCCCTCATGCTTTGTCTTCCCGCTGTGGTAATGCAGACTGACTTTAGACAGGCATACTTCTTTCAGGGGTACGTGCTTGTCGATCTTATTGCCATTATTCAGCTGATAATCCACGTGTTTCTGGGAAATGGCCGCCATTGCCTTTGCGGGACCTTCTCCTATGAGTTTATGCAGTGTCGGTTCCAGATCCTTCAGATGTGCCGTCATTGTCAACTGCTCATGCGCAGACATGTTAGCCATGCTTTCGATCACTCGTCGTGTTGTCATCTCGGGGTAGTTCTCGTACACCATGTAACTGCAATGCAATGCGGTCTTAATTGAAATATATTGACTCAATGACTTTAATACATGCTATGTGAAATCTATATATGGGTTACCCGAGGCCTAGTCCTTTGTGTAAATACTTTAGTTTTTGATTTTGGGTTTAGTAGTGTTATATATGCAATAAACACAGTGGTTTCTCTGATGGTTTCTACTAACAAAAGGTAGAATATCAAATTAATTACAGGGATTCTGATTATACACAACGATAAAAGGGACCATCAATAACATACCAAGACAATAACCCCACGACTAACGACAGGTCCTCTACTTTTGCATTAAACATGTGACTAGAAATTTTGAAAGCAGATGACTGCTAATGGAAGAAATATATTCTAAACAGCACATACAGCCTCAATTCACGGTATCTAATAATGGTTTGAGTTAATATTGATGTTTTCGGAAATCAATTAAACTTTGTTACTATAGCGATTGCGTTGTCTATCGTTGTCTATGTGGATTATAGTCTATCTAATTTCGATTATAGTCTGTCTGATGATTGGGTAAGCATGAAACTTTGAGTTACAGAGAGCCAGTCTCCTTTCTTCTTACTCTTCTAAATTTATTACTAGAGATTCAAAATGGGTGATCAGTTTGATCTAGAAATTAAAGATATATGTGATGCTATTTCACCAAGCATCGCAGAAAGAAATTATGTCCGGAAATTCTGTCAAGTATTCAAACCTGAAGGTATTGGCTGAGATGTGAATTCGGAGTCTTATTCTTTTACTGATAATATTTATCGGAAGTAACAATATTACTAACCAGATAATTTCTGAAAGAATCAAATATGATAGAAAAGCTCTGTTTCTGTCAACACCTAGAAATAGGTATGAAGTATCTTCACTGTACATTTGACAACACTATCTGCACTATCTGCTATGATTTTGAAAACACCACGTTCAAGTTTATCTACTCTCTAGTCTCTAATAGACGCCCCCCGCTTATTGATTTTTAGAAAATTTTCCACCCATGACATTCTTATTGCAACCCCCTCCCCCCGCTGATTAATTCTGGTAGCGAGTTGCAAGCAAAACAAGAGTTGCACTACAAAAACGGATGAGATTGAGAATTTTCAGTGAAATTAGTGAAGTTATTCCAATGCATTTTTAACGTTTCAGTGTCACTACATTCTGTCTCCCACAGAATACTCAGGAAATTCTTATCCGTGCCCCCTCTTATTGATTTGTCCAACCCCCCCCCCCCAACAGAAATGTTTTTGTTTGCTAATTGATTGCTTTATAGATTAGAATTAACTTAACATCTTTGTCCCAAATGTTACGTACCCATTGACATGAAGAGACCTTGGACCTTCTCTAGTATGCAGTCCATAAACATATGTTCCAGCTTCAAGTTTTTCGCTATTGATATCCGTCAGCTCGACCCACTCGTATTTAACTTCGTCATTTTGATAAGACTTTATTTTCCTGACGTGAGCCCCGCCTGAGAGCTGTCCAACTTCGAGCCAGGGGTTCTCCTCCTTCGCACCATGTGGATCAACGGCTTTCCAGCCATGTTGGGTCCAGAAAGGCTGGCATGAAGTAAAGAAAGGCTTTTCGTCGTTGAATCCATAAACCCGCACTTCATCCTTCAATATAATGTCTCTGACTTCTGAAGAAATCGTTCCGACAAGCCCGTGATTGCAGAGTATTTTGTCGTTCTCTCTCAAATGCTGGATTGGAATGCTGTCCCCGTTCGCTAACGCCACTTCAGTATCGCGTAAAAAGCCGCTGAAAGTAGTCGCATCGTGTTTGTGTCGGATGATGTTGTGAGGAAAGTATCCGGTCCGCAAACTCAATCGAAACGCAGAATGCGGCATTTCCAGCCACGCTCTCACGCTGGCTCCGTATATTATCTCCGTGTATTTTGAACCAGGGCCAGCAGGAGTGTTAAGACGCCATGAATTCGTGCTCGACTCGTAGCAGGCGGCTTTGATTTGGTCCATGAAAGCATCCTCCATCCAGCTTGATGCATCTGTGAAGAAAAAATGAAGATTTTTCGATTCCAATCGAATTCATTTTAAGGACCTTCGCACGCGATAAAACATTTTCATACAAAGCATCTCAAACTTGTGTTGGATGTTGTTCAATAACAAATGTTTTATCGTGTGGAACACTTCATAAAACCTTGAATATCATCAAACTTGTTAAGGCCCCTCAACACGATGAATATTGTCATACAAAACATCTCAAACTTGTGTTGGGTGATGTTCAATAACAAATGTTTTATCGTGTGGAACACTTCATAAAACCTTGAATATCATCAAACTTGTTAATGCCCCTCAACACGATGAATATTGTCATACAAAACATCTCAAACTTGTGTTGGATGTTGTTCAATAACAAATGTTTTATCGTGTGGAACACTTCATAAAACCTTGAATATCATCAAACTTGTTAAGGCCCCTCAACACGATGAATATTGTCATACAAAACATCTCAAACTTGTGTTGGGTGATGTTCAATAACAAATGTTTTATCGTGTGGAACACTTCATAAAACCTTGAATATCATCAAACTTGTTAAGGCCCCTCAACACGATGAATATTGTCATACAAAACATCTCAAACTTGTGTTGGGTGATGTTCAATATCAAATGTTTTATCGTGTGGAACACTTCATAAAACCTTGAATATCGTCAAACTTGTTAATGCCCCTCAACACGATGAATATTCTCATACAAAACATCTCAAACTTGTGTTGGGTGATGTTCAATATCAAATGTTTTATCGTGTGGAACACTTCATAAAACCTTGAATATCGTCAAACTTGTTAATGCCCCTCAACACGATGAATATTCTCATACAAAACATCTCAAACTTGTGTTGGGTGATGTTCAATATCAAATGTTTTATCGTGTGGAACACTTCATAAAACCTTGAATATCGTCAAACTTGTTAATGCCCCTCAACACGATGAATATTGTCATACAAAACATCTCAAACTTGTGTTGGGTGATGTTCAATAACAAATGTTTTATCGTGTGGAACACTTCATAAAACCTTGAATATCATCAAACTTGTTAAGGCCCCTCAACACGATGAATATTGTCATACAAAACATCTCAAACTTGTGTTGGGTGATGTTCAATATCAAATGTTTTATCGTGTGGAACACTTCATAAAACCTTGAATATCGTCAAACTTGTTAATGCCCCTCAACACGATGAATATTCTCATACAAAACATCTCAAACTTGTGTTGGGTGATGTTCAATATCAAATGTTTTATCGTGTGGAACACTTCATAAAACCTTGAATATCGTCAAACTTGTTAATGCCCCTCAACACGATGAATATTCTCATACAAAACATCTCAAACTTGTGTTGGGTGATGTTCAATATCAAATGTTTTATCGTGTGGAACACTTCATAAAACCTTGAATATCGTCAAACTTGTTAATGCCCCTCAACACGATGAATATTCTCATACAAAACATCTCAAACTTGTGTTGGGTGATGTTCAATATCAAATGTTTTATCGTGTGGAACACTTCATAAAACCTTGAATATCGTCAAACTTGTTAATGCCCCTCAACACGATGAATATTCTCATACAAAACATCTCAAACTTGTGTTGGTTGATGTTCAATAACGAATGTTTTATCGTGTGAAACACTTAAAAACGCCTTGATCATTGTCAAACTTATCACGTCGAAACAGCCTTGTGATAGAAACAGCCTCTCTAGGTCTTTAAACTATTCCCTTCTCTTACATCACTTTACTGAATGAATTACTTGATGACATACCCAGTAAATGATTGTCATTGAAGATGAAATCATAAACAGGCTTTGCCGTCTTTGCGTCCGAACATTCTTCCCACTTCTCCAAAACATCATGCACTTTTTTTGACCCAAGCTCCTCCAACATGAAGATCTTCATCTTTGCTGGCAAATTGTCTTTCTCGGTCATTTCTTTGACAACGGTGCCAATGATGTACACCTCATCCAGAAGCACGTTTTCCAGTCTTTTAACCCAATGTTCTTTGTACTTGAGGAATTCTTGGAAATTATGATGATCAATGAGATCTTGGAGCAATAATTCTCGTCCCAGTGAGATTCCTTCTTTACTGTGAATCAAGTCTTGTAGTTTTTTGTTTGCTTTAGATACTTTGATTGTCTTGTTGAAGCCGTATTTGGTTATCTACAATGAGAAAAGTTGATGTCTATGTTTTCAAACTCGATTTGCTACAATTGGTAAAGGAGATACATCTATGACTGTAAAAACCTGTGTAAGAACCCGAGAACCTCTAAAATTCTAATTTCAACCGTAAAATGAGACTTTGATTTTCTTGTTGAAGCCGTATTTGGATACCTACAATTAAAAATGTTACTTTCTAAGTTTTTAAAGTCAAGTTGCTACAATTAGTTAAGGGGGTTAATCTATTTATAAAATCTTTGATGCATATGGTACTGTTAATAAGTAAGGTGAATAAATGAACAAAATGTATAAATAGTACTATGTAATTCATAATATGTTTATCTGACGTTTCAGGCGTATGCACGTTATCAAAGCAAACTTACAGTTTCGTACCCTGTAATCCAACCTAACAAAGCATAATATATGGTACTGTGTGTGTGTTGCCTTAGAGAAAAAACATCAAAATTGTGGCAACAATGTGAAATAAATGAAATAAAGATATCAAAGGGGGTTAGGAGGGTAGTCCCAACCATCATCCTATGCTACCTATACCGCCCCAGACAAGTACCAAGTAGTTGATTTATGAGTATAAGTTGTTTTATGGATTTAATTGTTTAAATGTTATTTTCTTATGATATGTCATACATAGTTTCTAGGTGCAAATCATCACCCTATATCCTAACACAGACATTTCGGGACACTTAAACCGGAATGTTGTTGGGAGTTAGGTGCCCCAAGCAGACTGGCGTCACAGTCCACCATTGCACCTTTGATTAAGTTTAGTTTGCCATTGTTGGTTACCATTCATTGGTTGTTGGTTTCAAATTTAGAGCAGACCAGTATATCTTTAGTATTTTTATGTCTTTTTAGTGCTGAGAAAGGTGGTTCACTCCATATTGTATTATTCGTTTATTTGGGATAAATCTATGACTGGAAAACCTATATAAGAACCTAATAACCTATATACGACAACTGAGGGTTGATTCCCATGAAAGTGATCGATACATAGATTCGACCTATATACACTAAGAAGAAAAAGACTCAAAAGACAAAACTCTCCATCACGACAAGCCTGTTTCGTGGCTACCCACTCATCAGAAGATGTACAGAATAACCTATATCTGTTTAAGCTTTAATATTAAAAGGGACCTAATCATCAGGGAAGTTTTAACAGGGTCATTGTAAAGGAAATTTTTTATTGGCATGATTCGATGAGTGGTCTATAGTGATATTGTTAAGCATTTTTGTTACTCTTTCGGACCAAGATCATTGACTCTCCTTCATCTATACTATCAGGACCATATTTAGGGCTCGTGTGATAAGATTAGTTCTTCCATACCTGACCCAGTCCTTTAGCCATGATGCAAACAGCCATATCATTTCTCAGTGATGTAAAATCTTTGCCATTAATTTCAAACTTTGCATCAAACTTATTGAAGAATGTTTGTGCGACTCCATCCCCAGCATGTGTCATTGCATTCTTCAGGGTATGCTCCATGCTGCTCAGAGGCATCTTCAGAAACGTATCAGCAATGTCCAGGATAGGCTGGGCTTTCTTGTACTTACCGAGTGTCCTAAAAATGCAGTGAGATTTCTAGATGATGATTTAACCACTTACCAGCGTCATCTAGTTTACTGATCAACAAACCACAGTTGACCAAAATCTAGACTAACAATGTTTAACCAACTAATTAACTAACCAACCATAAACAAACCATGATTTTAACTAAACATGATTAAAACAAAAAAACTGATTAATCAAATAAAAGTAACAATTTTTTAAACTAACTTTATTTTACTATCTAACTAACCAACCAAACAAAACTAACCATAATTGAGCCTAAGCATCATTAACCAACTAACAAACCAACCAAAACTAGCCATAATAGAAATGAACCATCATTACCAATATACTAACTAACCAACCAAAACTAGCCGTGATAGAAACTAACCATCATTAACCAGCTAGCTAACTAACCAACCAAAACTAACCATAATAATAACTAACCATCATTAACCAATAAAGTAACTAACCAACCAAAACTAACCGTGATAGAAACTAACCATCATTAACCAGCTAACTAACTAACCAACCAAAACTAACCGTGATAGAAACTAACCATCATTAACCAATAAACTAACTAGCCAACCAAAACTAACCGTGATAGAAACTAACCATCATTAATCAATAAACTAGCTAACCAACCAAAACTAACAATTATTTAAACCACCCGTCAGCTACCAACTAGCTAACTAACCAAAAAAACTTAACCATTATTTGAACTGACCATCGTTAACCAAATAACTGACCTAACAAACAAAATTAACCATAATTTGAACTAACCATAATAAACCTACAATCTAATTAAGTAATTGAATGAAACTAACCATTATTCTAAATAACCATGATTAACCAACTAACTAACCAAACAAAACTAACCATAATTAACTAATTTACTAACCAACCAGATCGAACCATAATTTAAACTGATCACAACGAAGTAACATAATAGCTAACTAACCAAAACTAGCCATAATTTAGATTAAACATCATTAGCCAACTAACTATCTAACCAACCATAAACAAACCGTGATTTGAACCAAACATGATTGAAACCACATAGCTAACTAGTCAAATATAACTAACCATAATTAACCACCAACTAACTAACCAACTAACTAACTAACCAACCAAAACTAACCTTTATTCAAAGTAATCATCATTAACCAACCAACTAACTAGCCAAACAAAACTAACTGTTACCTAAACTAACCATAATTAACCACCAACTAACTAACTAACCTACCAGATCGAACCATAATCTAGACTTACCATCATCAACCAACTAAATATCTAACCAACCATAAACAAACCGTGATTTGAACCAAACATGATTGAAACCAGATAGCTAACTAAGTCAAATAAAACTAACCATAATTGAACCTAACCATAACTAACCAACTAACTAAAACTAAACATTATTCAACTAACCATCATTAACCAACTAGCTACCTAACCAAACCAAATTGACCATTACTCAAACTAATCATGGTCAACCAACCAACTAACTAACCCAACAAAACTAACCATTATTTAAACTAACCATAATTACCAAACTAACTAACTAATCAACCAAATCTAGTCATTATTTAAACTAATTATTATTAACCAACCAACTAACTAACCCAACAAAACTAACCATTCTTCAAACCAACAATCATTAACCAACTAACTAACCAAAGAATTAATCAATATTTGAAGTAACCATCATTAACCTAATAACTAACTAACTATAATTGAAGCTAACCATACTCAACTAACTAAGTAATCAAACAGACCGAATCATGATATAGGCCAAACATAATTATTAATCAACCACTTAACTAACCAAACAAAAATAACCATGATTGAAAATATGGTGACAATTTACCCTGCTTAATAGAACTTCAATTGAGCAGAATGTTAACTGCGTTGAACAAGAATATTTATCAATGTTTACACTAAAGATCTGCATGCTAGAGCACAACAGTGTAACGGAGACACTCAGGGCTTATGGTGATACTTTAAAAAGGGAACCCATACGCAACAAAAACCATCTAAATTTGATCTAAAGTTGGTCAACTTAGCATTCATGTAAACAGCTTTTATAGTTAAATCAACGTGATGTTCGATTGGTAGTGGCTCAGCCAATGGGTCGCATATGGTATATAACTCACATTTGAAGCTTGTGTTGCAAATCTTCCGGCAAATCATGACCTTCGTCTGATAGGTGACCCATTTCAATGGAAGGCAAATGTTCTCTGTGGTGATTCATCTGAAATGGATGATGCAAACTTCGTTTCAAGTTGAGTTGATAGAGTGATCAACGATAAATCAAAGATAAAAGAAATTCTATCTCAACTAAATGTGATAAGTTTGAGGTATACAAATTTTTTGCCGTCGGAAAAACCGTTATGCCAAAATTGATGACAGCCAAAAAACGCTTGAGTCCTGTCATAGCATGTTGGAAAGCGTTATGTCAACTGTTATGACACTGAAAAACGCTTCAGAATTTTCATAGAGTGTTGATGCTAACATTGATAACAGCCAAGAAAAAATACGGAAATTTGCGACACTTGTTGCATTTGAAAATGTGAAGAACTTTCATTTGCAACTTTTGTCACTGGTGCTACTTTGCCTTTAACTTAATATTGACAATCTTGTTCCGAGCGTTTTTCAGAATCAGGTGTGCATAAGAAATTACTAGAACAATATTAGTTTTACACAGTTTATTCAAATTGGAATCATGTAAACAAAGTCCCCACCTTATTGATCATTTATTTCGTCCTTTGATTTTAAGAGTACTTCTTCCGAAGAAAACTTCTACAAAGTGAACTCTTCTCCCTTGCCTCTCCCTTTTATCTGCAATTTATGTTTGGACTTTGACTACAAGCTACTATGGAAATGTTTGCGACGAATTTAAAATCTGATTGGCCTAATGAACTCCTTTAGAAAGACGTGTGTCTTTGAATACTATTTTTGTGACTTGGTAGTCTTGCTAAGGTAGTGGTAGTGATGCTGTATAAACCGGACCCACTGACTGCAACGCAGACCACAGTAAAATAATTTCAGACCTTGCTATATTTACGAAACCTGGAACCTTGGACCTTGGACGGATAGATGCTTGTACAAAGTCACAATAGGAAAGTTGAAGTAATCACTGTGACCAATATTTCGTTACTTCTGTGACTTTTTACATGTGTGCACGCACTCACCAGTAAATTATCGCGCAGAGTGAACGAAATCATCTTACATGTATTGCGGTTAGGAGTTTCTGGCTCATTAATTCATAGATGTCGTTTAGGGTCCGGCAAATAGACTGGGCAATGAAAGTAGAGCAAGAAGAAGCTTGGAGACTTGAAAAAATGTCACGATAGTAAACATTAAAAACGTGAGAAAATAAACAAGTGAGGTAAACAACATTGATTTATTTATCTATTTCATTATTTTCAATAATGATGCACTATAAAAGCCATATATCGTGCAACTAGAGTTCTGTAGAAATGTTTACAGTTTTCCATCGCACATCGGTCACCTTGGAAATTTTGCTAGTATAATTTTTGAATTTGCTGCATGAATAATGCAAGCGAAAACAGATTATTTGATTCTTTGTATATGAGATGGACAGGGTATTTTCAATAACCATCCAGCAAATCCCAACTATGAATTTTGTTTCGAATTCGAATTTCTCAATTTTGAATACCAGCTGCCATTTTAGGCGTGGCCTAGTATTCGTGCAATTCATGACCTCACCCACTCACAGTTTGTAAATACTGTTAAAATATTTGAAGACTTACGCCACAAATGGCAACCTTCATACTCAACTAAACCTTTTGAGACAAAACCAATACATCAAAAGATAGCGTTGTTACAACACTTTTAAAACCCTTTGATTTTGATTATTGATTCGGGCTCAAACATTTTGGTCTATATGCGAAAGATAGATACTTTACGTTTTTCAATAACAACATCATCAACTTTTAAATGTAGTACCTCGTTAAGTTTAGAAGAGAAGTAGGAAATATTATTCAATGTCTTTCTCTGAAATATGATTTAGGGTTAGGCAGTTTGCTTGATTGTTGTTGAAGTTTCCTGTCTGCGAGATATTCAAAAATAAATTAGTACAGCGAGTAAAAGTGAAACATGATGAATAAAGATTTGCGTCTGATACTCCCCAGAGAATCATGTTAGGAAGGGAAAGAAAATGAAAGCTAAGTAACGTATTGTTTTACCAAGAAGTGGATCACAAGTGGTTAGTCAGAAAGGAGGTGAATGATTGGAATAATAAAAATCAACTAATTATCACCAAACAGTTGCCCTAGCCCCCCTCCTAGCTTTAACCCCTTTTAGAATCATCCCATGCAACACGAGTACCATGGTGTGATTGGCGAGCTGAAGTTTTAGGGTGTATCTCTGAAAAGAGAGGGGAACATTAAGTATTGCCAAAGGGTTAATAGACGAGTTTGGGATCCTCAGCACCAGTCAAGAAAATTTCCATTTGCTCGAAGGGTCGTTGGTAAGAACTCATTTTAATACCTGGTCAAATAAAGTCCGAGAAGAGAGTTTGCGAGTTCTTTGTGATTCCAGCCCAAAAAAGGAACTCTGTGGTGTGGTCACATTAAAGAAAGCTATTTGCAACTGTCTGGAAGGTTACTTATCTCAGCTTGAACGGAAGGAGCCTCAAAATAACATCTAGTTGAAAAGGGGGTAAACTTGTTGTTTTGAAAAAAGGACAAGAGTTTCGACCTTCAGAGGCTCTCTTCTAGTTGGAGACCTGCTTATTTTCTTAACCCTAGCAACAATGTCAACCCATATTTATGTAGAAAAGCGAAGTTTGTCTTATCATTCGAGATCACATATCTGAAAGTAGGCAAAGCAAGTAAACAAGTGAAGTAAACAAATTTGTTTGTTTATTTCGTTATCTCAGCTAAATGATGTGCATGCCGTGCATTCGAGAATGTTTACGATTTTTCTTTACACATTGGTTGCCTTAGAAATCGTTCTCAAAATTACTTTGAGCTTTCTTGCATAGATCTACAAACCAAATCAAGTTTCTTTCATATGCCAATAGGAGATATCCCAGTCCTTCCAAAAAGTGGAATAGGTAGACTAATCGAGCAGTTGATTGATGATAGTTGATAGGCAAATACGCTTTCTATCTATAAAAGTGTTGGTTTATATGAAAAGTATAAAGGGGTAACTGAATAGGTAGGTTTATCGTACAGTGGCCCTGGTCCTCCTTCTTAAGGCCAATTTGTTCTTCGAGGATGAAAGGGTGTTGTTGCAATTTATTGTCTCTCTTGCTAGCTCTGGTTGCAGTTGCCCGATTTTACAATTATGGGTGTGGACTATAAAACGCTAGCTACGCTGGAGGTGTGTAACAATAGAACATCACATGATATGATAACTGAGAACTTGATACGAAACTTCCTGTTGATAGCATGCTGTGTGTTTTGAATATTAGCCTTGATAAGTGTCTTCGAAGCTCTCTTCTGTTTGTGTAAGCTATCAGAAAACGTGGTGCTCTATCACACGACTTTATCTTTGCGTCTCTCTCTGAGAACCTACGTTCAACGTTACATCTGGTGACAGAGGGCAGAGCTGAGACAACACAAGTATATTTCGTGCATGATGTCAACCACTATCTCTGTCATACCTGAGAAGTTCGAGAGTGGAGATTTTGTCGCATGGCTTCGCAATTTCGAATGCTGCGCCACCGCCAACAACTGGTCGGATGCGGACAAACTCAAGAAACTCCCAGCCTTTCTTCGTGGACAATCTGCTGCCCACTTTCATTGCTTATCTGCTGTCGATAAAGAAGGATATGGGACTTTGACAAAACGTTTAACCGAAGCTTTGTGCCCCCAAGTCAATCGAGAGCATTATTATAGTCAATTTGAAAGCCGCTCCCTTCGCCCTGACGAGGACCCTTCATTATTTCAGTGGGCCCTAGAAGATTTGCTAGCGAAAGCTGACCCCGATTTGCATGATGCTGCCAAAACTGCCTTATTATCTCGCCAGTTCCTCAAGGGTCTACAACCAGAGTTACGTTTACGTTTACTGGAACATAACCCTACTCCATCATTGCAACAGATGCGGGAATTTGTTCAACGCCACAGGGCTATTCATCGCGTGGATCCTCAGCGTCCAACATCCGTTTTCTCTGCTGCGGCTACACCCCTCCCTGCTGGCCCTGATCCTGATCATAACCCCCGTCCAGATCTGCAGGAGTCCATCAAACATCTCACCGCCGCTGTGGCAAATCTGTCAGCCAATCAACGTGCTTTCCACGAACAGTTTCAACAACAACAACAACCCCAGCAACAACCACAACGTTTTTCTTCAAATCAAAGATGGCGCTCTGCTGAACGTCGACAGATTATATGTTATTCTTGCCACCAGCCTGGACACACAGCTCGTTACTGTCCGATGGAATTTACAGATACAGAGCCTGCTTCATGCTCTCTTTGTTATGGCTGGGGGCACTCTTCAGCCCAGTGTGCCAATAACCGCTTCAATTCAACACCCTTCCGCAGAAGGCCGAATGCTGCAAGTGCTGCAAAAGAAGAAATCGAGGAGTCAAAGCCTGATTCGCGAAGAAGACCGTTTTGGAAGCCCACCCCTGCTGCTGCTAGTGCTACTCCACATGTTCCTGGTGGACAATCATCCTCCTCAAATGTAAGTGTGTCAGAGTCTTTAAACTTCAACGGGGTGTCTCAATGATGGGCTGGATTGACGGGCACCCCCGTGTTTTTTTACTTGGATCTAATAGTATCCCTGATGGATCCCCTTCTCAGCAGCCCCTTGTTGAATGTATTTTAGGTGGCGTCTCTGTGACTGCTTTGGTTGATACTGGCTCCATGAAGTCGTTTATGAGTAAGGAAGTTTTTAATCGTGTCCACCCTCAACCAGTCCTTTTAGCCAAATCGCCCAATTGTGTCAGTATCACCGGTCAATCTTTAACTGTTGAAGGAACAGCTCAAATGCCATTGTTATTTCCTGGGAACGCTACCCCCTACCTAGGTAATTTTATTGTTTCTACCAACTTATTTCAACCCCTTCAATGTGTCCTTGGGTGGGATTTTTTAACTTCCCATGGGCTCCAGTTGTTACATAAGGGGAATGGCGCCTATAACCTAGAGGGAAACCATGGCTCTATACCCTTAGCTGCTCACACTGACCCTGTCTTCTCATCTTCACCCAATGATTCATGCAGTGGGAATGATTCTTCTGCATCTGGGCTGTTATCAGGCAGTACTTTAGCACAATCTACTAGTAGGAGTCCTGTTCCTGTTAGTATGTCAGCCTCAGTATGTATTCCAGGTAGAACAGAAGTTTTAGTTTACGGTAAACTTCCTAAGGCCAGCCAAAATCAGTTAGGTATGATATCACCGTTATCAGATAGTTCTACAATTTCTCATAGCATCATTACTGCGTATACTGTTTGTCATGCTGATGCACGCAATGTTATTGTTCGCCTTATGAATACATCTAACACAAATATTGAATTGCAGGTTGGCCAAAAGATTGGTGAGTTCTGCCCCCTTGTTGAGGCTCCATGTCAAAACAATTACTCCCTTGATAACAACAATTTTTCTTGCAGCACTAGGGTCACCCCAGGAGTTTCAAGTGAACTTGAAGCAGCGTTGAGTGACAATCTTTCTCCCTCTGACCGCCAGCAAATTTTGTCTACCCTCCTCCAGTTTTCTGATGTATTTGAGGAGAACCTTGGTCACACAACTGTTCTTGAACACCAGATTGACACTGGGAATGCCCAGCCTATTCGACAGTATCCGCGTCGTCTCCCATTTGCTTTTCGGGAGGAGGCAAAAGACCAAGTTCAAGAAATGTTAAAACAGGGAGTTATTCAACCAAGTAGTAGTCCCTGGGCTTCGCCCATTGTTCTCGTGAAAAAGAAAGATGGCAAGTATCGTTTCTGCATTGACTACCGTAAACTTAATTCAGTTACTAAGAAAGATGCGCACCCCCTGCCCCGGGTAGATGATCTGCTTGATGCCCTTCAAGGATCCTGCATGTTCAGTACTTTAGACTTACGTTCTGGGTATTGGCAGGTAAGCGTTGCCCCAGAAGACCGGGAAAAAACTGCTTTTGTCACCCCTGATGGGTTGTGGGAGTTCTGTAGGCTTCCTTTTGGGGTTTCCAATGGGTGTGCAACTTTCCAACGTGCTATTGAAATTGTCCTATCTGGATTGACATACGATACTTGCCTTTGTTATTTTGATGACGTCATCATTCCATCTTCTAATTTGCAGGAGCACTGTGCACGCCTAGCAACAGTTTTGTCACGTTTTCGATTACATAATCTCAGAGTGAAAGCCAGTAAGTGCTCTTTTGGGGCTTCCAAAGTCTTATTTCTTGGTCACATTGTTTCAGCACAGGGAGTCCACACAGACCCAAAAAAAATTGAATCAGTTTCCAGCCTGTGCCCGCCAAATTCTGTGGATCAAGTTCGCTCATTCTTAGGTCTGGCGGGCTATTATCGCAAATTTATTCCTAATTTTGCTAGTTTATCTGCACCCCTTGTTGCTCTCACAAAAAAAGGCAGCAAGTTTTTGTGGTCTACAGAACATGCAGCCTCATTTCAGACTTTAAAACAGCTACTTTGTGATGCCCCCATTTTGGCTTACCCCGATTTTCGCCAACCTTTTGTGTTACAAACCGATGCATCTGACCACGGTCTGGGAGCTGTATTAACACAGGTTGATTCTGCAGGTTGCGAGCATGTCATTGCATATGCCAGCCGTTCCTTGTCTGATCGTGAAAGGAGATTTTCAACTACTGAAAAAGAAACATTAGCCATGGTTTTCGGTACTGATCATTTTCGCGCGTATTTACTGGGGCGTCCATTTACCCTCGTCACCGATCATAGTGCACTTCGCTGGCTGCATTCCGTTGAGCCCAAGGGACGCCTGGGACGGTGGCTGATGGACTTACAAGAGTACAGTTTTCAGGTCCAGCATCGGCCTGGGTCAGCCAATGGCAATGCAGATGCTTTATCTCGCTTACCGTCTGAGAATTCTTCTCCTGCCCCCGATTTGCAACCAGAGGCTGTTGACAACCCCAGTCTAGGCTGTGCCACAACATTGAATCCTGGGTATAATCTCCAGCAGGCTCAAATGGAGGACCCTCATCTCAGCAAAATCATTGAGATGAAATTGGCTGATCTTCCAAAACCTCCACAATTTGTTTGGGGAAAAGACCCAGTCTTTCATGCTTTTTGGCAATGCTGGGACCTCTTGCATGTTGTCAACGGCTTGCTGGTTAAAAGTAATGCAGGAGAGTCTGCTTTTCCACAGTATGCATTCGTTGTGCCTCACAGTCTTATACAATCTGTTTTGCAGGGTATTCATTGCAGTCCCTTTTCTGGTCACCTGGGCATTAGGAGAACCATATTGCGTACCAAAAACCGTTTCTATTGGCCCAAAATGATGTCACAAATCAAAACTTATGTCAAAGAATGTCATGTGTGTGCCCAAAATAAACCAGGTTCTCAAAATAACTCTGCACCGCTACACCCTATTGAAATTAATGAACCCTTCGTTTTTTGGGCAATGGACTACATGGGTCCTTTGCCCGAAACTGCGCGCGGTAATAAACACCTTCTTGTCGTCATGGACCACTTCACCAAATGGTGTGAAGTGTTTCCCACCACAGACCAACGGGCACAAACTGTTGCCCGCGTTCTTGTGTCCAGAGTTTTCAGTAGATTTGGACCCCCACAGGTTATTCACTCGGACCAAGGCCGGAATTTTGAGAGCCATCTCATGCAGGAGGTCTGTCAGCTGATGGGAATTCACAAATCTAGAACCACAGCATATCACCCCCAATGTGATGGCTTGGTTGAACGCCAAAACCGCACCCTACAAACCATATTGTCTGCTTACGTTTCAGCTCACCAAGACGACTGGGACACCTGGGTAAGTTTAGCAGTGTATGCTTACAACACTAGCACGCACGAGTCAACAGGAGTTAGTCCTTATGAGTTAGTTTTTGGTCGCCCTGCCCGCACTCCTTTAGAAGTAGATTTAGACATTCCGTTAAAAAACCCATGCAGTCAATCAGAATACACACAGGCACTTAGAAAGTCACTGCACTCTCTTCAGCAGGTTGCACGAGGTAATTTAGCTACCAGCAGAGCTAGGCAGTCTAATTCTCATAGTAGTACTGACAGAAACTGGACTCCTCTTCCTGTTGGCAGCTCAGTGTGGTTGCGTCGTCCCAAATCATGGAAATTTGGGGGGAGATGGATTGGCCCCTTTGAGATAATTAAGCAAACAGGCGTCAATTACACCATTCGCTCTAAGTTAGGCAAGGATAGCGTTGTTCACCATAACAATGTCAAACCCTGTGTTGTTCCTTCAGGCCAGGGGGAACCCTTTTGTCCCACACAGGAATCATGGGATGCAGTCATTTACCCAGGGGGACCTGAACCTAACGTGGGAGGGGACCAGCAACGGGAGAGACCTGTATGTGCCCCACGCCCAGCTCATTTGAGACAAGATGTTAGGCCCCCTTTGCGGTTTGGAGATTTTGTCACACATTAAAAAAAAGAAGAGAGGGGGTGGTGTAACAATAGAACATCACATGATATGATAACTGAGAACTTGATACGAAACTTCCTGTTGATAGCATGCTGTGTGTTTTGAATATTAGCCTTGATAAGTGTCTTCGAAGCTCTCTTCTGTTTGTGTAAGCTATCAGAAAACGTGGTGCTCTATCACACGACTTTATCTTTGCGTCTCTCTCTGAGAACCTACGTTCAACGTTACAGGTGCGTCGTGCATTCTTCGAGATAAACACTTTAATACGAAGGGTGTTACATTATCTCTCAAAGCGTACGATATTTTTCAAGAACAGAAGGATTTTCGCATGTGATTTAGAAAGTTTTGTTGAAACAATAAGATTTCTTAAAAAGGGTACGAGATTTATAGCAGTGATTTTCCCCTCGCTCTAATAAGAACCACCTTATTTTCTTAACGTTTGTTTTGCTAACTTGCCTCACAATTTCTTCATCTCAAAACATCAAACATAATAATGCTAGCTAAGTGTGAATCGTGAACCCCGGATTTTTTATTTTTGAATGAAGTAGTTCCACGTTCTTTTTTAATAGATCAATTAGCAACAATTCCTGCATTGAGGGTAATTTTGTTTGAGGGCAAATCTCTCCAATCAAAGTGTACGAGATCTTTCGAGATTTTAAAGATTTTAAAGAGATTTTTAGATCTTTATAGATTTCTAACATGTCCAGAGATTTTTAAAGATTTTCCCAGATTTTCCAGGCCAAATTTCTAAAGATTTTTTTTTCGATTTTTAAAGATTTTTAGCCAATAGCGTACGAGATTTTTGAGTGATTAGCCCCTCAAATTTTCTTCTCTAATGAAGATTATGACCTTCTGGGATGGCTTTGCTAGCTCCCATCTGCCAGAAAATGCAAATGTACAAATGTTTGGGGGTAGGGGTTGGTAGCAAGTCCATCTATGCAATTGCTAAGCAACTGCGAGCTGCTGGACGTAAATTGCTTATTTAAAAAAGAGGGCATTTCTTTAGAATAGATTTGAGAAATCTTCCTTGCTTTTCAAATTACTTGCCCTGCTTTTCCCTAGTCGATGACCAAGTAACCGAAATGCTATTATTCATTTGCCTGCTGTCCATCGGTCCATACAAGTCTAACAATAAAAATGATAATTCTGGTAATGTTATGCAAATACCTACTTGTTTGCAAACTCGTGGTCTGGTTTATCACAACGCCAACACGAACAAAGTAACAAAAAAGAAATCAATCAAACGGGTTGCCCAAGGGATACATTTTAATGCCTTGAAGAAGAATTGCTGCATCCGATCAAAGGGCGCACTCGTAGATAAAAGCAGAAAGCCAACAGCAGGTCTTTCTGCAGAGCTGGTCTTCAGAAGCGAAGCTCTCCGTTTCTGATACGCAAGTAACTGATAAATTGGCAAGGTGAGGAAATTTGGCTCTTGTTCTGTTACATTTGACGATTAATGTTATTTTGATTTTTGCCAGTTTATGCTCCCTTCAATATTTTGCAATAGGCATTTGTTTACATGAGACGTAGCAATGAAATAATTGTGTATGAACTTTACTGATATTCCTTTTATTTGATATAATAAGGAAGACAACTTTTTAGTTTTTCATGAACATTAGCTTTGTTGTAATGGCCTTAGAAGATCTTTTCAGAACGAATAAAACTCTGCATTTTCAGACAATTTCAAAAACGCTTGTGAACTTTATTTTCTTCACTTCAATCCTAAATACGAATATTTACAAGAGTTTTTGTGTTCCACATTCCTTTAATCACTGTTTCTATTAGTGGTTTGTCCTTAGAGCATTTGTTCAGGGTTCGGATTCAGGGTTGATTTAGGGCTTAGGCTCTGTGTATACGCAAGGGTTAAGTTTTTAGCCAGGTTGAAGGGAAGGTTTGTGTAGGACTAGGGCTAGGGTCTTGTAGTGCTGTAGTTGATATTGTTTACAGTTCCGTAGCAATATCCACATTCTTAAAAATATATTATGTAGATAGGATAACTTAAAGTTGGTACAAAAAGAGCCAAAGAAACATAATTTTAGTACAGCACAATTATAGGCCTTTCGAACCCAACCCATGTCCTTAGAGTGTAAATTAGGACTTTGGAAATAGAAACATGTTTCCATTTCCTTGAAGATATAGGTATGTGCAACATAACATCACAGTACTAGCCTGCCACTTAGAAACCGACTTATAAGAAACTTCAGCCTGCCAGATAGTAGAGCATCTATAATTACAGATTCGATTTTCTAGCTTGAGAATCAATATTGGTTCAGAAAATAATTCTGATTGGAAAGATATGGCATTTCATGCTAAATCAGAAGCTGCTGAATACATTCTAACTTCCCCACCCATTTCTTATCAACCTACAAGAAACTAAGCAACCTGGTTTTGCAATAATCTGTTCCTTAGTAGCAGGTTAGTACTGTATTCAAAATAGAATAGCAAAACGATTCCCTTTAGTATTTTCAGTTGAGTTTCTGGAGGACTTTCATTCATTTTGTAGATGACTGATCGCCACATCCATATGTGGCCTTCCATTCTAATGGGGCGTATATCGATAGAATGTGCAGCTCTGCCTGCAGATTTACAGCACAAAGTTCATGCGTGAGTAGAGTATTACAATGTTTTCTTGAAGATGTTGTTATTTATACTCTCATTCAGTTTCTGAAGCATATGTATTCCAAAAAAGATTAAGCCTTATTTGATTTTTGATTACTTTTTTCGAGGGGCAAATCACTCCCTAAATCTCGTACATTTTTCCAGAAAATCCTATCATTCTAATAGCAATCCCTTGAAAATCTCTGGGAATTCTTTTGTTCTCGAATAAATTTCGTAAGATTTGAAAGGGAATGAAAACACCCCTCGCCTTTCTCTCCGCCCAGTCTTAGTGGCATGGTGACACTAAATTTACAGCTCTTTTGGGTGCCTTTCTAATACACCAAAGGAAAGGTGATAAATCTTTATCATCCTTGGATGCGAGTTGCAATGCTCTCGAAGAAACCGAGAGTATTGTAAAAAGGAACTTGTAAAAACCTTAAGTATTCTGTTCCTTACGTGGTAGCGTAAGACGATTTGATGGGATGCTCGGAGTATGGCAAATACGCCAAGTAATTGTCTCAAAGACAGAAGGAACTCGTAGAGGGACGAGATCGAACTGTTAGTATAGCTATTTTCAAATTCGATGCTATTCCTGGTCAGAACAAAATGCCATCCGTTAAAAGTAGGTATGCTGTTCTGGTTTTTATGCTTAGCACTTAAAAGTATTATGCATATATGAAGTGATTTGAAAATAAAAATGAAGCAATGATGTTCAAGAAGGCAAAGCAGCATACTGAAACAACCCCATTCGTATTAAATCACTTGTATGCAATAGGCCTTCAAATAGCTAACATTAAATAACAGACCTACTCTTAGTGTTTTGGATTTAGTTTTCTCCTCCTTTCGCAATTGTCTTTCTAACAAAGCATTTCATCTTAGCCATGGGGTAGTTATGAACTTCAGTACTCCCCATGGTATCATCTCTGAATTTGTTTATAGTTATACTTTATGAATGTATAAAAAACAGCATCCAGGCTAAGCAGATAATCTGAGCCTCGACTTCATGCTATTTTTAGAACTTTTGGTGGATGTAAAATGGTCCAGCCGATTTTAGACACAGCCGAAGCGTATACGAATATACCATTGGGCAACATGGAAAATACTTTGAAGAATTCGATTAAGTATGCTGGAGATGGTGTTGCAAAGACGTTCTTCGATGAGAATGATTTCAACCTGAAGATTGCTGAAAACGATTTCACATCACTGAGAAATGACATGGCGATTTGCATGATGGCAAAAGGAATTGCTCAGGTACAAAGATATTTAACGTTTAAATTATTTTCCCTCAAATAACTTACACGAGAGCCAATATTCTTAAGTTTAGAAAGTATTCAAAAGATAAGACAAGAAAAAAACATTTCTTTCAGATGTTTTGATGACTATATCTTTCTCGATGATAATACGAGGGCCCAATAACTTAGGTTTATAAAATTCTAATAGAGGAATTCAAAAAATTATCTTCATCAGTAAACTATTCTTACCATGATTTGCGGACTTATTTAAAAACCTAATTTACAAAGCACAGGGTTACAAGGAGATAAACCTAACCAAGGCCCTACTTAATACAATAACGGTTAAACTAAAGATTAAACAAAGGTTGAGCTGACAAAACAAAGAAGTTAACAAGTGCAAAAATAAACGACTTTAGATATTGGGTTGGGAAATGCCGCTGTAACACCCTAGAGATGAAAATAAAGCTAAGAATTACATCTTCTTCAGTGATATGGTTAAGTTACTGAAGACGATGTAAGTATAGAAACGCAGTGGCGTACCCAGCCCTGGAGAAGTGGGGGGGTCTGGGGGTTTGGGGGCGGGGCGCCCCAAAAAATGTTTTCGCAACCACGCCCTTTAGACTCTCGGAAAAGAGGGGCAACGCCCATTTTTGTGCATTTTGTGAGAGAAAGATCGTAAAATGATTTCAAACTTTGCTGGATCTGCCTACCCCCCCCCCCCCCCCTGAGGTACTGATTTTATTGCATTTTTGGGAAAATCTCGAGGACCATCTTTTTCAAAAGTGGAGGGGTCCGGACCCCCCCCCATTCCCCCCCGTGGGTACGCCACTGTAGAAACGTCGGAAATTATGTTTATTTTTGTCCCATTCTACACTTGAAAACTAACTATTTAATGATATTTTAATAAATGATCCAAAATGCACGATACTGATGGTGTCCCTCCACAGTTTTAAACCACTTTTTCTTTAAAGGTATCCAAACACGACTTCGACAAGACAATCGATGTTTCTGCTGCAAACAAAAAGCTGAAAGACTTGATTCACGGTAAAGAAGCCATCTCACTTGGACAAGAATTATTGCTCCAAGATCTCATTGATCATCACGGTTTCCAGAAATACCTCAACAACAAACAACACTGGGTTGAAAAACTGGAACATGTACTTCTGGATGAGGTGTATATTATTGGCACCGTTATCAAAGAAATGGCAGAGGAAGACAATTTGTCGGTGAAGATGAAAATTTTCATGTTGAAGGAGCTCGGATCGAAGAAGGTCCATGATGTTTTGAAAAAGTGGGAGGAGATTTGTGACAAGAAGATGGTGAAAGCAGTTCACGATTTCCTCTATACTGACAACTATCTATTGGGTATTGTATTTGTCATTATTCACTAAATCCAAAGTAACTGCTATCAAAGTGAACAATATTGTATAAATAGTGCCATATTATTGATAAATTGTTTACACGACGTTTCAGGCGTATGCCCGTTATCTGAGTCACAATACGCCTGAAACAACATGATACTATTCATTGAACTTTGTTCATTTTTTGCCATAGCTTAATAGTACCGCACGTATCAAAGAAAGCTTGAATTAACCAGGAGGATATCCAAGGCCTCTCTCAATTTGTACAACTGTTAACAATGCAAACAAATGAATATGATCTATTACTACGATAGGCCTAGATCTTCGACTAATATTTTAGTACAGTATAATTTGAATGAACATCTAATGTTTAAACAGATTTCGCAAACAATGTTTTGAAACTTAAATTCTAATTTAAAATATTTGACTTTGTCAGTTTGCCAACGAACTCTTTCACTTTGAATATGTGAGCTACACATTCAGGTGAAAGCTGTTTCAAAATACAGTTCTAAAAAATTGTTGTTATGTCCATCTGAATAAAATAGCGTGTTATTTTCCTGTATAACTTTACGTTGGTAGCTAGTTGATATATATTGAATGCTGTTGCACTCAATGTACGAATATCATCACACTACATACGAAAATCATCACAATACATACAAAAATCATCATACTCGTACTGATAATAGCATTAAACTTTGAAGGCTTTGGTATGCCAAAATAATATATGTTTTAACAAAAGAAAGAAAGAAATCCTTCAGATAGCTCTCGATTTACTGGCACATCAATCTTTTAAGTATCATCTATTAGTCTTTAATCGTATCAATACATGAATACCGTTACAGATATATCAGCATGGATGGACAGTGCTTTCCAGGACAAAGTCAAATCAGCGTGCCTTGAGTCGCATACGAGTTCATGGCGAGAATACCCGATGATGCCTCAATCCTCTGGCATCTATACGCAACACACGGAGGTAACCTACGGTCCCAGTGTCAGAAGCTGGTTAGGAGAAGACGCCACACGCCGATTGAATCTGCGAACCAGCAAAAACCCCAACAACATCATCAAACAACAACAAACTAAAAGCGTGTTCAGCTGCTTTCTACCCGACACCCTAGTGGCTTTAGTGAGTGGGGAAAGCATCACGATTCAACACTTGAAAGAAAACGACCACATTCTTGGCAGTCACGGACTAGTTGGTACTATTTCGTCAGAGACGGTCGAGGTGGTAATCGAAGATGAAGTGGCTATCTTTGGGTTCAACCACGAAGAACCGTTCTTTACCGCAAGCCACCCGTTTTGGACGCAGGGTGGGTGGAAGGCCGTTGATCCTCATGGTGCTAAAGACGAGAATTCGTGGTTGGAGGTCGGGCAGTTGTCAGCCGGGGATCATGTCAGGAAGATCAAGTCCTACCAAAGTGGAAAGGTTAAGTACGAGTGGGTCGAGGTGACGGATATTCACTGCAAGACATTCCCTGCTGGAACACGTGTTTATGGAGTTCATACGAGAGAAGGACCACGGTCTTACCACGCTAATGGGTGGGTATTTGTGTGTACCAATATCATATCAATAAAAAGCCTGGGTTGGCTTGAAATATCTATCTGTTATTTTGCTTACCAAAATAAAGATTGAAACTTGTATCTGCGGCTTTCCGAAGCCTTACAATTTTTGAGAAACGATCAGATTTGTTTGAAATATCTATTGTCAACTCTTAGAAAATTAGAATTATCAAACTTGTTTCTTTGAAAAAATGTTTTCGATTTTTTTCAATAACGAGCTTTTAGGCCAAATCAATAACAAAACAACGAGGCTAAAATTTGCATGCGTGAAAACTTGTGCAAAGTTTGGTTTTCAAAAAGATCTTTCTCTGTGAATGCAAAGTATAGTCGTAACAAAGTTGTTTGAATTTACAGATATTTGGTATTTAAGAATTACCCAGAGATAACCGCTCAGAGAGTGGTTGAAAATATGGCTGGAATGTCCATTTCTCAGCAGCTGAAGATGACCGAGCACTTGAACATGCTGCAGCCAACACTGAGTAAACTCATTGGGGAAGGAGCTGCCAAGTCAATGGCAGCCATTGCTAAAAATCATCTGGAGCATAAATTGAGCAACGGTAATAAAAGCAATAAGTTGATACCTCTGAAAGAAGTTTGTTTGTCGAAAGTTAATTTGCATTACCAAACTGGCAGGACAAAGCATGGGGAGTACAAAATGCCAGAATCCCTTGCTCTTATGCGCGGGCATCTCTTTGTTGATGGCGAGCATGTTGTACATTCTCATTCACCCAAAGATGACAAAGTCACGTGGACAAGGCCTGTTTCTACTGGCCATTGGGAGCATGGTACAGTGAAGTTGCATCATGGGAGACTGTCTGGTCATGGATATGTTTCTTTGACCAAGAATCACGCAGATACGAAGTCGCTTGCGTCCGCTAACTTCACCGCAGCTGTTAATGAGAACACCTACAAATGCTACAGAAGTAAGTTAGATTTTTGAAATGGTCAGAAATGTATCTTAATCACGACAAAACATATCATAAAATTTTTCGTCTGATTATCGAGTGTATAAAAATTAATCAGCGTCAGTAGACAGGGCATATCCCACTCGTCAAACTTTCCTGACAAAAGTTGATAACACAGATCAACATACTTTATTCTGATTCGCTGAATTGATTTGGATTGGATCACGGGATGTCTAATATCTAAAATGAGGCCTTATTGTCTGCCATTCGAGTTTGGGACTGGCCCGTATTTTCACCTGAATTGATTAACATTTTATAAATCACAGGCCTCCATTCTTGCTATTTTTCCTGATTTATAGCCTAGGTTGACGAGGATACCTGATATAAACTTTTGAGGTGCATACGCAAGGGCTCTGAGTGTCCTTGCTTAATTTTCATTTCAATTCGATATTTACAGTAGCTAACAAATATACAATTCAAATATATACAAGTCAACTAATCCTAAAAATAGATTTCTTCTACCAACAAATGGGATTTCTGAACTGCCTCTGTAGACAATCTGACTGGCCTGTTAATTCTAATGTAATTTCTAAATTGAATTGAATTGAATTGAATTGTTTGCTGTTTACTGAATAAATCGTTTGATGCTCGTCAACTAACTTAAGAAGCTGCAAATCTATGGATATCAATGTATCACCTTACTGTACGTTGGGAAGGGGAATATTTTGTGACCAACTGTGCATTAGTTCAGCTGTGGTAGTTTACCAATTTCACATCACGTTATCAACTGTTAAGAAACTTGTGAGCTTTGTTCTGCTTTTGCATTCATGCCTAGGAAACATTACAATACGCATAACACGAGATCTGTTACAAACTATTTTCTTGTCGACAAATTGATAACCCTTCTCAGAATATTTGAATCAAAACAAAACAGATTTCATCCTCTCCTCCAGTTGCCCCAACCACTTCGATATATTCAGTAAATCTCTATCTTACCCTTCTTTGGATATTCGTGGGTAACTAATTATCAGGCATGATATCGTGGATAACACGTTTGTTTTAAAACTTACCTCATTAATGTTCCCAACGATATTCTTCAAAATAGAGGGACAGTCTTTTTAGTACGTAATTATAAGAAACAGCAAATGAATTTGTAGACATTTCATACTACCGTTTGAAGCAATATTTTGAAAATTCTGTGTATACATTTCGGTCTTTTTGGTCTACAGAAAGTACTCCTTTTCGAATACCCAACCACTGTCAAATCGTTAAAAATACTTAGTCTCAAACAATGCAGGAGGTGCAATACTCACACCTTGAAGTCAGTTATTGCTTTACGACTTTGACCTTGATAATCATTACTTTTTAGTATACTTTTTTTTAAAGAAGACTATAATCCAGTCTTTTAAATAACGTAGTTCTTTCTTTTATTAATGAAATATTAATGTTATATGGTAACTGTAGGTTAATGAACATGGCTATATCACCGAGTTGCTCACGCTAAAGAACGATAATGTCTCAGTAAATGAAGACAGTAATGACAATTAATATCGGTACTGCAACACTTCACTATCACGCCTCTAACGAGTGGATCCGTGATTTCGATTCATAATTTAACATTATTCAACCTAGATTGGAAACTAAGTTCTTAAATCAACAAGAATATGGGTCTAAAATAGCTAACGTATGCGTAAAAACATGAGAAACTCACCGATCTAGTAACATCTACTAATGAGGTTACTTTTGGAGTTATTTCATTGTAGAATAACATTTTCAAACGAACTGGTTATCTTTTTCCCACCTAGGTATCGAACCAGAAACAGATGGCACCTCAACGATATCAAAATGGGAGGATTTCGGAGGGCTGATCATGGGTACCGACTTCAGCTCAGGAGAATGCAAGACCATCGGGAAAATCAAGATCCCACCAGCCATGGATGAATACTACGATTTTGGCAACAGTGTCACTTTCACATCTGATGACAAGTATCAGTTGCACGTCAACGTTAACCTGACAAGCAACTGGCGAAGTGTTGTTGGCTACTGCAAGCTTACTGGTGTCTTCAGTGCAGATTTCTCTTCTTTCTCTGGTTCCTGTGTTCAATATGACGTGACAGCCCCTGGATTCGAAGGCAAGAAGTACGCCTGGAAGGGCATAATTGAGAAGAACCCTGAAACTGTCTCCATGATGAAGGTGGCCAAGAAGAAAAATATGCTCAAAGCTGTGCATCACCAAAAGAAAGCTTTCCAAGCGTAAGATTTTTTATCTCAAATTAAACTCAAATTTACTTATCAATGAAACACAAAAAGTGCATAGATAGGTATAAGATAAGTGATAAAGCATAGTTTAACACGGGGAAGTATGCTTTAGCCATGTCTTTGGCCATGTAGAAGAGTTAAGCCGAAATGCGAATCACAACTAGACTTATCCACCTCTACTGTCGATAAGCTTGGTTCTGGATACACCTCAAGGCTATTGCACTAACTTGTCCTGATTTAGTAAAATGGTAAGCACCCTTACTTTAGTGGGTAAGGACCTGGGTTCGAGAACTGATGGAAGCATATTAGAAGTTTCGTTGAACACTTGTGAGAATATGATAGTTAATATTAGAGATTTAGAGAAAGAGAAAAAAAGTTGCTCTAAGTTATTCATAATTTGCAGGTTCGATGCTATGGACGGCTCCACATCGACGTCGAACACAACCCCAATGGCTCGAAACACCTCCAATCTGACAGACTCGTCCTTGAGCATCGACAACCTGTATACGCTGACACCGCCTGACATGGATGCTGTCCATACCTTGACATTCAGCTACCTGCAGGAAGGCATGAAGTACGAGATGACAGACGACAACCGAGAAAACATCCTCGGCGTGGCCAAACCAACCCCTAGCGGAGAACTAGCGACTGCCTGTGACAAGTACAAAGCGTTCCTTGGCACACGATTTGCCAATGCTTATTGCATGTATGGGTTGTCCCAGAGCTCCCATTTTGAAAAAACCATTACGGAGGAAGAGAGAAACAAACTGTTGTTCTATTTCAATGGTGCAGACACGGGCTGTCTGTCCGCAGATGCCGACTACAATAAAGTAAACAACGAATTCTCCAGAGTTGCTTATTTGGAGTCTTGTCCAGACTTGGAGAAATACCTGAAATCATCTGAAGGTGGGGAGTATTGGGCTAAGAAGCTGTATGACCGTCTCACAGAGCAACAAGTTCTGAATGGACTCGCTGCACAAGCTGAAAGTGCGCAGACTCTAGCTATCATTCAAAAGCAATCGATGGTGTTGTTCTGCCTCGCCCCCGATCAGGACTATGGCTCAAAGTTCTATAAGCAGATCCTGACCACGAAACTGAATCAAATGAGCACGTTTTTCCAGGGTGATCCTGACAATGCTGATGTTATGAAACAGGTAAGATACTTTTTTCGATTCAAATCTTTTAAAATCAATAACACAAGAAATGCAGGGTTTAACTTTTTATATGATAAAAGCTTACTATAATGTAATTGTTTGGAACATGATAATGTCTTGACAATACCTTTCAGCTAATTAAAACCAACTAGAAAAGCTGTAATTCAAGTGATTTACAAAACTGTCACAGGAAGAGTTAGTGACAGTGATAAACAGCCTAAGACCTGTATAGCCACTTAGCTTTATCTGTCTTGGGTGTGACGCTTAGATTTTGGTTCCATACCCACTTACAATGTAGAGGATCATATGGGGGGGGGGGGGGGACTTAAGCTCCCCTATTCCGTTTTAGTAATTGAAAATTCTCCAATCTTGTTCCAAGAAGAGATATTGATCGTTTGTGTTCCCTGATCGCTGCTTGCTGGCAGTGTTCCCTTGTTCCATGTTTAATTTGTCTTATGTTCCCTTGTTTCTTTCTTTCATTTTGAGAATTTTCCCTGTTCTCGGGAACCCTATATAACCCTCAATACCCATTTTTCATAAATGATTTATATTTTGAATGAAACAGTGCAGATATGCAGGTTTTTACGATTTTATTTTGAAATTATGGGAAAATAAATATCCATCTTAATGAAAAAACTTTGTTTACATTTTTATATTTGACACCTATCTTTATAGGAGTTAACAGAAAATTGAACATATGTTAAGAGATTTCTCTATGCAAAACCCACCTATACGAGTGGCACAACCCTTTGCCAAATTAATCTTATGCACCCTTTAGGGTATATGCAGACCAACTTTCTCTACAAACGACCATTTCAGGTGTTCCAAGACAGCATCCACCAACTGGTGCTGCTCATCCTCTCCCAATCTGACGAAACATCTGGACAAGCAACGCAGCAGTTACAAAAGACACTTTCTGAAGCCATGAAGGAGCTCAGCATAGAAGCTACTGCCAGTGCGGAGGAGACGGCCAGTGCTATCGTCAGCCATATGGAAGACATCGTGTCTTCTTGCATTACAGCCATGAATGCCAAAACTGGGAATTCGTGGGAGGCTTTGATAACAAGTTTGAATAACTTTTTTGGTAAGTCGACTAATGTTAGGTAGTTATTTGCAACCATAGTTGATAGGAGCAGATTGTTGTAAGGACATCTATTGTGGTGTCTTTATTTAACATTGGATGATGACTATTGCCTATGTCTTATTCTCCCTCTATACTGTTCACATTAATCATGTGCACATTGCTTATATGAATGTGATTGTAAACATTCCCTGAATAACTATGATTTTAGGATAAAGATGCAAAAGAAACTCCTTGAAATATGTTCAATCACGACCTTGTAGGCTAAAACAATGGCAAACATTGAACTTTGCACGATTAATCTTGCACAAAAATGTAGAGCAATAGGCTTCTAAACCATCTCCCTGAATGAACTTTACTGTAACTAAGAACGTTAGGGGTTAAATTCCCCATCCTTTTGGCTTTGTAGCTTCCTGATAACAAGCATTGAGTATCTTTGAAAGTAGAAATTATTCTTCGCCATTGCATAGGAATTTTCCATATGTTGATGAGTCCTTGCTACTCGCTGAATAGTGTCCATCTTCGTTTAGAAATGTTTCTGTCTAATTTGGAACATGCTGCACAGCCAGTGTGGTGAAACCTGGAAGGGCTGCCCTTCAATGTTGCCAGGCACATTGGGTCTCTTTACCACATACTTACATTTAACTCGCTGTTCTTGCACTCTGGTGTATATTGAGCCTTATTCTACCATTTATGTTTCAAAGTATTATTTGTTGATTAGTAAAGTTCTTTGAATGTCTTAGGTGAACATTACAAATGGAAGGCGTTTGGATACTTGGCTGGCTCTCTGATGTTCCAAGCCATGTGGGGAGTGAGTCTGTTTTTCTCCGTCAAGATGTTCATGCAGTGGAAGCAGTTGAAGCCTGAACAACAAGTGGCTTTGGTTATCGATACTGTTCAGATGACGCTGGATGTCGTGAATAAGGTCCCTGGCATGATAGCAGGGTTAGTACAGTTCATTCGGCTTAATGTTCTGATATCATTCTTTCCTGATTGAAACCTGGCGTGTATAAGCTAGTGACTTTTTGCAGAGCTAGCTATGTGATTAGGAATACTCATCTATTATCTTGAATTTAATGACAAATTAGATAACGAGTCATTAAATTTCATAACATTTGTCATTCAATCATTTGTTCGCATCTAAATTAACTGATCTTGGATTAAGTCGATGAAACCAAGACTAGCTAATTGTCTGAATTTACACATTTTAAAGCATTTTAAATCACTTGGCTCCAAGATGTCGAAACAAGCCCTGTGGACAGACAAATACATTTATCGACCATAATCGGAATCGGATCACTCGAACTATGACACTTGATACATAACATTAAGAAGGACATGTTGGATGGTATTGGCTCGCTTATAGAAGCTTGAAAATCATCAATTAATCACCATACTATCTTCGGGAGACCATTTATATATGTGTAAAGGTTGTAGCCTTAGGAGTACTTAATGTAATAGTCTTTTAACTAGAACTTTATATTTACTTAAACTCTCTTAATCAACCCATACAAATATATCCCGATATAGACGACCTATTAACAACTTGAGGATGACGGTTGATGTAATTGAATCACTACATCGACATCGAAATAATCAATTGAATGTCTTGAAGGTTTAAAGATTGCGTTGCAAAGAAGAAAGTCACTTTCAAATTCATGGAAATCTGGGAGGAAGGAAACAATCGACCGGAAGTAATTGAAGGTATCGAAATCGTTATGGAGCGTGGAGTTGAGGAAGAAGTGGGTAAGTGGTAGTTTGATAAAAAGTACAGCCTAAACCTGCGAGTTAGCGCCTTAATTATATTCGCATTCAGCCTTCGATGATTCTGAACATATGGGCTACAAGGAAATAAAGTAATGGAATTTAAACCACCACATGCGATGAGCTTTTACTTTAGGGGCTGCCTAATAATAAGTGTTATTTCTAACTTTAAGATTTCTGAAACTTAAATGGATTCAATAAACAAAAGGAGTGTGATTTAGTGTATGCTACAATGGCTAGGCTGGAAAGAATGCCTTGTTTCGATGGCGTTGTCACATTTCCCCATTTTTGATGATAAACGTTTTAGTTGTATATCTAAAGTTGATACGGTTTTGAATTGAAAAGAATATTAAGAACACCTTGATATTTCGATTTTCAGGAACCGATTTCAGCGAAGCAGTTTTTAACGAAGAGTTTGCCAATGCTGCGACTAAAACAGCCACAGAGCTGGAAGAAAATGTATCGTTGTGGACGAAGGTCTTCAACTTCTCCGAGGGCCTAGCAGATGCACTTGGGTTCGTAGGTTCTCTTGCTGGATGTGTGGTCATTGGTTTTCAAATTATTAGAGATTTCAAAGAAGGTGCTCCGGTTGCTCAGAAAGCCTTAGATATTTGCCAGGTACAGTTTCCTTGAATAATCTTGAAGTGAATTCTGGATTGGTAGAGTGCACCATGAATTTTGGATTTGAAAATCAATTTGCGTCTGACTTTAAACAAGGAACAAAACAACCAGCTGCTAATAACGAAGTACCAATTACGAACTACTAATAACGAACTACTAATACCCAACAAGCTACTAATAATCAATTAATTTAGCCACGAAGCATACTATGTTTACCTATTTAGTTATAGCACTATAGTAGTTTAGACGCTTATCTCACTGGACAGGCCCAAATTTTTAGGCCCAACTGGCTTTTTAGGCCAAAAATCATACGCTGCATTCCGTTCAATCTTCTAATCTAGTATTTATCAATTCCTTTTGTAGGGAGTTACTCTAGCCGTTGCAACAGTAGCTACTGCAGCTGGCCTTTTTGTGGAAATGGCGTGCCTCCCAATAATTGGAATTGCTTGTGCAATAATTGGCATCGCCTTTGCTATTGGCTCACTGTTCATCAAAAGAGACCCTCCGAAGCCAAAGCCTACCAAGATTGACATATACGTGAAAGACCAAGGAAAGCCTGCAGTGGACAAGCTGCCAGCACCGTCTGATGAATGGCTAAAGGAGTACAAGAAAAAGCAGTCAGAGACTAAAAACTAAGTTGTCTACAAAAGTGAACTTCTGGCAATACAAAGTTAGTGAAGACAGTGGTCACGCAAGACGCAATTTCAAGCAAAAAGATAACGTTGGTGAAATTCTTCTCTAGTTGCTTAAATTATTAATTTCTGAATAGCTACTAAAAAATCCAAAGGGTTAAGATTAAAATCCTAAGTAAATCCTTTTTGGATTTATCTTTTTATCTTAAAGGAACTAATTTATGGAATTACTAAGAATGCAAAGAATTTTATATGGAATTATAATTGAAGTCAAAACTTTTGCCGTTTTTATCTATAATCTTTGGCGCAAGAAAACAGTGGGATATTTTTCTTGTTCTGTGGGAGCTATGCCAGTCAGCTGATTTAATGCAGGAAATGGGTTTAAGGTGATGAGCTGGGCAAAGGCAAAGTAGCCTGATGAGAGTTTTGCAACATCCCCAATCCATAACTCTATTTAGGTTATTGAGTATATATACTTTACTTTGGCTCCAATACGAGCCAACTTTACTTTGGCTCATACAAGACTTGACGCTTCTAATAAACCGCTCGTAAATCCGCGGTACTATGGTGCCTTGGCTAAATAATATCTCCAAGTGATTTCCTTATCCTCTAAAAGATGTTCGCAGTTGATCCTCTTTCAAAATCTTGGCATTCTAATATCAGTTTTATCTTCTAAATATAACTGCACTAGATATCCGAGTTTAAACGTGTTTTGATATAAAGGAGGATAAGGGGTTGAACATGATCACATGCATCTAATAACGATAATTTATATCATGACAGTTCTTGACAAATGTTCGAAGGTTGCATGCTATTTCAATTTTAGAGATGTTTTTACGAATAAGGATGGAAGTTTAGGAATATAGTGTTAGCGTTCATTGGGCATATTTAGGCCCTCGTGTAGATGGAGCATAATTGACAGCAAGAAAGCTGAGGTTGTAAGATCTAGAACGACCTTCTAATGCATTACTCTTTTTAACCCAACTGTATAAAGTGCCAGATAATCCATTCAATATAAGTTTGATGATTTGACGAAAAGCTGTCCTGCAAAGTCAATTCTGACTGATGAAAGTTCATGCCCTGGGTTCACTCGAAGTTCCGGTAAAAGACCTGTGAATGGTGTGCGATAGGCCTGTTTTTCATTTCTGGTTACCCATAATGGTCATATTCACATATCAAACTTAGGTCTGATGCATTTGCCACCCAATTCCTAATACCTTACCCCGGTAGAGTGTTAAATGGAAGTAATAAATAGATCTAATTTGAGTTATCTTTTCTAGTCCTTGTTTCCCTGTTCGTTTCGGTCGCCATTAGGTTATTTCAAAATTTCCGGTAAGCCTCAGGCCTCATCGGCTGCTAGTGTAAAATAGAGCTTACATGTATTGAACATGCGACCAAGTGTACCGAATCGTAAAGGTTCACTCTCACTCACAGAGCTTACTTTGTAACTAACGCGTCCTCACAGTCTGCCATATTGAATGAACTGTAAAACACCGAAAACTTTGTTTTCCCTGAACGAGGCTATACTTCTGTGTTACACTATACCGAGGCTTATCAATATAACATAATGAGTCCAAAATCCATTCACAAGAGTTTTAATCAGAAGCTTCGATTTCAGCCAGTAAACGAATTTAATCTTTCTTTAAAATCAAGTCTAATTCATTTTGAGTTCAATTCTCCATTTTTTCGCATTAAAATATTGCACAAATTTTTCAAAAGACTCGTTTATTCAATTTCAGGTTCAGGCAATTCAGGTTTCAAAGGAAGCATGTAAAACCCTCGTGACTCGGTAACAAAGCAAAAACAACAAAAATAGCCGGAAGTAAAATATCTGAATATAGAGGGGGTGAAGTTCAGCAACCCCATATTTCCACATAGATAAAAGAAGAAAGCCAACGGCAGGTCTGCTTGCAGAGTTGGTCTTCAGAAGCGGAGGGCTTTGTGTCTGATAAGCAAGCAACTAGAGAGTAGCAAGGTGAGGAAATTTTGCTTTGGTCTACGGAGGCCCATTCTGGTCAAAATTACGACATTTATTGACGTGGTGTAACAAATTCTTTAAGTCGCGAAAATTGATTATTTATTTTCATTAACTTAGTTAGTTCTCAATCATTTTTGCAGCGTACAGTGACTTTCAGTAGTGGGTATTCAGTTAAAATAGAGCTGGCGGTCTGGGGGTCCATAGATACGGTCATTATTAAGCCCTTAAAATAAAGTGGGGTCCTAAAAATCACTCGAAATCTACCTTGTACTAGTTTGTTCATTTCGTTTGCTTGTGTGTAATGAGCTCAGCTCATCTTTGCAAAAGTTTTATTGAAATATTATGCTGCAAAAGCAACGACGAAATTTTGGTTTCTGTTCATGTATGCTCTCAATTCTGTTTTACTTCCGTCTTCTTGCTTGTGACCTTCTAGTCTAGCCTCGGAATCAATTTTTCTCAGCTCAAGCCAAGAAAAGAGGCTTTTTTGTTTTCTTGATTTGAAAGGTCAATCAGAGGTCAAATAATTATCACCCCATAATTATTTTTTTACATGAATTTGAATTATTTTTACGGTGACACTGAACTGTTTGATTACGCTTTGGTGGTTATACATGTTACAGCAGGGTATAGTAGCATATTTTGTTGTACTTCAGAGTAGTATCATCGCATACGATATATTCATATTACAGCAGGGTTTAGAAACATATTTCGTTACAGTTCAAAGCTGGGTTATCTTATCTTTTTGATACGTTTTTGGTCGTTATGCATGAATGCATGTTGTTACAGCACGGTTTAGCTAGTTATTTATTTTGTTACACTCCACAGCAGTGTTATCCATTCAATAAATTATGTCGTTATGCATATTGCAGCAGAGTCTAGAGACATATTTTGCTACATTAACAGCTACACATTTTATATGATACGCCTTGGTGGCCATTCGTGTTACTGTAGGGATTATTAACATATTTCGTTACAGTTTACAACTGGGTTATCTTATATGATACGTCTTGCCCGCTATGCATATTACAGCAGGGTTTAGTAGCATATTTTTTTACACTTCAAGATATATTACGTCCATATATTATATCGCTATAAATGTTACAGCAGGGTTTAGTAGCATATTTTGTTACACTTCAAAGATATATTATGTCAATATATTATATCGCTACAAATGTTACACCAGAGTTTTCATAGTATATTTGTTACATTTTATATCAGAGTTATGTTATAGGATACATTTTATCGTCAAACATGGTACCTCAGGGTTTAGTAACATATTTTGTTACAGTTTACAGGAGGCCCCCCCATATTTGTACGTGAGGCGTTATTTGGCATATTTTTGCGCGTGATTTCGTGATTTAGATATTTTCCGTTTGTGCATCCGTGTTTAAAGAATTCTTCATGCAGCGTGATTTGTTGAAAATGTGGTCGTTATTCCGTGAAAAAGAGTTTTCAGGTGCGTAATTGCATGACGCGTCCTGGTCGTTAAAATTTTCTTGAAAAATTTCGGTCCTTACAAAATTCCACTGTTCAAATATTTCTTCTTGCAGCTTTGAAGCCAAAGATCAAAAAGATCGTGAAAATTCTGTTTTACGGTCCGTGATGGCGTGATAAACGAAAAATTGACGCGTGAATCCGTTATGCAGGGATACTATGGGGGGCCTCTTACAGTAGGGTTATATCATCGAATACGATAGTCTTATATTCTAAATTTCTGTTTTTTCTTCTTCATGCTTTCCTTGGTCTATACTTTCCCTTCCTTTTCGTCAGTTTTTTATTTTAAACTTTTTTTCGGGTTAGTTTTCCATAGAGTTAGGACAATTTAAGTTGCCAGAATTTAGTAGTCCGTTTCTGGGTGCACATACTCTGTATACTGTGGGCTGAAATGTTGTTCCCTGTCTACGCCACCGACTTAAATAGCCTGATTCTCTGGGTAAGTAGGGCTAGTGAGCACAACCCACTCCTCGGTTCCAAGGACTCATAGGAGATAAATGGAAATTATAGGAAGATTCAATTTGAGTTATCTTAGAGTCCTTGTTTCCCTGTTTGTTTCGGTATCGTGGAATATATTTTCACCATTAGGTTATTTCCAAATTCAGTATTTCCAGTAAGCCCCAGACTTCATTGACTACTAGTGTAAAAGACAAACTACAAGTGTGAGGTAATCGTAAATACTCTCATGAATTTTCCCAACCACCGTCTCCTAATCTACCTCTTTTTACTCAATGGTGCTAAACTCTTTCCTGCTTTCCTTTCCAAGGCCTACAATCTTGCTCCTGTTAAGGTAGAAGTGTGTGCATTGGCTCTATTTTAGAGTAAAGCCTTGAACAGCAGACCTACTTTTGATGTTTGGGATTCGAAAATCGAGCTCACAACCCCTAGGTAGCTAAGGCTAGACGCAGGGAAACAAGGATTTGTGAAGCAAGTCCAAGCTAAGGCTAAGGAGATGGCAGGTCTGTGAATTTTGAATTATACAATTTATATGTACGTATCTGCTCAACACAAGGTCGCCTGGAACAGCAAAGAATATAATTCTCTAGCGCTCCTGTGTTCTGCAAAATTGTACTTACCCGTTTTATAGGTTTGATATTTAGTTTTCACCTCCTTTTCTATTGCTGTCTCTGTAGCAAAACAGCGTCTAGGCTAAACAGAAAATCAAACCCTTGACTCAATGCTATTTTAGAACGTATGCTGACTATAAAATGGCCCAGCCTATCTTGGACATAGCCGAGGCGTATGCAAATATGCCATTGGGCAACATGGAAAATACTTTGAAGAATTCAATCCAACATGCCGGAGATGGTGTTGCAAAGACGTTCTTCAATGAGGATGTTTGGAGCCTAAAAATTGCTGAAAACGAATTCACATCATTGAGAAATGACATGGCAATCTGCATGATGGCAAAAGGAATTGCTCAGGTACAAAGATTTTTGACGGTTCAATAATTTTTTCCAGAAATTTCTAATACCGAGCCAATTTCTTTGAGTTTATAGAGTATTCAAAAGATACGACAAGAACAAACATTGCTTTCATACGTATTGATATTTACATCTTCTGCAGAGATTTTGTTAAGTTAGTGAAGAAGATGAAATTATCGAAACGTCTTAAAGAATGTTTATTTTTGTCTAATCTTCCTCAAATAGATATAATATGCTAGTTAGGAACTATTTTGTTACGTCTTTCGTAATTTTTTTCAACTGTGCACAAATCTTTTCTATATCATTATTTCTCACAGGGGGGGGGGGGGGGTACACGTAAAAATTTTGACAGGCATGCTCGTCCTACTTTTCTGGGATTGAAATTTGGCCAGATTCTATTTTTCTGGGCTGAGAAATTTTTGAGCTATTTGTCTGGGTTTCGCTAAATTTTCGCTATTTTTCTTGGTCTAATAGATTTCTAGCTACTTTTGGGTCTTATTTGACAGTGTGCATATGGGGTAATTCTATTTTATGGGTCTAAATTTTGAAGAATTTCAGGTAATTCTATTCTTCTGGAGGTTTGAGTCCCTGTTTTTTTTCGCTGCTTGTTCGATATTCTCAATTTGTAAACGGATTATTCCGCAATTGAATAATCCAGAATGCACGGTACAGATGGTGTCCCTCAACAGTTGTAGACCACTTTTTTTTTTAAAGGTATCCAAATACGACTTCTACAAGACAATCGATGTTTCTGCTACAAACAACAAACTGCAAGACTTGATTCACAGTGAAGAAGCAATCTCACTTGGACAAGAACTATTGCTCCAAGACCTCATTGATCACCACGGTTTCCAGGAATACCACAATTACAAAGACCAGTGGGTTGAAAAACTGGAACATGTGCTTCTTGATGAGGTGTATATTATTGGCACTGTTGTCAAAGAAATTGCAGAGGAAAACAATTTGTCGGTGAAGATGAAGATTTTCATGTTGAAGGAGCTCGGATTGGAGAAGGTGCATGATGTTTTGAAGAAGTGGGAGGAGATTTGTGACGAGAAGATGATTAAAGCTGTTTATGATTTCATCTATATTGACAACCATCTATTGGGTATTGTATTTGACAATTCTTCACTAAATTTTAAGCACTTATCATCAAAGAGACAAATAAATGAACAAAATTGTATAAGTAGTAACATGTTATTAGTAAAGTATTTACAATAGACACACCAACATTTCAGGCGTATGGACGTCGATTACGTGTACACGCCTGAAACGTTAATGCAATCAATAAATTAATAACATGGTACTACTTATGCAAATTTGCTCATTTTTACCTTAACTTAACAGTACCACGCGGAACAAAGAACGCTTAACTATCGAAAAGGATCTGCAAAGCCTATCTAAATCTTCATTCAACCATCAAGATTGTAAAAAATGGATGTGAGCTGTTACTTCTTTAGACCTATAATGTCCACTGAGATTTGGAGGGGTTTAGTTGCAATACGCGCCCAGCCTTTTGAAACATCTGATATAATGATTTTGCAACTTAAGCTTCACAAGATGACGTTTTCCCTGCACATCGCATACCACAAGCATATAAAGTGGATATTTCACTCCGTTCACATGACACCGTTTTAACTTTTTCTGTTACTTCTCACAAAAAGCTCTGCTCAAATTTTTCTGCAGTTTCTATTATCACCTGAAAAGACTAGTTTTACAATGAGTTCACTGCGTTTCAATGCTTTCATACGAGCTCAAAAGCAAAATAATGCTCTTCACGTCAAGAACATTTTAGACTGGAAACACAAAACCGTATCGTTTTGAATCGTTTTCAGTTGTAGCCGTGTGAACATATTCGTATCCGGGGTCAAAATGAAAACTGAACTAAATAATAACGGCATCGTATAAACAGGGCCTTAAGTTCTCACTTAAAACAGTTGACTTTGACTATATTAGCTGTTCATTCAGATGAAAATTTTTCAAAAACAGTTCTAATTAACTGAATGCTATTTCCATCTTATTGAATCACGTGTCATTTTTACGTATAACTTTACGTTAATTATTGTGTATACAAATTAATGTTGATGAAAGTTGGTGGAAAAAAAAGGCAAACAAACAGAACTTTGACAGACTCCACCTTTTCTTACATCATGAGAGCAACCTTTTAAAGGCGGCCACAGCCTACTTAACAATTAATAGATATGTAATGTATTGACAATAACCATACAGGAAATACTTAATCCTTCCAATATTTGTTCAGTCTTCTATATAAATCTTAGTTTCCATTTGTTTCAATCATAAATCACAAACTGAGAAGGACAGAAGTCAATAAGGCTTGAGTGAGTTGTATTAAAGTTTGGTTTCTTTGTCTCTTTTTCTAACAACTTTTGATAATTCTATTTACATCAATATTCTTACAGATATATCAGCATGGATGGACAGTGCTTTCCAGGACGAAGTTAAAGCTGCGTGCCTTGAATCGCATACGACTTCATGGCAAGAATATCCGAAATATCAACCCTTCGGCATACGTCCTATACAACACACGGAGGTAACCTACGGTGCCAGTGTCAGAAGCTGGTTAGGAGAAGACGCCACACGCCGATTGAATCTGCGAACAAGCGAAAACCCCAACAACATCATCAAGCAACAACAAAATAAACATCGGTCCAGCTGCTTTCTATCCGACACCCTAGTGGCTTTAGCAAGCGGGGAAAGCATCACGATTCAACACTTGAAAGACAATGACCACATTCTAGGCAATCACGGACTGGTTGGTACTATTTCGTCAGAGACGGTCGAGGTCATAATCGAAGATGAAGTGGCTATCTTTGAGTTCAACCACGAAGAACCGTTCTTTACCGCAAGTCACCCATTTTGGACGCAGCATGGGTGCAGAGCGGCTGATCCTCACGGTGCGAAAGAAGAAAATTCGTGGTTAGAGGTCGGGCAGTTGTCAGCCGGGGATTATGTCAGGAAGATCAAGTCCTACCAAAGTGGAAAGGTTAAGTACGAGTGGGTCGAGGTGACGGATATTCACTGCAAGACATTCCCTGCTGGAACACGTGTTTATGGAGTTCATACGAGAGAAGGACCACGGTCTTACCACGCTAATGGGTGGGTATTTTGTGTGTACCAATATCATATCAATAAAAAACCTAGGCTAGCTCGGATGATTTATCCGTTATTTAGCATAAAAAAAAACAAAAGAGATTGGAATTTATTCCTGCAGCTTATCAAAACCTTTTACTTTTTGAGAAACGGCAAGATTTGCCTGAAATACCTAATGTCAACTCTTTGAAAAATTAGAATTATCAAACTTTGTATCTTTGAAAAGGTTTTTTCGATTTTTTCAATTACGAGCTTTTAGGCCAAATTAATGACGCGAAAACTTGTGTAAAGTTTGGTTTTCCAAGAAACTTTTCTCTGTTAATACGAAGCATAGTTGTAACAAAGTTATTTGAATTTACAGATATTTGGTATTTGAGAACTACCCAGAGATAACCGCTCAGAGAGTGGTTGAAAATATGGCTGGAATGTCCATTTCCCAGCAGCTGAAGATGACCGAGCACTTGAAAATGCTGCAGCCAACACTGAGTAAACTCATCGGGGAAGGAGCTGCAAAGTCAATGGCAGCCATTGCTAAAAATCATCTGGAGCATAAATTGAGCAGCGGCAATAGAAGCAATAAGTTGGTACCTCTGAAAGAAGTTTGTTTGTCGAAAGTTAATTTGCATTACAAAACTGGCAGGACAAAGCATGGGGAGTACAAAATGCCAGAATCACTCGCCCTTTTGCGCGGGCATCTCTTTATTGATGGCGAGCATGTTGTACATTCTCAGTCACCCAAAGATGACAAAGTCACGTGGACAAGGCCTGTCTCTACTGGCCATTGGGAGCATGGTACAGTGAAGTTGCATCATGGAAGACTGTCTGGGCATAGATATGTTTCTTTGACCAAGAATCACGCAGATATGAAGTCGCTTGCGTCTGCTAACTTCACTGCTGCAGTAAACGAGAACACCTACAAATGCTACAGAAGTAAGTTAGATTTTTTGAAATGGTCAGAAATGTATCATGATCATGACAAAACATATTAACAACTTTTTCGTCTTTTCTTGGAGTGAATGAAGAGAATTATTTCAGCATCAGTAGCCAGGGCATATCCCACTCGTCAAACTTTCCTTATGACAGCTGATAACATGGATCGAAATACTTAGGTCCGATTCGCTAAACTTATTCTGTTTTGATCACATGATGTCCAATATCTAACACGAAGCCTTAATGTCTAAAATTCGAGTTCGAGGCTGGCCGGTATTATTCATGTGAATTGATCAGTTTTTATAAATCACAGGCCTCCTTTCTTGCTCCTTTTCATGATTTATAGCCTTGGTTGACGGGGGTACCTGATGTAAAATTTTTAGATGTATTCATAAGGGGTCTGGGTATCCTGAGAATAGATATCTTCTCTCAATCAATGGGATTTCTGAACTCGGTCTGTGGACAGACTGATTGGCCTGTTGATTTTAATGCAGTTTCTAAATTGAATTGAATTGTTTGTATTTTTCGTGAACATATCGTTTTTAAGACTTATCGTTTTATAGACATATCGTTTTTAAAGCGTAATATGCTAATCAACTAACTTAAGAAGCCACAAAGAGAAATGCCAATCACTTGACTGTGCGTTGGCAAGGGGAAAATTTTGTGACCAACTGTGCATTAGATAAGCTGTAGTAGTTAACCAATGTCATATCCCTTTATCAACTGTTAAGAAACTTATGAGCTTTGTTCTGCTTTTGTATTCATGCCTATAGGAAACATTATTGATGAGACAAGATTTATTAGAAACATATATTTTCTTGTCAACAAATCGATAGCCCTTCTTAGCATAATCAAATCAAAACAAAACCTCCGGTTACTCCATAACTTCAATATATTTAGTGAATCTCTAGTTTGTCCTTCTTTAGATATTCTTAGGTAAATAATTATATGGCTTGATTTTCTAGATTACTTTTAAATCTAAACCACACAACTGTTCCTAACGACAGTCTTAAATATACAGGGACAGTCTTTTTAGTTTGCAATTATCAAAAACCAGCTAATGAATTTGAAGCCATTTTTTACTTCTGTCGGTAGTAATATTTTGAAAGTTCTGCTTTTACATTTTGGTCCTTTTAGTCTCGTGACAAAGTACCTTTTTCGAAAAACCCAACCAATGTAAAATCATTAAAAATACTTAGTCTCAAACAATGCAAGTGCAAGACTCACACCTTGAAGTCAGTGATTGTCTGAAGCTTTACGACTTTGACCTTGATAATCATTACTTTTTTTACAGAAGACTATAATCCAGTCTTTTAAATAAGATAGTTCTTTCTTTTCTTAATGAAATATTAATGTTATATGGTAACTGTGGGTTGATAGACATGGCTATATCACCGAGTTGCTCACGTTAAAGAACGATAATGTGTCTCAGTAAATGAAGACAGTAATGACCATTAATATCGGTACTGCAACACTTCACTATCACGCCTTTAACGAGTGGATCCGTGATTTCGATTCATAATTTAACATTGTTCAACCTAGATTGGAAACTAAGTTCTTAAATCAACAAGAATATGGTCTAAAATAGCTAACGTATGCGTAAAAACTAGAAACTCACCGATCTAGTAACATCTACTAATGAGGTTACTTTTGGAGTTATTTCATTGTAGAATAACATTTTCAAACAAACTGGCTATCTTTTTCCCACCTAGGTATCGAACCAGAAACAGATGGCACCTCAACGATATCAAAATGGGAGGATTTCGGAGGGCTGATCATGGGTACCGACTTCAGCTCAGGAGAATGCAAGACCATCGAGAAAATCAAGATCCCACCAGCCATGGATGAATACTACGATTTTGGCAACAGTGTCACTTTTACGTCTGATGACAAGTATCAGCTACATGTCAATGTTAACCTGACAAGCAACTGGCGAAGTGTTGTTGGCTACTGCAAGCTTACTGGTGTCTTCAGTGCAGATTTCTCGTCTTTCTCTGGTTACTGTGTTGAGTATGACGTGACAGCCCCCTGTTATGAAGGCAAGAAGTACGCCTGGAAGGGTATAATTGAGAAGAACCCTGAAACGGTCTCCATGATGAAGGTGGCCAAGAAGAAAAATATGCTCAAAGCTGTGCATCACCAAAAGAAAGCTTTCCAGGCGTAAGATTTTTTATTTCAAAATAAACTCAAATTTACTTATCAATAAAACACAAAAAGTGCATAGATAGGTATAAGATAAGTGATAAAGCATAGTTTAACACGGGGAAGTATGCTTTAGCCATGTCTTTGGCCATGTAGAAGAGTTTAGCCGAAATGCGAATCACAACAAGACTTATCCACCTCTACTGTCGATAAGCTTGGTTCTGGATACACCTCAAGGCTATTGCACTAACTTGTCCTGATTTAGGAAAATGGTAAGCACCCTTACTTTAGTGGGTAAGGACCTGGGTTCGAGAACTGATGGAAGCATATTAGAAGTTTCGTTGAACACTTGTGAGAATATGATAGTTAATATTAGAGATTTAGAGAAAGAGAAAAAAAGTTGCTCTAAGTTATTCATAATTTGCAGGTTCGATGCTGTGGACGGCTCCACATCGACGTCGAACACAACCCCAATGGCTCGAACCACCTCCAATCTGACAGACTCGTCCTTGAGCATCGACAACCTGTATACGCTGACACCGCCTGACATGGATGCTGTCCATACCTTGACATTCAGCTACCTGCAGGAAGGCATGAAGTACGAGATGACGGACGATAACCGAGAAAATATCCTTGGCGTGGAGAAACCCAGCCCTAGCGGAGAACTGGCCAGTGCCTGTGACAAGTACAAAGCGTTCCTTGGCACACGATTTGCCAATGCTTATTCCATGTATGGGTTGTCGCAGAGCTCCCATTTTGAAAAAACCATCACAGAGGAAGAGAGAAACAAACTGTTGTTCTATTTCAATGGTGCAGACACGGGCTGTCTGTCCGCAGATGCCGACTACAATAAAGTAAACAACGAATTCTCCAGAGTTGCTTATTTGGAGTCTTGCCCAGACTTGCAGAAATACCTGGAATCATCTGAAGGTGGGGAGTATTGGGCCAAGAAGCTGTATGGCCGTCTCACAGAGCAACAAGTTCTGAATGGACTTGCAGCACAGGCTGAAAGTGCGCAGACTCTAGCTATCATTCAAAAGCAATCGATGGTGTTGTTCTGCCTCGCCCCCGATCAGGACTATGGCTCAAAGTTCTATAAGCAGATCCTGACCACGAAACTGAATCAAATGAGCACATTTTCCCAGGGTGATCCTGACAATGATGATGTTATGAATCAGGTAAGATACTTTCTTTTTATTCAATTCGAAAATAACAACATAATAAATGCATAAAAATTTTTCATATGATGACAGCTTTCTATATTGTAATTGTTTGGTGCATGATAATTTCTTGATAATACTTCAAAGCTTATTCAAACCAAGTAAAAGAACTATGATTGTATTGATTTACACAACTGTCACAGGAATAATTGTTGACAGCCATAGATAGCTTAACACTTGTACAGCCACTTAGCTTTATCTGACCCACTTACATATGTTGAGAGTCATATAGGGGGAGTCATGCTCCCCTATTTCCTTATAGAAATTGCAAATGTTCCCTCATTATTTTAAGAAAAAATGTTGATATTTTGTGTTCCCTGATCCCTGCTTGCTGGCAGTGTTCCCTTGTACCCTGTTTGATATGTCTCGTGTTTCCTTGTTCCCTTTTAAATTTTGTGCAGGTTTCCTTATTCCCTGGAACCCCTATGTGACGCTCAATACCAATTTTTCATGACTAACACCCTATTTGCACTGTTATGAATAAAACACTTAAAATAACAATTTTTGAGATACCCTATATTATGAATGAAAAAGTGAAAAAATCCGTGATTTACGTTTATGTTTTGAAACTATGGGGAAATTAAAAACCCATCTTATAGAAAAACACTTGGTTTACGCTTTTCTATTTGATACCCACTTTTATAGGATTTTACAGAAAATCGAACACATGTTCAGAAAATTCTTTATGAAAAACCCACCTATACAAATGGCACAACCCTTTGCCAAATTAATCTTATCCACCCTTTAGGGTATATGCAGACCAACTTTCTAGATCAAACGACCATTTCAGGTGTTCCAAGACAGCATCCACCAACTGGTGCTGCTCATCCTCTCCCAATCTGACGAAACATCTGGACAAGCAACGCAGCAGCTACAAAAGACACTTTCTGAAGCCATGAAGGAGCTCAGCATAGATGCTACTGCCAGTGCGGAGGAGACGGCCAGTGCCATCGTCAGTCATATGGAAGATATTGTGTCTTCTTGCATCACAGCCATGAATGCCAAAACTGGGAATTCGTGGGAGGCTTTGATCACAAGTTTGAATAACGTTTTTGGTAAGTCGACTAATGTTAGGTAGTTATTTGCAACCATAGTTATAGAAGTAGAGGGTTAGGACATCTATTGTGGTACGTCTTCATTCAACATTGGATGTTGACTAGTACTTGAAGAGAGTGCAGAGCTTGTGCCTTATTCTCTCTCTGTTCTGTTTAAATTTATCATGTACACAATGCCTACAAGAATGAGATTGTAAATATTACTTGAATAACTATGATTCTATGATAAGGATGCAAAAGAGACCCTTTGAAATAAGTTCAACAATGAACTTGTAGGCTAAAGCACTGGAAAACAATGAACTTCATACAATCAATCTTGCACGAAAGGTACAGCAATAGGCTTCCTAACCATCTCCCTGTACGAACCATGTTGTAACTAGGAGTTTTAGGGGTTAAATCCCTCATCCTTCTGGCTTTGTAGCTGATAGCAAGTATCATTGGGAGGAGAATTTATCTTTCGACGTTGAACAAGCATATTCCAAATTAAGTGAATACTTTCGAAATCGTGTCCATCTTGGTTATAGAAATGTTTCTGTTGAATCTGGTCGGAGATCTCTCAACCGTCTTTGATCAGTACAAGACTTGAACATAGTCAGGAAAATCTGAAGCATAGTCAATCGAAAACCTGGATCATGCAATACGAAAAGCTTGAGTAGTCTGTTTTCGCTTTGCTATGCTTTCGATTAGTCTAGCTATAAAGATCTCCTAGAGGTATTTCTTAAAAGGGCCAACCCTTTTTGAATTTTTTTCTTTCTCAAAGTTTAAGTATGTTATCAAGAGATTCAATGTGTCTTCCCAGTTATCACCGCACTTGCAGTCTGGCAACCTTGGGCATGCTGTACATCGTATGCCCAGGTTTACAAGTTGCTGCATAGCCAGTGTGGTGATAACCGGAAGGGCACGTTGTGTCTCTATACCACAAACTTATATTTTACTCGCTGTTCTTGCACTCTTGTGTATCTTGAGCCTTATTCTACAATTTATGTTTCAAAGTATTATTTGTTGATTATTTAAGTTCTTTGAATGTCTTAGGTGAACATTACAAATGGAAGGCGTTTGGATACTTGGCTGGCTCTCTGATGTTCCAAGCCATGTGGGGAGTGAGTCTGTTTTTCTCCGTCAAGATGTTCATGCAGTGGAAGCAGTTGAAACCTGAACAGCAAGTGGCTTTGGTTATCGATACTGTTCAAATGACGCTGGATGTCGTGAATAAGGTCCCTGGCATGATAGCAGGGTTAGTACAGTGCATTCGGTATCATTCTTTTCTAATCTATTATGTTAAGGTTTTATATTGTATAGCATCTGCAGTATTGTAAGTAACCACAGGAGATTTTCTGTATGTCTTGAATAGAACCACGCTGGTTACATGTGATATTCAGTCTTGAGTTTCCGACTAACCTGAAAACACGCACATTCATGATTTCTCTCCGAGCCTTCTCTAAGAACCTTAAAACGCTACTACAAATCGACACCTGGCATAGAGTAGTCACTGACTTTTAGCAGCGCTAGCTATATGATTAGGAGTACTAATTCAGCAACTTGAATTTAATGACCAATTAGATAACAAGTCTTTAAATGTCATTATATTTCATTGCATTTTGCCATTGAATTGTTGGCTCGAATTGATATTTTCTTATCTTTGATTTAGTTAGTGAAACCAGGGCTTGCTTATTGTGTTACTTTTAGTACAACTAAACTCCTTTAATAAGCTAATGTAGAGATTTACCTATATATATATGACTTAATCTCCATTGCGTAGTTAAGAGGGCATATGCACTTATTTCCTTTTCGATATTCCAAGACCGCATATCAAACCAGATTTGTGAAATTAGGGCAGAGCTTACACAAAAAGTACACCGGCATTTTTTAGAGCCTTAACAAAATTATCGAGTAATTCTCAATTTATATATCAATATAATCTACATATGCAAGCTACATGTTCGCTACATACGGTTAAATACAGAACGTGGGGGGGTTGCTGGTTCGTGCAAGTTATGGGTAAGCCAATGAGCGACAGGGGAAAGTATGTTCTTTCCCCTTCGCCTACAGCCCCCAGCAACCACAGGGTGTAGTTTTTGTGAGGGTTGCTGGTTTGTGCAAGTTCTGGGTGTGCCAGTGAGCGACAGGGGAAAGTATGTGCTTTCCCCTTCGCCTACAGCCCCCAGCAACCCTCCAGGCAGGTTAGCTGCCATATCAAAAGACATTGTTTTGTTGCCATTTTAAGCAAGGATTTGGAGGTCGAGGGGTGTGGTGAAAGGTAAATGCAAAGATTGCACAATATTAACCCAAATGGGTTAGTGGCAGGGTGGAGGTCGAGGGTAGTGGTGAAAGAAATATTTACACAAATGTTTCAAGATACACAATTCTTAACAAACTACATACAGTATGTGGGGTTCGGGAAGTGTCATTAGTGGCAGGGGGTTTTTGTGAGGGTTGCTGGTTCGTGCACGTGCTGGGTGAGCCAGTAGACGAAAGAGGCAAGTATGTGCTTCCTCTTCCGCCTGCAGCCCCCAGCAACCCTCCAGGCAGGATATGCTGCCATAACAAATTATTGTACGAGATGATCTTGGGGAGAGTGTAAGAATTTGCACTTCCTGCCACTAATCACACAACGTGTGATGCCCCAAGAGAGACGAGAAAATATTTTGTTGATGATATTTTGTTTTGTTCTTATAAAGCAAACGTAATTCAAATAATTTGGCGCGAAGGATGTAGTGGTAAAGTGGATGTTTCGTTGAGGGGCGGCCTAAACGAACGAGCATAGTTTGCTTAGGCCCGAGAAGGAATTTTTTATGACCAGGGCGATAAAAGGGGAACTTGTAACATGTTCAATCTTAAAGCTGGATCGATAGGAACTCCAGGGGGTATGTGGGAGAAAAACCTTCGGTGAACTCCAATTTGCCAAGGAGTTTACCAGAACAATAAGAAAATAATAGACCCCTATCTTTAGGGGGGGGGATGTGCATAACCTTGGAGGTATTGAGTGAAGCACGATGGGGCAGTATCTTGGAGCGGGAGAGCCAATCGTTAAACTGATACCCTGGCTCAAGAGGTCGTTGGTTTTGTTGATTTAGATGCTTGTAAAACCACCTTTTTACAGCTAGTCGAGCTGGAAAGGGTTGAAATAAAACGTGCTCTTGTGCTAGATTTTGTTTCGGGTCTCAAGATCCATGCAATTGAACTTGCTGATGCGCATACAGCCTAAGTAAGGCAGAGCAGATTGTTACCCGTAGCATTTTCCATCCCAGTGACCAGTAAAGAATGGTCTAAGCTGATTGAGAAAATGTATCCAGCTACTGGACCGTTATAGGCTTTCGTACGTACTAAGATTTGTCCTGAAACTTCTTTATGCTACGCACAAGACATTGAAGCCTCTAAAAGCTCTATGTTTTGCTGTAGGTGGACATTCTGAAATGCAGTGAAATCGGGTTTTGTGGTGGAGTGTGATTGTTTTGGCAAGAAAAGTAGCATAATATAATTTTCATGGTGGTGGGATATGAAGGCACTAATTTCCAGACTGGAGGATGAGTTTAGGAGTCTATAAAAGCATCTTCGCCTGTTTGGTAAGATTTTGAGTGGAAGGGAGCAAGAATCGTTGGAACATTTCCTAGGCAATTTTCAGGGCAGCCAAATGCTGGTCAGGGACTTTTTGGTAGGTAGTGGGCCCAGGGGGCGAGCTAACAAAAACTGTTCTCCTGAAACGATAGATAAATTCAGCCAATTCCTTGAAAATACCAGGGACATGCGGAGCTTTGAACGAAATTTTATATGCTCGATCGTGATAAGTATGAGACGCCTACTCATTTGCATTATTTGTTTGCAGTGGGATTGTTTTGAATTCTTTATCTGAACTACTGACATGTTACAACAGTGAAAGATAACCAGGTGGCTACCCATTGCATATGATACAAGTCAGGCCAATGGTATATTTCTGCCATGTAATTGAAATACCAAGGGAGACCAATGTCTGGAAAGGTTGCCAGGACACTTGGAACCACCGAATATCAACGATACCCCCATAGCTAAAGATACCCCCATAGCTAAAGATACCCCCATAGCTAAAGATACCCCCATAGCTAAAGATACCCCCATAGCTAAAGATACCCCCATAGCTAAAGATACCCCCATAGCTAAAGATACCCCCATAGCTAAAGATACCCCCATAGCTAAAGATACCCCCATAGCTAAAGATACCCCCATAGCTAAAGATACCCCCATAGCTAAAGATACCCCCATAGCTAAAGATACCCCCATAGCTAAAGATACCCCCATAGCTAAAGATACCCCCATAGCTAAAGATACCCCCATAGCTAAAGATACCCCCATAGCTAAAGATACCCCCATAGCTAAAGATACCCCCATAGCTAAAGAAACCCCCATAGCTAAAGATACCCCCATAGCTAAAGATACCCCCATAGCTAAAGATACCCCCATAGCTAAAGATACCCCCATAGCTAAAGATACCCCCATAGCTAAAGATACCCCCATAGCTAAAGATACCCCCATAGCTAAAGATACCCCCATAGCTAAAGAAACCCCCATAGCTAAAGAAACCCCCATAGCTAAAGATACCCCCATAGCTAAAGATACCCCCATAGCTAAAGATACCCCCATAGCTAAAGATACCCCCATAGCTAAAGATACCCCCATAGCTAAAGATACCCCCATAGCTAAAGATACCCCCATAGCTAAAGATACCCCCATAGCTAAAGATACCCCCATAGCTAAAGATACCCCCATAGCTAAAGATACCCCCATAGCTAAAGATACCCCCATAGCTAAAGATACCCCCATAGCTAAAGATACCCCCATAGCTAAAGATACCCCCATAGCTAAAGATACCCCCATAGCTAAAGATACCCCCATAGCTAAAGATACCCCCATAGCTAAAGATACCCCCATAGCTAAAGATACCCCCATAGCTAAAGATACCCCCATAGCTAAAGAAACCCCCATAGCTAAAGATACCCCCATAGCTAAAGATACCCCCATAGCTAAAGATACCCCCATAGCTAAAGATACCCCCATAGCTAAAGATACCCCCATAGCTAAAGATACCCCCATAGCTAAAGATACCCCCATAGCTAAAGATACCCCCATAGCTAAAGATACCCCCATAGCTAAAGATACCCCCATAGCTAAAGATACCCCCATAGCTAAAGATACCCCCATAGCTAAAGATACCCCCATAACCAAGTGAACGAGAGAAATCGGTGAACAGATGAAGTTAATAAGATCTTTCAAAATATTTAGTCATAAAGAAAATTTGCATCTCTTTGAGGAGATAGTGCATTTTCACATATCAATATCGTCCAAAATTCAACCTTGAGTCTAACATGATGATGGAGTTTAAGTAAGCAGAGCTAGACTTGTGAGCTAAACTTTTTTTTTTTTTTTCAGAAAGGCTCTTTATGGAGGGATAACCTTGCCGGTAAATTTCAAGGTGCTTATTAAGGGTTGAAAATCAAATGAAGTCGCTTTTTACATAGTCTACCACCTTCTAATCTCGTATTAAACCTAAAAGTTTATCTGGGAGGAGACGTGCTATTCAATCAGCATTGGAACTCGGGCCTTGGCATTGGAATTACTTAATTGCCTGATCCATAAGCGAGTTTATGGAATCATAGCCAACTGAAACCCCTCCCTGAGATCTGTGAAGAGTTTCTTAACAAAACCTTTATCTGGATGCTCTCTAAGTTTTTCCTCTAATCAACCACTGCTCACAAAGTAGTTGCAGTCATAAAACATAAAAAATTTTGTAAAATAATCTTAGGTTGGAAAAGAAACTGTCCAACATTAGAAGTAATTGGTGAGCTAGGGGAGTTTTATACATACTAGCTGCAATTGTGAAATTTTGGCATAGACTTGCAACCCTAAATGATAACTCTTGTTCAATTAGCTTTCAATGAAAACGGAAGGCTTTCTGAAGATAAAAATGATTGGCTAAACACTATTAAATTCGTTCTGAAACTAACTGGCATGGAAAGCATTTCTAATAATCCAAACCAAGTCTCCAGTATTGTACTTTATAAAAGGACCTTTGCAAAACTTAGGGAGCTTTTTCGTAATACTTGGTGTAAAACTGTAAACCAATCCAGTTAATGGTAAAATAGCCCTAAACTACGAACCTATAAACTATTCAAGAAAAAGTATAAATCAGAAACTTATCTAAATATCCCTCAATGTAAGTCCAGGAAGCTAATTGCAAAATTTCGATGCAGTGATCATCAACTTAGAATTGAAACTAGCATACACCAAAAGGTAGAATTTTCAAAGCGAACATGCAATGTGTGTAAGTCTGGTAAACTGGAAAATGAAATTCACTTTCTAATAGAGTGCGAGGCATATCATGACTTAAGAAAGAATTTTCTCGGAATTAATCTAGATAGGGGGTTAAATGTGACAGATAGAGGTCATATTCATTGAAATTTTGTCAAGCTGGGATTTTGAACAACAAATAAATTTTTGAAGATTCTTGGAATATGCCACAGGACTTGCAGTTATTGTTGTGTTTAGGCCGTATACGATAAATTGTATTTGTGCTTTTTTATAAAAATGAAAAAAAAAATGAAAAAAAATTAAAGCACCATCGGTAGGAAAGGAATAGTTACGGAGCATATTACTGGTGAAAGTGAATTTTGGGGAATCTTAGATATTAAGCAATTAAGGACTGGCAGTCACTAGGCTTGTCAGCTTTAGTGAGCTCATTCAAAGGAGGGGAATTAGCGATACCGGAGAAGGCTAAATTTGCAGTAACACCTTGTGTATAATCACGTGGGTTATGGAACATAGCTGGATCCCTAGTTTAGTTGAAATTACGACAACTGGGCGTGGCCAGAATATCAGAATAAGAGATTGAATAGGCACATGGTTGACCAAATTTTGTTCTTTCATTCGCTTGCGAACCCTTGGTAAAATCGAGATAATAACTGTTTTGGAAAAAGAATGGGCAATGGGTGTTGTAGACTGCAAATGGCTAGGGGCTGGACGGAATTAGGGTACTGGAGTTTCGGATGAGGCGGCCAACAACGGGTTCTGCTGAGCACAATAGGGTCAATGGGAACGATAGGTTGATATCAAAAGAAGAAGAGAATTGTAAGAAAAATTTGCTTTCCTGTGAATACCCGCATCCCAAGTTGTAAATTGATGACTGAGCAACGGATCTTTTTGTCGTTGGCAGATTTCAGGCAGAAAATTTCGGGCAGCAAGTCCGTTAGCTGATGGTTTCCATCGCTCGAATTTCCAGCAATGTTTGGTGTCATCTCTGCAGGGCTGTTCGGAGTAGGGCTCCTGAACTAAGGTTACTGGCCCTGCCAACGCTCGATTCGCTTTGTTGAAGCTTGCTTTAGCATATTGCTAGTTTTCTTTTCCTGCGTCTGGACGTTTATTTTGAGCAGCTGGTTGACTACTTTCAGGCTTGGAAATTTTTAAAAGAAAGTTGGAAAGGGGAATCTGGGTTTTCATGTTGAATATTCGTAGGAAGCTGGGACTAGTCAAACTCTACACACGAGGTTGAACATTCCTTACAAGTTGAAAATCCTTAAGGGACAGATATATCGACGTCTTTTGTTCCCGTGAATGCAGCATTCAGTGGATTCAAAACTTGTAACAATGGACAAAAAAAATGCTGCTTTTCGTCCTCATCAGAGGGTTTTATGTTTATGGAGAAAAACAGGGGGTATGGCTTGAACAACTTATATCGATTAACCACAGTTCACGCTTTGCCAGAACTTTCATTTATATATATATGGGGGTAATGGCTGATGTAAGTGGAACGCAATAACGCATTCAAAATAATCAATTATATATCTTTGTGAAGGTTTAAAGATTGCGTTGAAAAGAAGAAAGTCACTTTCAAATTCATGGAAATCTGGGAGGAAGGAAACAATCAACCGGAAGTGATAGAAGGTATCGAAATGGTCATGGAGCGTGGAGTTGAGGAAGAAGTGGGTAAGTGGTAGTTTAATCAAAAGTGCAGCCTAAACCTGCGAGTTAGCGCCTTAATGGTTTTCACATTCAGCCTGCAATAAATATAAACAAGGTGGCACAAGGAGAGATAGGTCTGAAGTTGTGCAAATTCACTTAATCAAGCTTACATTGCAATGTAATTAAACTACCATACGATGAACTTATAATTGAGGGACTGTCTGATTAGTGTTATTTTCAATTTGAAGATTACTGAAGCACAAATGGATGCAATAGACATATGTACAAGGATCTGCTACCACTGTATGTCATGAATAGCGTATGCTACAATGGCCCCGGTGGGAACAAGGCCTTGCCTTCACCAGCCTGGCACGCTAACCAAGAATCCCTTTCGAACTCGTTTACTAGGGAAGTCAGCTAAGAGCTCTTATATATTTAGGTTGCCTTGTCACATTTTCCCTTTGATAATAAACGTTTTGGTAGGGTCTCTTTTGTTGTATTTCTTAAGTTGATACAGTTTTGAATTGACGAAATAATGAGAACATGTTACAATTGCATATTTCCGTTTTTAGGAACCGACTTCAGCGAAGCAGTTTTTAACGAAGAGTTAGCCAATGCTGCGACTAAAACAGCCACAGAGCTGGAAGAAAATGTATCGGTGTGGACGAAGGTCTTCAACTTCTCCGAGGGCCTAGCAGATGCACTTGGGTTCGTAGGTTCTCTTGCTGGATGTGTGGTCATTGGTTTTCAAATTTTTAGAGATTTTAAAGAAGGTGCTCCAGTTGCTCAGAAAGCCTTGGATATTTGCCAGGTAGCTACAGTTTCTTTCAGTAATTTTGAAGTGAATTCTGGATTGGTGGAGTGCACCATGAATTTTGAATTGAAAATTTACATGCGTCTGACTTTCAGCACGTACTACTGAAACCAATTAATTTAGCCATTGATATATAGTATGCTACTGCATTTAGTTATAGAAGTACAGTAATGTAGACAGCTTGTCTGGCTGGACAGGCCCAAATTTTTAGGCCCAACTGGCTTTTTTAGGCCAAAAATCATACGCTGCATTCCGTCCAATCTTCTAATCTAGTATTCATAAATGTTTTTCTTAGGGGGTTACTCTAGCCGTTGCAACAGTAGCTACTGCAGCTGGCCTTTTTGTGGAAATGGCGTGCCTCCCAATAATTGGCATTGCTTGTGCAATAATTGGCATTGCCTTTGCTATTGGCTCACTGTTCATCAAAAGAGACCCTCCGAAGCCAAAGCCTACCAAGATTGACATATACGTGAAAAACCAAGGAAAGCCTGCAGTGGACAAGCTACCAGCACCGTCTGATGAATGGCTTAAGGAGTACAAGAAAAAGCAGTCAGAGACAAAACACTAAGTTGTCTACAAAAGTGAACTTCTGGCAATACAAAGTTAGCGAGGACAGTGGTCACGCAAGACGCAATTTCAAGCAAAAAGATAACATTGGTGAAATTCTTCTCTAAATATCAGTTGCTTAAATTCATAATTTCTGAATAGCTATTACAAAATCCAAAGGATTCAGATTAAAATCCTTAGTAAATCCCTTTTGGATTTATCTTTTTATCTTAAAAGAACTAATTTATGGAATTACTAAGAATGCAAAGAATTTTATATGGAATTATAATTGAAGTCAAAACTTTTGCCGTTTTTATCTATCATCTTTGGCTAAAGAAAACAGTTGGATATTTTTCTTGTTCTGTGGGAGCTATATCAGTCAGCTGATTTAATGCAGGAAATGGGTTTAAGGTGATGTGCTAGGCAAAGGCAAAGTAGCTTGATGAGAGTTTTGCAACATCCCTAATCCATAGCTCTATTTATGTTATTGAGTATATATATACTTTACTTTGGCTCCAATCCTTTCTTCATGCAAGACTTGACGCTTCGAATAAACCGCTCGTAAATCTACCGTACCATGGTGCCTTGGCTAGATAATATCTTCAAGTTCTTTCCTATCTTCTGAAAAATGTTCGCAGTTGACCTTCTTTCAAAATATTGGCATTCTAATATCAGTTTAATCTTCTAAATATAACTGCACTTACTAGATATCTGAGTTTAAACGTGTTTTGATATAATGAAGGTTCAGTGGTTGAACATAATCACATGCATCTAATAACAATAATCTATATCATGACAGTTCTTGACAAATGTTAGAAGGTTCCATTCTATTTTAATTTTAGAGATGTTTTATGAATAAGGACGGAAGTTTAGGAATGTAGTGTTAGCGTTCATTGGGTACATTTAGGCCCTCGTGTAGATGGAGCGTAAATGACAGCAAGAAAGCTGAGGTTGTAAGATCTAGAACGACCCTATAATGCATTACTCTTTTTAACCCAGATGTATAAAGTGCTAGATAATCCATTCAATATAAGTTTGATGATTTGACGAAAAGCTGTCCTACAAAGTCAATTCCGACTGAAGAAAGTCATGCCCTGGGTTCACTCGAAATTCCGGCAACAGACTGGTTAATGGTGTGCAATAGGCCTGTCTTTCATTTCTGGTTACCCATACTGGTCATATTGACATATCGATCTTAGGTCTGATGCATTTGCCACCCAATTCCTGATACTTTATCCCGGTAGAGTGTTAAATGGAAGTAATATGAATATTTTATTTGAATTATATTCGAGTCCTTGTTTCCGTTTTCGTTTCGGCCCCCATTAGGTTATTCCTAAATTTGGTATATCCGCTAAGCCTCAGACCTCATCGGCTGCTAGTGTAAAATAGAGCTTACATGTATTGAACATGTGACAAAATGTACCAAATCGTAAAGGTACACTCACTCAAAGAGCTTACTTTGTAACTCACGCGTCCTCGCAATCTGCCATGTTAAATGAACTGTAAAAAACCGAAAAACTTGTTTCCCCTGAACGAGGCTATACTACTGTGTTACACTATACCAAAGATAATTGATATTACATAACGAGTCCAAAATCCATTCACAAGAGTTTTAATCCAAAGCTTCGATTTCAGCGAGTATAAACAAATCCAATCTTTCTTCAAAATCGAGTCCAATTCATTTCGAGTTCAATTCTTCATTTTTTAGCAGTAAAATGATCCACTAATCTGTTCAACTTCTTCAAGCTCAACTGTTCTATTTCGGCCAAAACAATTCGTTATTCAGTTTCAGGTTCAGGCAATTCAGGTTTTATAAAAAGCATGTAAAACCCTCGTGACTCGGTAACAAAGCAAAAACAACAAAAATAGCCGGAAGTAAAATATCTAAGTAAAGAAGGGGCGAAGTTCAGCAACCCCATTTTTCCACATAGATAAAAGGAGAAAGCCAACGGCAGGTCTGTTTGCAGAGTTGGTCTTCAGAAGCAGAGGGCTTCGTGTCTGATAAGCAAGCAACTAGAGAGTAGCAAGGTGAGGCAATTTTGCTTTGGTCTACGGAGGCCCATTCTGGTCAAAATTACGACATTTATTGACGTGGTGTAACAAATTCTTTAAGTCACGAAAATTTGTTATTTATTTTCATTAACTTAGTTAGTTCTCAATCATTTTTGTAGCGTACAGTGACTTTCAGTAGTGGATATTCAGTTAAAATAGAGCTGGAGGTCTGGGGGTCCATAGATACGGTTATTATTAAGCCCTCAAAATAAAGTGGGGTCCTAAAAATCACTCGAAATCTACCTTTTACAAGCTTGTTCATTTCGTTTGCTTGTGTGTAATGAGCTCAGGCAGTGGCGTAGCCAGAGTCATAACTTTGGGGGGGCAAGATAGCGAGGGAAGCGAGCAAAGAATGGGGGTCCGGGGGCTTGCCCCCGGGAAATTTTTTTTTGGGCCACGCCCTTCAGAACGTCGGAAAACGTTCCTTTTTGAAAGACCACCCTAGAATGATTATTATAAAATGCCTAATACTATTTTGTGAAAGGATTATGCCAAGCACAACACATACTTAACATTTAAGCCAGGAAAATCGGGAGCATAGCGAAACGAAAACATAGATTACTTAAGCTTTTCGTCTGACACTCAACAGAGTAATACGTCAGAAAGAGAACGAAACAGAAACCTAACTGATTTATATACCCAGATGTGGATCGAAATAGGCCAATCAGACAAGAGGTGAATGATTGGTATAGTGTACATTCACCACCAAGTTTCTGTTTCGTTCTCTTTCTGACTTATTACTCTGTTGAGTGTCAGATGAAAAGCTTAAGTAATCTATGTTTTCATTTCGCTATGCTCCCGATTTTCCTGGCTATTTTGAAGTTCTGTACCATCCATAGACTGTTTTAACATTTAAGATGAGAGGAACTGTATGTGGTGACGTTTACTGGGCTTCAATCTTTAGTACTTTAATCTTTTCAAAGCTGAAAGGTGATAGCCCTTTTATATAAAACGTGAAGAACAATCTAATTTGAGGGACACGAAGAAGAAATGTTTCTTTAAAAAAGTTCATTTGAAACTTTAGTTCCAATCGAAAGCAAACCTTCTGAGCGACAAGTTTAAGATTTAATAATAAGTTTGTGTTACGTACCAAGTGTCCCAAAAAACGCAACAGATTCAAAAATCTGTTACGCAAGCTGTTTCAAATTCAAAATCGTTATTCTCTTAATCTACAATAATAGGATCAAATCTTGGTATAATTTTCAGAATTTTTTGCGACCTGGTTGCAAAGGTATAAAACAACAACCTCTATATTTGCTGTCAGGGCAAAACTGGAGCTGCCAGCAATGGTGCAAAGTGTACTGCAAAATTGAAAACTTCATGGGATTACACACACGCACGCAATTTCATCAAGAGATTGTTACCGAGGGATCCCTTGATGATTCATGAATTTCGAGGGAGTCCTCAGGGTTATTTCCAATTGAAAGTATAACTCTGTAATAATGGCCAAGTCACTTTAGAAAAAGCAGTCTGTTCAACGTTCAATTACCTTGTGTGTTTGCGTGCTGGTCAGCAATCTTCGGTAATAGCTGGCATTGTCATGTTTAAATTTTAACAACATAATCCACTGTTGCTAATGCACCAGCTCTGGTATTAACCCAGGGGTAATTTTGAAGTTTGCTAACTTTTAACTTTACAACCAATTCACCAAAAATACTAGAAATTGTATCGAAATTGATTCTAATAATTGTAGAACCTAGTCACCAAAATACTGGGAATAGATAAAAATTCATTCTAATTATTGCAAATATGGAAACGCACAGTGCATTGGTTATATTGGTCCTTTCGCAATAACATGATTTCTTGGTACACTGTTTTTTTTATAACAATCAGTAAATATGATTTGAAGCTGGCTGTTCTTAAATATTCATCTATAGTTAACCTACCCCCCCCCTGAGGTGCCGATTTTATTGCAGATTTGGGCTTTTCTCAGACACCAACGTTTTGATCATTGGGGGGGCGATCGCCCCCCCTTGCCCCCCCCTGGCTACGCTACTGAGCTCAGGTCATCTTTGCAAAAGTTTTATTGAAATATTATGCTGCAAAAGCAAAGACGAAATTTTGGTTTCTGTTCATGTATGCTCTCAATTCTGTTTTACTTCCGTCTTCTTGCTTGGGACCTTCTAGTCTAGTCTCGGAATCAATTTTTCTCAGCTCAAGCCAAGAAAAGAGGCTTTTTTGTTTTCTTTATTTGAAAGGTCAATCAGAGGTCAAATGATTATCCAACCATAATTATTTTTTGTATATGACTTTGAATTTTTATTACGGTGACACTGTTTGATTATGCTGCTACTGCAGGGTGTATTGACATATTTTTATTCCACTTCACAGCAGTATCATCGCATACAATATATCCATGTTACAGCAGGGTTTAGAAACATATTTTGTCACAGTTTAAAGCTGGGTTATCTTATCTTTTTGATACGTTTTTGGTCGTTATGCATGAATGCATGTTGTTACAACACGGTTTACCTAGTTATTTATTTTGTTACACTCCACAGCAGTGTTATCAATTCGATAAATTATGTCGTTATGCACATTACAGCAGGGTCTAGAGACATATTTTGCTACATTAACAGCAACACTTTTTATATGATACTTCTTGGTGGCCACTCATGTAACTGTAGGGATTATTAACATATTTCGTTACAGTTTACAACTGGGTTATCTTATATGATACGTCTTGCTTGTTATGCATATTACAGCAGGGTTTAGTAGCATACTTTGTTACACTTCAAAGATATATTATGTCAATATATTATATCGCTATAAATGTTACAGCAGGGTTTAGTAGCATACTTTGTTACACTTCAAAGATATATTGTATCAATATATTATATCGCTATAAATGTTACAGCAGGGTTTAGTAGAATACTTTGTTACACTTCAAAGATATATTATGTCAATATATTTTATCGCTATAAATGTTACAGCAGGGTTTAGTAGCATACTTTGTTACACTTCAAAGATATATTATGTCAATATATTATATCGCTATAAATGTTACAGCAGGGTTTAGTAGCATACTTTGTTACACTTCAAAGATATATTGTATCAATATATTATATCGCTATAAATGTTACAGCAGGGTTTAGTAGAATACTTTGTTACACTTCAAAGATATATTATGTCAATATATTTTATCGCTATAAATGTTACAGCAGGGTTTAGTAGCATACTTTGTTACACTTCAAAGATATATTATGTCAATATATTATATCGCTATAAATGTTACAGCAGGGTTTAGTAGAATATTTTGTTACACTTCAAAGATATATTATGTCAATATATTATATCGCTATAAATGTTACAGCAGGGTTTTCGTAACATATTTGCTACATCTAACATCAGGCTTATGTTATAGGATACATTTTATCGTCAAACATGGTACCTCAGGGTTTAGTAACATATTTTGTTACACTTCAAAGATATATTATGTCAATATATTATATCGCTATAAATGTTACAGCAGGGTTTAGTAGAATATTTTGTTACACTTCAAAGATATATTATGTCAATATATTTTATCGCTATAAATGTTACAGCAGGGTTTAGTAGCATACTTTGTTACACTTCAAAGATATATTATGTCAATATATTATATCGCTATAAATGTTACAGCAGGGTTTAGTAGAATATTTTGTTACACTTCAAAGATATATTATGTCAACATATTATATCGCTATGAATGTTACAGCAGGGTTTTCGTAACATATTTGCTACATCTAACATCAGGCTTATGTTATAGGATACATTTTATCGTCAAACATGGTACCTCAGGGTTTAGTAACATATTTTGTTACACTTCAAAGATATATTATGTCAATATATTATATCGCTATAAATGTTACAGCAGGGTTTAGTAGAATACTTTGTTACACTTCAAAGATATATTATGTCAATATATTTTATCGCTATAAATGTTACAGGAGGGTTTAGTAGCATACTTTGTTACACTTCAAAGATATATTATGTCAATATATTATATTGCTATAAATGTTACAGCAGGGTTTAGTAGAATATTTTGTTACACTTCAAAGATATATTATGTCAATATATTATATCGCTATAAATGTTACAGCAGGGTTTTCGTAACATATTTGCTACATCTAACATCAGGCTTATGTTATAGGATACATTTTATCGTCAAACATGGTACCTCAGGGTTTAGTAACATATTTTGTTACACTTCAAAGATATATTATGTCAATATATTATATCGCTATAAATGTTACAGCAGGGTTTAGTAGAATATTTTGTTACACTTCAAAGATATATTATGTCAATATATTACATCGCTATAAATGTTACAGCAGGGTTTTCGTAACATATTTGCTACATCTAACATCAGGCTTGTGTTATAGGATACATTTTATCGTCAAACATGGTACCTCAGGGTTTAGTAACATATTTTGTTACACTTCAAAGATATATTATGTCAATATATTATATCGCTATAAATGTTACAGCAGGGTTTAGTAGAATATTTTGTTACACTTCAAAGATATATTATGTCAATATATTATATCGCTATAAATGTTACAGCAGGGTTTTCGTAACATATTTGCTACATCTAACATCAGGCTTGTGTTATAGGATACATTTTATCGTCAAACATGGTACCTCAGGGTTTAGTAACATATTTTGTTACACTTCAAAGATATATTATGTCAATATATTATATCGCTATAAATGTTACAGCAGGGTTTAGTAGAATATTTTGTTACACTTCAAAGATATATTATGTCAATATATTATATCGCTATAAATGTTACAGCAGGGTTTTCGTAACATATTTGCTACATCTAACATCAGGCTTATGTTATAGGATACATTTTATCGTCAAACATGGTACCTCAGGGTTTAGTAACATATTTTGTTACACTTCAAAGATATATTATGTCAATATATTATATCGCTATAAATGTTACAGCAGGGTTTAGTAGAATATTTTGTTACACTTCAAAGATATATTATGTCAATATATATATCGCTATAAATGTTACAGCAGGGTTTTCGTAATATATTTGTTACATTTTACATCAGGCTTATGTTATAGGATACATTTTATCGTCAAACATGGTACCTCAGGGTTTAGTAACATATTTTGTTACAGTTTACAGGAGGCCCCCCCCCCATATTTGTACGTGAGGCGTTATTTGGCATATTTTTGCGTGTGATTTCGTGATTTAGATATTTTTCGTTCGTGAATCCATGTTCAAAGAAACCTTCGTGCAGCGTGATTTGTTGAAAATGTGGTCGTTATTCCGTGAAAAGGAGTTTTCAAGTGCGTAATTGCATGACGCGTAATGGTCGTTAGAATTTTCTTGAAAAATTTCGGTCCTTACAAAATTCCATTGTTGAAATACTTCTTCTAGCAGCTTTGAAGCCAAAGATCGAAAAGATCGTGAAAATTCTGTTTTACGGTCCGTGATGGCGTGATAAACGAAAAATTGACGCGTGAATCCGTTATCCAGCGGTACTATGGGGGCCCTCTTACAGTAGGGTTATATCATCGAATACGATAGTCTTATATTCTAAATTTCTGTTTTTTCTTCTTCATGCTTTCCTTGGTCTATACTTTCCCTTCCTTTTCGTCAGTTTTTTATTTTAAACTTTTTTTCGAGTTATTTTTCCATAGAGTTAGGACAATTTAAGTTGCCAAAATTTAGTAGTCCGTGTCTTGGTCACATATTCCTGTATACTGTGGGCTGAAATGTTGTTCCCTGTCTACGCCACCGACTTAGATAGCCTGATTCTCTGGGTAGGTAGGGCTAAAGAGCACAACCCACTCCTCAGTTCCAAGGACTCATAGGAGATAAATGGAAGTAATATGAAGATTCAATTTGAGTTATCTTAGAGTCCTTGTGTCCCTGTTTGTTTCGGTATCGTGAAATATATTTTCACCATTAGGTTATTTCCAAATTCAGTATTTCCAGTAAACCCCAGACTTCATGGACTACTAGTGTAAAGGACAAACTACAAGTGTGAGGTAATTGTAAAAATTCTCATGAATTTTCCCAACCACCGTCTCCTAATCTACCTCTTTTTACTCAATGGTGCTAAACTCTTTCCTGCTTTCCTTTCCAAGGCCTACAATCTTGCTCCTGTTTAGGTAGAAGTGTGTGCATTGGCTCTATTTTAGAATAAAACCTTGAACAGCAGACCTACTTTTGATGTTTGGGATTCGAAAATCGAGCTCACAACCCCTAGGTAGCTAAGGCTAGACGCAGGGAAACAAGGATTTATTAAGCTAGTCTAAGCTAAGGGTAAGGAGTTGGCAGGTCTGTGAATTTTGACTTATACCATTTATATGTACGTATCTGCTCAACACAAGGTCGCCTGGAACCAGCAAAGAAATAATTCTCTAGCGGTCCTATGTTCTGCAAAATTGTACTTACCCGTTTTATAGGTTTGATATTTAGTTTTCACCTCCTTTTCTATTGCTGTCTCTGTAGCAAAACAGCGTCTAGGCTAAACAAATAATCAAACTCTTGACTCAATGCTATTTTAGAACGTATGGCTGAATATAAAATGGCCCAGCCTATCTTGGACATAGCCGAGGCGTATGCAAATATGCCATTGGGCAACATGGAAAATACTTTGAAGAATTCAATCCAACATGCCGGAGATGGTGTTGCAAAGACGTTCTTCAATGAGGATGTTTGGAGCCTAAAAATTGCTGAAAACGATTTCACATCATTGAGAAATGACATGGCAATCTGCATGATGGCAAAAGGAATTGCTCAGGTAAAAAGATTTTGACGGTTCAATAACTTTTTCCAGAAATTACTAATACCGAGCCAATTTCTTTGAGTTTATAGAGTATTCAAAAGATACGACAAGAACAAACATTGCTTTCATACGTATTGATATTTCTTTGGATGGTACAGAACTTCAGTATAGCCAGAAAAATCGGAACCATAATGAAACGAACACATTTGCTCGACAACCCAGAGTGTGCTAAAGCCTACAGTGAGAATTGCTTTCGAATAATTGGCAGAGCAAGATCTACCTTTCACTTAGCTATTATGGAATCTGTCTACATAAAAACCAGGGATCCCCTATTGTGGAAACAGAAGGAGTTCGTTTTCGCCTTAGGACTCTTGAAATAATCTTATTGGTCAGCTCACTGTATCGTGGGTGTTGATTGGTTTTCCCACACCATACCAATCATTCACCTCTTTTCTGATTGGCCTATTTCGATCCACATCTGGGTATATAAATCAGTTAGGTTTCTATTTCGTTCTCTTTCTGACGTATTACTCTGTTGAGTGTCAGACGAAAAGCTTAAGTAGTATCTATGTGTTCGTTTCATCATGGTTCCGATTTTTCTGGCTGTATTGATATTTACATCTTCTGCAGAGATTTTGTTAAGTTAGTGAAGAAGATGAAATCATCGAAACGTCTACCAATTTTTAAAGAATGTTTATTTTTGTCTAATCTTCCTCAAATAGATATAATATGCTAGTTAGGAACTATTTTGTTACGTCTTTCGTAATTTTTTCAACTGTGCACAAATCTGTTCTATATCATTATTTCTCCCAGGGGGGGGGGGGTACACGTAAAAATTTTGACAGGGATGCTCATCCTACTTTTGTGGATTTGAAATTTGGCCAGATTCTATTTTTCTGGGCTGACAAATTTTTGAGCTATTTGTCTGGGTTTCGCTAAATTTTCGCGATTTTTCTGGGTCTAATAGATTTCTAGCTACTTTTGGGTCATCTTTGACAGTGTGCATATGTGGTAATTCTATTTTTTTGGGTCTAAATTTTGAATAATTTCAGGTAATTCTATTCTTCTTGGGTTTGAGTCCCTGTTATTTTTCGCTGCTTGTTCGATATTCTCAATTTGGAAACGGATTATTCCGCGATTGAATAATCCAAAATGCACGGTACAGATGATGTCCCTCAACAGTTGTAGACCAATTTTTTCTTTAAAGGTATCCAAATACGACTTCTACAAGACAATCGATGTTTCTGCTGCAAACAAAAAACTGCAAGACCTGATTCACAGTGAAGAAGCAATCTCACTTGGACAAGAATTATTGCTCCAAGACCTCATTGATCACCACGGTTTCCAGGAATACCTCAATGACAAAAAGCAGTGGGTTGAAAAACTGGAACATGTGCTTCTTGATGAGGTGTATATTATTGGCACTGTTGTCAAAGAAATTGCAGAGGAAAACAATTTGTCGGTGAAGATGAAGATGTTCATGTTGAAGGAGCTCGGATCGGAGAAGGTGCATGATGTTTTGAAGAAGTGGGAGGAGATTTGTGACGAGAAGATGATGAAAGCTGTTTATGATTTCATCTATATTGACAACCATCTATTGGGTATTGTATTTGACAATTCTTCACTAAATCCTAAGCACTTATCATCAAAGAGACAAATAAATGAACAAAATTGTATAAGTAGTAACATGTTATTAGTAAAGTATTTACACTAGACACACCAACATTTCAGGCGTATGGCCGTCGATTACATGTACACGCCTGAAACGTTAATGCAATCAATAAATTAATAACATGGTACTACTTATGCAAATTTGCTCATTTTTTACCTTAACTTAACAGTACCACGCGGATCAAAGAATGCTTAACTATCGAAAAGGATCTGCAAAGCCTATCTAAATCTTCATTCAACCATTAAGATTGTAAAAAAATGGATGTGAGCTGTTACTTCTTTAGACCTATAACGTCCACTGAGATTTTGAAGGGTTTAGTTGCAATACGCGCCCAGCCTTTTGAAACATCTGATATAATGATTTTGCAACTTAGGCTTCACAAAATAACGTTTTCCCTACACATCGCATACCATAATTGAAATAAAATGGATATTTCACTCCGTTCACATGACACCGTTTTAACTTTTTCTGTTACTTCTCACAAAACGCTCTGCTCAACTTTTTCTGCAGTTTCTATTATCATCTGAAAAGACTAGTTTTACAATGAGTTCACTGCGTTTCAATGCTTTCATACGAGCTCAAAAGCAAAATAATGCTCTTCACGTCCAGAACATTTTAGACTGGAAACACAAAACCGTATCGTTTTGAATCGTTTTCAGTTGTAGCCGTGTGAACATATTTGTATCCGGGGTCAAAATGAAAACTTAACTAAATAATAACGGCATCGTATAAACAGGGCCTTAAGTTCTCACTTAAAAAAGTTGACTTTGGCTATATTAGCTGTTCATTCAGATGAAAGTTTTTTCAAAATACAGTTCTAATTAACTGAATGCTATTTCCATCTTATTGAATCACGTGTCATTTTAACGTATAACTTTACGTTAATTATTGTTTATAAAAATCAATGTTGATGAAAGTTGGTGGGAAAAAAAAGGCAAAGAAACAGAACGTTGACAGACTCCACCTTTTCTTACATCATGAGAGCAACCTTTTAAAGGCGGCCACATCCTACTTAACAATTAATAGATATTTAATGTATTGACAATAACCATACAGGAAATACTTAATCTTTCAAATATTTTTCAATCTTGTATATAAATCTTAGTTTCCATTTGTTTCAATCATAAATCACAAACTGAGAAGGACAGAAGTCAGTAAGGAGTGAGCTGTATGAAAGTTTGGTTTCTTTGTCTCTTTTTTCTACCAATTTTTGATAATTCTATTTACATCAATATTCTTACAGATATATCAGCATGGATGGACAGTGCTTTCCAGGACGATGTTAAAGCTGCGTGCCTTGAATCGCATACGACTTCATGGCAAGAATACACGGAGGTAACCTACGGTGCCAGTGTCAGAAGCTGGTTAGGAGAAGACGCCACACGCCGATTGAATCTGCGAACAAGCGAAAACCCCAACAACATCATCAAACAACAACAAAATGAACATCGGTCCAGCTGCTTTCTATCCGACACCCAAGTGGCTTTAGCAAGCGGGGAAAGCATCACGATTCAACACTTGAAAGAAAATGACCACATTCTAGGCAATCACGGACTGGTTGGTACTATTTCGTCAGAGACGGTCGAGGTCATAATCGAAGATGAAGTGGCTATCTTTGGGTTCAACCACGAAGAACCGTTCTTTACCGCAAGCCACCCATTTTGGACGCGGCATGGGTGGAGAGCGGTTGATCCTCATGGTGCTAAAGAAGAAAATTCGTGGTTGGAGGTCGGGCAGTTGTCAGCCGGGGATCATGTCAGGAAGATCAAGTCCTACCAAAGTGGAAAGGTTAAGTACGAGTGGGTCGAGGTGACGGATATTCACTGGAAGACATTCCCTGCTGGAACACGTGTTTATGGAGTTCATACGAGAGAAGGACCACGGTCTTACCACGCTAATGGGTGGGTATTTGTGTGTGTTAACGTCATATCAATAAAAAGCCTAGTTTTGCTTCAATTGATTATTTTTCATTAAGCACACCAAACAAAAGAGACTGGAACTTATACCTGCGGCTTTTCGAAGCCTTGTAATTGTTGAGAAACGATAAGATTGGTCTAAATATCTTTTGTCAAATCTTTGAAAATTAAAATTAGCAAACTTGTTTCTTTGAAAATATTTTTTCGGTTTTTTCAATAACGGAATCTTAGGCCAAATCAATAACAAAACAATGAGGCGGACTTTAGCACGCGTGAAACTTGTGCAAAGTTTGGTTTTCAAAAAGATCTTTCTCTGTGAATGTACAGTATAGTCGTAACAAAGTTGTTTGAATTTACAGATATTTGGTATTTGAGAATTACCCAGAGATAACCGCTCAGAGAGTGGTTGAAAATATGGCTGGCATGTCCATTTCTCAGCAGCTGAAGATGACCGAACACTTGAACATGCTGCAGCCAACACTGAGTAAACTCATCGGGGAAGGAGCTGCAAAGTCAATGGCGGCCATTGCTAAAAATCATCTGGAGCATAAATTGAGCAACGGTAATAAGAGCAATAAGTTGATACCTCTGAAAGAAGTTTGTTTGTCGAAAGTTAATTTGCATTACCAAACTGGCAGGACAAAGCATGGGGAGTACAAAATGCCAGAATCCCTTGCTCTTATGCACGGCCATCTCTTTGTTGATGGCGAGCATGTTGCACATTCTCATTCAACCAAAGATGACAAAGTCACGTGGACAAGGCCAGTCTCTACTGGCCATTGGGAGCATGGTACAGTGAAGTTGCATCATGGCAGACTGTCTGGGCATGGATATGTTTCTTTGACCAAGAATCACGCAGATACGAAGTCACTTACGTCTGCTAACTTCACCGCAGCTGTTAACGAGAACACCTACAAATGCTACAGAAGTAAGTTAGACTTTTTGAAATGGTCAGAAATATATCATAATCTCGAAAAAAACATGTCATAAAATTTTTCGTCTGATTATCGAGTGTGTAAAAATTAATCAGCATCAGTAGCCAGGGCATATCCCACTCGTCAAACTTTCTTGACGAAAGCTGATAACACAGATCAAAATAGTTTATTCTGATTCGCTGAACTGATTTAGATTTGATCACATGATTCTCGATGTATTGTATGTGCCAGAAATAAAGGAAACATAGAAAAAGGAACACATGTATTACTTAAGCTTTTCGACTGACACTCAACAGAGTAATACGTCAGAAAGAGAACGAAACAGAAACCTAACTGGTTTATATACCTAGATGTGGAGCAAAACTACTTCTCTATTATAAACTATTACTCAGTTGAGAGTCAGACGAAAAGCTTAAGTAATCTATGGGTTCGTTTCGCTATGTTTTCAGTATTTCTCGCTATTTGAAGTTTTGTACCATCCAGAGTGATGTTCGATATCTAAAACAGGGCCAATATGTCTGACATTTGAGTTTGAGGCTGGCTTGTAGCTATTATTCACGTGAATTAATCACTTCTTGTAAATCACAGTTCCCCTTGCTACTTTCGCCAATTCAAAGCCTTCGGATTACATTAACGAAGGTACCTGAATATACACATTTTGAGGTGCATATGCTAGGGGTCTGGAGAATAGAGTTCTTCTCTCAACCTATGGGATTTCAGAACTATTCTGTAGACAGTGTGATTGGCCTGTTGATTTTAGTCTAATTTCTAAATTAAATTGAATTGTTTTTTGGAAATATATAATTTTATACTCGTCAACTAACTTAAGAAGCCGCAAATCTATGGATATCAATGTATCACTTGACTGTGCGTTGGCAAGGGGGATATTTCGTGGCTAACTGTTTACCAGATCAGCTGTGGTCGTTTATCAATTTCACATCACGTTATCAACTGTTAAGAAACTTCTGAGCTTTGTTCTGTTTTTTGTATTCATTGCCTAGGAACATAACGCACAACACGAGATCTGTTAAAAAACATTTCTTGTCAACAAATTGATAGCCCTACTCAGAATATTTGGCAGATTTTATCTGCTCCTTTTGTTGCTCCATCACTTCAATATATTTAGTGAATCTCTAGTTTAACCTTCTTTAGATATTTGATGGTGAATGATTATTAGGCTTCATGTTCTTCTAGATATAAATTTTAAAACCAAGCCGCATGGCTGTTCCTAACTATATTTATCAATAAAGAGGGACAGTTTTAGTTGGCAATGATCAAAAGCAGTGAATATTCTAAAGCTATTTTGTACTACCGTCTGTAGCAATATTTCGAAAGCCCAGTTTATTCATTTTGGTCTTTTTGGTCTCAGAAAGTACCCCTTTTCAAATACCCAACCACTGAAAAATCATAGAAAATATACTGTCTCAAAACGTTGTGCAAAACTCCTTGAAGTGAATGGCTGCCTTAATTGCCGTTACTTCTTTGACCTTCACAATTCTTGCTTTTTACATTTCCTGAATAAACATAGTTTTTACAATAAGGTAGATTTTACTCTTATTTATGAAATATTCGTTTTATCAATGGGAGTTGTAGATTGATTGAGTTACTTCTGAGGTATTTCCATGCTGATTAACATATCAAACGAACTGGTTATCTTTTTCCCACCCAGGTATCGAACCAGAAACAGATGGCACCTCAACGATATCGAAATGGGAAGATTTCGGAGGGCTGATCATGGGTACCGACTTCAGCTAAGGAGAATGCAAGACCATCGGGAAAATCAAGATCCCACCAGCCATGGATGAATACTACGATTTTGGCAACAGTGTCACTTTTACGTCTGATGACAAGTATCAGCTGCACGTCAACGTTAACCTGACAAGCAACTGGCGAAGTGTTGTTGGCTACTGCAAGCTTACTGGTGTCTTCAGTGCAGATTTCTCTTCTTTCTCTGGTTCCTGTGTTCAGTACGACGCGACAGCCCCTGGTTTCGAAGGCAAGAAGCACGCCTGGAAGGGTGTAATTGAGAAGGATCCTGGAACGGTCTCGATGATGAAGTTGGCCAAAAAGAAGAATATGCTCAAAGCTGTGCATCACCAAAAGAAAGCTTCCAAGCGTAAGATTTTTTATTTCAAAATAAACTCAAATTTACTTATCAATGAAACACAAAACTTACATAGATAGGTATTAGATAAAGTCATGAAGCGTAGTTTAACACGGGAAAGTATACCTTAGCCATGTCTTATTAATTAATGTAGTTATATACGAATCTCTGAAGAAGAATTTAACGGAAATGCGAATCACAACTAGACTTATCAACCTCTACTGTTGATAAGCTTGGTTCTAATGAACCTCAGAGCTATTGCACTAACTTATCCTGATTTAGAAAAATTATAAGCACCGTCGCCTTCCTTCGGTAAGGACCTGGGTTCGAGACCTGATGGAAGCATATTAGAAGTTTAGTTGAACACTTGTGAGAATATGATAGCTATTATCAGAGATTTAGAGAAAGAGAGAAAAAGTTGCTCTAAGGTATTCACAATTTTCAGGTTCGATGCTGTGGACGGCTCCACATCGACGTCAAATACAACCCCAATGGCTCGAACCACCTCCAATCTGACAGACTCGTCCTTGAGCATCGACAACCTGTATACGCTGACACCGCCTGACATGGATGCTGTCCACACCTTGACATTCAGCTACCTGCAGGAAGGCATGAAGTACGAGATGACAGACGACAACCGAGAAAACATCCTCGGCGTGGAGAAACCCAGCCCTAGCGGAGAACTGGCCACTGCCTGTGACAAGTATAAAGCGTTCCTTGGCACACGATTTGCCAATGCTTATTCCATGTATGGGTTGTCGCAGAGCTCCCATTTCGAAAAAACCATCACAGAGGAAGAGAGAAACAAACTGTTGTTCTATTTCAATGGTGCAGACACGGGCTGTCTGTCCGCAGATGCCGACTACAATAAAGTAAACAACGAATTCTCCAGAGTTGCTTATTTGGAGTCTTGCCCAGATTTGGAGAAATATATGAAATCATCTGAAGGTGGGGAATATTGGGCTAAGAAGCTGTATGGCCGTCTCACAGAGCAACAAGTTCTGAATGGACTCGCAGCACAAGCTGAAAGTGCGCAGACTCTAGCTATCATTCAAAAGCAATCGATGGTGTTGTTCTGCCTCGCCCCCGATCAGGACTATGGCTCAAAGTTCTATAAGCAGATCCTGACCACGAAACTGAATCAAATGAGCACGTTTTTCCAGGGTGATCCTGACGATGCTGATGTTATGAAACAGGTAAGATACTTTCTTTTTATTCAATTCGAAAATAACAACATAATAAATGCATAACAATTTTTCATTTGATGACAGCTTTCTAAATTGTAATTGTTTGGTGCATGATAATGTCTTGATAATACTTCAAAGCTTATTCAAACCAAGTAAAAGAACTATAATTTATTTGATTTACACAACTGTCACAGGAATAATTATTGACAGTCATAGATAGCTTAACACTTGTATAGCCACTTAGCTTTATCTGACCCACGTACATATGTTGAGAGCCATATAGGGGGAGTCATGTTCCCCTATTTCCTTATAGAAATTGCAAATGTTCCCTCATTATTTTAAGAAAAAATGTTGATATTTTGTGTTCCCTGATCCCTGCTTGCTGGCAGTGTTCCCTTGTACCCTGTTTGATATGTCTCGTGTTTCCTTGTTCCCTTTTAAATTTTGTGCAGGTTTCCTTATTCCCTGGAACCCCTATGTGACCCTCAATACCAATTTTTCATGACTAACACCCTATTTGCACTGTTATGAATAAAACACTTAAAATAACAATTTTTGAGATACCCTATGTTATGAATGAAAAAGTGCGAAAATCCGAGATTTTGAAACTATGGGGAAATCAAAATCCCATCTTATAGAAAAACACTTTGTTTACGCTTTTCTATTGGATACCGACTTTTATAGGATTTTACAGAAAATAGAACATATGTTAAGAGATTTCTTTATGAAAAAACCACCCATACGAGTGGCGCATCCCTTTGCCTCGTTCATCTTGTGTATCCCTTACGATATATGCAGACCATAACTCTCTAGATCAAACGACTATTGCAGGTTTTCCAAGACAGCATCCACCAACTGGTGCTGCTCATCCTCTCCCAATCTGACGAAACATCTGGACCAGCAACGCAGCAACTGCAAAAGACGCTTTCTGAAGCCATGAAGGAGCTCAGCATAGAAGCTACTGCCAGTGCGGAGGAGACGGCCAGTGCCATCGTCAGCCATATGGAAGACATCGTGTCTTCTTGCATCACAGCCATGAATGCCAAAACTGGGAATTCGTGGGAGGCTTTGATAACAAGTTTGAATAACTTTTTTGGTAAGTCGACTAATGTTAGGTAGTTATTTGCAACCATAGTTGATAGGAGCAGATTGTTGTAAGGACATCTATTGTGGTGTCTTTATTTAACATTTACGGTGGCCCATAACTGTCACATCAAATTCTATCTCTCACGTCAAATGTAAGCACCTTACATCAAAACTAAGACCAAAAACTCACATCAAATTTGAAAACCCAAATCAAATTTGAAAACTCACATCAAATTTGAAAACCCACATCAAATTTGAAAACTCACATCAAATTTGAAAACTCGCATCAAATTTCAAAACTCACATCAAATTTCAAAACTCACATCAAATTTGAAAACTCACATCAAATTTGAAAACTCTGGCTGCCACTCGTAGGGGAAATTCCCTATGGTAGCGGAAGGGATGGAATTTGTAGGGGGTAGGGGAAACCAATAGGGAAACGGCAAGAAAGTAGGGGAAAGGAAACGTAGGGGATTTTCAACAACAGCCCACTGACAATAAAAAACTACGATTTTACTGAAAAATTAACAAGATTTCAGAATCAACAATCTTGACGGATTTCTGAAATTCAATGAGACTTTTCTGCCTGTTAGTGTTTGGTGACAGCTTGAAATGATTGTAAACATCATGTATTTGCTGCTCACCCGTTTTGGAAAAGGTTTTGCTCTTTGCTTGCTTGCATGCTCTGCAGCTAGATGGAACTTACTATTTTAAGATGAATAGCTCCTTTCCTCAAATAGTTGATTAAATTTAAATGAAACGCAAATCAAACTTCGACTGCCATGACTATGCTGAAACTGGTCAAACTGGTTTGAACAACAATTTTACATAAATAACAGCAAGGAATACTTTGTACAAGCCTCTTTACCCAAGGGGGGGGGCACTTGTCAAAATTTTGATAAAGATTCCCTTACCATTTTTTCGGTTTTTAACTTATGAAAATGTCATTTTTTGGATTCTTTAGATTTCCGTTATTATTTGGGGCTTCAAAAATTTCCGTTATTTTTTGGGTGCACCGAAAATCTTCTTCATTTGTTTAGGTTATCGAACTTTTATTATTCTAACTTGTTGAAGAATAGTTATGGGGGCTCAAAGAAAAATTCTGTCAAGCATGCTTAACATAGACCCTTTTTACACCCCCATGTCATTTTAGGAAAAAACGGAAATTGGTCAAAAATTGGAAAAAAGTAACTTTGCACGATATCATAATATAATTCAGTATGATGATAGCTATAAATAGCCATCCAGAAAAGTTATAGGGGAAAATCTGGAATTTGTAGGGAGAAACGTAGGGGAAAGTTTGTCATAGCTGTAGGAGAAAGTAGGGGGATTGAGCATGCTCTGTAGGGGAAACCGACCACCTCAGCGTGGCAGCCCTGGTGAATTTAGGTGCCAGTCCTGAATTTTGCTTTGTGTTTTGAAATTTGATGTGAGTTTTGAAACTTGGTGTGAGTTTTCAAATTTGATGTGAGTTTCCAAACTTGATGTGAGTTTTTGAAATTTGATGTTGGTTTTCAAATTTGATGTTAGTTTTCAAATTTGATGTGAGTTTTGAAACTTGGTGTGAGTTTTCAAATTTGATGTGAGTTTTCAAATTTGATGTGGGTTTTCAAATTTGATGTGGGTTTTCAAATTTGATGTTAGTTTTCAAATTTGATGTGAGTTTTCAAATTTGATGTGGGTTTTCAAATTTGATGTGAGTTTTCAAATTTGATGTGAGTTTTCAAATTTGATGCGAGTTTTTGGTCTTAGTTTTGATGTAAGGTGCTTACATTTGATGTGAGAGATGTAATTTGATGTGACAGTTATGGGCCACCGTAAACATTGGATGTTGACTAGTGCCTATGCTTTATTCTCCCTCTGTACTGTTCACATTAATCATGTGCACATTGCTCATATGAATGTGATTGTAAACATTTCCTGAAGAACTATGATTTTAGGATAAAGATGCAAAAGAAACGCCTTGAAATATGTTTAACCTTGACCTTGTAGGCTAAAACAATGGCAAACAATGAACTTTGCACGATTAATCTTGCACAAAAATGTACAGCAATAGGCTTCCCAACTATCTCCCTGAATGAACTTTACCGTAACTAAGAATGTTTGGGGTAAAATACCCCATCCTTTTGGCTTTGTATCTGCCTGATAACAAGCATTAGGTATCTTTGAAAGTAGAAATTATTCTTCGCCATTGCATAGAAATTTTCCAAATATTGATGAGTCCTTGTTACTCGCTGAATAGTGTCCATCTTCGTTATAGAAATGTGTCTGTCCAATCTGGAACTTGCTGCACAGCCAGTGTGGTGAAACCTGGAAGGGCTACCCTTGAATGTTGCCAGGCACATTGGGTCTCTTTACCACAAAATTACATTTAACTCGCTGTTCTTGCACTCTTGTGTATCTTGAGCCTTATTGTACCATTTATGTTTCAAAGTATTATTTGTTGATTAGTAAAGTTCTTTCAATATCTAGGGGAACATTACAAATGGAAGGCGTTTGGATACTTGGCTGGCTCTCTGATGTTCCAAGCCATGTGGGGAGTGAGTATGTTTTTCTCCGTCAAGATGTTCATGCAGTGGAAGCAGTTGAAACCTGAACAACAAGTGGCTTTGGTTATCGATACTGTTCAGATGACGCTGGATGTCGTGAATAAGGTCCCTGGCATGATAGCAGGGTTAGTACAGTTCATTCGGTATCATTCTTTTCTAATCTATTATGTTAAGGTTTTATATTGTATAGCATCTGCAGTATTGTAAGTAACCACAGGAGATTTTCTGTATGTCTTGAATAGAACCACGCTGGTTACATGTGATATTCAGTCTTGAGTTTCCGACTAACGTGAACACACGCACATTCATGATTTCTCTCCGAGGCCTTCTCTAAGAACCTTAAAACGCTACTAAAAAATCGACACCTGGCATAGAGTAGTCACTGACTTTTAGCAGCGCTAGCTATATGATTAGGAGTACTAATTCAGCAACTTGAATTTAATGACCAATTAGATAACAAGTCTTTAAATGTCATTATATTTCATTGCATTTTGCCATTGAATGTTGGCTCGAATTAATATTTTCTTATCTTTGATTTAGTTGGTGAAACCAGGGGTTGCTTATTGTGTTACTTTTAGTACAACTAAACTCCTTTAATCAGCTAATGTAGAGATTTACCTATATATATATGACTTATATATATATGGGGGTAATGGCTGATGTAAGTGGAACGCAATAACGCATTCAAAATAATCAATTATATATCTTTATGGAGCGTGGAGTCGAGGAAGAAGTGGGTAAGTGGTGGTTTAATCAAAAGTGCAGCCTAAACCTGCGAGTTAGCGCCTTAAAGGTTTTCACATTCAGCCTGCAATAAATGTAAACAAGGTGGCACAAGGAGAGATAGGTCTGAAGTTGTGCAAATTCACTTAATCAAGCTTACATTGCAATGTAATTAAACTACCATACGATGAACTTATAATTGAGGGACTGTCTGATTATTGTTATTTTCAATCTGAAGATTACTGAAGCACAAATGGATGCAATAGACATATGTACAAGGATCTGCTACTACTGTATGTCATGAATAGCGTATGCTACAATGGCCCTGGTGGGAACAAGGCCTTGCCTTCACCAGCCTGGCACGCTAACCAAGAATCCCTTTCTAACTTGTCAGCTAAGAGCTCTTATTTATTTAGATTGCCTTGTCACATTTTCCCTTTGATTATAAACGTTTTGGTAGGATCTCTTTAGTTGTATTTCTTAAGTTGATACGGTTTTGAATTGATGAAAATACTGAGAACATGTTACAATTGCATATTTCCGTTTTTAGGAACCGACTTCAGCGAAGCAGTTTTTAACGAAGAGTTAGCCAATGCTGCGACTAAAACAGCCACAGAGCTGGAAGAAAATGTATCGGTGTGGACGAAGGTGTTCAACTTCTCCGAGGGTCTAGCAGATGCACTTGGATTCGTTGGTTCCCTTGCTGGTTGTGTGGTCATTGGTTTTCAAATTTTTAGAGATTTCAAAGAAGGTGCTCCAGTTGCTCAGAAAGCCTTGGATATTTGCCAGGTACAGTTTCCTTGAATAATCTTGAAGTGAATTCTGGATTGGTAGAGTCCACCATGAATTTTGGATTTGAAAATCCATTTGCGTCTGACTTTGAGCAAGGAACAAAACAACCAGCTGCTAATAACGAAGTACCAATTACGAACTACTAATAACGAATTACTAATACCCAACAAGCTACTAATAATCAATTAATTGAGCCACCAAAGCATACTATGCTAACGTATTTAGTTATAGCATAACAGTAATTTAGACGCTGTTCTCACTGGACAGGCCCAAACTTTTAGGCCCAACTGGCTTTTTAGGCCAAAAATCATACGCTGCATTCCGTTCAATCTTCTAATCTAGTATTTATCAATTCCTTTTGTAGGGAGTTACTCTAGCCGTTGCAACAGTAGCTACTGCAGCTGGCCTTTTTGTGGAAATGGCGTGCCTCCCAATAATTGGCATTGTTTGTGCAATAATTGGCATTGCCTTTGCTATTGGCTCACTGTTCATCAAAAGAGACCCTCCAAAGCCAAAACCTACCAAGATTGACATATACGTGAAAGACCAAGGAAAGCCTGCAGTGGACAAGCTGCCAGCACCGTCTGATGAATGGCTAAAGGAGTACAAGAAAAAGCAGTCAGAGACTAAAGACTAAGTTGTCTACAAAAGTGAACTTCTGGCAATACAAATGTAGTGAGGACAGTGGTCACGCAAGACGCAATTTTAAGCAAAAATATAACGTTGGTGAAATTCATCTCTAAATATCAGTTGCTTAAATTATTAATTTCTGAATAGCTACTACAAAATCAAAAGGATTCAGATTAAAATCCTAAGTAAATCCCTTTTTGGATTTATCTTTTTTATCTGAAAGGAACTAATTAAATAATGGATAATCATTAAAAAAAAAGAATATTGAAAAAAATAAAGGATATTTATATATTTATGGAATTACTAAGAATGCAGATAATTTTATATGGAATTATAATTGAAGTCAAAACTGTTGCCGTTTTTATCTGTAATCTTTGGCGCAAGAAAACAGTGGGATATTTTTCTTGTTCTGTGGGAGATATATCAGTCAGCTGATTTAATGCAGGAAATGGGTTTAAGGTGATGTGCTGGGTAAAGGCAAAGTAGCCTGATGAGAGTTTTGCAACATCCCCAATCCATAGCTCTATTTAGGTTATTAAGTATATATACTTTACTTTGGCTTCAATCCTTTTTTCATACAAGACTTGACGCTTCGAATAAACCGCTCATAAATCCACCGTACCATGGTGCCTTAGCTAGATAATATCTCCAAGTGATTTTCCTATCCTCTGAAAAATGTTCGCAGTTGACCTTCTTTCAAAATCTTGGCATTCTAATATCAGTTTTATCTTCTAAATATAACTGCACTAGATATCTGAGTTTAAACGTGTTTTGATATAATGAATGATCAGTGGTTGAACATGATCACATGCATTTAATAACGATAATCTATATCATGACAGTTCTTGACAAATGTTCGAAGGTTGCATGCTATTTCAATTTTAGAGATGTTTTTACGAATAAGGATGGAAGTTTAGGAATATAGTGTTAGCGTTCATTGGGCATATTCAGGCCCTCGTGTAGATGGAGCGTAAATGACAGCACGAAAGCTGAGGTTGTAAGATCTAGAACGACTTTCTAATGCATTACTCTTTTTAACCCAGATGTATGAAGTGCCAGATAATCCATTCAATATAAGTTTGATGATTTGACGAAAAGCTGTCCTGCAAAGTCAATTCCGACTGAAGTAAAGTCATGCCCTGGGTTCACTCGAAATTCCAGCAACAAACTGGTTAATGGTGTGCGATAATAGGCCTGTCCTTTAATTCTGGTTACCCATACTGGTCATATTGACATATAAAACTTAGGTCTGATGCATTTGCCGCCCCATTCCTAATACCTTACCCCTGTAGAGTGTCAAATGGAAGAAATATGAAGATTTAATTTGAGTTATGTTCTAGTCCTTGTTTCCCTGTTCGTTTCAGTTTAGTGGAATCTTGGTCCATGTTTTCCCCATTAGGTTAGTTCAAAATTTGGTATAGCCGGTAAGTCTCAGGCCTCATTGGCGGCTATTGTAAAATAGAGCTTACATGTATTGAACATTCGACAAAGTGTACCAAATCGTAAAGGTACACTCACTCACAGAGCTTACTTTGTAACTCACGCGTCCTCACAGTCTGCCATATTGAATGAACTGTAAAAAACCGAAAAACTTGTTTCCCCTGAACGAGGTTATACTACTGTGTTACACTATACAGAGGATGATTAATATAACATAGTATAATATAGTCCAAAATCAATTCGCAAGAGTTTTAATCCAAAGCTTCGATTTCAGCGAGTATAAACAAATTCAATCTTTTTTCAAAATCAAGTCCAGTTCATTTCGAGTTCAATTCTTCATTTTTTAGCAGTAAAATAATCCACTAATCTGTTCAACTTCTCCAAGCACAACTGTTTTCTTTCGGCCAAAACAATTCGGTATTCCAATTTACGTTTCAGGCAATTCAGGTTTCAAAAGAAGCATGTAAAACCCTCGTGACTCGGTAACAAAGCAAAAACAACAAAAATAGCCGGAAGTGAAATGTCTAAATAACGAAAGGGCGAAGTTCAGCGACTCCATTTTCCCAAATAGATACTAGTCCGGTAGCTGAAGGGGGGGTAGTACCACCAGACGAGGTAATTTATGAGACCTAGTGGTTTTGGTCAATATCGGGACGTAGAATTCGAATTTCGATGTTCTTTTTGTGGGGGAGGGGCCGTTTTTGAGATATGGGGGCAAATGCCCCCAAATTTAACGAAAGCATGTTATTGCTAAAACTGTCATTTTACCTCCTTAATGTTTGATTTTCTGGTTATAGGGGATTGATTTTGGCCAGATTAAGCTTATTAAAGGTTTTATTTAGGTTACAGGCTATTATATTGAATTCTGGGGTAACCGTGCCCCCAAAGTGGGGGCAACAAGGCAAGTTGACTCAAAAGTCATTGAAAGTATCTTGTCTGATGAATTTGAGGGTGTAGAATCTGAATTTCGATGTTATTTTGATGAGCGAGGAGCCATTTTTGAGATATAGGGGTAAATTCCCCCAAAACAGGGGGTATACTATAGTGATGTGTTGTTATCCGACTTTCCCATGTAACTTAGAAATATTGTTCTTTAAGTAAGGGATCGATTGTGATATCATCGAATTCATCATCAACTTAGTTTGTGCTTCAGGTAATTACCTCCTTACCTGGGGGTGTTTCTGCCCCTCAATGGGGGCAGCAAGAAAGATCATCCAAAGTCACTGTAAGTACGTCATTTCACGAATACCGGGCTTTATTTCTGCAATTCATTGAATTGAACTATGATAGTATTAATTAATTACCCGAATTGTCAAGTTAGAATATCATTTGGTCATCATTGCCATTGCTGTCCCTATCACTGCTCTCTTCATCTGAACTCAACATATCGTTATTCGCGACTGTCTCTTCCATATGATCGCCATTGCTATCTTCTATGAGGAGCTCGGCTATCTCCTTTGGATACGCCTCCTGTGTCCAATTTATTATCATATCTGGGAGGCAACCATGATTGAATGGATCATTCAACGCTAAAATAGGATTTGATGCATTTCGCCACATCTTTGCCACAAAATTTGCTTGCTTGCTATGTAATTCCAGACTAGTCTGTATGGTGGTAGGAGACACAGATCAATGACCTTTCTATCCTTTTCCAATTTCTCCCTAAATATTTCTTTCCTTGCTTCGTTCTGCCTTCTTCCAAAAATCGTACACACAAAATGTTCCAATCCAACCAGCTGGTCAGAAGTTATACATTGACCATTTCCTAAAGTAGTGAATAAGTCAAGAACTGCTGAATTCTCTTTGACGTGCTTCCAGCAAAGTTGCTTCCCTCTGCGAAGAAGGCTCGAAACATAGTCATTGCCAGTAAAGGAGAACAGCCCAAGCAGTGCTTTTTTGTGTTTTCTTGACAGTTTGCCGTCACTCACGTCTGAGATCTTGCGGTATTTTCCTGTCCCATTGCCAATCAGTATACGTGTGTCAAATTCTCCTGCAATTAAAATCACAGGTTTCTCGATATCACCTGAGCTGGAATTAACCAGAAGGAATCATGGTCCAGCGAGATTTTTTAGGTCTCTTGGTAGCGAAGTCTCGATAACGAAACGCAGCAGTAAATATCAATGCAGCTTTATGTTACTCTTTGGCGCCAGTCCCCCTAAGCCTAGCGACTTGTGATGGCACGAGGCGAAAATAGCATAAAGCACGCTGTTTCAAGTAGCCTTGACTTCAATAGTGGTTGAAAGAATCGAATAAGAATCTACAGAGTGTTGAACAACGTGTTATATTCTGTTATATTCTGGATCAGGCTTCAGTTATCCGTGGTATCGTCAAAATATCATACACTTTTAGAGAGTAGGCAATTATGTTATGGGACAAATTCCATCACAGTACAGTGACATATAAATAACATAAGATTCCTACAAGGATCAGTCAATTAGAAATGCAGAGAAGGTTCTTCGTGGCAATGATGATAAATTTGTCATCCGAACACTAGATATTCGAATCCCTAACAACTTTAAAAGATTTTCGAGCAACGAGGAAAATAAAGAAAGAATGGTTGAGCTGATGGAAAACGTCTGGCTTGAAAGCTGAAATGAACTTAGTGGAGCCTCATTATACGTTGCAAGGGCTAGCTCATGAATAAAGATCGAGAATGGAATAGCAACCAATGTACCAGAGCTAGAGAATGATCACAAAGAAGCAGATTCCAAAATAGCTTTCATTATCAAGCATGCTACGAGAGAAAACAGCGAGTGTACAGTCGGCATGGTCCGTTCCAGCTCAGGTGATATCATTATCATACCTGCGACACACGTATACTGATTGGCAATGGGACAAGAAAATACCGCAAGATCTCAGACGTGAGTGACGGCAAACTGTCAAGAAAACACAAAAAAGCACAGCTTGGGCTGTTCTCCTTTACTGGCAATGACTATGTTTCGAGCCTTCTTCGCAGAGGGAAGCAACTTTGCTGGAAGCACGTCAAAGAGAATTCAGCAGTTCTTGACTTATTCACTACTTTAGGAAATGGTCAATGTATAACTTCTGACCAGCTGGTTGGATTGGAACATTTTGTGTGTACGATTTTTGGAAGAAGGCAGAACGAAGCAAGGAAAGAAATATTTAGGGAGAAATTGGAAAAGGATAGAAAGGTCATTGATCTGTGTCTCCTACCACCATACAGACTAGTCTGGAATTACATAGCAAGCAAGCAAATTTTGTGGCAAAGATGTGGCGAAATGCATCAAATCCTATTTTAGCGTTGAATGATCCATTCAATCATGGTTGCCTCCCAGATATGATAATAAATTGGACACAGGAGGCGTATCCAAAGGAGATAGCCGAGCTCCTCATAGAAGATAGCAATGGCGATCATATGGAAGAGACAGTCGCGAATAACGATATGTTGAGTTCAGATGAAGAGAGCAGTGATAGGGACAGCAATGGCAATGATGACCAAATGATATTCTAACTTGACAATTCGGGTAATTAATTAATACTATCATAGTTCAATTCAATGAATTGCAGAAATAAAGCCCGGTATTCGTGAAATGACGTACTTACAGTGACTTTGGATGATCTTTCTTGCTGCCCCCATTGAGGGGCAGAAACACCCCCAGGTAAGGAGGTAATTACCTGAAGCACAAACTAAGTTGATGATGAATTCGATGATATCACAATCGATCCCTTACTTAAAGAACAATATTTCTAAGTTACATGGGAAAGTCGGATAACAACACATCACTATAGTATACCCCCTGTTTTGGGGGAATTTACCCCTATATCTCAAAAATGGCTCCTCGCTCATCAAAATAACATCGAAATTCAGATTCTACACCCTCAAATTCATCAGACAAGATACTTTCAATGACTTTTGAGTCAACTTGCCTTGTTGCCCCCACTTTGGGGGCACGGTTACCCCAGAATTCAATATAATAGCCTGTAACCTAAATAAAACCTTTAATAAGCTTAATCTGGCCAAAATCAATCCCCTATAACCAGAAAATCAAACATTAAGGAGGTAAAATGACAGTTTTAGCAATAACATGCTTTCGTTAAATTTGGGGGCATTTGCCCCCATATCTCAAAAACGGCCCCTCCCCCACAAAAAGAACATCGAAATTCGAATTCTACGCCCCGATATTGACCAAAACCACTTGGTCTCATAAATTACCTCGTCTGGTGGTACTACCCCCCCTTCAGCTACCGGACTAAAGGAGAAAGCCAACGGCAGGTCTGTTTGCAGAGTTGGTCTTCAGAAGCGGAGGGCTTCGTGTCTGATAAGCAAGCAACTAGAGAGTAGCAAGGTGAGGAAATTTTCTTTGGTCTACGGAGGGCCATTCTGGTCAAAATTACAACAATTATTGACGTGGTTTAACTTCTTTTTTTAGCCACGAAAATTAATTATTTATTTCATTAACTTAGTTAGTTCTCAATCATTTTTGTATATTACAGTGACTTTCAGTAGTGGGTATTCAGTTGAAATAGGGCTGGCGGTCTGGGGGTCCATAGATACGGTTATTATTAAGCCCTCAAAATAAAGTGGAATCCTAAAAATCACTCGAAATCTACTTTGTTCAGCTTGCTCACTTTGTTTGCTTTTGTATAATGAGCTCAGGTCATCTAAGCAGAAGTTTTATTGAAATATTATGCTGCAAAAGCAACGACGAAATTTTAGTTTCTGTTAAAGCTCTCAATTCTGTTTTACTTCCGTCTTCTTGCTTGTGACCTACTGGTCGAGCCTCGGAATCAATTTTTCCCAGCTCAAGCATTGAGCTCAAGCCAAGAAAAAGGGCTCTTGTTTTTTTGATTTGAAAGGTCAATCAGAGGTCAAATAATTATTACCCCATAATTATTTTTTTGTATATGACTTTGAATTATTTTTACGGTGACACTGAACTGTTTGATTACGCTTTGGTGGTTATGCATGTTACTGTAGGGTATAGTAGCATATTTTGTTGCACTTCACAGTAGTCTCATCGCATACGATATATTCATGTTACAGCAGGGTTTAGAAACATATTTTGTTACAGTTTAAAGCTGGGTTATCTTATCTTTTTGATACGTTTTTGGTCGTTATGCATGAATGCATGTTGTTACAGCACGGTTTACCTAGTTATTTATTTTGTTACACTCCACGGCAGTGTTATCAATTCGATAAATTATGTGGTTATGCATATTACAGCAGAGTCTAGAGAAATATTTTGCTACATTAACAGCTACACATTTTATATGATACGCCTTGGTGGTTACCCATGTTACTGTAAGGATTATTAAAATATTTCGTTACAGTTTACAACTGGGTTATCTTATATGATACGTCTTGCTCGTTACAGCAGGGTTTAGTAGCATATTTTGTTACACTTCAAAGATATATTATGTCAATATATTATATCGCTATAAATGTTACAGCAGGGTTTAGTAGAATATTTTGTTACACTTCAAAGATATATTTTGTCAATATATTATATCGCTATAAATGTTACAGCAGGGTTTAGTAGAATATTTTGTTACACTTCAAAGATATATTATGTCAATATATTATATCGCTATAAATGTTACAGCAGGGTTTAGTAGAATATTATGTTACACTTCAAAGATATATTATGTCAATATATTATATCGCTATAAATGTTACAGCAGGGTTTAGTAGAATATTTTGTTACACTTCAAAGATATATTATGTCAATATATTATATCGCTATAAATGTTACAGCAGTGTTTTGGTAACATATTTGTTACATCTAACATCAGGCTTATGTTATAGGATACATTTTATCATCAAACATGGTACCTAAGGGTTAAGTAACATATTTTGTTACAGTTTACAGGAGGCCCCTCCATATTTGTACGTGAGGCGTTATTTGGCATATTTTTGCGCGTGATTTCGTGAGTTAGATATTTTCCGTTCGTGAATCCGTGTTCAAAGAGTCCTTCGTGCAGCGCAATTTGTTGAAAATGTGGTCGTTATTCCGTGAAAAAGAGTTTTCAGGTGCGTAATTGCATGACGAATCCTGGCCGTTGAAATTTTCTTGAAAAATTTCCTCACAAAATTCCACTGTTCAAATATTTCTTTTTGCAGCTTTGAAGCCAAAGATCGAAAAGAGCGTGAAAATTCAGTTTTGAGGTCCGTGATGGCGTGATAAACGAAAAATTGACGCGTGAATCCGTTATCCAGGGGTACTATGGGGGGCCTCTTACAGTAGGGTTATATCATCGAATACGATAGTCTCATTCTATATTTCTGTTTTTTCTTTTTCATGCTTTCCTTGGTCTATACTTTCCCTTCCTTTTCATCAGTTTTTTATTTTAAACTTTTTTTCGAGTTAGTTTTCCATAGAGTTAGGACAATGTAAGTTGCCAGAATTTAGTAGTCCGTGTCTCAGTGCACATACTCCTTTTCTATTGCTGTCTCTGTAGCAAAACAGCGTCTAGGCTAAACAGATAATCAAACCCTTGACTCAATGCTATTTTAGAACGTATGCTGACTATAAAATGGCCCAGCCTATCTTTGACATAGCCGAGGCGTATGCAAATATGCCATTGGGCAACATGGAAAATACTTTGAAGAATTCAATCCAACATGCCGGAGATGGTGTTGCAAAGACGTTCTTCAATGAGGATGTTTGGAGCCTAAAAATTGCTGAAAACGATTTCACATCATTGAGAAATGACATGGCAATCTGCATGATGGCAAAAGGAATTTCTCAGGTACAAAGATTTTTGACGGTTCAATAATTTTTTCCAGAAATTACTAATACGGAGCCAATTTCTTTGAGTCTATAGAGTAGTCAAAAGATACGACAAGAACAAACATTACTTTCATACGTTTTGATATTTACATCTTCTGCGGAGATTTTGTTAAGTTAGCGAAGAAGATGTAATTATCGAAACGTCTTAAAAAAATGTTTATTTTTGTGTCATCTTCCTCAAATAGATATAATATGCTAGTTAGGAACTATTTTGTTACGTCTTTCGTAATTTTTTCAACTGTGCACAAATCTGTTCTATATCATTATTTCTCCCAGGGGGGGGGGGGTACACGTAAATATTTTGACAGGGATGCTCGTCCTACTTTTCTGGGTTTGAAATTTGGCCAGATTCTATTTTTCTGGGCTGACAAATATTTGAGCTATTTGTCTGGGTTTCGCTAAATTTTCGCTATTTTTCTAGGTCTAATAGATTTCTAGCTACTTTTGGGTCTTCTTTGACAGTGTGCATATGTGGTAATTCTATTTTTTTGGGTCTAAATTTTGAAGAATTTCAGGTAATTCTATTCTTCTGGGGTTTGAGTCCCTGTTTTTTTTCGCTGCTTGTTTGATATTCTCAATTTGGAAACGGATTATTCCGCGATTGAATAATCCAGAATGCACGGTACAGATGGTGTCCCTCAACAGTTGTAGACCACTTTTTTCTTTAAAGGTATCCAAATACGACTTCTACAAGACAATTGATGTTTCTGCTGCCAACAAAAAACTGCAAGACTTGATTCACAGTGAAGAAGCAATCTCACTTGGACAACAATTATTGCTTCAAGATCTCATTGATCATCACGGTTTCCAGGAATACCTCAACAACAAACAACACTGGGTTGAAAAACTGGAACATGTGCTTCTTGATGAGGTGTATATTATTGGCACTGTTGTCAAAGAAATTGCAGAGGAAAACAATTTGTCGGTGAAGATGAAGATTTTCATGTTGAAAGAGCTCGGATCGGAGAAGGTGCATGATGTTTTGAAGAAGTGGGAGGAGATTTGTGACAAGAAGATGATTAAAGCTGTTTATGATTTCATCTATATTGACAACCATCTATTGGGTATTGTATTTGACAATTCTTCACTAAATCTTAAGCACTTATCATCAAAGAGACAAATAAATGAACAAAATTGTATAAGTAGTAACATGTTATTAGTAAAGTATTTACAATAGACAAACCAACATTTCAGGCGTATGGCCGTCGCTTATGTGTACACGCCTGAAACGTTAATGCAATCAATGAATTAATAACATGGTACTACTTATGCAAATTTGCTCATTTTTTACCTTAACTTAACAGTACCACGCGGATCAAAGAACGCTTAACTATCGAAAAGGATCTGCAAAGCCTATCTAAATCTTCATTTAACCATTAAGATTGTAAAAAATGGATGTGAGCTGTTACTTCTTTAGACCTATAACGTCCACTGAGATTTTGAAGGGTTTAGTTGCAATAAGCGCCCAGCTTTTGAAACATCTGATATAATGATTTTGCAACTTAAGCTTCACAAGATAACGTTTTCCCTGCACATCGCATACCATAACCATATACAGTGGATATTTCACTTTGTTCACATGACACCGTTTTAACTTTTTCTGTTACTTCTCACAAAACGCTATGCTCAAATTTTTCTGCAGTTTCTATTATCATCTGAAAAGACTAGTTTTGCAATGAGTTCACTGCGTTTCAATGCTTTCATACGAGCTCAAAAGCAAAATAATGCTCTTCACGTCCAGAACATTTTAGACTGGAAACACAAAACCGTATCGTTTGGAATCGTTTTCTGTTGTAGCCGTGTGAACATATTCGTATCCGGGGTCAAAATGAAAACTGAACTAAGTAATAACGGCATCGTGTAAACAGGGCCTTAAGTTCTCACTTAAAACAGTTGACTTTGACTATATTAGCTGTTCATTCAGGTGAAAGTCTTTTTAAAATACAGTTCTAATTAACTGAATGCTATTTCCATCTTATTGAATCACGTGTCATTTTAACGTATAACTTTACGTTAATTATTGTTTATACAAATTAATGTTGATGAAAGTTGGTGGAAAAAAAGAGGCAAAGAAACAGAACTTTGACAGACTCCACCTTTTCTTACATCATGAGAGCAAACTTTTAAAGGCGGCCACAGCCTACTTAACAATTAATAGATATCTAATGTATTGTGAATAACCATAGAGGAAATAGTTAATCCTTCCAATATTGTTTCAGTCTTGTATAGAAATCTTAGCTTCCATTTGTTTCAATCATAAATCACAGTCTGAGAAGGACAGAAGTCAGTAAGGCTTGAGCTGTATTAAAGTTTGGTTGCTTTGTCTCTTTTCTACCAATTTTTGATAATTCTATTTACATCAATATTGTTACAGATATATCAGCATGGATGGACAGTGCTTTCCAGGACGAAGTTAAAGCTGCGTGCCTTGAATCGCATACGAGTTCATGGCGAGAATATCCGAAATATCAACCCTTCGGCATACGTCCTATACAACACACGGAGGTAACCTACGGTGCCAGTGTCAGAAGCTGGTTAGGAGAAGACGCCACACGCCGATTGAATCTGCGAACAAGCGAAAACCCCAACAACATCATCAAACAACAACAAAATGAACATCGGTCCAGCTGCTTTCTATCCGACACCCAAGTGGCTTTAGCAAGCGGGGAAAGCATCACGATTCAACACTTGAAAGAAAATGACCACATTCTAGGCAATCACGGACTGGTTGGTACTATTTCGTCAGAGACGGTCGAGGTCATAATCGAAGATGAAGTGGCTATCTTTGGGTTCAACCACGAAGAACCGTTCTTTACCGCAAGCCACCGGTTTTGGACGCAGGGTGGGTGGAGAGCGGTTGATCCTCACGGTGCTAAAGACGAGAATTCCTGGTTGGAGGTAGAGCAGTTGTCAGCCGGGGATCATGTCAGGAAGATAAAGTCGTACCAAAGTGGAAAGGTTAAGTACGAGTGGGTCGAGGTGACGGATATTCACTGCAAGACATTCCCTGCTGGAACACGTGTTTATGGAGTTCATACGAGAGAAGGACCACGGTCTTACCACGCTAATGGGTGGGTATTTGTGTGTGTTAACGTCATATCAATAAAAAGCCTAGTTTGGCTTCAATTGATTATTTTTCATTAAGCACACCAATTAAAAGAGACTGGAACTTATACCTGCGTCTTTTCGAAGCCTTGTAATTGTTGAGAAACGATAAGATTGGTCTAAATATCTTTTGTCAAATCTTTGAAAATTAAAATTAGCAAACTTGTTTCTTTGAAAATGTTCTTCAATTTTTTCAATAACGAGCTTTTAGGCCAAATCAATAACAAAACAATGAGGCTAAAATTTGCATGCGTGAAAACTTGTGCAAAGTTTAGTTTTCAAAAAGATCTTTCTCTGTGAATGCAAAGTATAGCTGTAACAAAGTTGTTTGATTTTACAGATATTTGGTATTTGAGAATTACCCAGAGATAACCGCTCAGAGAGTGGTTGAAAATATGGCTGGAATGTCCATTTCTCAGCAGCTGAAAATGACCGAGCACTTAAAAATGCTGCAGCCAACACTGAGTAAACTCATTGGGGAAGGAGCTGCCAAGTCAATGGCAGCCATTGCTAAAAATCATCTGGAGCATAAATTGAGCAACGGCAATAAAAGCAATAGGTTGGTACCTCTGAAAGAAGTTTGTTTGTCGAAAGTTAATTTGCATTACCAAACTGGCAGGACAAAGCATGGGGAGTTCAAAATGCCAGAATCACTTGCCCTTTTGCGCGGGCATCTCTTTATTGATGGCGAGCATGTTGTACATTCTCAGTCAACCAAAAATGACAAAGTCACGTGGACAAGGCCTGTCTCTACTGGCCATTGGGAGCATGGTACAGTGAAGTTGCATCATGGGAGACTGTCTGGGCATGGATATGTTTCTTTGACCAAGAATCACGCAGATATGAAGTCGCTTGCGTCTGCTAACTTCACTGCTGCAGTAAACGAGAACACCTACAAATGCTACAGAAGTAAGTTAGATTTTTTGATATGGTCAGAAATGTATCTTAATCACGACAAAACATATTAACAACTTTTTCGTCTTTTCTTGGAGTGAATGAAAAGAATTAATCAGCATCAGTACCCAGGGCATATCCCACTCGTCAAACTTTCCTGATGACAGCTGATAACACAGATCGAAATACTTAAGTCTGATTCGCTAAACTTATTCTGTTTTGATCACATGATGTCCAATATCTAACACAAAGCCTTAATGTCTAACATTCGAGTTGGAGGCTGGCCGGTATTATTCATGTGAATTGATCAGTTTTTATAAATCACAGGCCTCCTTTCTTGCTCCTTTTCCTGGTTTATAGCCTTGGTTGACGGGGGTACCTGATGTAAAATTTTTAGGTGTATTCACAAGGGGTCTGGGTAACTTGAGAATAGATATCTTCTCTCAATCAATGGGATTTCTGAACTCGGTCTGTGGACAAACTGATTGGCCCGTTAATTCTAATGCAGTTTCTAAATTGAATTGAATTGTTTGTATTTTTCGTGAACATATCGTTTTTAAGATCTATCGTGTTTTAGACATATCGTTTTTAAAACATATCGTTTTTAAAACGTAATATGCTCATCAACTAACTTAAAAAGCCACAAAGAGAAATGCCAATCATTTGACTGTGCGTTGGCAAGGGGAAAATTTTGTGACCAACTGTGCATTAGATCAGCTGTAGTAGTTAACCAATGTCATATCCCGTTATCAACTGTTAAGAAACTTTTGTATTCATGCCTTTAGGAAACATTATTGATAAGACAAGATTTATTAGAAACATATATTTTCTTGTCAACAAATCGATAGCCCTTCTTAGCATAATCAAATCAAAACAAAACCTCCGGTTACTCCATAACTTCAATATATTTAGTGAATCTCTAGTTTGTCCTTCTTTAGATATTCTTAGGTAAATAATTATATGGCTTGATTTTCTAGATTACTTTCAAATCTAAACCACACAACTGTTCCTAACGATAGTCTTTACTATACAGGGACAGTCTTTTTAGTTTGCAATTATCAAAAACCAGCTGATGAATTTGAAGCTATTTTTTACTTCTGTCGGTAGCAATATTTTGAAAGTTCTGCTTTTACATTTTGGTCCTTTTAGTCTCGTGACAAAGTACTTTTTTTCGAATAACCCAACCAATGTAAAATCATTCAAAATACTTAGTCTCAATTAATGCAAGTGCAAAACTCACACCTTGAAGTCAATGATTGTCTGAAGTTTTACGCCTTCGACCTTGATAATCATTGCTTTTTTAATGAAGACTATAATCCAGCCATTTAGGTAAGGTAATTCTTTCTTTTATTCATAAAATATTAATGTTATCTATGGTAACTGTAGGTTGATAGACATGGCTATATCACCGAGTTGCTCATGCTGCAGAACGATAATGTCTCAGTAAATGAAGACACCATTGACAATGGACGTCGCTTCTGTAACGCTACTCCATCACTCTTCTAACGTATGGATCTGTGATTTCGAATTGCGATTTCTGCAGTGTTCGACCTAGAAGGGCCTAAAATAGCTAACATTTGCGTAGAAACGTGAAAAACTCAGTGATCTAGCAATATCTATTAATGGAGTTACTTTTGCAGGTATTTCCGTGCTGATTAACATATTAAACGAATTAGTATCTTTTTCCCACCCAGGTATCGAACCAGAAACAGATGGCACCTCAACGATATCAAAATGGGAGGATTTCGGAGGGCTGATCATGGGTACCGACTTCAGCTCAGGAGAATGCAAGACCATCGGGAAAATCAAGATCCCACCAGCCATGGATGAATACTACGATTTTGGCAACAGTGTCACTTTTACGTCTGATGACAAGTATCAGTTGCACGTCAACGTTAACCTGACAAGCAACTGGCGAAGTGTGGTTGGCTACTGCAAGCTTACTGGTGTCTTCAGTGCAGATTTCTCATCTTTCTCTGGTTCCTGTGTTCAGTACGACGCGACAGCCCCTGGTTATGAAGGCAAGAAGTACGCCTGGAAGGGTATAATTGAGAAGAACCCTGAAACTGTCTCCATGATGAAGGTGGCCAAGAAGAAAAATATGCTCAAAGCTGTGCATCACCACAAGAAAGCTTTCCAAGCGTAAGACTTTCTATTTCAAAATAAACTCAAATTTACTAATTTTCATTGATAGAAAACAAAAGTCAATAGATAGGTATTAGATAAAGTCACGAAGCGTAGTTTAACACGGGAAAGTATACTTTCGTCTTGCCTTTTGAACCTATGTTTTTATGTACATGGATTGAAGAAGGATGTAACCAAATCCTAACTAGGCTTATCCACCTCTACTGACGATAAGACGAATACGAGAGCCAATTTTGTAAGTTGATAAATATCTAAAAGATGACTCAAGAATAAAATCGTTGAAAAATAATTACTGAAGAAGATATAGTTATCGAAACATCTGGAAGCAATGTTTATTCTTGTTTCATCTATCTTTAACTGTTGATAAGCCTGGAGCTGGAGACCCGGAGAAAATTTGGCCTCCCAATATGGCTGCTAAAGAAAGTATATTGCCTGTATTCTTTGTTAACAATAGCTGCACAACTAGTCAGTCTCTTGTTGAGAATTCATAACATTCCTACAATCATCAAATAAAAAAGCAGTCCCCAGTGGAATCTCAATGTATTATATTGGACTGACCAATATTGCCAAGACCTGATGGAAGCATATTAGAAGTTTCGTTGAACACTTGTGAGAGTATGATAGATAATATTAGAGATTTAGAGAAAGAGAGAAAAGTTATTCTTAATTTTCAGGTTCGATGCTGTTGACGGCTCAACATCGACGTCGAACACAACCCCAATGGCTCGAACCACCTCCAATCTGACAGACTCGTCCTTGAGCATCGACAACCTGTTTACGCTGACACCGCCTGACATGGATGCTGTCCACACCTTGACATTCAGCTACCTGCAGGAAGGCATGAAGTACGAGATGACCGACGATAACCGAGAAAACATCCTCGGTGTGGAGAAACCCAGCCCTAGCGGAGAACTGGCCACTGCCTGTGACAAGTACAAAGCGTTCCTTGGCACACGATTTGCCAATGCTTATTGCATGTATGGGTTGTCGCAGAGCTCCCATTTTGAAAAAACCATCACAGAGGAAGAGAAAAACAAACTGTTGTTCTACTTCAATGGTGCAGACACGGGCTGTCTGTCCGCAGATGCCGACTACAATAAGGTAAACAACGAATTCTCCAGAGTTGCTTATCTGGAGTCTTGCCCAGACTTGGAGAAATACCTGAAATCATCTGAAGGTGGGGAATATTGGGCTAAGAAGCTGTATGACCGTCTCACAGAGCAACAAGTTCTGAATGGACTCGCTGCACAAGCCGAAAGTGCGCAGACTCTAGCTATCATTCAAAAGCAATCGATGGTGTTGTTCTGCCTCGCCCCCGATCAGGACTATGGCTCAAAGTTCTATAAGCAGATCCTGACCACGAAACTGAATCAAATGAGCACGTTTTTCCAGGGTGATGCTGACAATTCTGATGTAATGAAACAGGTAAGATACTTTTTTCGATTCAACTCTTTAAAATCAGAAACACAATAAATGCAGGGTATAACTTATTATATGATAAAAGCTTACGATAATGTAATTGTTTTGTACATGATAATGTCTTGACAATACCTTTCAGCTAATTAAAACCAACTAGAAAAACTGTAATTCAAGTGATTTACAAAACTGTCACAGGATGAGTTAGTGACAGTGATAAACAGCCTAAGACCTGTATAGCCACTTAGCTTTATCTGTCTTGGGTGTGACGCTTAGATTTTGGTTCCATACCCACTTACAATGTAGAGGGTCATATGGGGGGGAGACTTAAGCTCCCCTATTCCCTTTTAGTAATTGCAAATTCTCCAATCTTGTTCCAAGAAGAGATATTGATCGTTTGTGTTCCCTGATCGCTGCTTGCTGGCAGTGTTCCCTTGTTCCATGTTTAATTTGTCTTATGTTCCCTTGTTTCTTTCTTTCATTTTGGGCATTTTCCCTGTTCTCTGGAACCCTATATAAGCCTCAATGCCCGTTTTTCATAAATGATTTATCTTTTGAATGAAACAGTGCAGATATGCAGGTTTTTACGATTTTATTTTGAAATTTTGGGAAAATAAATATCCATCTTAATGAAAACACTTTGTTTACATTAAGATTACACTTTGTTGCCTACCTGCGAAGATATTTTTGTCCTTATACTTAATAATTTCAATGTCCCCAGAACAAGATTCAGATTCAGATTCAAAATGTCCCGAGAACAAGATTCAGATTCGATAATGCACTATCTTTTAACGTGCTCAATCGACATTTAAGAAGAAGCTAGAAACAAGAAACCTAGGAACCTGTTAGCTAATGCTTTTAGCTTTAATTTGAGACCAAAATCAAAATTTTCCTGCAGGGGGGGCTGATAGTTATTACAACCCTAAGCCCGGATTCAAGGGTTTCAAGGCAAATAACAGTTAAAGTGCCGGACATGTGTCGCCACCCTGTACGTCCAATTCTTGTGATATTCACATTAAACTAAGGAGCCTGTTAGCTTTCTGCATCAATCCAATCTTAAGTTGATTACAAATAATATCACCAGAAGCTTCATGTTAGGAAAAAGACGATGATTCAGAGCAAGATTATATCATCTTTACATAAAACATACGTGCATATTTGGAAAAATTTGCCATCAATAAGAAAAACTGATTTTCAGTTCTCCAATATTTGTCCAAATTACGTTCAAGTGTTGCTTTCAATGATGACATGACTTGTGCCTGCTCATCTTCTAAATTGTTTTCTCACTGATAAAAGGGTATTGTGCAGCCTAATATTTTTTAATACGCATAAATGAATTGACTGACTGTAACTAACAGTCTCCTTGCTTTCAATTGTTATAAAATCTCATAGGGCTCAAAACTTAGAATATTGCTTTCCTGAAAGCACTCAAAATTACTTTGCAATTTTTCGTTTTCTGTTCTTGCTTTGGGGGAAGTCAAAATCAAAGCCTTGGAATTATTTAAAAATAAGTTAATAATATCAATCAATAATTACTTTATGCTAGGTAGTGGGTGGTTCTTCGTGTATTTCTCAAATAAATCTTCTACACTTCATAAAAGACCCTTTTACCAAGCTGTGCAAAAGTATTATATATTTAATCTCTTTTAGAATTCAGCATCAGATGAAGAGTTGGCTGTGCAAAAAAACCATAATAAGTTGCTTTCTGTGTGAAAAACCAGTTCTAGAAAACAGCAGTTGGTGTTTGAGAAATAAGAACTTCTTTGAATACAGAATTATACATTAGAAAGCTAAAGAAACGAAAACGCATCTTGACAATGTTATATTTTGATAGTTTTTCAATAAATATTTTCTAATCACAATTAGACTTTCATTCTTAGGAGTTAGATATTGATACTTTGCTTTCTCCTTTGCCTCTCTACTAAATGAAAAAGTCTCAAAAGATTACGGGTTTTAAAAGTAAAACTGTAAATATCTAAGCAAGTCAAGTTCTATGGTAAGAACCCAAGAGCTGCATTAATTTTATTGTTGCAAAGATGCATTGAAAAGTTTACCATGATGGTTGCAGAGGTGATTTGAAAATTTCCCTTAGAAATGCCCACCCATTACCACCTCACTTTTTTGAGGCTTTCCATGCCACTGCATAGTCCTTGTACAACAATGAGTAAGTCTGTATAGTCTCATTTCTTCCTTTCTGTAAGGCCTAGTGGTTCCTGCTTTCTCTCATACAAAAACAAATAAATTCCAATAGACTATATTGCTAAACTTGTTCTTGTTTAGCTTGGGCCTGTCTTCAGAGAATCGAGAATTCTTCATCATCCCACTTCAGTTACTGATGAAGATGTATATCGAAACGTTTAACACAAGCATAGTTTATTTTTGAATTTATCTATTAAAGCCTGATATTGCTCCCTGGACAGTCCAGAGTGGATTAAAAGGCTATTTGGGCCCATTATTTTGGGTCGATTTTCACAAAAACCATGGACTAAAATTATCAGGGTCTTTTTCTAATTTTTGGCTGATTTTGAAGGAAATTTTTTGGTGATTTTATGAGCTTTCTAAGTCTATTATAGACTAATATTGCTTCCTTGACATTCCAGAGTGGATTAAAAGGCAATTTGGGACCATTTATTTTGGGCCAATTTTTGAAAAAAACCATGAACTATCAGTGTTTTTTCTAATTTTTGTCTGATTTTGAAGGGAATTTTTTTCATAATTTTACAGGTTTTTTTTAGTCTACCATAGACTAATATTGCTTCCTAGACAGTTCTGAGTTTATTCAAAGGCTATTTGGGACCATTTTTTTGGGTAACTTTCACCAAAAACCCTGGACCATCAGTGTTTTTTCTAATTTTTGCCTGATTTCAAAGGAAATCTTTTGGAGATTTTATGAGGTTTCTAAGCCTATTATAGACTAACATTTCTCCCTGGACAGTCCAGAGTGGATTTAAAGGCTATTTTGGTCCTTTTTGGGGTTGATTTTCACAAAAGACTGTGGACTAACCATCAGGGTTTCATTTAACCATTCAGGATATGATTTTGAAGGAAATTTTGTGATGATTTTACAGGTTTTCCAAGTCTATTATAGCCTGATATTGCTCTCTGGACAGTCCAGAGTGGATTAAAAGGCTATTTGGGTCCATTTATTTTAGGCCGATTTTTGAAAAAAATATGGACTAACTAACCATCGGGAATTAGTTTGATAGTCTTATGGGCTTTCTAAGTCTATTATAGTATAAAAGACTTAGAAAGCCCGTAAGACTAATAGCCTAATCAAAAATTGCTTACTGGACAGTCCAGAGTGCATAAATAGGCTATTTTGGACCCTTTATTTTCCAAATTTCGACAAAAAACCACGGACATCAGGCTTTTTTCAATTTTGGGCTGATTAGGAATGAAGTTATTTTAGATAGGTAAAAAAGCTTAGGGAGCTGTCATAAAGTATGGAACAGAGGGGGGCGGAAGGGATTTAAAAACTTTTTCTAAAATTTTGTAGCCCAATACAAGAGTTCAGAAACCATTTCATGACCCCATTTCATTTTCTGATAAAATTTGATAGCCCCTGTAAAATGTATGATTAAGAATTCCCAAAAGCAGTAGAATCTGAGCAGAGCAGCAGCGACAGTGAAGTTAAATTGACATGATAAGCGACTAAAATGATAAGACATTAATTTATTCTTTTTTTCATAGTTTTAATAATTTTCGTGACCCATGTTTGTTCATCAAAAAAGTTTGTTAGCCCAATATTTTACATCCAAAAACTTTGTTGACCCTGTTGAATCCCTTCCGCCCCGGTCTGTTCTCTACTTTATGACAGCTCCCTTAGGTTGTTTAAGGGACTAAAGCAATGGCTATAGATGATCGGGCCGAAGTTCTATTCCTCGTTAAGTAAGACTTTTGAAGATTTATAAAATTCATAAAGTTGGTTGAAAATGATGAAATATTAATATTTCTTTCATTTAGAAATCTTATGTGGCCCAGTGGATCAAACGAAGGGCTTTAAATGCTTGGACTGTGGTATGATACCTCGTAAGGTAAGACTTTTCATTTCTAAATTCTTAATAAAAATTATATCAACCTCAAACCTATTTTGAGCATACCAATTTTCTCTTACCAAATTTTGGTGATTTCTGCAGTTCTTGTTATGGCATGCAATTGCTGTGTGACCATTAATAAGAAAGTTTGTGTTTTAAATTTTGTTGTTTTTCTCAGCTTTCTTAATGGATTGCAGCCTTTTTGGTTGATTATGAACGTTTACAAGTGCTATTGCATCATCACTTCCTTATATTTACCTCTGAAGAGATTGGAAGCTTATCTGGGTTCAGATAGGCTTTTATTTCATTCAGGGAGCATTAGCAGGCTATAATAGCTTTAAAAAACGCATAAAATCACCAGAAACATTTCCTTCAAAACCAGCCTAAAATTTGAATAAAAGCCTGATGGTTAGCCCATGCTTTTTGGAAAAGTTGGCCAAACAATGGTTCCAAATAGTTTCTATTCCACTCAGAGCTAATTAGAAAGCAATATTGGGCTATAAGAGGCTTAGAAAACGCAAAAATTGACAAAAATTATTATGATATTATCAGTATTCAAAGTATGTTAAGTCAAAATTTGGTTGTTCTTAGTCCATAGTTTTTGGTCAAAATTGGCCCAAAAAAAATGGTTCCAAATAGGCGTTCGATGCACTAGGAACTGTTCACAGAGCAATATTAGGTTATTATAGCCCAATACTAGGCTATAATAGCCCTAGAAATCCCGTAAAATCACCATGAAAATTTCCTTCTAAAAAGCCTCGTTACCGCATGGTTTTTGGTTGAAATTGGCCTGATATAAATGGTTGCAAATAGTTCGATTTTATTTATGGTTAGACTTTTGCTTTCCAGATTTTTTTATAATTTTTTGTTTAAATCAAACTAAAGTAATATTTCTCTCATTTAGAATGCTCGGGTGGCCAAGTGGAAAGAGGCCAAGAGCTGTAGATGTTTGGACCGTAATTTGATACCGCGTAAGGTAGGACTTTTTGATTATACGTTTTTGATGAAAACGATAAAAAAAGTAAAACCTTTCAAGAAAGCTTAGATGGCCGAGTGGACTAAGCCAACGGCTTAAGTTGTTTAGGCAATTTAGACCGGGCTGTGGTTACGGCAAGTACCACCCGAGCCCGGAGAAATTCTCATGTGGATTTTTGAATAGCTACTGACCCGGATGTTCAAAAATGCGATGGTAAACGGGGGTCTGCTGGTGCGTCTGGGTGCTAGGGGGGCTTTTTATAGCTCTTCCGTGCCAAATACCTCTGCGGAGGAGCAATTTCACTATTTGCTGTTTAAACCTGCTGTAAAAGATTCCAAAAAAGCTCTATTAAGCCCCCAAAGGCTTTATTAAATTTTTGAGGTTCCAGAGGAGGGGCTCAATAGATAGGGGGGCTTATTAAAGAGGGGGGCTTATCTAAAATTAGAGATCAATGGTACCGAAATTGGTCTGAAATCCTTTTGCTTTGTATATTTCTTTACCGTGCAGGTTGTTACTTCATATTCTCAACAGCCAGAGCAAGGCTTCTGGAGGATGGATCGGTTATTCTGGAAACTTATACTGTGTATACTGTGCAGTGTACGTATGTAATTTTTGGGGGCTGCTACGACAGGGCTGGATATGAATTTTTTCGCTCTCAAGCATATAAAATTAAGAATTGGTAATATTACGATGGAAAATACCATGCGCTATTGCTAAACCATTGCACTTTACTCTGTAGCCTTTGTGATATGAAAAGAGGACCTTTATAGAGAGAAGGCTTTTTCGAATTTCTGCAAAGGGGGGCTTTTTAAAGACGGGGGTGTAATAGAGCATTATACAGGAAAGGCTTTATTCCCGGCAGTTGCTTCGGTGTCCTATAGGAAAATCTTTACATAAATATGAATAGAAGTGAATTATATTTTATAACCTGTTAGTCTTCTTCATCGTCGTCACTTTCTTCGTCTCTCCCGAAATCATCCGTCTCAAGTTCATCGAAATGTCTGGTGTTTGCAACTGCGGTTCTTCCAAGCTCGTCCAGATTTTCGCAACGTAGTTTGCTCTCCTAGCATGTAGAAGTAGAACGGACTTGCATGGTGGAAGGATCGAAAGGTCGATTATCTTTTCATCTCTCCTATATTTGCGCTGAAATATTTAATATTGGGCCTGATTCAAGTTCTTCTTTCGACAACCGTATAGCACACATACGTATTCTTCAAGGAACTTGAATGTTTCTTCTGAAAGTTCCCAGGTTGATCCTAAATCTTTGAATGCTGGCAGAAATCTTGGATTTTTTCCAATGCGCTCCAACAGACACCCTTAACTTTTCTACAGAATGAGGACACATAGTCGTTTCCTGTAAAAGCATGAAAGCCTATCAAGCTCTCTTTCACTTCGAATAGTGAATCCAATAGTGAAATTGCTCCTCCGCAGAGGTATTTGGCACGGAAGAGCTATAAAAAGCCCCCCTAGCACCCAGACGCACCAGCAGACCCCCGTTTACCATCGCATTTCTGAACACCCGGGTCAGTAGCTATTCGAAAATCCACATGAGAGTTTCTCCGGGCTCGGGTGGTACTTGCCGTAACCACAGCTCGGTCTAATTAGCTAGTTTGAAACCTAGTATGGTTTGACTTTTCATTTTTTTAGATTTGTAACGTTTGGTGAAAATGATACAAAAGTAATTCCGTCTGACTTAGGAAGGTTGGGTGGCCAAGTGGACTAAGCCAAGTGCTTTAATTTATGCGAACCGTAGTTCGATTCATTTTAAGGTTAAAAGGTAGAACTTGTGATTTATATTTTTAGGTCACATACTTGTATTTTACTTGTTGAATGAAAAAGATCCGAGTAGGACTAATTCTTATTTACAAAACTCGAATGGCTGAGTGGAATAATCAAGGTCTGGGAATGTTTAGGCGTTTGTTCAAGTCCTCGTAAGGTCAGTCTTTTGATTTCTAAGATTGATAATATTTGGTGAAAATGATACAAAACAGTGGCGGAAATTGGGCATTTTGAGTGGAGGGGCAAGCATGGAGAATTTTCCGAGTCATTTTTCGCCTCGCAAGGCGAAAGCTGGCACGCACGCAACTACAAAGTCATTGCCCAGACAGCTGAGGCTCTAGGGGGCACTGTAAGCCCACTTGCAGGTCCAGTGCAGAGCCCTGGTAGAAGCCGAGGGGGTGGAGCCCCCTGAAGCTGTTGTGATTGTACCTTTTCTGAGGGCTCGAACTGGCTTAGAATCCTCCATATATTAGAATTACAGTCGACCTCTGCTATCTCGAGCACCGTTATCTCGAACTTCCCTCTATCTCGAACAAAATCTATTTCCCATCGTTTTCCTATACAGTTAAGTACGCAAATAAGACCTGTTCTTGAACACCGTTATCTCGAACTTCTCTCTATCTCGAACAAAACCTATTTCCCCTCGTTTTCCTATACAACATTTAGGTACGCAAATAAGACCCGTTCTTGAACACCATTATCTTGAACTTTTCGCTATCTTGAACAAAATTTTTTCCCGTGAACAAAAAACCCTGTTATCTCGAACATTAATACACAAAAGTTGAACTCTGAATTCTGAACTCTGATCTCTGATCCCTTGATCATCTCTAAAGTCCAGTTTGCCTTGAAAAACTGCCGTGCTGGAACTTAACTAGTCTCCCCGGCGAAAGAAAAAGATGGTCTTTGCAAATTTGCCATTAGGCCCTTTAGGTAGATGTTCTATAATTGTGTAATTTTCCTTCATGAAAGAACTATACTTGTCGACTATGTTATTCAGTTCAATCATGGCTTCCAGTTTTTTCCAGGTTTTGATTAACATGGTGCCCTTTGATTAACCTTTTTTAGCTAAACCTGATACACCTGTTTCGTTGTTTTAAGATTTTTTAAAGTGGCCTTTAGAAGCAAACGATATTTTAATGGTTTATACAATGTTTTTAATCGAGATAATTTTTAAGAATGAGAATGACCCGGGAAGGACTCGAACCCACGACATCTAGAGTTCTACTCGAGTCATTTTCATTCTCACAAATTATCTCGATTGATTTTCCAAATCCTGGTTCTCCTCAAGTTTACAATTTTTTACGTATGAAGCCCCCCTTTTGGTCGAGGAAAATCTCGACTCCCGTTATCTCGAAACCCCGTTATGTCGAACAATTTTTCATTTCCCGTGACAGTTTGAGATAGCGAGAGTCAACTGTAAATATATACAAAACAAGTAGGAATATTACAAATACAACCCATAAATAGTAAATGAATCCGATACTAAATTTGATTTGATATTGACTAACTTAAAAGAGTCAAATGTTAAAGAAATTAATTCGGCTCTTTCAAAATAAATTGTTAAATCACAGGTATCAAAATTTTCGATTTGGATAACCAATTGAACTTCCAAGGACCAAAATTTCCGACTTTTGAGAGAAATTTCCGACTCATTTTAAATTGGAGGGGTAATTGCCCCCCCAACCCTCCCCATAAATTCCGCCATTGATACAAAAGTAAAACCACCTTCACTAAGAAAGCTGGTGTGGCCCATTAGGTTATGTTAAGGGCTGAAGATGCTTTGGCCGTAGTTCGAGCCCTCTTATCGTAGTGTAAGTCTTTTGATTTCTAAGATTGGTGATATTTGGTAAAAATGATACAAAAGTAAAACCTCCATCACTAAGGAAGCTGGTGTGGCCCAATGGGCTATGTGAAGGGCTGTAGATGCTTAGGCCGTAGTTCGAGTCCTCGTAAGGTAATACTTTTGATTTCTAAGATTGGTGATATTTGGTAAAAATGATACAAAAGTAAAACCTCCATCAGTAAGGAAGCTGGTGTGGCCCAGTGGGCTATGTGAAGGGCTGTATATGCTCGGACCGTAGTTCGAGTCCTCGTAAGGCAATACTTTTGATTTCTAAGATTGGTGATATTTGGTAAAAATGATACAAAAGTAAAACCTCCATCACTAAGGAAGCTGGTGTGGCCCAATGGGCTATGTAAAGGGCTGTATATGCTTCAACCGTAGTTCGAGTCCTCGAAAGGTAAGACTTTTGATTTCTAAGATTGGTGATATTTGGTAAAAATGATACAAAAGTAAAACCTCCATCACTAAGGAAGCTGGTGTGGCCCAATGGGCTATGTGAAGGGCTGTAGATGCTTGGGGCGTAGTTCGAGTCCTCGTAAGGTAAGACTTTTGATTTCTAAGATTGGTGATATTTGGTAAAAATGATACAAAAGTAAAACCTCCATCACTAAGGAAGCTGGTGTGGCCCAATGGGCTATGTGAAGGGCTGTAGATGCTTGGGCCGTAGTTCGAGTCCTCGTAAGGTAAGACTTTTGATTTCTAAGATTGGTGATATTTGGTAAAAGTGATACAAAAGTAAAACCTCTATCACTAATGAAGCTGGTGTGGCCCAGTGGGCTATGTGAAGGGCTGTATATGCTTGGGCCGTAGTTCGAGTCCTCGTAAGGTAAGACTTTTGATTTCTAAGATTGGTGATATTTGGTAAAAATGATACAAAAGTAAAACCTCCATCAGTAAGGAAGCTGGTGTGGCCCAATGGGCTATGTGAAGGGCTGTAGATGCTTGGGCCGTAGTTCGAGTCCTCGTAAGGTAAGACTTTTGATTTCTAAGATTGGTGATATTTGGTAAAAATGATACAAAAGTAAAACCTCCATCACTAAGGAAGCTGGTGTGGCCCAATGGGTTATGTGAAGGGCTGTAGATGCTTGGACCGTAGTTCGAGTCCTCGTAAGGTAAGACTTTTGATTTCTAAGATTGGCGATATTTGGTAAAAATGATACAAAAGTAAAACCTCCATCACTAAGGAAGCTGGTGTGGCCCAATGGGCTATGTGAATGGCTGTAGATGCTTGGACCGTAGTTCGAGTCCTCGTAAGGTAAGACTTTTGATTTCTAAGATTGGTGATATTTGGTAAAAATGATACAAAAGTAAAACCTCCATCACTAAGGAAGCTGGTGTGGCCCAATGGGCTATGTGAATGGCTGTAGATGCTTGGACCGTAGTTCGAGTCCTCGTAAGGTAAGACTTTTGATTTCTAAGATTGGTGATATTTGGTAAAAATGATACAAAAGTAAAACCTCCATCACTAAGGAAGCTGGTGTGGCCCAATGGGCTATGTGAAGGGCTGTAGATGCTTGGGCCGTAGTTTGAGTCCTCGTAAGGTAAGACTTTTGATTTCTAAGATTGGTGATATTTGGTAAAAGTGATACAAAAGTAAAACCTCTATCACTAATGAAGCTGGTGTGGCCCAGTGGGCTATGTGAAGGGCTGTATATGCTTGGGCCGTAGTTCGAGTCCTCGTAAGGTAAGACTTTTGATTTCTAAGATTGGTGATATTTGGTAAAAATGATACAAAAGTAAAACCTCAATCAGTAAGGAAGCTGGTGTGGCCCAGTGGGCTATGTGAAGGGCTGTAGATGCTTGGGCCGTAGTTCGAGTCCTCGTAAGGTAAGACTTTTGATTTCTAAGATTGGTGATATTTGGTAAAAATGATACAAAAGTAAAACCTCCATCACTAAGGAAGCTGGTGTGGCCCAATGGGCTATGTGAAGGGCTGTAGATGCTTGGACCGTAGTTCGAGTCCTCGTAAGGTAAGACTTTTGATTTCTAAGATTGGCGATATTTGGTAAAAATGATACAAAAGTAAAACCTCCATCAGTAAGGAAGCTGGTGTGGCCCAATGGGCTATGTGAAGGGCTGTAGATGCTTGGGCCGTAGTTCGAGTCCTCGTAAGGTAAGACTTTTGATTTCTAAGATTGGTGATATTTGGTAAAAATGATACAAAAGTAAAACCTCCATCACTAAGGAAGCTGGTGTGGCCCAATGGGCTATGTGAATGGCTGTAGATGCTTGGACCGTAGTTCGAGTCCTCGTAAGGTAAGACTTTTGATTTCTAAGATTGGTGATATTTGGTAAAAATGATACAAAAGTAAAACCTTCATCACTAAGGAAGCTGGTGTGGCCCAGTGGGCTATGTGAAGGGCTGTAGATGCTTGGGCCGTAGTTCGAGTCCTCGTAAGGTAAGACTTTTGATTTCTAAGATTGGTGATATTTGGTAAAAATGATACAAAAGTAAAACCTCCATCACTAAGGAAGCTGGTGTGGCCCAATGGGCTATGTGAATGGCTGTAGATGCTTGGACCGTAGTTCGAGTCCTCGTAAGGTAAGACTTTTGATTTCTAAGATTGGTGATATTTGGTAAAAATGATACAAAAGTAAAACCTTCATCACTAAGGAAGCTGGTGTGGCCCAGTGGGCTATGTGAAGGGCTGTAGATGCTTGGGCCGTAGTTCGAGTCCTCGTAAGGTAAGACTTTTGATTTCTAAGATTGGTGATATTTGGTAAAAATGATACAAAAGTAAAACCTCAATCAGTAAGGAAGCTGGTGTGGCCCAGTGGGCTATGTGAAGGGCTGTAGATGCTTGGGCCGTAGTTCGAGTCCTCGTAAGGTAAGACTTTTGATTTCTAAGATTGGTGATATTTGGTAAAAATGATACAAAAGTAAAACCTCCATCACTAAGGAAGCTGGTGTGGCCCAATGGGCTATGTGAAGGGCTGTAGATGCTTGGACCGTAGTTCGAGTCCTCGTAAGGTAAGACTTTTGATTTCTAAGATTGGCGATATTTGGTAAAAATGATACAAAAGTAAAACCTCCATCAGTAAGGAAGCTGGTGTGGCCCAATGGGCTATGTGAAGGGCTGTAGATGCTTGGGCCGTAGTTCGAGTCCTCGTAAGGTAAGACTTTTGATTTCTAAGATTGGTGATATTTGGTAAAAATGATACAAAAGTAAAACCTCCATCACTAAGGAAGCTGGTGTGGCCCAATGGGCTATGTGAATGGCTGTAGATGCTTGGACCGTAGTTCGAGTCCTCGTAAGGTAAGACTTTTGATTTCTAAGATTGGTGATATTTGGTAAAAATGATACAAAAGTAAAACCTTCATCACTAAGGAAGCTGGTGTGGCCCAGTGGGCTATGTGAAGGGCTGTAGATGCTTGGGCCGTAGTTTGAGTCCTCGTAAGGTAAGACTTTTGATTTCTAAGATTGGTGATATTTGGTAAAAATGATACAAAAGTAAAACCTCCATCACTAAGGAAGCTGGTGTGGCCCAATGGGCTATGTGAAGGGCTGTAGATGCTTGGGCCGTAGTTCGAGTCCTCGTAAGGTAAGACTTTTGATTTCTAAGATTGGTGATATTTGGTAAAAGTGATACAAAAGTAAAACCTCTATCACTAATGAAGCTGGTGTGGCCCAGTGGGCTATGTGAAGGGCTGTATATGCTTGGGCAGTAGTTCGAGTCCTCGTAAGGTAAGACTTTTGATTTCTAAGATTGGTGATATTTGGTAAAAATGATACAAAAGTAAAACCTCCATCACTAAGGAAGCTGGTGTGGCCCAATGGGCTATGTGAAGGGCTGTAGATGCTTGGACCGTTATTCGAGTCCTCGTAAGGTAAGACTTTTGATTTCTAAGATTGGCGATATTTGGTAAAAATGATACAAAAGTAAAACCTCCATCACTAAGGAAGCTGGTGTGGCCCAATGGGCTATGTGAATGCTGTAGATGCTTGGACCGTAGTTCGAGTCCTCGTAAGGTAAGACTTTTGATTTCTAAGATTGGTGATATTTGGTAAAAATGATACAAAAGTAAAACCTCCATCACTAAGGAAGCTGGTGTGGCCCAATGGGCTATGTGAAGGGCTGTAGATGCTTGGGCCGTAGTTCGAGTCCTCGTAAGGTAAGACTTTTGATTTCTAAGATTGGTGATATTTGGTAAAAGTGATACAAAAGTAAAACCTCTATCACTAATGAAGCTGGTGTGGCCCAGTGGGCTATGTGAAGGGCTGTATATGCTTGGGCCGTAGTTCGAGTCCTCGTAAGGTAAGACTTTTGATTTCTAAGATTGGTGATATTTGGTAAAAATGATACAAAAGTAAAACCTCCATCAGTAAGGAAGCTGGTGTGGCCCAGTGGGCTATGTGAAGGGCTGTAGATGCTTGGGCCGTAGTTCGAGTCCTCGTAAGGTAAGACTTTTGATTTCTAAGATTGGTGATATTTGGTAAAAATGATACAAAAGTAAAACCTCCATCACTAAGGAAGCTGGTGTGGCCCAATGGGCTATGTGAAGGGCTGTAGATGCTTGGACCGTAGTTCGAGTCCTCGTAAGGTAAGACTTTTGATTTCTAAGATTGGCGATATTTGGTAAAAATGATACAAAAGTAAAACCTCCATCACTAAGGAAGCTGGTGTGGCCCAATGGGCTATGTGAATGGCTGTAGATGCTTGGACCGTAGTTCGAGTCCTCGTAAGGTAAGACTTTTGATTTCTAAGATTGGTGATATTTGGTAAAAATGATACAAAAGTAAAACCTCCATCACTAAGGAAGCTGGTGTGGCCCAATGGGCTATGTGAATGGCTGTAGATGCTTGGACCGTAGTTCGAGTCCTCGTAAGGTAAGACTTTTGATTTCTAAGATTGGTGATATTTGGTAAAAATGATACAAAAGTAAAACCTCCATCACTAAAGAAGCTGGTGTGGCCCAGTGGGCTATGTGAAGGGCTGTAGATGCTTGGGCCGTAGTTCGAGTCCTCGTAAGGTAAGACTTTTGATTTCTAAGATTGGTGATATTTGGTAAAAATGATACAAAAGTAAAACCTCCATCAGTAAGGAAGCTGGTGTGGCCCAGTGGGCTATGTGAATGGCTGTAGATGCTTGGACCGTAGTTCGAGTCCTCGTAAGGTAAGACTTTTGATTTCTAAGATTGGTGATATTTGGTAAAAGTGATACAAAAGTAAAACCTCTATCACTAATGAAGCTGGTGTGGCCCAGTGGGCTATGTGAAGGGCTGTATATGCTTGGGCCGTAGTTCGAGTCCTCGTAAGGTAATACTTTTGATTTCTAAGATTGGTGATATTTGGTAAAAATGATACAAAAGTAAAACCTCCATCAGTAAGGAAGCTGGTGTGGCCCAGTGGGCTATGTGAATGGCTTTAGATAATTGGACCGTAGTTCGAGTCCTCGTAAGGTAAGACTTTTGATTTCTAAGATTGGTGATATTTGGTAAAAGTGATACAAAAGTAAAACCTCCATCAGTAAGGAAGCTGGTGTGGCCCAATGGGCTATGTGAAGGGCTGTAGATGCTTGGGCCGTAGTTCGAGTCCTCGTAAGGTAATACTTTTGATTTCTAAGATTGGTGATATTTGGTAAAAATGATACAAAAGTAAAACCTCCATCACTAAGGAAGCTGGTGTGGCCAAATGGGCTATGTGAAGGACTGTATATGCTCGGACCGTAATTCGATTCCTCGTAAGGTAATACTTTTGATTTCTAAGATTGGTGATATTTGGTAAAAATGATACAAAAGTAAAACCTCCATCAGTAAGGAAGCTGGTGTGGCCCAGTGGGCTATGTGAAGGGCTGTATATGCTTGGACCGTAGTTCGAGTCCTCGTAAGGTAATAATTTTGATTTCTAAGATTGGTGATATTTGGTAAAAATGATACAAAAGTAAAACCTCCATCACTAAGGAAGCTGGTGTGGCCCAATGGGCTATGTGAAGGGCTGTAGATGCTTGGGCCGTAGTTCGAGTCCTCGTAAGGTAAGACTTTTGATTTCTAAGATTGGTGATATTTGGTAAAAATGATACAAAAGTAAAACCTCCATCACTAAGGAAGCTGGTGTGGCCCAATGGGCTATGTGAAGGGCTGTAGATGCTTGGACCGTAGTTCGATTCCTCGTAAGGTAATACTTTTGATTTCTAAGATTGGTGATATTTGGTAAAAATGATACAAAAGTAAAACCTCCATCAGTAAGGAAGCTGGTGTGGCCCAGTGGGCTATGTGAAGGGCTGTATATGCTCGGACCGTAGTTCGAGTCCTCGTAAGGTAATACTTTTGATTTCTAAGATTGGTGATATTTGGTAAAAATGATACAAAAGTAAAACCTCCATCACTAAGGAAGCTGGTGTGGCCCAATGGGCTATGTGAAGGGCTGTAGATGCTTGGGCCGTAGTTCGAGTCCTCGTAAGGTAATACTTTTGATTTCTAAGATTGGTGATATTTGGTAAAAATGATACAAAAGTAAAACCTCCATCACTAAGGAAGCTGGTGTGGCCAAATGGGCTATGTGAAGGACTGTATATGCTCGGACCGTAATTCGATTCCTCGTAAGGTAATACTTTTGATTTCTAAGATTGGTGATATTTGGTAAAAATGATACAAAAGTAAAACCTCCATCAGTAAGGAAGCTGGTGTGGCCCAGTGGGCTATGTGAAGGGCTGTATATGCTTGGACCGTAGTTCGAGTCCTCGTAAGGTAATAATTTTGATTTCTAAGATTGGTGATATTTGGTAAAAATGATACAAAAGTAAAACCTCCATCACTAAGGAAGCTGGTGTGGCCCAATGGGCTATGTGAAGGGCTGTAGATGCTTGGGCCGTAGTTCGAGTCCTCGTAAGGTAATACTTTTGATTTCTAAGATTGGTGATATTTGGTAAAAATGATACAAAAGTAAAACCTCCATCACTAAGGAAGCTGGTGTGGCCAAATGGGCTATGTGAAGGACTGTATATGCTCGGACCGTAATTCGATTCCTCGTAAGGTAATACTTTTGATTTCTAAGATTGGTGATATTTGGTAAAAATGATACAAAAGTAAAACCTCCATCAGTAAGGAAGCTGGTGTGGCCCAGTGGGCTATGTGAAGGGCTGTATATGCTTGGACCGTAGTTCGAGTCCTCGTAAGGTAATAATTTTGATTTCTAAGATTGGTGATATTTGGTAAAAATGATACAAAAGTAAAACCTCCATCACTAAGGAAGCTGGTGTGGCCCAATGGGCTATGTGAAGGGCTGTAGATGCTTGGGCCGTAGTTCGAGTCCTCGTAAGGTAAGACTTTTGATTTCTAAGATTGGTGATATTTGGTAAAAATGATACAAAAGTAAAACCTCCATCACTAAGGAAGCTGGTGTGGCCCAATGGGCTATGTGAAGGGCTGTAGATGCTTGGACCGTAGTTCGATTCCTCGTAAGGTAATACTTTTGATTTCTAAGATTGGTGATATTTGGTAAAAATGATACAAAAGTAAAACCTCCATCAGTAAGGAAGCTGGTGTGGCCCAGTGGGCTATGTGAAGGGCTGTATATGCTCGGACCGTAGTTCGAGTCCTCGTAAGGTAATACTTTTGATTTCTAAGATTGGTGATATTTGGTAAAAATGATACAAAAGTAAAACCTCCATCAGTAAGGAAGCTGGTGTGGCCCAATGGGCTATGTGAAGGGCTGTAGATGCTTGGGCCGTAGTTCGAGTCCTCGTAAGGTAATACTTTTGATTTCTAAGATTGGTGATATTTGGTAAAAATGATACAAAAGTAAAACCTCCATCAGTAAGGAAGCTGGTGTGGCCCAGTGGGCTATGTGAAGGGCTGTATATGCTCGGACCGTAGTTTGAGTCCTCGTAAGGTAATACTTTTGATTTCTAAGATTGGTGATATTTGGTAAAAATGATACAAAAGTAAAACCTCCATCAGTAAGGAAGCTGGTGTGGCCCAGTGGGCTATGTGAAGGGCTGTATATGCTCGGACCGTAGTTCGAGTCCTTGTAAGGTAATACTTTTGATTTCTAAGATTGGTGATATTTGGTAAAAATGATACAAAAGTAAAACCTCCATCACTAAGGAAGCTGGTGTGGCCCAATGGGCTATGTGAAGGGCTGTATATGCTCGGACCGTAGTTCGAGTCCTCGTAAGGTAATACTTTTGATTTCTAAGATTGGTGATATTTGGTAAAAATGATACAAAAGTAAAACCTCCATCACTAAGGAAGCTGGTGTGGCCCAATGGGCTATGTGAAGGGCTGTAGATGCTTGGGCCGTAGTTCGAGTCCTCGTAAGGTAAGACTTTTGATTTCTAAGATTGGTGATATTTGGTAAAAATGATACAAAAGTAAAACCTCCATCACTAAGGAAGCTGGTGTGGCCCAGTGGGCTATGTGAAGGGCTGTATATGCTCGGACCGTAGTTCGAGTCCTCGTAAGGTAATACTTTTGATTTCTAAGATTGGTGATATTTGGTAAAAATGATACAAAAGTAAAACCTCCATCACTAAGGAAGCTGGTGTGGCCCAATGGGCTATGTGAAGGGCTGTAGATGCTTGGGCCGTAGTTCGAGTCCTCGTAAGGTAATACTTTTGATTTCTAAGATTGGTGATATTTGGTAAAAATGATACAAAAGTAAAACCTCTATCACTAAGGAAGCTGGTGTGGCCCAGTGGGCTATGTGAAGGGCTGTATATGCTCGGACCGTAGTTCGAGTCCTCGTAAGGTAATAATTTTGATTTCTAAGATTGGTGATATTTGGTAAAAATGATACAAAAGTAAAACCTCCATCACTAAGGAAGCTGGTGTGGCCCAATGGGCTATGTGAAGGGCTGTATATGCTCGGACCGTAGTTCGAGTCCTCGTAAGGTAATACTTTTGATTTCTAAGATTGGTGATATTTGGTAAAAATGATACAAAAGTAAAACCTCCATCACTAAGGAAGCTGGTGTGGCCAAATGGGCTATGTGAAGGACTGTATATGCTCGGACCGTAATTCGATTCCTCGTAAGGTAATACTTTTGATTTCTAAGATTGGTGATATTTGGTAAAAATGATACAAAAGTAAAACCTCCATCACTAAGGAAGCTGGTGTGGCCCAATGGGCTATGTGAAGGGCTGTAGATGCTTGGACCGTAGTTCGATTCCTCGTAAGGTAATACTTTTGATTTCTAAGATTGGTGATATTTGGTAAAAATGATACAAAAGTAAAACCTCCATCAGTAAGGAAGCTGGTGTGGCCCAGTGGGCTATGTGAAGGGCTGTATATGCTCGGACCGTAGTTCGAGTCCTCGTAAGGTAATACTTTTGATTTCTAAGATTGGTGATATTTGGTAAAAATGATACAAAAGTAAAACCTCCATCACTAAGGAAGCTGGTGTGGCCCAATGGGCTATGTGAAGGGCTGTAGATGCTTGGGCCGTAGTTCGAGTCCTCGTAAGGTAATACTTTTGATTTCTAAGATTGGTGATATTTGGTAAAAATGATACAAAAGTAAAACCTCCATCACTAAGGAAGCTGGTGTGGCCAAATGGGCTATGTGAAGGACTGTATATGCTCGGACCGTAATTCGATTCCTCGTAAGGTAATACTTTTGATTTCTAAGATTGGTGATATTTGGTAAAAATGATACAAAAGTAAAACCTCCATCAGTAAGGAAGCTGGTGTGGCCCAGTGGGCTATGTGAAGGGCTGTATATGCTTGGACCGTAGTTCGAGTCCTCGTAAGGTAATAATTTTGATTTCTAAGATTGGTGATATTTGGTAAAAATGATACAAAAGTAAAACCTCCATCACTAAGGAAGCTGGTGTGGCCCAATGGGCTATGTGAAGGGCTGTAGATGCTTGGGCCGTAGTTCGAGTCCTCGTAAGGTAAGACTTTTGATTTCTAAGATTGGTGATATTTGGTAAAAATGATACAAAAGTAAAACCTCCATCACTAAGGAAGCTGGTGTGGCCCAATGGGCTATGTGAAGGGCTGTAGATGCTTGGACCGTAGTTCGATTCCTCGTAAGGTAATACTTTTGATTTCTAAGATTGGTGATATTTGGTAAAAATGATACAAAAGTAAAACCTCCATCAGTAAGGAAGCTGGTGTGGCCCAGTGGGCTATGTGAAGGGCTGTATATGCTCGGACCGTAGTTCGAGTCCTCGTAAGGTAATACTTTTGATTTCTAAGATTGGTGATATTTGGTAAAAATGATACAAAAGTAAAACCTCCATCAGTAAGGAAGCTGGTGTGGCCCAATGGGCTATGTGAAGGGCTGTAGATGCTTGGGCCGTAGTTCGAGTCCTCGTAAGGTAATACTTTTGATTTCTAAGATTGGTGATATTTGGTAAAAATGATACAAAAGTAAAACCTCCATCAGTAAGGAAGCTGGTGTGGCCCAGTGGGCTATGTGAAGGGCTGTATATGCTCGGACCGTAGTTTGAGTCCTCGTAAGGTAATACTTTTGATTTCTAAGATTGGTGATATTTGGTAAAAATGATACAAAAGTAAAACCTCCATCAGTAAGGAAGCTGGTGTGGCCCAGTGGGCTATGTGAAGGGCTGTATATGCTCGGACCGTAGTTCGAGTCCTTGTAAGGTAATACTTTTGATTTCTAAGATTGGTGATATTTGGTAAAAATGATACAAAAGTAAAACCTCCATCACTAAGGAAGCTGGTGTGGCCCAATGGGCTATGTGAAGGGCTGTATATGCTCGGACCGTAGTTCGAGTCCTCGTAAGGTAATACTTTTGATTTCTAAGATTGGTGATATTTGGTAAAAATGATACAAAAGTAAAACCTCCATCACTAAGGAAGCTGGTGTGGCCCAATGGGCTATGTGAAGGGCTGTAGATGCTTGGGCCGTAGTTCGAGTCCTCGTAAGGTAAGACTTTTGATTTCTAAGATTGGTGATATTTGGTAAAAATGATACAAAAGTAAAACCTCCATCACTAAGGAAGCTGGTGTGGCCCAGTGGGCTATGTGAAGGGCTGTATATGCTCGGACCGTAGTTCGAGTCCTCGTAAGGTAATACTTTTGATTTCTAAGATTGGTGATATTTGGTAAAAATGATACAAAAGTAAAACCTCCATCACTAAGGAAGCTGGTGTGGCCCAATGGGCTATGTGAAGGGCTGTAGATGCTTGGGCCGTAGTTCGAGTCCTCGTAAGGTAATACTTTTGATTTCTAAGATTGGTGATATTTGGTAAAAATGATACAAAAGTAAAACCTCTATCACTAAGGAAGCTGGTGTGGCCCAGTGGGCTATGTGAAGGGCTGTATATGCTCGGACCGTAGTTCGAGTCCTCGTAAGGTAATAATTTTGATTTCTAAGATTGGTGATATTTGGTAAAAATGATACAAAAGTAAAACCTCCATCACTAAGGAAGCTGGTGTGGCCCAATGGGCTATGTGAAGGGCTGTATATGCTCGGACCGTAGTTCGAGTCCTCGTAAGGTAATACTTTTGATTTCTAAGATTGGTGATATTTGGTAAAAATGATACAAAAGTAAAACCTCCATCACTAAGGAAGCTGGTGTGGCCCAATGGGCTATGTGAAGGGCTGTAGATGCTTGGACCGTAGTTCGAGTCCTCGTAAGGTAAGACTTTTGATTTCTAAGATTGGCGATATTTGGTAAAAATGATACAAAAGTAAAACCTCCATCAGTAAGGAAGCTGGTGTGGTCCAATGGGCTATGTGAAGGGCTGTAGATGCTCGGACCGTAGTTCGAGTCCTCGTAAGGTAATACTTTTGATTTCTAAGATTGGTGATGTTTGGTAAAAATGATACAAAAGTAAAACCTCTATCACTAAGGAAGCTGGTGTGGCCCAATGGGCTATGTGAAGGGCTGTAGATGCTTGGGCCGTAGTTCGAGTCCTCGTAAGGTAATACTTTTGATTTCTAAGATTGGTGATATTTGGTAAAAATGATACAAAAGTAAAACCTCCATCAGGAAGGAAGCTGGTGTGGCCCAGTGGGCTATGTGAATGGCTGTAGATGCTTGGGCCGTAGTTCGAGTCCTTGTAAGGTAAGACTTTTGATTTCTAAGATTGGTGATATTTGGTAAAAATGATACAAAAGTAAAACCTCCATCAGTAAGGAAGCTGGTGTGGCTTAGTGGGCTATGTGAATGGCTTTAGATGCTTGGGCCGTAGTTCGAGTCCTCGTAAGGTAAGACTTTTGATTTCTAAGATTGGTGATATTTGGTAAAAATGATACAAAAGTAAAACCTCCATCAGTAAGGAAGCTGGTGTGGCCCAGTGGGCTATGTGAATGGCTTTAGATGCTCGGACCGTAGTTCGATTCCTTGTAAGGTAAGACTTTTGATTTCTAAACTGAGAATAAAAATGATATAAACTTCAAAGCTATTCTGTCGGTGAGCTCCGGGTAGTGTACAGGCAGAGTGCTTGTCTCACAGTTGAAGGGTCGAGGGTTCGAGCCTGCGATACACCCGGAGTGAGCCAATCTCCCACCTACCATTCCTTCGGAGCCGCAATGGCTTCATAGGAAATGGCAAGGAGGAGCGTCAGGGGGGTCTGGTCCCCCTGGCGGCTTTCCGAGGGAAGAATGTAGGGGGTTTTGAACACATTTTTAGTTTTGAACACATTTTTAGTTTTGAACACATTTTTAGTTTAGTTTAGTTTAGTTTAGTTTAGTTTAGTTTAGTTTAGTTTAGTTTAGTTTAGTTTAGTTTAGTTTAGTTTAGTTTAGTTTAGTTTAGTTTAGTTTAGTTTAGGTTGGAATAGGTTAGTCTAGTAAGCCGTTTCAGTATAGGGTTTTGGTCTACCTTGGATTTGATAGTCTAATATTGCTCGCTGAACAGTCTAGAGGGGATTTAGAGCCTATTTAGTACCATTCACTTGGGCCGACTTCGAGCTAAAACAAATAATGTTAACAGAGAAAAATACTTTTTAACATTTGTAGGCTGTAGTTTCTCCCATAGGTCCATTTCTTGTTAACAGGAGATTAGAAGTCAACTAGGACGGCCTCTTGGTTATTTAGATAATAGTAAGCGAACCTTTACAACCTTTGCAAGTCAGGCATCTCATTGGGTATCTATTTGCAAGTATGTGACTAATCCGACTATGAGCTAGAAATTCTTTCCTGGTCTTGCGAATTTCAGATTGTTCGAAACTGGACTCTTCTAACACCTAAAAGAAGAAAAACATCCATATTACTGATATTTTTTCACACTTCTTTTAATGTCATCCACAACAGCAGGTGGAAGGTTTGGATTGGCTGATCCTAACTCTGACCCTAACCCAAAAGTAATAGAACAACAGATATAATTTGTTATCTTAAAACATCTCCAATTGACGATAAAGTACGAGTTCCCGGTGTTTTTACTGGCGTTACCCTCTTTACATTTTCATAGGGGAGGTTCCTTCCCCACCGTTTATTAGTAGCTTGTTTGTGCAGCAGTCATATTTTACCCCTGATATCTCCTGGCTAAGGGGGTCATTCCTATAAAGTGCAAGAAAAGGGCATTGCACCACTGCTTGATATGTATCAATTATATAGTCTCCATAAAGGACCAACATGCTTCAAAACTACAAAGGGTAGATGTATCGACCTAATGCTTACAAATAAGAAGCACTCTTTTATGAAAAGCAAGTCGTTCGAGACTGGATTCAGCGATCATCATCATCTGATATATACAATATTTAAGACAACGTATGTAAAACTTCCCCCGAAAGTAATTAAACATCGCGATTATTCAAAATTTAACACTAACAATTTCCAACAAGAACTTGGTGTACAGTTACAGCAAGGCAACGCAAGTGAATACTCAGTTCTCCACTCCATTACCGTTGATGGACTGGAGAAGCATGCCCCTTTGAAAACAAAAATTGTGAGGGGCAACGATAAGGAACATCTAAATGGGAATATACGAAGAGCCATAATGAAGAGGTCGAGGCTCAAAAACAGAGCAAATAAATCAGGAACGGCCATTGACCGCGAAAAATATAAAAAACAACGGAATAAAGTTGTAAAAATGAACAGGGAAGCTAAACGCAAATTTTATCAATCGCTAGACGCAAATTCTATTGATAATGATAAAAAATTTTGGAAGACGGTCAAACCGATGTTTTCGAATGGTAACCCAATGACCGATAAAATAATTCTCATTGAAAAGGGTGAAATCTTATCAGATGATCTGAGGATTGCTGAATGCTTTAATGATCATTTCGTTAATATTACAAAATCATTAGGCCTAGATTCTTCATTTAGGGATGATCCAGAATGTAAAGATCTCGAGTTAAAAATAGAGAGAGCAACGGAGAAATACAAAGAACATGCAAGCATAATTGCAATAAAAAACAGGACAGGTACCTCAGCCTTCTCTTTCGAACATGTAAATCCATGGAATGTAATGGATCAAATTAAAGCACTAGATACCAATAAATCAAGTAGTGGAGATATACCAACAAAAATTATTGATGAGGCAAAAGATGTCCTGTGCCCCTACTTAACTGACTGTACAAATACAGCCATAAACAACTGTTGCTTTCCAGAAATACTTAAAGAATCTTATGTTACCCCCATACATAAAAATAAGGATTCCACCCAAAAATTAAACTATAGGCCCATTAGCGTTCTACAGTCCATTGCAAAAGTGTTCGAGCGAATCATATTTGAACAAATGTACCGATATTTTGCTGATATCTTATCACCATTATTATCTGGTTTCCGAAAAGGTTATAGTACTCAGCATGCACTTGTTCGGGTTATTGAAAGTTGGAAAAAATGCCTCGATAACTCTGGCATAGTGGGTACTATCCTTATGGACTTATCTAAAGCATATGATTGTATACCATATGATCTTTTAATTGCAAAGTTGAGCGCTTACGGCTTTCAGAGAAATGCATTAAAACAAATTTACAGCTACTTGACGAATAGATCACAAAGGGTTAAAGTCGGTTCCAAGAATAGCACCCCTCAGCGTATCTCCATTGGAGTACCACAGGGATCCGTACTTGGACCACTATTTTTCAACATTTTTATAAATGATATTTTTCTCATGGACCTAGAGTCTGAAATATGCAACTTTGCAGATGACACCACCCTATACTCATGTAGCGAGTCTCTAGACGATGCCACGATTAGGCTAGAAAATGACCTCAAGAAATTAATTACCTGGTTTACAGAAAACGGAATGTGCGCGAACCCTAGTAAATTTCAAATGATGTTTCTGGGTAACAAACGTGCCAACAAATTATGCCTAAATATCAACGGACAATTCATTTCACAAAACGAAGAAGTAAAACTCCTGGGTGTAAATATTGATAGAAAATTGACTTTTGAAACACATGTCAAAGAAATATGTACTAAGGTAAACCAGAAAGTAAGTGCTTTTCGGAGAGTCAGACCATACCTTGGAATACAAAAATCACAAGTCCTCTTTAACTCTGTTGTAATATCGAATTTTACTTACTGCCCCCTAATTTGGTTATTTTGCAGCAAAGCTGCAAATCATAAGATAAATAAATCACACAAAAGGGCCCTGAGAGTGTTATACGATGATTATGAATCTACGTTCGAACAACTTTTAGAGAAAAGCGGAGCAAAAACGATACACCAAAAGAATTTACAAGCCCTTATGACAGAAATTTACAAAACATCGAATAATTTAAATCCTGCATACATGGCAGAATTCTTTATAAAAAAGGATGTACCGTACAATTTACGTAAAAAAGATCTGTGTAAGCTCCAAGCCGCAAAGTCTGTAATGTTTGGAACAAGCTCACTTTCTTCTAAAGGAAGTCTGCTATGGAACAGTCTCAAGGACAATGTAAAAGGGGTCAATACAATCCAAAAATTTAAGAAAGAAATACGCCACTGGGATGGCAAAAATTGCACGTGCCATATCTGCGCATAGGCCAAGAGGATGGTTTTTAATTTCTCCAGTATTATCTTTATATTTGTTGTAATTAAGTTTTAATTTTAGGTTGCCAGTTGGTTTTAATTAGTATCGGTATTTCCAAAAATTACTATTACTATGTATTACCAACTTTAAATATATATGAAATGAAATGAAAAAAAATTGCGCGAACTCTTCTTTCGCGTAATCTTCCGTTGTGGTAGCTCACTTGGGAAAATAAAGCCTGTACCTCAGTTTTCCTAGAGACAGTGGTGCATACATGAATGAGCGACATATATTAGTACGTCTCCTGACAAGCGATGAACCCAGAAAACAGGCCCGTTAGGACGCAAAGTTTAACCCTTGACTCTTTTCTCCGCAATATGCTTTGTTACTACATATCCATGATGGTGTAAAATTGAAAATTAAAATTCACCTTCTTCGCCTTCTTTTCTCCTTCAGATAACAAAGCTCCCTTTCCTGATTTTGACGGAGTTTCTTCAAGTGAAGTCTCGTGCATTATTGGATGTCTTTTGATGTTTGGCAAGCCTTGTATGAAAGAATGCGTGACTTGCCTTGCTAAACTGTGGTTTTTAACTTCAACATCAACCGATGAGCAGTCCTCAAGGTCCTCCTCTGGTTCCACACATCCAGTTATCTTCGCTAACCTCAGCAGGAACCTGGAGAATAAATCGCAATTTTAAACTGCAGTGGCGCAGCGTGAAGATCAGGAAATGAAGAAAAGACGATACATTATTCAAATCCAAAACATTTCATGAAAAGAAAGAAATGAGATGATACACCTTAAGAATGAATAATCTCTGTGTACTTCCAAAAGTTAAAACACGTTTGGTCAAATCACTAAGGAACTTTATAATTTTGCATATATTCATTTGGTGTAGATATGCAGCTTCTCTGATGACCATGTAACTAGCTTTTACGTTTTATAGGTATAGCCTAGGCTTCTTTGTGTTATAATATGTTTCATGTTTCCTTATCACGAGTTTATTGCTTAATGTCGAGTTTTAATGCTTTTCTTGCGTTGATACTTATTCCTATCTACTAAGTAATTACTTAAAATTAAGGAACTACTAAGGAACTTGTAGAACTACAAAGTGGTCAAAAGAGGTCTCAAAATAAGGAACTTTTACTACTAGGCCCTGACCTAGGTTCCTTATAAAAAAGCGTGTACTCCCGCTCTTGCTCTGATGACTACACTAGCCAGTTTCCTCGGTAAGTCAATATATGGTTTTTGGATGCCTGGTTCTATTGTGTCTGTGCACGATTCTTTATATTTCTCGCTATCTGCTCTTTGATCTTTTAACAAGTTTTTTATTTTTTATCTATCTTAATCTTAACGAGTCTTTTCCAGATATTCTTTGACATTACCTTTGCTTTTCTCAAATCTATTTCTATTTCTACAGTGCAGCTAACTCTAATAATTGTGAAGACCATGAAAGGTTATTAATAATTTGCTCTTTCATCGTTTCTTTGATCAAATTGTTTGACTCCTCTCTATGTATTCGTTGCCACATCATTAGTTTTCTTTTCATTCAAAATGAATAGGCCAAATCCCGAATTCGTTCATAAATGCAGCTTTTGATGTACCCTGAGGCAGGTTTCCAAAGTTTCTGAGAATACTTCTTATTTCAATGTCAAACTTTTCTTCTTCCGATTTTGTAATTTTGAAGGAACTTAGCCCGTAGAGAATTCTAGGTAGAAAGCACTTCTTGTAGATTATTAGCATTGTTTTAATGAACGCACTATTCAATGCTCTATTCTCTACCGTTAGTCCCATTGCAGCTATCATGCTTTTTGCACTATTCAGTTTTTTTTTTCAATATTGGCTGTGTTGTTATTTTTACTTCTTACTTTGTATTAAAAATAAACCCAAGATTTTTTCCTCCTCGACCTCTGTAAGTTCTCTATTATTGATTCTAGTTGTTTGAAATTTTGCTTTTCTTTTATTTATAATGAGAACTTTACATTTTTCTTCCGACATATTTATTCTTTTTTCTTTTACACTTTGGTTGAATTTTGATATCATTGCAAACTCCGGCTTATGGGACCAGACCATTTTGGATTTCTTCTTTGATTCAATCTCGTTCTCGCTTTCAAGTCTGAAACCTGAAAATGAGGCAGAGTTGGCCTAATTCTCCTTCTTTCGCTCACTTCTCGCAAACATGGCTGGAAAATTAACGCAGTTTTTGCGTGCAAATGCTCAGAAAATTCGTGCTTTACATAACACGACTTATATGTTTACAACATCTAGTGAAACATCCGTAAAAACTGAAAAAACCTTTGAAGAATTGTTGGAATCGTCGCCACTCATGAAAGTCCGGCGTCCGCAGGGTTTGGCTGTCCGAGGAAAGATTACAAATGTTTGTAACGACGATCTTTACGTTGACTTTGGAGGAAAGTTTGAGGTGGTTGTAAAGAGGCCTGATATCCAATCTGAGTATGTTTTATTCCGCATGTTTTTCAAACCTCATCATCAACTCATCCCTCCCAAAACATCTGCCCCCAAGCATAGTAAAAAATAACTTTGTCTTAAAGAGAATAAACGGCTATATCAGAGTGGCTTTAGCCAGTCTATTAATAACTAGCCAATCAAATTCATTCTCCACAGTCCTTTTCAATAATCATGTGATCAGATCAGTTCCGTAGATTGTGTGTTCTTTTGGACGATGGCCGACGAGGATTTGGAGCGAAACCTCTTTGTAATTAGTGTTGCATTTTTGTGCATCCAAAGAAAAAGCATGTTAGCATCAAAAGATTCAAGTCTAAAAGGGAAACCAATAATGTAGCAGAACTGTAGTGAAAACAAATCAAGTTGGAACAGAGAATAGGCCTGATGAATAAATAACCACCACTCACTCACGTTTCATTTGATTGTGCTGGCTGTTGGTTTGTTAGTTTGTTTTGTTCTCCAAATATAAGTAAAGAATCTCCCAAGTCTGAGAATTCAAGAGTGCGAAAGTCAGGGATTTCAATCTTTCTGCGTGCCATCTTGATCAAAACATGGAGACCTTCTGTCGCAATTTTCACGTGATCAGTTCATTGCGCAGCGTACTGCGCATAACATATTGAGTTGAATTGCTAATTATTTTTAGACAAGCTCGATTTATCACCGCCAATTCTCTTTAATGTTCTATTGCTTTAATTCTTGAAGAGAACAATAAAACAGAAGAAATTATTGTAGTTTCCTCAAGATCCCAACAAAGAATTTCTTATAAAGCAGTTTCTTAAAAAATGAACTATGTAACCTTTGCTAGATAAAGTAGAGATGATTGCCATCCCATCAAGCCGAGTTGGAAAGTTGGTATTTGCTTGTAGTTCACATAGAGTTCCAAGATTGAAATTCATACCTGATATCCAGTTTGCAGAGTATGGCTACTAACGACAAGATCTCGGTTGTGCCACAGCAACTTTAAATTGCTCTATCCTATTGGGTATGCAAGTGCCACACTGCAACCTGGCCTCAAATCTTCCCTACTGGCACTTCCAGGTCAAATATTGCTCCTTTTCAGTGCAAAATGTCCACAAATGTCTTGCTGTTTACTTTCAGCCCTCTCCCAAGCTCCTTGCTCATTTAACTTGCTTGCCACTGGACCATGGACTCATTGCACTTGTGCAAATTATCTAGTAACTGCTAAAAAGAGTGTAACTTATTGTTATCATCATATGCTCAGGAATTATCATTATGAACCCAAAATCATACCAGGTCTACAACCTGGCTGTCTTGATCACAGCCAAAAAGAAATCTAATGAATTTGACCCTTTATCTTTTCCAGAAAATACACAGTTGGTGCTGCAGTGAGAATCATGCTGAAAAAACTTGAGATGACTGGACATTTCTTGGGTCAAAGCAAACACTTGACATTATTAGAAGCTGAAGGCCGGCTTATGGGACTAGACCATAACCAAAATACTCAAATTTAATTGTCGATTGCTGTACATTTATTCTGAATCATTGATTAGTGTGTATAATTAGTGTCATTATTATATTAGAGACCTATTCTGTGTCCTCTTCTGGTAAAAAGTCCAACTACAACCTTTCTCCTACTTGGTTGTACTTGTTAAGGTATGGGTTAGAATCAGGCATAGCCTATTGAATACCCATGTCCATCTCTCTTCCACTGCTCATTAAGTTAAATTTCTAAGTAAAGTACCGTTTTGGCTGCAATACATTTCTCATATTTCAAGTATTTCATATCCTCGTATAAACTACATCTTAATCAAATAATTGAAGGCAAGATTTTTTTTTATCTAATTTTTTTCTTGTCTGGAAGGTATTTGACAGCTATACACACTGCGTTTTCTTTGGAAAAATAAAGCTACTGGTATCCAGAAACATGAAAGGATTTTACCTCAAAAAAATCCTTTGATGATTTAGTTCAGGTGTAATCAAACCCTGGCCAAGAGAAAACTTAACTACCCATATTTGGAATTTTCCAAGGCACAGTTATCATAAACCTGGTGGTTGAGGGACAAAGTATTATGAGAAATGCATCCATGTAAGTACAGTGGCTTTCCTGGGGGCAGAGGTAAACAACATGTGTTTTTGCCGGATTCTTATTGACAGCCAGTAACTGATCAAATGTAATGAGTTTCAACCTGTCAATTAAATCAGCTTTTTGCATACATTGGTGTCAGTATTTTTCAAAAATGTTTCTTCACTGCTTTATCTGCATCATACCTACACAATTCTCCAGCATAAAAACTGGAAAATTCTTTCATCTTTGCTTCCATCCTTTCAATTCGTGGCAGGAATGGCCGAGTGGTTAGATTGCCCAACCTGTGTTTAAAGGATCAAAAGGAATCACGAGGTGTGGTTACATTGAGAGGAAGGACCAGGCCCCACTGCTCAATAAGTCAAGCTATTCAGTTGGCCCTTTGGTCTTTGAACATAAACCAATACTTAAAGTAGACAGTAAGTGTATTGAATCATGTATACTGCCTACTCGAGGGCCAAACTGGGAGTCTTTCGTGAAATGGTAATAGCTGGCGGGTTTTTTACACGGACACACTATCTTAAAGCATGGGAGTGTGGTAGAACTTTGATGGACATCAAGATATAACACGAGAAGTTTATTGATGGTTTCAGCTTCATAATTTACATTCAAATTCAACAAATATTTACAATTTTGCCATCCTCCTAAATAGCAAATAATTAATTGAAAAACAATTCTTTCTAGTTTAGATTAAAGTCATTCTAACTCAAACTTATTTCTAATCTTGAAATATAATAGTGTACCATAAACAAGTAACGTTTTTATCTTACTTGTGGTACATTTTAATTTCAGGTTTAGGTAAAGTGTCTGGGTTAGGGACAGTGTTAGTACTATTATTGAGCACTAGTATTCATTCATTGGCTAGGACATAGTTCTTGTCATCAAATCACAGGCTAAACCCACTAGGCTACAGAGGCACTGCTGAATGCTGAAACTTTGCTGAAACTTTGTTATTCCTTTACGCAAAGAGGAGACTAATTCTTATTTATCCAACTGTCCGTGATTTCAAAATAAGATTCATTGCAATCATACCAAGGGATCTGGCACAGAGTTCAGAATCCCTATGGAGTTCCTTTGTTATTGGAAAAATGACAATTGTGTGATAATTTAATAAATAACAAGGTGGTCCATTTTTGAAATTTTGGAATGGTCTCCCTTCCATGAATGGAGTTTTGGGTAGGGCTCTGAGCTTTATCAAATTATTATGGCTATTGCCTGGGAGTGGAGGAAGATGATTCATAACAGATGAAGATATTCAACTCTTATCTTTGAGAATTTTGAACTGCAAAATGAGGTCACTGCTGCTTTTCCAAATGAAATGCCGCACAGTCCGTAAATCCATCTTCGGGTTTAAATGCTGCAAAGGCAAACAATCATCATTAATTTATGATGAAATGTGCTGTAGCAAATTTATTTGATGAATCATGTAGGAGTTTTGGAACAAAATACAGTGAAACTTTCATAGCAGCCACAAATCAGTCCTTCAAATGTTTAGTAGGTCCACATCAGCTTTATGCTGACATACTTTGAACCTGCATTCATAGATAAATCTGCTGGCTTGCAAGCATAAAAAAGAAAACTTGAGACCTACAAAGCTTTGTGGGCTTGGCCTAGACTGAAATTCCCATAACTTGTGTTAGGCAGCTCATAACAACAAAATTTTGGCAGGAATGTTTCGGAAATTTAGTGCCATGTGAATGGCCTCCTATGCAACAATTATGATATGCTAGTGCAGGTAAAATTTTGTGGTGGGCTATGCAATAGGTTCTAAGTCCAATGAAATATACATTAAACAAATGAACATAGCGCCTGTTCCAGAGGGTTTGCATCATCAAATTTGAGATGATCTACAGTGTAATTGGGCACGCCCATACCAATCTCTGATATACAAGTCCTAAAGTCCTAGTTCAAGCAAACAACAAAATCCCAACAAAAAGCAATGTAGCCGCTATCTAACCTAATAAAATAATCGATTAACCCCAGAGCGATAAAACATTGCCAATCCATGGCTAGATAGAAAGGAAAGTGCTGTTTTTCTGTCACAATTTGTTGATAGTTGTTTTTGATAGTTGTTGTTGATAGTTGTTGATGATAGGCAAATACACTTATCTTTGTAAGGTATTGGTTTATGAGCTAAGCACAAACGGCCGCTGAATAGGTAGACTAATCGAGCAGTGCAACCCTGGTCGTTCCTCTTGATGTGATCACACCTCGAATTAGAGAGAGCTGGCTATTTCTCTCCTCACACTTATGTGGCAGGTCTGAAGGTGGTTTTGAACCCAGGACCCTTTGATCAAGGGTTGAGGGATCCACCTAGTCGGCCATCCCCGTCAAATTTCCTACCCAAAGGAATACCTCTTTTCATTCCCTTTATTTTTCTCTTTTCTTCATCTTTATTACATGCAATAACCTTCAGCTTGTTGAAGTTTGCATTAATTAGTAGATAGTTAGATAGATTATTGTGATATCTGCAAATATTGTTGTACAGTGTAACTGAGGGAGAAAATAACCAGAAGCTTCATTTTGATTACTTTTGATTATTTTCAAAGAAACTGAGGGAGAAAAACACAAAAATCAAATAAGGCTTTTCAGGAAGCTCTTACCGTGTCACTGCAATGCAATGCAATCCTCGCTTCTGCCAAAGCAGCTAACTCTTCAGCAGACATTTGCGGCTGATTGGGTTTATCCCCATTCTGTGAAGTCGGTGTGGACGGAGTGTTGTCTGCTATCACGATCTTCTCATAAACATGCTCCATTACTTTCTGCACGTGTATCATGTCACTGGCTGATAACCGATCCCTACAAATCAAACCAGTTTTATTATTATTATCATGTAAAAGAGAAAACAAGCCGAGCTGCAAACTACTTTTTCTCTCTGGAAATCTGGGAACCGTTGAAGAATTTTCAGTGAAGTAAAAGCAATATGTGTAACATGTAGCAATATGATGTCCCTTGAAGTTACCTTGCTTTGGCATATAAGCGGGCCTAGTGAAATTTTACATGGTTTGACAAAAAAGCTGAATCAACAGGGGCTCAAAGAGGCAGCATACTGATTAGTTTCTACCAAGGGTGAATTTTTCAATTTGATGCTATCAGATTGCTGAAAAGGGACAAAATCATATTCTGACATAAAAATATTTTACATTTGCACCTATGAATCTAAAACTATGAAAGCTTCAATTTTGCGCCCAAATCGTATTGAAAATTCTCTGCAAGACCAAAATAATTTCTTGGAACATTGTTCCCAAGTTCTAATACTTTTTCCAGCTCTGAACAAAGTTTGTAGTACCTTGAGCTAATTTTATTACAAAAAGGAAGTTTCAAGCAAGTTTCTACAGCATGATCACTGGATCCACGATCCTGCGTTCATGCAAGCACACAATTTCAATCTCATCTCAAACGTGTTCCATTTATCTCCTCACATGAATCATATCACTGTGCTTGTTGCATTACAAGAAATCCGGCAAGCCAGCACTCTAGACACAAACTAACCCATAACAATGCTGTTTACTCCACATAAGTCTAAACTATAAGATCAATTCAGCCAATAAGAGGGCTTTTAATAGCTGAAATATTCATGTCGGAAACCAAAGAGTTGACAGTTCACAGCCTAAGTGTTGATCCGTTGATAATCATTTGATAGCAAATTAATTTTAGGTTATCAATGATTTTGTGTTTATTTTGGGGCATTAGGTATATAACCAGATAAAAGATACCTTTTGTTGTTGTTTTTTGAGCCATTTGAAGAATAGGGGACAAGGTAAAATGCAATTTTGTTGAATTTCGGCTGTAAATGCTAAAAGAAAATTCAAAATAAATCAGAGATAAACGAAAAATTATAGCTGCGAATTTGCTTCAAAAATCGTCGAAATAAACAAACTAAAAGCATGAAATTTGATTTCCCATTTCTCAACTTATACAACAAATAGTCAAAAATTCATCACACCAACCAGAAAAAAAATTGACTCCTTCTCAACCTTTAGCTTTTGCGCTGCATGGCATAATAGCTAGAGCACTTGGTTTCTAAGCAAGCGGCCACACCACAGGCGAGCATGCTAACAACTGTCCTAAACCAGGACAATAGTAAAGCATAGTAGCCTTGAGTGTTCACAACTCCAGGCTTATCCACGGTGAGGCATTAATTCGTGTTTCAGATTAAATCCTTCTTCAGATCCATATCATTGTTTTATTAACATTAATTCATAAGAGATGGTCTTTTGAATAGACATGTTTTTTGAAAAGACATATTTATTAACATTAATTCATAAGACATGGTCTTTTGTTTTAAAATTGATCATTTTTGCAGCAGATCGTCTGAAATAGTTCCAAAATGGTTTCATAGTCATTTAAGATAAAATCCATAGTTGGATGAAAAGGAGAAGAATTAACTTTCTTACCCGGACGGTTGCTTCATAAACCCAGTGAGGAACCGTTTCTTGAAGAATGGAGCATTCGTTCTCACCACTAGCGTCACCAACCAGTAACCGGAAGAACGTCCGACCGCACCCGGTTCCTTCCGTAAATACTAAAGGAGTATGCGGCAGCACAGAGAAGAATCCGTTACCTGGAACCGGTTTCTGTTAACACAAAAACAAAATGTAAAAAATATACAGAAGCATTCTTATATCAATATCTTTTATTGGTAAATTATTTACAATATTTCGATGCTCTTTGAGCACAATCCTCAAGTAGAATCAAGCAAAATTTACACAGGTTTGCTAATCTTTCTTATAAAGTTCCTTGCCTGTCTGAATTTATAAAAACAAAATATGAAAAATTACACATCATCTCCAGCAATAGACAAACAAAGGATTTCTGACACAATATTTGACATAATAGTCACAACTTATCATGACAAGCGTTTGATATTTAGTAGGGGGAATGTTTCGAGAAAGATGCATTCCTCATCATCGGGCAATGAGAAATGTGGTTTCTTCCCTATTGATACAAAGGTTGGATCGAGAGTTCTCTCCCAAAACGTCGCCCAACTAAATATCAAGGGCTTGTCATGATAAGTGGTGACTATCATTTCCAATATTGTGTCAGAAAATACCTTGATAAGATCAAATTTATTTATTCAAAGAATTTCTTGCATGGTAAAAACAGGTAAGGAATATACAGCTAGCTACTTACACTTTCTACTTGAACTTTTATATCCGATCCAGTTACTGAAAAAGAATTATAGGCAATTGACGACTAGATTTTTGCAGTTTAAAAGGTGGATGCATTTCATTGAATAATTTTGTGGTAGAAACAGGAGGAAATAAGTCTGAGTAAGGAGAGAATAATATCAATCAAGATAATTTGTGAGAATGAAAATTACCTACATAGGACACAAACCCACGACTTCTAGATTGGCACTCTATATTGTTGTTGTTAAAAATAAATAAAATTGTACCTGAGCACAAGCAAGTAAGAAAAATGAGTGTATCACCAACCTAAAGGCGCTGTTGCTTAGCAAAATTTAAGTCTAGCCTCGATGTGGGGCGCAGCTTTGCGTGCGATTGCCGGCTTCGCACATTATGTGTGTGTGTGTGTCACAGAGGGTGTATATGATGTAGATTTAAGAAACTCGTCAGTCGAATACCCATGAAGCATTTCGGGGCATTATGTTCGATATGCTGTATGATACATGGGCGCCCCATTACCCACAAAGGGGTAATGTTTCAATCTAACATCATAATGTAAATATATTAGAATTTTGTGTGGGTAATATGATTACCAATGTTTTTATGGGTTTTAAGTGCCAGAACTGGTGGGCGGGTCCAAATTTTGGATAGAGCTTCGTTACGGGAGAGGGTTCTCCAGTGTTCCTTGAGAATGGATTTGATGCGGATTCTATGTGTGTCATAGGGTATGATGAAGGGTAGGGTTTTATATTTTATTTGGGATTGTGAGATGTTTGTATTGGAGATGGTAGGATCTGGTGTATGATAGTGTAAAATATCATCTGTGGTATCTTCGGTGTTGTTGTTGGTGTTCTAAGCTCCAATGTGATTTGCAACATTAAGTTATGGTGTAGCAGAATATGTGTTGTTATGTTGACCTTTAAACAAAAGGTCGTTTTGTGACAGATCAGCAATTTTGTTAAATTGCTTGTTGATCTCATAGGAATGGTAACCTCGTTGTATGAGGTCTAGTTTTAGATCCATTAGTTTTGTTTGTAACTCCTCATTATCTGTGATAACACGTCTATATCTCAGGGCTTGGCTGTATATAACGCTTTGTTTACATGTTGGGGGATGGAAGGAATTGTTGTGTAGTAGACTACAGATGTCAGTGGGTTTTTTGTACAGGGAGCTGATGAGTTTTCCATCTGAATTGAAGTGGATGGTTGTGTCTAAGAAGTTGACACTGGTTTGTGAATGTGTCATCTCGAATTTGATTGTGTTGTATATTGTGTTTATGTATTGTTTAAAATGGAGAAGTGACTGTAAGTCATACGGCCAGATTAAGAATATGTCATCAATAAACCTTCTCCATAGGAGAGGTTTGCAGTTATGGGGTGCATTTTGGAGGATGTGATTTTCGATTTTTGTCATGAATATATTAGCATAGTTTGGAGCCATTTTTGTGCCCATTGCTGTGCCATGGGTTTGTAGGTAAAATTTATCATTGAATGTGAAGTAATTATGTTTGAGTACAAACTCGAACATTTGTTGTAGGTGTTTGATGTCCAAGGGGGGTGTACCTTGGTAATGTTCATTTATTGCATGAAGGCAACATTCTATGCCCTCATTTTAGGGGATATTTGTGTATAATGATTTCACATCCAACGTGACTAACCAAGAGTCTTTGGGTATGTGAAAGTTGTGATTAAGAACAATTTGTAAGAAATGACTTGTATCACGTATGTAAGAGGGGCTTAATTCGACAATGGGGCGAAGGGAATGGTCCAGGAATTTGGATGTATTCACTGTAGGGGAGCTACAGCCAGAGATGATTGGTCGCCCTGGGTTGTTCGGTTTGTGTATTTTGGGTAGCATGTAGAATATTGGTGTTCTGATTGGATTCTTAGGTAGTAAGAAACCAAATAAATCGTTGTCTATTATTTTTTTTGATGTTTAAGTGTGTTAGGAATGTGGTTATTTCATAAGCTAGGGTGCCTGTATGGTCTATTGGTTGTTCAGTGTAATATAGGGGGTCATTGAGTTGGCGATATGCCTCTGTGGTATACATTTCATTTGGCATAAGGACAATGCGACCCCCTTTATCCACTCTTTTGATGGTAATATCATTGATGGACTGAAGTTACTCTAAGGCCTGCTTCTCAGGGGGGGTAATGTTGGCAGAGTTTATAGAGTTATTCATGGGTAGTGTAAAGAGATTGAGTATGTCATGCCAGACATTGGTAAGGTAATTCTGGATGATGATGTTATGTGTTTCGGGGGGCTCCCATTTCGATCTGAGTCTGAATTTTAAATAACCCAGGCTTTTTCATTCAGGCCATTTGCAGTGCATAAGCGCACTACAGTTACAATCTACAGGTTGTTGGTTTGAGTCCTAATCGGGTCATTTTCATTCTCATAAATTATCTCAATTGATTTTCCAAACCCTGCTTCTAAAGTAAAGAGAAAAATATGAAATACGATTCTCTATTCAGCCCCCGTCTCAAAAAAGCCCCCCCCCCTAAATTTTAATGTTGGAAAACACACAGTACTGGATTTCAATAAGTACACTAATGGACAATTGTCACTATTCAATCTAGCTTTTCTTCCGATCCGTTTTGCCGAAGCTCATTCTCTGGCAAACTAGACATGGGCGCAACTCAATGGGTAGACCACAAATTATTTGTATCGATCAGATGGCTAAAGATGTAGGAAAACAAAATCGAGACTTTCCAAAAGCAATGGTGGATAGAGACGGCTAAAGAAACAAGTGTTGCATCCTAGGCAATATGGCCAATTCGGCAAGGTAAGGGCTTTCCTTGATCACAGCAGTGAATTAAAAGTAGGTGAGGCAAACCTGGAGATTCTGGAAGATTGATGTCAGCCTCAGCCTCCATTTCAGTTGACGACACACGATGAGTTTCTGGCCAGTATTCCAGCAAGGCTTGCAGAAGCAGCAGGCCGTAGTTCACTTGTGAAAGAACCAAAATTAAGTAAATCAATCAAGTAAAAACAATGTTGTGTTGAAGAATGAAAAAACGCATTCATACACCACTTTCAAATTCAAGGTAGCTCAGTGTATTCCTCATGTGCAGCCAAAGCAAAACTCGACCGGATAACCTTAGTTTCCTTGACCAGATAACCTAAGTTTCTTTGACCGAATAACCTTAGTTTCCTTGAGCGCATAACCTTGGTTTCCTTGACCGCATAACCTTAGTTTCTTTGACTCAGGGCCTGTGTACATGAATCACCTTGCCAGAATACCTTGCCTGACTAGAGAACCCAATACTATTTTAATTTCATGTTTACATGGGAGTTTCAGCTACTCTACTCTAGCCGGAATTATTTCATCCGTCTCAAGATGATTTTCTCTATGAAAAGAGAAACTTGCCTTCATTTGCCGGGATGATAATTATGTTAATGCGCATGTCACGATGATCAGTCTTTTTTTTTAACTTTTGATATGGTAATCGAGGAACCTAATAATACAAAACTTCAAGATAGCCAGAAATACCGGAAAAGCTTAAGTAATCTATGTGTTCGTTTCGCTATTTTTCCGGTATTTCCTGCTAACCTAATAAGCGTGATTAATTTTCATCCTTTCCTGCCTCTGTTTCTCATGTAAAATCAAAAAGAGAAAACTTCCCGTCTAGCTAAGTTATCCTAGCAAGATGAGATACCCCCTGCAAGACTGGATCATGTAAACAGGCCCTTGACAAGACAAAGTTGAAAAAATACTTACCAAATCTTAGATCACTAATGTTTCCTAAAAAGGAATAAAAAATCTGAAATTTTGATTGGATATTTACATCAGTAAAAACTACATTGACAACAGATGGTCAGTATCATTTCATAGTCGATTTATATACATGACAAAATTGGATAAATAAGTTTCCTGGCTAAAAACCAGACCAGATTTAGCCCAATCCATACTTTCAGACACTAATTCATGGATGAACTATATGTGTTTACGATAATATTACATTTAAAAAGCCATCATTGTTTGAGCGTGGACCAGTGTACCAGAACATCTAAACCATCACCTCTCTAAAGCGTGGGTCAGTGTACCAGTTTATCATGTACATAAGTTGACTATGAAATTACATCGACTACAACAGAGGCTATAAAGAGAAGCTAATCAGTCAGACTTGGCAGTATTTCTTTCCTTTGCCTTCTCAGTTCTAGATAACAGTACTATGAGGTATATCTTGGATTGGTTTTCTGATGTGTTTGAAAAAATTCCATAGGGTAGGTTTTTATCTTCATTCTCTTTCTAATATTCTTTTCATTCTTTCTATTTCCATTCATTCTTTTTCTGAAAAATCCAGCAAAAGCTTTAGTAGTTGTTAAGTTTTGCGATGTTGAGATTATTCTTGATATACTAAAGTTATGGACGTATCAAAGACAATAGATAGACAATAGACAAGGATTGGGAAAATCAATCGAGTTAATTTAAATTGATGTGACAGTCCTTTTCATGAGGTTAATTGTGCATCTTTTGTCATTCCCGCACGTAAATAATTTTGCATGTGCAATCACACTTGTAAAAGATTTGTGTGCACAGCTTGTTTTTTTTAAAAAACAATCAACATTTCCTCAATGATTTCTGTCACTTAGTAAGCTGTTTCAAATAACAAGGGAAAGCTTTTTTCTATTCTGGTATTAGATTAATTTCAAAAACTCGAGCACAGTTCTACGTCTGTGATAAGAAGCACATGCAATCTAATTTATGTGTGTGCCTGCGTGGGTGTGATAGCACGCGTTAAAAGAAAAGCACTGTTGTGACTCAGGTTGGTCGGTTCAATCAATCAATGTTTAAGACCCCTGAAAATAGACATGCAGCAAAATGCACTGAAATATTACGATTATATAGCACAAAATAATAATAAATTATTGCAAGATGTACTAGATGAATGTCAAGGAATGAACAGTGCGTGGTTTGATAACATTATTAAACTAATAAATGAATCAAATTTTAATGTTAACAAACTTTTGTTAAAAAACCACTCAGATAAGAAACAATGTAAAAATGTAACCTTGAAAAATAATAAAGTAATTAGAAAGCATTGTCAAGTAATTCTGAACAAAAAATTTGATCAAAAATGGCAGGAAGAAATAAGTAAAATGGAACGGCTAAAATTTTATAAAGAAATTAAAAATAAACCCTTGCTAGATTTATACTTAACAAAACTAGAATCAGGAACCCATAGATCAGCTATCACAAGATTAATTATTAGTGCCCATAAATTAAAGATCGAGACTGGAAGGTACTCAAGTAAAGTAAATCGAGTTGAACAAACCATGAGGACTTGTGATTACTGTTCAAACAGTAATAACCCTATAGATGATGAAATTCATTTTATATTCGACTGTGAGAACAAAGCAAATCTAAGAAAGATATGTATATCTAGAAAAGGTTAACATAGAATTTCAACAATTACCCCTAATGTCTAAATTAGAAAAAATAGAGTTATTTAGAAACCTCCTCACGAAGCCAAATTCAAATGAAGATCTAAAATTTTTGGCAAAGTTTATTTTTGATTCTGAACAAAAAAGGAAACTCCATTTGACATAAAAGGAATTAAGTATTTTTAATTAATTGGTTAATTAACTTGCTTATTTCACCACTGCATTTTGTAACGTTATATTTTTAGAATTATTTTCCATGTTTTTGTTCGTTTTTGTTAGTAAATATAACTTGTATTAATACAACGAAATGTACCTAGGCTTTTATAACCTAATACATATTTGTAGTATAATATATGAGTTATTAGGCCCCTTTGTGGGCGATTAAATTTATGAAATGAAAAAAATGAAATCAACTGCCCTGATGCCCATTTGGTAGAGCAGAGACCTAGGAACTGGGTGGCACCCGAGGCACATGCCCCCAAGATTTTGCAAAAATAATGAAGTGCCTTTTTTACTTTCAGAATTACCTCTCTTCCTTTACCAAAAAATACCCTTAAAGCGTTGTCCCCCAAGTTTAAGGTGCTCCTAACGTCTCTGTGGTATAGCAACGATACGCCAAATCAGTTGCTGTAGGGTTTTAATCCTGCTTGGCTCACTTTTCATTCTCATAAATCAATGCGATAATAAATCATGTGATACCTCTGTTTGGATCTTGCAGCTTGAGATCAGGCACATCTTCGAGAACCATCCAGGCCGCAAAACATTCACTTTCATCCAACGTCACGTTTAACATCTACAGACGAATTTCAATAGTTTCAATCAAACACAGCAGCGTATTCCCAAACTTTTTTATATTCAATATAAAAACTTACAATAAAAATCTACAATCAAACTAACATATTACTCTACAAAGACGATAGGGAGCAATGTATCATAACAACCCCGGAGCCATTACATAAAAATACATTTATAATGATACAATAAATATGAATTTTAGTATAAGTACTTGGCTGTTGTACATTTTGCCCAAACTGAGGAAGGTTGTAAAACCGAAAGCTATCTCAACTTTACAGTTCTTGTAAATAAAAAGAAATATTAATAATAGAGTAGCAAAAGACAAAAACAAAGACAACAGGAAAAACAACATAAGTAAAAGGATATATAGATAAATATTGAAATAAAGAACTTAAAAGCTTTGTGGTACAAGAATGCAATTGTAATAGTAACTAATCAAATCGAGCAGTATTGAAATAAAACTCAAAGTTAGTTTCATTATACTTTTATTAACGCTATCAGAAAGGTTTTTATCATCATCTAAAAGAAGTTGCGTTAGATCATTATCAGAAAGACTTTGAAAATGGAAATGGTCTTAATACTACCGAAATTCTAAGGAGATCTCGTCTTAGAGCGTCATATGAAGGGAAAAGCAACAAAAAGTGTTCTGCATTCTCAATACCATCCCAAACCTTCAATATGGGTGGGTCTATGTCGATATTTACGGTTTAAATTTTCCATTAGCTCAATATTTGGGGTTGATGAATTACAAGAGGGACAAATTCAATATTCAGGCTCCAGAAAAACGAAGAAAGGGAGAATGGTAAAATCTGGTGCATTTCTTTAGTGACCCACCCAAAGATCAAGATGAGTTGTTAACATAAAACAATATTTGGGTTCTCCAAAAAATATCAAATTCAATATTTGAGGTCGGCAAACATCAGACATAATATTTAGGGGTCAGTAAAGAAATGGTGGACCCCTCGTGAAAGATAAGGTGTAGCTCCTTGGTTCTAATCCCCTGCCCCCTTCCTGACGCCGTGAAGTATGAATCGCTAGAAAATACCATTGGCTTGACCTAAGATGATATATGGCCGGTCTCGATACACCTTTGGGTGTAAAATTTCGTTGGGTTTCATTCTCTTTCTTTTTGTGACGTCTCTCAATACTATGATGAATGTTAGACACAAAGCTTTATATGTTTCGCTATGTTTCTGATTTTCTCACCATGCTCAATTCTGTACTGATCAAAGACTATTCTGACGTACTACTCTGATGAGTGTCAGATGCAAAGCTTTAGTAGTTACTATATTTCATTTAAAATTCTTTAAACTCAATTTTGTTTCTCTTTCTGACGTGCTACTCTGACGAGTCTCAGACGCAAAATTTCAGTAGTTATTATGTTTTCCCTGTGCTTCTAAATTTTCTCGCCCTTCTGCTATGATATAACGTATGCCCAGGTAATAGTGCCATTGCTCGGGAGTGCAGGGACGTTTGAGAAAAAGGAATGAGCAATATTAGTAGTAAAAAGTAATATAACCTCACTCTAAAATTCCAACGTCAAACAATCAACTGATTCCAAACGATAAGCGTCCACTAACGTCCCATAGCCGCACATGGTGCCACGTGTTCAAAGCCATGTGAGGAGTTTCGGAGTTTAATACTTGGGAGGGGGGTCCTTCACAATGATACTATTACAAATTGCAAAAACACAATTTATCTTAATCAAACGTACCCCCGTCTTTGCATCGACTGTAAACCAGTTAGGGACGTGAATCTTTTCCTTGCGATTTTGAATTTCTTCGTCAAAATTTATTTTGCCAAGAGATTCGATTTTCTTCGACTACAAATACAAACAGAATAAATTTCAAGAATATGAACAGCGACAATGATGCTCATTTTTTTAAAGGACAGCAAAGGAAGGAAGAAAATCAGTTTTAGTTTCAACCCATGACAAATCTGTTTACAGCGACGGCAAGTTTACATTGACGACAGGTGAATTATTAGATTATTTTTCGGCGCTTAATTCCATCCCCGGAACCCAAAAAGTTATAGTGAAAATACGGTTTATATATTGGTTATAAACGAGATAGATATTGGTAAAATAGCATGTTTTTTTAAATCAAAGACACTCAAAATCGATCCCTATATTTGATTCAAAATACGAGCATAGGTCTGACGAATATTACTTTTATAAAAAACTCAACCAACAGCAGTCTAAAACTTTCACTAGCTACAACTTATAGGTCAAAAGTCATTAACCCTTCTAAAATACATCATACGATTTCGCTTTTTCTCCATAAAGTCGTTTGCAGTATTGACAAGAGACAGATTGTCTATCAGGTCTTTGAATTTAGATAAAAGTGATAAAGAGTTGAGCCTTGTTTGCGTCATTCGTATCAACTAGAAGAAAAGCTCTGGTGTGCCTTTATTTTCTCACATTTAAAAACTTAACAATGGTTTAGGCCAAATTGGTGAGGGGGCATGTAATATAATTTAAGTTCCAACTAACCTAGTAGTGGAAACTTGGATTATATTAAATTGTACTTCTTATACAAAAGCAGAAAAGTAAAATGGAGATAGATAAACAGAAACAAGAAAGGGAAAGCAAGTGGAGGATATAGGTTGGAAAAGCGTCAGGGGAACAGAAGAGAATGGATTAATGAGTTCAGGACGGTCCCTGTGTATGAGCAAGCTTTCAAAATGAGTAGGTCAAAACTATTAGAAGCTTTATCCGGAATAAAGAAATTATCGATAAACGCATTATGTCCTTTTTACTGTAAAAGTTCAAAGATCACCAATGAGCTCACTCCGATCTTTTAATCTGCTTTTTCACTCCTATATGCTTACGGCAGCTTATAATTGCGGTAGAATCCCGATAACTCGAAAAAGCAAGGGACGGTCAAAATAGTTCGAGTTATCCAGGCTCTTGAAAACTCGAATAAGATTCAAGAGGAATGCCAAATCTGTTCGAGATAGCGAGAGTTCGAGTTATCACATGTTCGAATTATCGGGATTCTACTGTATTCTAGCTAATGTTATTACCAGAGTGTGAATTAACATGGAAACTTACGATTATTTATATCTTAAGGATATCTTTCAGGTCAGGTCAGGTCATACCTGCTACTGGTAACATGTAATCCAGTACTACCTGTTACATGGTCGGGTCGTCGGCGACTAAACCGGCATCTACCTTTGGCGTAGATGAGGAGGGTGGTTAGCAACCCAGTAGGACTAAAAACAAGACCTATCAAAGGGCGGATGAACTCAAAGAGTCAACGGCCAGCTAACTAGAGATGGTGTCTCGATAAAAACACCGTGGAGAAGGCAACGGGAAACCACTCCACTATACCTCCCAAGAACAATCATGGCAATGCACAGTTTGAAGATATCAGATAACAGCGTGAATGGGGTCAGCGTACTCGAAACTGACTCCTCGCTCGGTAAGGATGACCACGTGCTACAGGTGGCGCCTGACCGTCATCCAGCGACTGAACGCCACAAAGACAAAATCAAAATAGGGACATGGAATGTTAGGACATTAAATCAATGTGGCAAGCTAGAAAATGTGAAACAAGAGATGGAACGGCTAGAAATTAACATCCTAGGAGTATGCGAAACCAGATGGAAGAACAGTGGGAATTTTGTAAGCGAGGATCACCGAGTTATATACTCAGGAGGAGATAAATGTGAAAGAGGAGTTGGGCTAATACTAGATAAAGACAGAGGGAAATGTGTTTTAGGGTACTGGCAACTATCAGACAGGGTTCTTCTTGTGAAACTACAAGGACGGCCATTTAACATGGCAATTATAACGGTATATGCACCTACGTCGCAAAGCACCGAAGAAGAAATTGATAAGTTTTATGAAACGCTAGAAAGTGCTAAGTCTCAATGTAAATCACAAGACATCATCATCATTATGGGAGATCTGAATGCAAAAGTAGGCAATGAACAGGATAGCGAAATGATTGGTAAACATGGGCTTGGATCACGTAATGAGCGAGGAGAAAAATGGGTTCAATTTTGTACAGCGAATTGTCAAGTTATAACTAATACTTGCTTTGAAGAACACCCAAGACGCTTATGGACCTGGAAAAGCCCAGGAGGCGACACCAAGAACCAGATAGACTATGTCACGATCAACAAACGCTATAGGACGCCGTTTTGCACTCAAAAACATACCCTAGCGCTGACTGCGGAAGTGACCATCTCCCAGTTATTTGCAAGCTGAAAGTAAGACTACGAAAACTAAAGAAACCTAAGTCAACTCCAAAACTTCAATATGAAAAATTACACAGTGACGAAGTTTGTAAGCAAGAATACGCAGTTGCAGTTAAGAATAAGTTTGAGGCTTTAGAAAGCATCGGTGAGTCAAAGTGGAGCACTTTAAAGGAAGCACTAGTGTCAACAGCAAAAGAAGTCATCCCTAAAAAAGAGAAAAACGTCAAAAAGAAATGGATCACGAACGAAATTCTTGATCTAATGAAAGAGAGACAGCAAATACTTCCAAGAAATAGCGCAGAGTACAGGAGCCTGGACAAAACCATCAGAGTAAAATGCAAAAGAGCAAAGGAGGGATGGCTTAACGAAAAGTGTGCAGAGATCGAGAAAATGAAAAATACAGATACAGCTGGAATGCATAAGAAGATCAAAGAGATAGCTGGGCAGAAAACATGCTCTTCAACTGGATGTATAAAATCTAAAGGGGGAACCATCATCATGGAAAAAGATAAGGTACTGCAGCGATGGACTGAATACATCGCAGAACTCTTCCACGATAACAGAGGAGAGAAACCTATAATACGTAAGAGTATGGAAGGGCCCGAGATATTAAGATCTGAAGTGAGAGCAGCTATGGCCAAGATGAAGAGAAACAAAGCAGCAGGACCAGACGAGATTGTCATAGAGTTGGTAACAGCCTTAGAAGATTTTGGGATTGAGAAGGTGACTGAAGTCATCAACGAAGTGTACAACACCGGTGAAATACCAGAGGATCTAAGTAAATCAATTTTCATAGCATTACCAAGAAGAGCAGGTGCCAATGAATGTGAACTTCACCGAACCATCAGCCTGATGAGCCACATAACAAAGCTTACACTGAGGATTATAATGAATAGAGCACGGAGCAGAATACGTCCGGAGATAGGAAAAGAACAATGTGGCTTCGTTCAGGATGCAGGAACGAGAAATGCTATTTTCATGGTAAGAATGTTATCGGAGCGTGCAATAGAAATGCAGAAGGACCTATATTTGTGTTTTATTGACTACACAAAAGCATTTGATAAAGTCCAACATGAAGAATTGCTAGAAATGTTAGGAAAGCTTGATATACATGGCAAAGACATACGAATAGTTTGCAATTTGTATTGGGAACAAACAGCTTGTTTGCGAATAGACAACGATCTAAGTGAGTATACCAGAATAGAAAGAGGAGTGCGACAGGGATGCGTTTTCTCGCCTGATTTATTCAACTTGTACAGATTCTGAGAGAACTAGAAGATTTACCAGGGCTTGTCACAGGTTGTCACAGGTGGACATAACAATAACAACATACGCTATGCAGATGACACGGTGTTGATAGCAGATTCAGAAGAAAACTTAAAAGAATTATTAGACAAGGTAGTTGAGGAAAGCAAAAATAAAGGGCTAACTATCAATTGCAAAAAGACAGAATGTATGATCGTGAGTAGAAAAGATAGCCCAAAGTGTGAATTAAAAATTGGTGACATTAAAATCAAGCAGGTAAAAAATTTTAGCTATCTGGGAAGCATGTTGACTGAGGACGGAAAGTGTGACACAGAAATCCAGAGACGCATAGGTATAGCGAAAGATGCTTTCCAAAAATTAAGCAAGATACTGACAAATCGGAGGATGACAATTAAAACAAGGAAAATAGTGTTGGACTGCTGTGTAATTTCCAATCTTCTATATGCCAGTGAATGCTGGACAATTTCAGCACATATGAGGAGCAAACTTGAAGCAGCTGAAATGTGGTTTTACCGGCGCATGTTAAGGATTCCAAGGACAGCCCACGTTACAAATGAAGAAGTTCTAAGGAAAATAGGAACTGAAAGAAAACTGCTGCCAACAGTTAGAAAGCGGCAGTTGGAATTTTTGGGGCATGTTATGAGAAAAGAAAGTTTGGAGAACTTAACGCTCACAGGACGCATTGAAGGGAAGAAAAGCAGAGGAAGACCACGAATAAAGTTCTTGACTAGTTTGAGCACATGGATGGCAGAACATGTACCAGAAGGACAAAGACGGGGAATGAAAGAACAAGAACTGCTAAAAAGAACAAAGGAAAGGAAGCTGTGGAAAGCCATGATCGCCCACGTCTTGAAAGGACATGGCACATAAAGAGAGAGAAAGGATATCTTAAACAATCGAGATAATTTGTGAGAATGAAAATGACCCGAGTAGGACTCGAACCCACGACTTCTAGATTCGTACTCTAGAACGCTAGCTATTGGATGGATAGTCAGTGGACGCGCAGTGGTAGCGTTCTAGAGTACAAATCTAGAGGTCGTGGGTTCGAGTCCTACTCGGGTCATTTTCATTCTCACAAATTATCTCGATTGATTTTCCAAATCCTGCTTCTCCTCAAGTTTATATCTTAAACACTATTAAAGCTACGTATTAAGCAGGGCGAGTCCTACACTGAAAAAGGTTTCCTCGTAAGACGTCAAACGTTTTGAGTCATTTATTATAGACATACAAATAAACGTAAATCTTAAAAAGGTTTCAACTAAACTCTTTTGGCTGGTACCACATTAGGACGTGTTCTTGATTCTGAAATTTTTATTTAAAATTTTGTTTACCGGCCTGATCATCTTTTGAACCTGTAAAACTTTTCAACACAGCGAGCTAGATTTGACCACTTTGTATGACGTGAGCAATTGTTTTTACTGTGGCGCGAAAATTTTGAATGAGGAGACTGGGGAAGGGATAAAAACCGTCAATAAACTTTTGGGCCTAAGGGAGGGGGAAGATTTTAAACCGCAATTTTCTTGTCCTCGCTTGAATACTTTTTATACTTCAGTGTATGTGAATTCATTTGCGAGAGTAGGTTAGTAGTTTGGACAATAAACGTCATTGCTCCATTATGTTGTGATATTTTAACATATTTAGAATATTTAGCATAATTATGGACACTTAAACGTGATTGGACAGTTTTGAATTAGGAATTCAGGTTTTAGGGCGTGTCTAGATTGCACGTTGTTAGAGAGTTGGTTTTAGAGAGCTTAAAAAGTTAGACCGTGTATTATTGTGCTTTGAGATTTTGAGATATTTTTGGTTATACACGTTTATGGTTTCGAAGAGTGTTTTAGAGGTTTTTGTATATATGTATATAGCTGTATATTCGTCTTTATTTACTCGACTCGACTTGGATCACAGCATTACGCGATAGACACATATAACAATTACATAGGTTAGAAGATAAGAAATAAACGAAATTTTTGCTGTGACATAATATCTTAGATTTCATGTTCTTCATGAAATGGATTTAATGCTTACCTTGAGAATGTCCCAGACGCATACATCACCATTGGAATCTTTAGTTATCACATGTCGTTTATTGTTCAGCGTTTTTATCTGTTTTATCCCCGCATCACCTGAAGAATTATAGAATTGAGAAGAAATTATAAATTAAAACTGAAATGGCATATTGAATGAAATTGAAATAAGAAATTGAAATTATATCGAGAAGAACTAAGGGATCGTTCATCATTTAAAAAAGGGTTGGTTACTGAAGAGAAATCAGTTAATTTGCATCAAAATTTTGTGTGAACATCCCTATTACCCTAAAAATACCAAACTTCTTTAATTCGTCGTGACTAGTATGAAGAAGAGATCGGTGCAGATTAACAAGTCTGCCATTTACTCGAAGATCGGTATGCAAAGGAAATAGGAATAAGGAGACTAGTATAGAATAAACTAAGAGCCTACATTTTTAGAAGTTAGCCTAAGCAGGTTTTTAAATAAATTGTAGTTAACAGCAGTAATAATGGTGGTTAATGGTTGTTTGTAGGTCTTTGAACACTCCTTAAATACAATTATTTTTGTTGGTAGTAATAAACAACCTTAAAAAATAAAAGTTTTCATTTTTGGTCTTGAAATATGGTCAGAATTTCAAAATCTTAGGCTAAGAGGTTCTTAATCTTTATTTTGCAGTCAGTCTACATAAAAACCAGGGATCCCCTAATGTGTAGACAGAAGGAGTCCGTTTTCACCTTAGGACTCTTGAAATAATCTTATTGGTCAGCTCACTGTATCGTGGGTGTTGATTGGTTTTTCCCACACCATACCAATCATTCACCTCTTTTCTGATTGGCCTATTTCGATCCACATCTGGGTATATAAATCAGTTAGGTTTCTGTTTCGTTCTCTTTCTGACGTATTACTCTGTTGAGTGTCAGACGAAAAGCTTAAGTAATCTATGTGTTCATTTCGCTATGCTTCCGATATTTCTGGCTATAATCTTTATTTTCTTAGTTGTGGGTTTTTACTATACACTTGAAACTACAAAGAGTTAAAAGAGTAGGTGTCAAGTCCAAATTTAAGGGTAAATTATGATAAAGCTGCCTCAAAGACCTAAATCACGAACATTTTCACCACTATTCAGATGCAAAATATTCCGCCTGATCTCAAAACTAAAAAATACTCCCTTCTTGGTCAATTACTAAGTTTTAGTTGGGTAAAAACTTGATACTTCATGTTTAGGCTGGGTAAGAAACAAATTTCCATATTATTACAGGATAACAAATAAATATTCCAATTCGGGATAACAAATATTCTAGCAAATTAATTTTTTTTGGTGGTTACTAATAGATTCAAAGTTTATCGAATGAGTACCTGGAATGGTTTTGACTGGTTCGTTTACAAGAGGAGAGTTTTCTTCCAAGTCAGCATCGTGATCATTCGAATCTAACGGAATTTCGATCGGCTGAAAAAGAAATAAATATGGGTTAACAATTCAAGGGCTGATTACTAAATTAAAGGGCTGACTACTAAAACAAACTACTAAAGCTAGTATCTTCTGGTCTCGTCAGAGTTTTTTATACGTTAGAAAAAGAAGAAAAATCCAGCAAATCATCATATTAAGAAGCAGGAAAATTTGGCTCAAGCACATCAACCATGACGTCACAAATACATAATTCATGACGTCACAAACACATCATTCATTTCCTCACAAACAAAGAAATCAATCATGACGTCGTAAACAAATCAATCATGAACCCATAAACACATCAATCATGACGTCACAAACACATCATTCATGATGTCAAACACATCAATCTTGACTTCTCAAACACGTCAGTCATGATGTTTCAAACACATCAATCATGACGTCACAAACACATCAGTCATGACGTCACAAACACATTAATCATGACGTCGCAAAAGTATCAATCGTGAAACCAATAGTAGGTGACTTGGGTATTGGAAGCACATAAGTCTTTGATCGGTACAGAACTTGAGGATGGCGAGGAAAATCGTAAAAAAAGTGAAACATAATAACTACTGAAGCGTGGCATCTGACAATCATCGGAAATTTTGGCTTCTGTCTGCATCAACACCATGGATCTCATTTTGTGAAGACGGGAAGAGTTTTCGACTAGTGCTCTTTCAGTAATTGTTAATCTTTTATATGAATGACTCCTGGTGACGATTGGTTGTTTTTGGCCATGCCAATCATCAATCCTTCTTTCTGATTGCCCATTGCGATCCAAATCTGGCTATTATTATTCGATAGGTTCTATTTTCGTTCTCTTTTTGACGTACTATTCTGAAGAATGTCAGACGCAAAAGCTTTTCGCCAATATTTTATTAATTTTTCTAGATCAATAAAAACATGAAAGTTGAATGCTTGGCCTAAGATCTAGACTTCCGAATGTTTCTCGCATGTATGGAACGCAAAATTGATTCAACCTTTAGTGACCAGTCTGTTACGAGATTTCGAAGGAGTCTGGTAACTAAAATTGTCACGTGACACTCGGAATGATTGATACACCTTGAAAATCGATCTTTGCAGTAAGGCCTTTGGAGGCTTAATCGAGGATTTTCATTAATGAAGATTCCATCATGTCACCTTGCAAACTCTCTCCGCAAATTCATGATTCAATTACAATCAACGTCTTCCAAGTCGCAGATGATCTCGTTGGTGCTTATCATTCATCAAAGAAACAATAGAGCCGAGATTGACCTGGCTTTAGGCAGACAGAACCTGCGTCATACTTTTAATTAAACCTTTCAACTTTCCCAACGCGGCTCTATCAAAACACTAAGACTGATTACGCTGGGAAATAAATAGGATCTTCTCATGTTTCAAGTTTGGTCGATTGTTCCTGCTTCCAGATATGATATTGGTTTGGTTTCTCTTTCTGACGTACTTATCTGATGATACCTGGAGAAATGCTTTTGTAGATTGGTCGATTTTTCTTGCCTCCAGATACGTAAATTCGTTGGTATTCTCTTTCTGACGTACTTATCTGATGATACCAGGAGAAATGCTTTGGTAGATTGGTCGATTTTTCTTGCCTCCAGATACGTAAATTCGTTGGTTTTCTCTTTCTGACGTACTTATCTGATGATACCAGGAGAAATGCTTTTGTAGATTGGTCGATTTTTCTTGCCTCCAGATACGTAAATTCGTTGGTTTTCTCTTTCTGACGTACTTATCTAATGATACCAGGAGAAATGCTTTGGTAGATTGGTCGATTTTTCTTGCCTCCAGATACGTAAATTCGTTGGTTTTCTCTTTCTGACGTACTTATCTGATGATACCAGGAGAAATGCTTTTGTAGATTGGTCGATTTTTCTTGCCTCCAGATACGTAAATTCGTTGGTTTTCTCTTTCTAACGTACTTATCTGATGATACCAGGAGAAATGCTTTGGTAGATTGGTCGATTTTTCTTGCCTCCAGATACGTAAATTCGTTGGTTTTCTCTTTCTGACGTACTTATCTGATGATACCAGGAGAAATGCTTTGGTAGATTGGTCGATTTTTCTTGCTTCCAGATATTAAAATTTGTTGGTTTTCTCTTTCTGACGTACTTATCTGATGATACCAGGAGCAATGCTTTGGTAGATTGGTCGATTTTTCTTGCTTCCAGATATGAAAATTTGTTGGTTTTCTCTTTCTGACGTACTTATCTGATGATACCAGGAGCAATGCTTTGGTAGATTGGTCGATTTTTCTTGCTTCCAGATATGATATTGGTTTGGTTTCTCTTTCTGACGTACTTATCTGATGATACCAGGAGAAATGCTTTGGTAGATTGGTCGATTTTTCTTGCTTCCAGATATGATATTGGTTAGATTTCTCTTTCTGACGTACTTATCTGATGATACAAGAATAAATGCTTTGGTAGATTGGTCGATTTTTTCTTGCTTCCAGATATGAAAATTTGTTGGTTTTCTCTTTCTGACGTACTTATCTGATGATACCAGGAGCAATGCTTTGGTAGATTGGTCGATTTTTCTTGCTTCCAGATATGATATTGGTTTGGTTTCTCTTTCTGACGTACTTATCTGATGATACCAGGAGAAATGCTTTGGTAGATTGGTCGATTTTTCTTGCTTCCAGATATGATATTGGTTAGATTTCTCTTTCTGACGTACTTATCTGATGATACAAGAATAAATGCTTTGGTAGAATGGTCGATTTTTTCTTGCTTCCAGATATGAAAATTTGTTGGTTTTCTCTTTCTGACGTACTTATCTGATGATACCAGGAGCAATGCTTTGGTAGATTGGTCGATTTTTCTTGCTTCCAGATATGATATTGGTTAGATTTCTCTTTCTGACGTACTTATCTGATGATACCAGGAGAAATGCTTTTGTAGATTGGTCGATTTTTCTTGCTTCCAGATATGATATTGGTTAGATTTCTCTTTCTGACGTACTTATCTGATGATACAAGAATAAATGCTTTGGTAGATTGGTCGATTTTTCTTGCTTCCAGATATGATATTGGTTAGATTTCTCTTTCTGACGTACTTATCTGATGATACCAGGAGAAATGCTTTGGTAGATTGGGCGATTTTTCTTGCTTCCAGATATGATATTGGTTAGATTTCTCTTTCTGACGTACTTATCTGATGATACCAGGAGAAATGCTTTGGTAGATTGGTCGATTTTTCTTGCTTCCAGATACGTAAATTCGTTGGTTTTCTCTTTCTGACGTACTTATCTGATGATACCAGGAGAAATGCTTTGGTAGATTGGTCGATTTTTCTTGCTTCCAGATATGATATTGGTTAGATTTCTCTTTCTGACGTACTTATCTGATGATACCAGGAGAAATGCTTTGGTAGATTGGTCGATTTTTCTTGCTTCCAGATATGATATTGGTTAGATTTCTCTTTCTGACGTACTTATCTGATGATACAAGAATAAATGCTTTGGTAGAATGGTCGATTTTTTCTTGCTTCCAGATATGAAAATTTGTTGGTTTTCTCTTTCTGACGTACTTATCTGATGATACCAGGAGCAATGCTTTGGTAGATTGGTCGATTTTTCTTGCTTCCAGATATGATATTGGTTTGGTTTCTCTTTCTGACGTACTTATCTGATGATACCAGGAGAAATGCTTTAGTAGTTTATCAGGTTCGGCTATATTTCTGGTCTTCCAGCTATCATTCCTGTTTGTTCGCTTTTCTGGCAGGTGTTGGAACAGTAATTTAAATCTCCCTTTCAAAATTCGGCACTTTCCCTCATGAAAAAATACAGTTTCTTTTTTCCCTAATTGAATATCTATGGTTCCTCCCTCCTTCTAGATTCTCCATTTCCCTCGTAAAGTTTTGGCGATTCTCTCTTTGTGGTTCCAGCCCCCTGTCCCGTAGCTCTGTCCTGTTCAAAGACTAATGTAATTTATCTGGGTGACCTGTTTTAATGTAATAATCGCGGACTAAGATGATCTTGTTTGTCCTACATCAATTATCACGGAGACAATAGAGCTAAGATCGAACATGCTTAATGCATGCATATCTGCGTCATACGTTTGATGGTGCCTTTCAACTGTTGAAACGGGATTCTATTGGAAAATTAAATGTGATTTATGAATAGGCTTAGGATTTCTTCATCCACAAAACTGGCCTACTTTTTCCGCTTCTGGATGTGAACATTTGTAAGGTTTTCCCTTTTAAGACGTACCTCTCTGATGATGAGACCGGGAGAAATGCTTTACGATGACACGAAAAATCGAAAACATTGCACAAGATTATAGCTAATTGTCGTTTAATGTGTTTTAGATGCTTTTTCCAACGATGTATCCAGATTTTAGAAATTCGTATTTATTTTGACTAAACGTACATTTCCCTTACTCCCGAAAATGCCACTTTCGTACATTTTCTGGATGGCCAAGGCTCAAAATGATCTGTGACCTTTATTTCATGGAATCAATTTATAAAAATTCCGGTTGGATAGGTTACCATTAACCAAGGATGCCATTTACCAAGGATGCCATCAAATATTATGGAGGGTTTTCAGTAATTTGTGGTGATATTTTTAGTACTGCAGAGACAGTAGAGTACTGTGCAAGGATATCATCAATACTGTGGAGGGATACCATCAATACTGTGGGACACACCATTCAGTCTGTGGAGGATGTTCATTGTGTAGGATGCCATCAGTACTGTGGGAAATACCATCAGTACTGCAGAGGCTGTTCAGTACTGTGTAGGGATATCATCAATATTGTAAGGGGATACCATCAGTACTGTGGAGGGAGTTGAGTATTGTGCAAGGACATCATCATTACTGTAGAGGGATACCATCAGTACTGTGAAGGGAGTTGAGTACTGTGTAGGGAAACCAGGTATTATCTCCACGCAATTGAATGCTTTTTCCGATACAGGTTACTAGAAGGTTGTACAGGAATTGTTTGGAAAATCAGGAAACTCACCCAGCAGTTGAGGTTCGACTCTGTTGTGGAAACCCAGAGACAATCAGGGTCGTACGATGGCTGAATCTGAAAATATCAAAGTTATCAGATTTGAAGGTTGAATCTAAAAATATCAAACTTATCGGATTTGAAAGGTTAAGAACCGTTTTATCGTTTCTTTGTCCAAATTTGGATGTTGAAATGGTTTTGATGGTGCAACAAGTTTGCTAACATTCGTTAGAGAATCGTAATTGTATGTTGCCAGATGAATTTATGAAATAAGATAAAAAAAAATTTCGACAAATTATGATTATTTACATATATGCCAAAGCTTTTCCTTTTATTTTGAACATCTTCAGTGCAGTAAAATATCTAACAGCGCTGAAGATGTTTTAAATTAAATGAAAAGCTTTTGTATGTAGATAATTATAGTTTTTCCAAAAGTGTTTTATTGTAATTTCGTTAGAGAATCAATATATGATAAACAGATATGTTAAATATTGATTTATTTGACCTCCTTTGAAGTTCAATCTTGCTTTCAAGAATTTTCATATACAATTGTTTCATATATATTTTCATATCCTCCAACTACGCTATCTCTAGATTACTTTCAGTCGTATGCAGTTCCATAAAACTTGCTGGGCCTGAATCGAAAAATTCTTAAGCAAAGCCAAACTGAGCGGAACGCAAGTAGAACCAGGCACGTAGAAAGCATCTCAACTTGAAGGCACGACGTTTCTCAAGGCCCCCTTTTCATCAAGAAACAGAGGCGATTTCACAGAAAGATTTACAGCCCGTCAAAGCCCATGCGTTTTCTGGCGCAGACGGTATATAGTCTGTCCAAGGAGGCATCTGCAAACAATTTAAAGAGTGGAATCCGTAAGGCAAACTTACTGAAAGTACAGGAGCTTTTTCTTGGAAGAGAAAGTAAGTCCTTTCGTATTCAGTTCTCAGATCGGTGTAAAACACTTTCCTATCTTTGCCACTCGAGTAAAAATAAGACAAATGCTCGTCAGAGGCTAGTGTCCAGACTCCTTCGTCGTGAATTTTATACGTTGCTAAGCAACGCTGCTGACCCAAATGCCAGAGTTTGATGGTTCCGTCAGAGCTTCCAGATAAACACTGTAATTGAAAAAGAAGACATTTCATACAAAATATTGATAGACCTTTTTCGTGTTGATCATGCCATCTTAGATTAATTCAATTGCCACCATGGATATCGCTTAATGCAATGCCTTTACTTAGACTTTGCAAAGGAAGCTGGGGACCAAATTTGCATTAAATCGAGATTAACAGTAGAAAGATATATTGCTAATATAAATAGATAAATTGGTATTACTTGACTAACTATCAAATTAGAAAATCCATTTTCAAGAAGAATTAAAGAATTATAAAGTAGCTTAAATTAAATCCGAAAATGTGTGTGTAATAAGCGGACCTGAGTAGGACTCTAAGCCACAAGATCTAATTTTACACGCCCACACTCTACCACTGTACATCGGGGCCCTAAATAAAATAAATTGCACCTACACCCACCAAATGCAGAGACAAACCAATACAGCAGCTTTATCATCACGTGATATCACTACAGGGGGCCCTAAAATGTGGATTAACTGACCCAGCCAGTGTGGAGTCGTGCGATGGTTCACCTCAATGACCTACTACTTATCCAGATAAGGTGGGCGATACACTAGCCTATTGAAAGTATTGCAAAAGTTCATTCAAAATGGTGTCAAAATTGCAAAGCTGTGAGGGCTTGGCCAAAACTAAAAGTTTACATAACTTGTGTCAGACAGCTTAAAAAAACATGATTTTGGTGTGAAAACTTAAGACATTTTGCTGACAATACTTTTCAAAACAATAAGCAATAATAAATTGAGGAAGAAACTATTCATTACTTGGGATTGGAGTGATGGTCAAAATATAAGCAAGCAGCTTTTGAAGAAGGAGTTGTTAAAACAAATCAGTGCACAAGTGTTTTAAAACGTCATTAATCAGGCAAAGTGCTTTGTTACTTTGTTGCTACTGCTTTGGGGATCCCCATAGTTTAGTCCTAGCTGTCCCTGTCTTAGTCCGAGGCGAGAGCTTTTACACGCTTTTTTTAAAGAACCTAGCTCAGGGCCTAGTTCTTTAAGTTCCTTATTTTGAGACCTCTTTTGACAACTTTGTAGTTCTAAAAGTTCCTTAGTAGTTCCTTAATTTCAGGTGTTTACTTAGTAGATAGGAATAATTATCGAGGCAAGAAAGGCATTAAAATTCAACATTTTGCAATAAACTCGTGATAAGGAAACATGAAACATATCATAACACACAGAAGCTTAGGATAGGCCTATAAAACGTAAAAGTTAGTTACATAGTCATTAGAGAAGTTGCATACTATCTACACCAAATGAATATGTGCAAAATTATAAAGTTCCTTAGTGATTTGACCTTTAGTAGTAAAAGTTCCTTAAGTTTTTCGACCTTCGACATGTAAGTTCCTTATAAAGGTTCTTTATAAAAAAAGCGTGTATATCGACTGCAATAGTCATGTGTATCTAAAAATATCTGAGGCTAAAATGATTATCATCAGATGGGGATAACATTTAGCGTTTGTTGCGTAACATATAGAAATTATTACATAATATTCTAAAGACAGCACACGTTCTAACACATGGTCAATTTGAGGAGGGATTAGGAATATTAAATCATATGTTAAAAGTATCGAATTAGTCTGTGAGAATGGAAAATGACAGATCCTCATCAGCACGTACAATTTGGTTGTTAAAGAGTCCAGATAAGTTTGCCTCTTATATTTGGTGAGTAAAGTTGGAAGAAATTTCAGGAAAGTTGGAAGACCCACTTTTACATAAAATTCAACAAATGTATCCAAATAATTCAGAACAATCTAAACAAAACGAACATAGAAAAATCAACAGCTATTGAAATAATTGATAAAATTAACTGAAGACAGAGTGAATTAGAAGAGAATGAAAATTTAGAAGAGAATGATAAAGGATATTACAGAAGGTGTTTTGAATTCAGGCCTGATAACTTTTCTTATTTCAAAGTTCCTTTTTGGAATCAGGATAAGAGTCTTATGAATGGGTTTCATATTGTTTTGAAAAGCAACTATGCTTTTACATAGTGTTGGACAGTGCCTGGTAATGCCAGTTTATATTATCTTTAATTAAAGGGACCTTCAAATAATCATTTTATCTGCAAAGGTTGCTTTAGACTTTAATTAAAGTTTACCTATAGGTAGTCTCAAGAGCACAATGTGGATATACAAGAGGTAGAATACAATACTGTAAAATTATTACTTGGCATACATGAAAATAAGAAACTTTTCGATTTCAGACTTGAAATTGTTGCTTATAGAAGAAACCTTTTGAAAAGAATTTCAGGCTGGTTTCTTATAAAAGGGAGTTTATACAACAGTCTTTGGATGGTACAGAACTTCAGTATAGCCAGAAATATCGGAAACATAATGAAACGAACAAATAGATTACTTAAGCTTTTCGTCTGACACTCAACAGAGTAATAAGTCAGAAAGAGAACGAAATAGAAACCTAACTGATTTCTATACCCAGATGTGGATTGAAATAGGCCAATCAGAAAAGAGGTGAATTCAATGTAAGCAACCTTTGCCGATAAAATGATTATTTGAAGGACCCTTTAATAAAAGATAATATAAACTGGCATTACCAGGCACTGTCCAACACTAAAAGCATTGTTGCTTCTCGAAACAATATGTAACCCATCTATATGAAACTTTTACTCTGATTCCAAAAAGGAACCTTGAATTCCAATACCAATCATTCACCTCTTTTCAAATTGGCCTATTTCGATCCACATCTGGGTGTATAAATCAGTTAGGTTTCTGTTTCGTTCTCTTTCTGACGTATTACTCTGTTGAGTGTCAGACGAAAAGCTTGAGTAATCTATGTGTTCGTTTCATTATGTTTCCGATTTTTCTGGCTATACAAAAGGGAGTTTTTTTGGGAACCTACTGTGTAGCAGTTACCTAACGAACATGTATAGATGATGATGATTAGGTGAGTGGTGGTGCAATTAGTGAGATTGATGTGATTCTTTTTGGTCGATTAGATCAACTGTCCTTCAGCTGGTAGAATAGGGCAGTGACGCACTGAATAAGTGGTCATCGGTTCACAAGAGTTATAAAGGGATCACTTGGCTTGGGCCTTTTTGGCAGGGATGGACGAGTGGTTAGATCACTCAACCCTTGTTCAATGAATCCCAGGTTCGAAACCATCTTCAGACCTGTCAAAAAGTGTGAGGAGGAAATTAGCCAGCTTTCTCTAATGCCAGGTTAAAAGACAAAAGAAATCACGAGGTGTGGTCATTTAAAATGCGAATACCAACCTCTGTTCCCTCTCCGTTTAAGAGCACTGCCTTTACATTGTCAGAGTGGCCTTTCAGCTTCATCACCTTCGAACAGCTTCGTGGGTCCCACACCCTCAAAATCTGCAAAAAGAAAATACAATAAATAGAGACTTTGATTCGGACCAATCTTCGATATTGCCAGAAAAATCGGAGACATTGCGAAGCGAAAACGTAGATTACTTGAAGTAAACTGAGTTATTTTTGACGTATTTAGCTGAAGAGCAGGGGTGCATCTAGGGGGGATTTGTGGGGGTTGTAACCCCTGACCTTTTTGAAAAGCAATTCTTAAGGTTCAGAAATGGTACAATCTCAAGATTTTTCGGCTTGGACCTTCCAAAATTCCTAGTTGCACCCCTGCGAGGCAACATCAAAAGTTTCTTATCAATGTGATTCACATAAAATCTCTAAAAAAAGTATCTTTAGATTAGAAATCTTGTTCTATGGTTTCTTATAAATGATTTCTTATAGAAATGAGATAGGCTGCTAGTTGATAGGCAGATACGCTTTCTATCTTCGTAAAGTATTGGTTTATGTGCAAGGCACAAAGGGCCCACTAATAGATAGACTAATCGAAGCAACGACCCTTGTCCTTTCTCTTAATGTGACCACACCTTGTGATTCCTTTTGTCTTAACCTGTAATTACAAATTCTTTCCTCGCACTTTGTGACAGGTCTGAAGGTGATTTCGAACCCAAGACCCTTTGAACAAAGTCCAGTGATCTAGCCACTCCACAATCCTCTCCACAGAAAAAAATGTGTGTTCCGTGTGACAGCTTGATCAATGGGCACAGGAAAGGAAGTTTATTGAAAGGTCATTTCAACCAGGAAAGTTTTAGATATGAATGTCAATTTTATTTACATGAAATGACTACAATACGAACAGGAATTAAAATGTCTCATTCATATTGAAAGGATCTTGGCACTCAAGAAGGACTAGGTGTAAAACCTCAAATCAGCTAGACTCAGGGTCAAAATGAATATCCTGTGTTGCATAATATTTCGCTTATTGTAGTTAGTTTGTTAGAATTAGCTGGTAGATCTAGCAGCTATTGTATGAACAAACTTTTAAGAAAGTTAATAAAAAAAAGAAGAAGAAAAGACCCCATGAATCTGACAATGAATCTTCAGCACTGGGTAACAGTCAGAAAGGATAAACCATCTCGCGCGTCTAAACCAAAAAGATCACTAAAACATGACTCTACGATAGGTCAACATTTGCTCGACAACCTAGAGTGTGCTTAAGCCTACAGTGAGAATTGTTCTCGAATAATTGGCAGAGAAACATCTGCATTTCACTTAGGTATTTTGCAATCAGTCTACATAAAAACCAGGGATCCCCTAATGTGTATACAGAAGGAGTCCGTTTCCACCTTAGAACTCTTGAAGTAATCTTATTGGTCAGCTCACTGTATCGTGGGTGTTGATTGGTTTTCCTACACTATACCAATCATTCACCTCTTTTCTGATTGGCCTATTTCGATCCACATCTGGGTATATAATCAGTTAGGTTTCTGTTTCGTTCTCTTTCTGACGTATTACTCTGTTGAGTGTCAGACGAAAAGCTTAAGTAATCTATGTGTTCATTTCGCTATGTTTCCGATATTTCTGGCTATACTGAAGTTCTGTACCATCCGAAGACAGAAAAGTAAACATGGCGCCAGGAAATTTTCAACAAATCCGTTTGTTTAGTGGTCAGGGGTACTTTAATGAATTATTGTTTTCCCCCAAAAGGTCATGTTTCCTATTTTGGGGTTCTAGATTTGGTGTGGCATAGGATTAAATTTCCCAATCTTGGCCACTCCTTCTTCTAATAATGTCCTATCTAGTGTCTTCAAAAAGCCGGATTGCACCACTTTGTGCATAGCTATTACGCACTTCAAAAATGAAAGACATATACACTGTAATAATTTTATGAATGCCCCCTCTCAAAAAGACCCCTCTCTCAGTCTCAGTTTTCGTCAAGAAGTCTATATACATATAAAAATAGTAATGACAAAAACGTTGCACTAGATAATAAAGTTTAGCTGCAATTTGATATGGGAAAGAACAAAGATGTTAAAAAATAAAATCAGAAGACCATTTAAGTCCCAAATTTGAATAGGCCTCTGAGCCAAAGGGTTTGGCATATGTTTTTCAATTGGTTTTCAACCATCAATGATACAACATAAATCATGTGAAATCAAAGTCTGCTAGTCAAGAAGATGTGGCATGATTAGTCACGGTTCCTTCAGATGTGGACATTAAAATTAAATTCAGATGGATATATCAAGGAAGCTCTACCTTTTCTGTTGATCCAGATACCAAGACAGTTCCAGCAGAGTTTAATGCCAGGCTGTAAATTGAGTCTTTTTGTCCACAAAGTGAAGAAGCTAAGACGAAGTATGAATAAGTTCAATGACAATAAAGAGATACAGAAGGGCTAAAAACAGCAAAGTATTGAAAATGTTGACCTTACTCAGTCCTAGAGCCCTGCAGTGGTGCTTTTAGGAACTGCGAGGCCTGGGGCCGAAAAAATTTGCGGGGCCCCTACAGCCGGTAAAATATTTGGTCCTGATGTTATTAAATTATTACTAAACATCTGCTTGATATGTTAAAGAAGAACCAAATAAAAAGTAAAACAATCAGTTCAGTAGCTTAACATATTTCATTATGAAGGAGAGAATTTTTTTATTTCATGAAAGGTGCGGGGCCCCTTTTTTCTAGCGAAAGCGCAGGGCCTTTGTCCTACTGAGACAGGTGAATGATTGGTTGTTTCGACGCTATACCAACCATTTGTCTCTTTCTTTATTATTTGTTCTAGTCAAAGTCACCAATTCCTAAATGGTTGATACAAATACAAGTTACACACTTGCATACCGTTGAAAATCATTTCATCCCGAAAATCAATGAAATTTTAATGATATCGGAGAAACGGAATGAATTTACAACAAATTTCTACATCATATGCAGTGGCGGTTTTAGAGAATGCTAGGCCCGGGGCAAATCACCTTGATTAGAACGGCTTTGATGTTTTCTAAATGGTATTTTGAAATGTTCATTATATTGCGGGGCCCTTTGCCCTCTAAAACTGCTACTGATCATGTGCGACAAAACATTGTGACCATTTGCTAATGCAAACCAATAAAAAAGGAAAGCTCATATGAAATATTTCCAGGACATACTTATCACAGTGTTATTGGAAGCTGTCAATGCAGTCAGCACATTGACATCCCAGAGAAAGATCTGCCTGTCAAAACCACCAGAAGCAACAAGTTCTCTGTCTTGGGCGTAAGCAAGTGCTTTAACATAGTCTTTGTGCGTTCTTAGTGTTGACATGCAGAAGCCCCCAACAGCGTCCCAAACCTTTACAGTTGTGTCTGAAGATGCTGAAAGCACTGTTGATAAAGTAAACAAAAACAATTTTGAGAGAAAGCAGGATTCACAGACTCAAGTCTAATCTTTGTGTGAAATCACGAGACGCAAGCAGGGCCGACACAAGCCCATGATATTGCACACAGTTGGTCTACCACTGAGCTATTGAAGCCCCATCTATAACTAAATAACTAAAAACATGTGTGCCATATGTATTGACTGAAGATAAAGTAAATAAAATATAACTTTCAGAAGAAGCAGGATTTGCAACCTCAATTCAATACATTTTGTGATTCGATACAATGAGGATTTGCAACCTCAATCACATTGTGCAAGCAGGGCCAATACAAACCCATGATATTGCACACTGCTGCTCCACCACTAAGCAATCGCTGCTCTCATAAACTGGAAAACTGTGTGCCATATGCATTAACTGAACCAAACCAACTACATTACACAATGCTAATCTACACTGCGGGAAAAACTTATTGAAGATAACTGTGAAGAACACTCACATGTTTTTCCGTTTCTACAAAGTATAAGGCTGTTCACCCAGTCTGTGTGATGCTCAAATGATAATTGAAATGGGTCCTATAGAAAGAAAAAATTGCTTGTTTACAAATCAACAATGAAATTGATACTTTGACTGAGTATAAATATTCTCTTTGATTTTAGAGGTTATTTTAGAGAAGCTTGCAGAGTTAACTTGCAATACACGTTTTTTTATAAGAAACCTAGCTTGGGTCCTTGTACTAAAAGTTTCTTAATTTTTCACCAGTTTCTAGTACTAAAAGTTTCTTAAAAGTTTCTTATTTTCAGATACGCACTTAACATCAACTTTTGCACTTTCCCTCGCATATTCCTTGTATTTAAGTGAAACCCACCTACTAATACAAGTAGACTCAACATCTTGTGTTCCTCTAAATAAAAACGTGTAGCAAACTTAAAAAATGCAAAAATGTATTGTTGACATATTGCTTTCCGGCTCAGAAAGTCCTCTTATTTTTTCGGAGTTTCTTAAAGATATTGATGTAGTTCTAAAAGTTTCTTAAATTTTTTGGGCTCTAGTACTAGGTTTCTTATAAACTGGTTTCTTATAAAAAAAACGTGTATGAGAATTGCAATGAACTGTTGCTTGGGTTTGAAGTTAGAGTCTAGGGGGTTTTTATCGTGATTTGTTTGTGCTAGTATGGTAAATTTTGGCTGCTTCTGGTATTCTATCATTTAAGGGGATAGATGTATAGACAGGCGGTATCAAAAGGCTGAGAAACGCCCAAGCCAAATGTTTTCTTGGCCATACATTGAAGGCAAGAAAATAAAAGATTAATTTTTCACTAGCGGCATGCCAGCTTTCCACCGTCAATTCCTTTTAAAGGTATGCTATTTGGTTTGATACTAACGCATTGTATCCTGTTATAGAAATGTGAGTGTGGTAAAATTTTGCGGATGAACATATTTTGCTAATCTTGTAGTGAATTAACTTTGCACAGCAAAGCAAACATTGCCACCATTGTGCTTCACATTGTAATTGTTTCATTAAGAAGCTCTTATCCTTATGTTCCCTTTCCCATGCGCAGATAATGAATAATTTGCTTTATACATAGAAACAATCCAACATATTTTGCTTTCAGTGCAGGTTGCTGACAGTGTAGAAAATTTAGCATATCTTCAAACATGTTGAATTAAAATGATTTTTGGGGCAAAAATGCAGTTAAGCGCGAAAAGATTGGTTAAGCTGCACTTTGTTTGGTTTAATTTGTTTATCATATTTCTTTCCCAACTTTTAGCCCTACACCTAACACCCCTCTTAACCCTATACACCCTAACCCCAAACACTAAACCCTGAACCCTAATCGTAAACCCTGCTCATATCACCCTAAACTTTAACCACTTGCCCTGACCCCCTAAAGCTCTAGGCCCAGGCCTAAACTGATAACTCTAACCCCCTAACCCTGTTATCTACCCCATCCTAAAAACTCTAACCCCCTTCTTACACCATAACCCCCCCTTACCCTACCAAAATTTACAATTCCTAACCCTCTTGTCCTAAACCCTAACCCCAACCCTAACCTTAACCCCCTAACCTCTAACTTCACACCTAAGCAACTCTTCATTGCAATTCTCACAGTGCAAGTAAACTCTGCAAGCTTAAGTACAATCTCTTCTATTCTATCGTAGTCAAACAATTTAGGCCCACCTCATTTTCAGCACGCCAACATCGAATAACCGAGTCTCTTCCCGCAGAAAAAAGCTTTTTCAGTCGGTGATCGTACTGCAGACAGTTGACTCCCAAACGATTCTTGTTCTCAGTCTCTTCTCGTAGTGTGAATGTGACATTTATCTTGCGTTTGTGATGCTGGCTGTGGCCATAGCGAATTCCAGACGCCATTTTACTCGAATGTTTTTTCCCAACTCTGTTATTGTTCTTGTACTTCGTGTAATGGTAACGTAAATTCGAGAGAATCAATCAGGGGCTCAAACACAAAGACTTGTGGTACACCGGAGTTTTGAAACTGTAATGACATTAGTTTGCACTTATCTAAAACGTTATTTGTGATCTTATCTAAAACACTAAGTGTCATTTCCTTCTGCCAAGCCAGATTTCAGAAATTGGGGTCCTAATTGGGTCAGGTCCTTTTGCATAATTCTTTGAAAATCCTGCTTTTCATCAAATGTCTTTTTGTCTTCCTGCCAAGTTTGTCTAAATGATAATAATAATAATAATAATGTGACCATATATATACAGGTAAACTTGTTCAGCAAAAACAAATTTTCTGCATCAATCAAGGACAAATACAACAATTCTAAATACTACTCAAAATACCTTTTCTTTCTTCCTTGCCCTGACAATTTATTTTTGGCATAAAATTTAGCGCCCCAGTAAAATTGCGTGCTGCCGCTTAATCCCCAACGTTACGTGCTTTTTCTTGACTTGAACAAGGTATTAACAAGATTAAGATTTGGGAAACAATTACGTAGTGTAGATGTCTTACCTCTTTACATAATTTGGAATGCTTTAGAATTGGTGCACGATATACAGGTTACACAGAACTGCAGGTTTCATTTGGTAAAACCGAGCTAGTTTCTCACACTTTGGGTCTTGGGGCAACAGTCTTATCTAGGTACCCTTGATTTAATTTTTTTTCAAAGTATACACGTTTTTTTTATAAGAAACCTAGCTTAGGTCCTAGTACTAAAAGTTTCTTAATTTTTCACCAGTTTCTAGTACTAAAAGTTTCTCAAAAGTTTCTTATTTTTAGATACGCACTTAACATCAAATTTTGCACTTTGCATTGCATATTTCTTGTATTAAAGTGAAACCCACCTACTAATACAAGTAGACTCAACATCCTGTGTTCCTCTAAATAAAAACGTGTAGCAAACTTAAATCAAGCAAAAATGTAATGTCTACATATTGCTTTACGGCTCAGAACGTCCTGTTATTTCTTCTCGGAGTTTCTTAAAGATATTGATGTAGTTCTAAAAGTTTGTTTAAATTTCTGGGGCTCTAGTACTAGGTTTCTTATAAACCGGTTTCTTATAAAAAAGAACGTGTACAGGCCGAGATGGTCCCTAACTGACTATGTTCTTACAGCTTATATTATAAATGACTCAATTATACTATAGTCGATATTTGTACCTTGTTATCTGCTGTGAGTCCCTTTCAATCAGAATAGAAGATGCATAGAGCTTGGGATCCAACCCTTCACCCCCACCAATTCCCTAAAACTACCACTGCAGTTTGCACAACGAAGAACGCATGGAAAATAATCAACACATGACAGACTGAGCCAAAAAGCTTGATTTTCAAATTAACTCTTTAGAGCTCAGCATGATCAGACATGCTTTACATTTTTTCAACACTTGATTTATGAACTCAGAAATAGTATATATATGCATTTTTTATAAGTAATTTCAGCTCGAGCTCAGTACTCAAAATTGCTTAGCTAGAGGGCAAATTTGAGTACTCGAAATTGCTTAGCTTTTTATACTTGAAGATTTGTTTCTTAGAATACTATCTCAGAAGTTGTTGTACAGCAAATGTTAATTTGATACCTTGCATACAAAAGTTTGGCAGGGTACTAATATCCACGGCAACCTACTTCTCTTATAGCTGCTGCACGATTTCTATGACAAATTGGATCAGAACTAAAATTTTCAAATTGCTTAGTATTCCTCAATCCAGTACTGGAATTGCCTAAGTTTTTGCCATGTCGAGTACTGACTTGCTTAAAGCAATTACTTATAAAGAAATGCATGTAGTACACGTTTTTTATAAAATCTGCCCAAGAAACACTGGGCTGAAATTTGGGCCTGACCAGTTGTCAATCTCTATCAAAACATTGGGATACACCAAAATAAATTTCACTAATTTACGTAAACACCTACCTAAAAAAAAATTGAGACTGGTTTTTGAAAGGAGCTGGTTTGAAAAGTTAGGTGCAAGAAATAACTTCAGATATCATATAAAACCAGGTAGGTCGGGACCAATGTTTAGTGCTCTTATAAAAAAGCGTGTACATACAGATGAAACGGAGTATTGTCAGATTAAACCCCTGAAAAAAAGCCTAAAATATGTGAAATGTGACCCGACTTGAAGGAGAGGGAAAAAGTTGAGAAATTTGATGCCCCTTATTGCCCTGATCCTACCTGGAGTGTTGCTTGTGGTTTCAATAATCAATCCCAAGTTGCTTATTTACTTGTGGCCTATTCAAAAAGTGAATGCCGATGTTTTCGCTCCAATTCAAATCGCCGCAATAAAATCTTCCTCGTGCGAAAACAGGTTGCTTTGAACACAAAGGAGGCAGACGATTGACGTCAGTATTGACGTCATGAAACCTAAATTTCAATTGGGAAAAATCCATTGGTTATCGCCATATCCGGATAACTCGTTGAGCAGAAGCCTCAAGACTTCAGAATACTCATTCTGTTAGCAGGTTCTGCAGCTCGGGCGAGAGGAAATATGGAGAATTTCTATAAGCCAGAAACACGTAATGCTGCGCCGAAAGTTGTGATATTTAAAACAGCCGTAATTTCTCTGCTGTTAGTGGGAGCGCTGACCACAGCATCTGAGGTCATTTCGTTCGTCTACATAGAAGTCGCGCAGCTGAACGTCTTCTTGTTGTTAATATGGCCTGGAATGCTGGTGGGTTATTTTGGTAATTTTGTCTTGTGTTGCGTGACGAATGACGATCTTCAAAAATTTCGATACTGCTATCGTAAAACATCGTCAAAAGCAGTGGGAAGTCTTACGAGGTTCTTTAACTAGTTATGAAGACATCAAGATTCCAATTTCGATTTCATGTATTTGTCAAAAATAGCAATATTCAATCAATGATACAAAATCAATTTGATCTTTCCTGAGTTCCTAAAAGGCATTGTATGATGTAGAACTTGGACTTATTTGAGGGGGGCTTCGGGGGTAACAACTACTTCTGTTGGCCATGGTTCTGATATACTAATCTTACCAGTTGGTTTCGTTAGGGTTTCAAACGCGCAGTTTTACACAAAATATTTACATAGTTATAAACATTTTGGTTACTCTCTTATCAATATTTGGTTCTTCTTTATCAATATTTACTATGAATATTAAAAATGACAAGATAGACAAAAACCGTGGATGAAGGGAATTTTGTGTGAGCTTCTTTACCCCGGGGGAGGGGGCACGACTATTCGAATAGGGGTATACCACAGAGATTTTGTAAGCATAGCCACTTGTAATACTAAATATTTGAGAATGACACCCATCATCGTGAATTGAACGGTGTAAAGATAATTTAATTTACGCTGATATTTCACAAATATGGCGAAAATTTGAACCAATCTTTATGAAAGGCTTTTTCTTAGATTTCATACCTATTCGTACGAGGTTTGAAAGAAAAATCGTACGTAAGTTCAGCGATTCTCCAACGAAATTCTCCCAGATGAACTTGGGTTAGCTCCCTCTACTAATCATTTCAAAACGCTGACTAAAACTTGGTTTCTTGATAACGTATGTTGCTTGCTCTTTTCGCCAAAAAAACCTGTCACAAAAGCGTTTATATTTGATGAAGCTTTTAGTTACTTCATAAAAGTTTATATTTTTTCTCAGTACTATGTAACAACTAACTTTAAAAAAGATATACGAAAATTTGATGGATTCCAATCTACGTTTTCACAATTGTTAAAATCAGTTCTCTTCACTAGCAAGTATCTTCCGGTTGTTTCTTTTCAATCTAATTCATTTCTTTTCAATCTAATTCAATTAATTAATCTAACAATATAAGTAAAAGAGCATTTCATTAGCAATCGAATGATTTTAATCTAAACTCCCTAAATTATTTGATGTAAAAATCCTGAGAAAGGAGGGGAGTCATTGTTATGATTGTTGATTCTCGGCCATTTTTAGGCCTCGGAGAAGACCTAACCCCATGTGCTCCAAGGAGCTCTTACCCCTGAACCCCCTGAAAGACTCTTCTCTTGACCTGTCCCCCTAATTTTAGGGGCTGCAACAAAATCTGATCTAAAAAGACTTATAAATATTAAGTTATTAAGTATAAGAGAATTCGAAATGTTTCTCTTCTATATCGCTCTGTACCTTCACATGGAGCACTACAATATGGTTCAAGACAACGCCATTACTATAGAGATAAAGTATAAAAGAATATATATGTAAACTACATAGGGAATATATAGAGCCAGCGCACACCCTTTTTTCTTTATTTGAATACTTGAATTTTCCTGAGCCTCAAGTTTCCCATTTTTTATTCTTAAATTTCCTTTGTTCTTTTGGCGATTCTGAGCCTCAATATTCTTATAAAATTTATTCTTATAAGGAAAAAAGAGTGTATTGGTTTTCAGAAAATAGTTCTCAATTCATGGTAGTAGAGCATATATAAAGTGTAGTTTCCTGTTTCTTTTCTGCCTAAATTAGTACATAAAGAATATATAGTATAAAGAAGTAATTTGATACACACTGAGATGTAAGACAAGATAACCCATTTGGATTATCTCACACGAGGGGCATTTCTCTGACTCTCAAAGCCTACGATATTTTCCAAAAACAAAAGTATTTCCAGTGACTTCAAGGGATTTTCTTCAGGACAATAGAAAATTGTCCGAGGAGTGACTTGTTCTGCGTTTCGACTGGTTCATATAAAAAAGACAGCACAGGAAATATTGCTCCAGGAATTTTTTAACAATAGCTGCACAAATGTTCAACATGTTGCTGATTTTCTAAGTTAGAGAGCAACAAATCACCTATATGATATGTCTGCTTTGTAAAAGTGTTTTTCTTCTTTTTACAGGGCTTCGCATGTGGAGTCTTTGCTGCTGTCTACATTTATTATTCGGACTTCACCTTCAGATGGTTCTTGGTATGTTCCTTTAGGCCTTGTCCACAAGTATCCGGATATTATTGAAAACGCATATCTATTAATCCGTTTTCGAAAAAAAATGTTAACTAGATATAGACACTACGGTTTTTTGCGTTCTGTATTGTTAGTCCGTTTTTTGTGTATAGTTGTGTTTTATTGAGTAAATTAGAGGGCCTAAACTTTTAGATTAAACTTACAAATATCATCAGCGTCATTCAAGGGTATATTGTTGCTACTTTACTTATAAAACCCAAACTTTAGTCGAGACAATATCATTCACGAAGGCCTTCATTACGTTTAGGCAAAAATAATAGCTGGACTAGCAACCTTGGCAGTATTCTCGTCGATGGTAACAATCGTGTATCGGATAATACTAGTGAAGAATTTCCTGGGAAAAGCAGAGATTGTTACAGACGACAAACTGAGACTGGTTATTTTACATTTCTCGTTCTCAATGGTCCTGCAACTGGCGCTGTTCGCCCTCTCTGTCCTCATCGCAAATATCACCATTACCATGTACAAGCTGAGATTGGTCCTCGATCGAGTCGAAGGGACAAAAACCACGCGATCATTCGACTCTGTTCGCATTGTGAGTATTCGTTGTGATTGGCTGTTTGATGCGTGTGGCATCGTTAATAAGTAAGGCGAATAAAGGCATAAATTTTATACGTTGTACCAAGTAATTTGCAGAAAGTTTACACCACACTATGAATCACATGGTATTACTTATAAAAATTGTGCATTTATTCGTATTAAACATTTGCATTTTTCTATTATGAAAGACTTAAAAATCTACCCAGTCTCAGGGGCGCACTGGGATGCAAATTGTTCACCGGGAAATTGAGGTAGAAGGGCCCAAGATGAAATGACAAAAAGTCATTGCCAAAAAAAGCTGGGGGCCTATGGGCGCTTTGAGAAAATTATATAGTTGATAAAATTCTTTCAAGAACTTGTATGTTTTGTTCAACCTTTCGTTTTCTAATGCCCATAGCCTCCCTCTTCCTCAAAATCGAAAAAATTAGGGGGCCTGGGCTGAGAGTGATAGAACTGGTTTGGTAGATAAAGAGTCAAACAAAGTTGGAGAAGACCAAAGCTAGAAAGGTTATACGATACGTACAAACTTGAAAAATAAAAATAGCTTTAAACCCAAATGAAAAAACAACAACAATAATGAATAAGAGAGGATAAAGATATGAAAGCAATACTTAAGGACAAGACCTAGGTTTATATAAGTTTTCTTAAAAATGACCTGACCAAATCCAGATTACTTGTATTTAGATCTCTGCGCAGTTTGCGAACCCTTTCAGTTGTAAGTTTGCATGATTCATGAATTAGGCCGTTTTCCACCGCAATCTTGAAAAGTTTATCCAAGAACCACTCTGAATGGCTACAGCCTCGTTCAGACAAAAATGCAAGAATTGTTAAGTCTAGATCATGGAGATACGGTCATCCGTCCCATCGATCATCTCAACTTCGAACATTCTTTCACCAAGAAAACCCACACTTTCATCTCCCTTGTGCATGGATCAGCCGCTGATGAACTATACTTAATTATATTATATGTCAAACAAAGATTTACAATACTTCTTTGGTGGCGGGGATGTCTGAGTGGTTAGATCACTTGACCCTTGTTGAAAGGGTCCCGTGTTCGAAACCACCTTCAGACCTGTCACAAAGTGTGAGGAGAGAATTAGCCAGCTCTCTGTAAGGCAAAAAAGAATCACGAGGTGTGTTCACATTGAGAGGAAGGACCAGGGTCGCACTGCTCGATTAGTTTACCTATTCAGTGGGCCCTTAGTGCTTGGCACACAAACCCATACCTTGCGAAGATAGTAAGTGTATTTGCCTATCAACTATCTTTTAAGAATGCAAAATGGAAAAACTGAATCCAAATAGAATGCGCCTGCGCGATGTCCACCAGGGCCTAGAATCAACAATGATTTTTCTTTTTTCTTTCGGTAGGATACGAGATATCAAAACTTGGAGGAAGAAGCAGCAACGGTTTGAAGCATCTGACCACTTCTTTCTGTGTTACGGAGTTCCCCTCTTCGCGAGGAAAGATTACTTCAAGTGATTGCAGAAAAATCGCTCATGCAGTTCCGAATCAAAATTTCATTTTGGTAGTTTGGGCAGGTTCCGGCTCATTCCGTGCCAATAGATGATATCAAGGATTGCAGACGCAGGGAACAGATAGCTATTATATCATGGCCTACATGAAAACAAATTGCGCAGTAATTCTGCTGATGATAGCAAACGGTCTACCTGAAGGCTTTCAGTTTTCTAAAATCATGAGCAGCGTTGATTTGAACATCATTCATGCTCTTGCCAATTCATTATAGAGGCCAACAAACTCAAACGAGCTTCCTCGAATAATTAACACCTGAACGTTCCACAACCTGAAGTACCTTCATTGAAGTTGTTCTGTTCGTTCTTTTCTACTTTCATCTTCATCTTTTAGTTTCAACTTGGGTTTCTGCCATACCTTGCACAATAAGTAGTATTTGCATTTATTAAATAGCGATTCTATTAACCTGGCCTGACCTAGCAATATACTAAACTCACTTTTCTTTATAAGAACACATTTTTTAAGAACAGCGAGGCTCGATTTTCGATCGAGAACAGTAGAGAAAACAAAAGCCTATTGTTTAGAACAATAGAAAAAATAAGAGCATCTGAGCCCTGGCCGAAATCATCTGATTCTTATAAAAAAAACTGCGAATCCAAAAATTAAGAACGCACCAAAACTAAGATTCAATGATTGCTCGACTGTGATACATTCTCAAATTTTTTGTCCAAAATGGTGTTCCGGTCAGGTTAAGAAACAAGTGCGTGTGACATCTGAGTTAGCACAAGCCAAACGCAATGTATTCTGGGAGCAAGTTGGGAAAGAGATTCTAGCCTCAATTTGAAAAGCTACTAGATATCATAAGAACTAGTGCAGTATGCATGCATGCATGTAATATGCTCATAGAATGCATCACATACTAGGCGAAACCTGATATCGCTAAACAACGTTGCCAAAGACAGAGATCTATGGAGAAAGGTATCACATGTTGATGCGCCATCAGCCGAGCCGTATCATGACAAGAATGTATTGCGCTCTGCAAGCCTTGATATCATCTGTTGCATTGTGGGAAATCGCTGCTCAAACAACCACCAGTAATGAACATGATAATCGAGATGAGAGTTGGATGCACACCAAGAAAACAATGACTTCGATGTGCTCGTAAATGGTGGATTAGGGCAAAAAGTAGACTTATTATCTTTAAAGCTTGTAATTTATGAAAAGTAATATAGTGGAGTTAAAAGTTAAAAAAATAGAATTATTAAATATTTGTAAAAACTATTGAAAAAACACTTCTTAGTTACTGTGTGCTATAAGGCCTCGTTCACACAGTTCGTATTTTTTTGTCTCCGCATTTGAAAAAGTGACCTAGAAGCTAGAATCCTGGTCAAAATAGTTGGCAGTAAACCACAAATAAGGAACGTATTTGGTAGGCCCCTCTCTCCCCCAGTATCAATGTTGTGTTTTAAGCCAGCTGGCCCTCAACAACATTGAATTTGGAGGGTAGTAGGGGGAGATTGTTTGAAATCGTGCTTTCTTACTCTACTGCCACTTTATTTTGACCAGGATTGTAGATACTAAACACGTTAACATGTGCTGCAAGTGAAAAGTGATTCCCTGTTGAGCAAGATATCTATCTATCAAGCTACCCACCTACTAAGATAGTTTGAATGGCCATAGACTACCAAAGAGCATTATTCCCCCAAGACGGTTTCATCTCGCGTTAATTCGGTAGGTCACGGTCTGGAACTGAGCAACAAACCCTTTCAGATAATGCATGGGAACATTTTGCTGCAAATGGAGCGTGACGAACCTCTTGTGGTCCCAAGGGGGCATGAGAACGCCAAACGTGAGTTTCATCTCATTGAACTCGTTGTAGACCATCGGCTGCGTATTCCAAGTCTTTAGGAACTGAAAATATGAAGCAAAACTCCAACAATTCGCCACCAAACGCCGGTTCAGAGATGGCCCTGCCCCCTGCCCCGTAGCTAGGTCTTTTCAAGCGGGATCCCAACATTTTCGGGGAGGTGCGAGGCTAAACATAAAAATGGATATGGGCACTACACTATTTTTTTATAAGAACAATTTTATAAGAACATGAGCCTCAAATTTTGCCAAAACTTAAGAATAAGCTAAGAACAAACTGAGGCTGACAAATCTAAGGTCAATATAAGAATCATAAAAAATAACCAAGAGAATGAAAAATAATTACAAAACAAGTAGATTGGCAGTACACAGACATAGCAGATGGTCAAGAGAGTCCACATTTGATCCAGTTAACACAACTGATAGCGAAAACAGGCTTCCAAATCATTATAAAGTAAGAACAATTTAAGAACATTTCCGGCTGAAAATAGAGGAATATTTAAGAACAGCAAGCTTCAAATCAAATTTACTGGTTCTTATAGTGTCTTAGCAAGTTTCTTAACATACAAACCTAATTTTCTTTCATATACGGTCGTTTCTTTATTTTCTATCACTGCCAAACATGAATTGGATATGGAGATGCAAAAATAATGCATATTTCTTCTAAATATCTTAACCCCATTTCAGTGTAGGCAGAGTCGATAAAAAGGTAGAGTCAATCAAAAGGCTTCCAGAGCACTTTTAATGATGTTGTACAGCTAGAACACAAGAACATTTTGAAAGCAGTTCCCAAGCGGGTATTGGTGTAAAAGAACTTACCCCACAGCATTGAAGCAAGCCTTTGCCCACAGGCTCCTGGCCTAGTATTGATATGGACCCAGAAACCCCAGTGGAGCCCTCTAGCTCAACACTTCGGAAGCAGGAGAGAGGGATCGGCTGATAGTACGTACTGTCTTTGCATGACATTTCCATCTTATAACCTCCTGGCAAAGTTTTGGCATCCCCAATCTCATTAAGGCTTGATGCTAGAAAAGAAAAAAGAAAACTATGAAGACACGGGGGTTAGAATAACGAATCATGGAAACAATATTGGAAAATATTCACGCTTCACGGAAATAGAAGGGCTCCTTTCACATTCCACAAGATCAATTTTGTGCCAATCATGAAAGAACATCTAGCATCAGAAGCAAAAAGAATAAAACCCTTTTTCTGGGTATCCTATAAATAGATTGGGCCTCTAAACCAATGGAATTTCAGAAATAATTCTGGAGGGATATGATTGGTCTGTTTGTTTCAATGTCATTTTTCTATTGAATTAAATTGTTTCTTGTCTAGAAAACACCGTTGTTCTATGTTTGTCAACTAGCTTCAAAAATTATTCTTGAAACTAAGTGCAGGGCCGGATCCAGCACCCACAGAAAGGGGGGGGGGCGTAACACATATTTAAAAGGATACAATGTAAGAGAAAGAGGGTATTACCAAGCTAATTGCATTGTTTTTCTACCAATATAGGGGGGCGTATGCCCCTTACGCCCCCCTTTGGATCCAGCCCTGTAAGTGTATATGGTTCAAGCCATTGGAAACAAAACTTGACTAACCAAAACTTATAAGAAGTGGCGCTTTTGTCTAAATAGTCTTAAGTCTGAATAATACCTATCTAACTTTACTGCGGATGAATTATAGATAATTCTCTAAACATTTCTGAACTAAAATCTTTGTTTTCATTTCAAATTTTAAGACTGGACCTACGTTGACAATATTCTGAGGACAGCAGCAACATTCTTTTATTAGTAAGCACCGCTCTTCCACCAACTCTAGTATGCAAGATTTTCCCAAACTCATCACTAAATACCATACTTCGGTACTGCAAATGGGGTTCCTCGCTTACAATTGTCTCGTCCTCCAGAGTCAAGCCAGATAAAAAAGAGTTGTAGTCCGCGTTTCCCTGAAAACCAGACAAAATCAACATTTTCTGATTCTATTTTTTGAAGGAAGACCAAATGATGTGGCATTTCAGATCGTCATTGGCGTATATAGAAGGAGTGGGGAGGGGTAGAACCCCCCCCCCCATGGATCCAAATAGCCAGTTTTTTGGAAAATTTTTTATCTTGCTGGAAAAATTAAGCAAAATTTATATGATATTTCAAATTCTCCTTTCAAACTTGGCATATAACTCAACTCAGACATATGCCTTTTGAAATTATAAGCATTTTTGAATGCACGCCACTGTATCAGAGGCCCATTTATAAAGGAAAAAAGAAACATTTTGGGGAGGAAAGTTTTAATAGATCAAGAAATAGATCAAAAATTCTCATCCTTGCTCCTCCTAAAAGATTTTCTATCTATGCCACTGCATTGTATATCAAAGCAACTTAACAGACATTAGATGCCACCGTGCCTTTAGTGTGTACCATATTAGTCGGTGTCAGGGGCGTAGGAGGTTATTGAATGGTGGGGAGCGGCACATGAACAAGGGGGCATGAGTGAGCAAGTGCACCGAAGGCATGCTCTCCAAGGGAATTTTGAATAACAGCTAATTTGGCTTTTGAAGCTCTCTCTTTTCAGATATAAAAGGGCAGGCATAAGATTTGGTAGAGCTTGAAAAACTTGGGGGCGCATGCCCCCCTGGCCCCTTGGCTCCTACGCCAAATGACATCTAGATCAAATACATACCTTGATGGAGACAAATCTCCCATGTACTCTACTCATGAGCATTGACCCGGCAGAATCTACCTTTCCCTTCAGTTCCTCGCCTGACACATGTTTGGTGTTCAAACTTTGATAAACAACTTGAGACGGGATGTCTAGATTGCCAATTCGAAATGACAGAGGCTGCTGCAATATTATAACTGAAACAAGGATTGGTAACATCAGCATAGGATTACAAGTTTTTTAATTTATAAGAAACCTAGCATGGGTCCTAGTACTAAAAGTTTCTTAATTTTCACCAGTTTCTAGTACTGAAAGTTTCTTAAAAGTTGCTTATTTTTAGATACGCACTTCACATCAAATTTTGCACAGTCCCTTGCATATTTCTTGTATTAATGTGAAACCCACCTACTAATACAAGTAGACTCAAAATCCTATGTTCCTCTAAGTAAAAACGTGTAGCAAACTTAAATCAAGCAAAAATGTATTGTTGACATATTACTTTCCGGCTCAGAGAGTCCTCTTATTTTTTTGGAGTTTCTTAAAGATATTGATTTAGTTCTAAAAGTTTCTTAAATTTTTGGGGCTCTAGTACTAGGTTTCTTGTAAACCGGTTTCTTATATAAAAACGTGTAAGTTTAGATTCTACACTGTTTTTTTATAAGAACAAGTAAAATAGATTTGAAGCTGACTGTTCTTAAATATTCCTCTATTTTCAGCCTGAAATTACAATTATTAAGAAGCCTTTTTTGTATTCCCTTGAGTTAATTGTTGCAAAGTTTGACTCCCTTGACCACCTGACATTATCTGTGTGCTGCCAATCTACTTGTTTTGTAATTATTTCTTAGTCTTATGGTGATTTCATAAAATTTTCATATTGAGCCAAAAATTGTCAGCCTCAGTTTGTTCTTAGCTTCTTAAGTTTTGGCCAAATTTGACGCTGAGAAAAGAGTGTAGTGATTACACAATGCTAAATATTATCACAAGAGTCTCTTAGCTTTCAGCTCAATTGTTCATAAAACTTCCTTAAGTATCTTGAACCAATTTTCAAAATTTTCTTGTTCATATGAAAATTGTGAGGTTGCACTTTATATACAGGGAAGATTCAGTAGTTAATTTCATTTCGAATCTCCAAACATGCCTCTTTCCTTTTTCAAAATAGAAATTCAACCATTTTTCCACATTCCATCCACTAATAAATGGTACAAAAGAGAGGCAAAGAAACAGAACTTTTATATAGTGGCGGTGGGGATGGCCGAGTGGTTAGATCACTTGGCCCTTGCTCAAAGGGTTCGCGTTTGAAACCACCTTCAAGACCTGTCACAAAGTGTGAGGAGAGAACCAGCCAGCTCTCTGTTATTCCGGGCAAAAAGGCAAAAAGGAATCACGAGGTGTGGTCACATGGAGAGGAAGGACCAGGGTTGCACTGCTCGATTAGTTTACCTATTCAGTGGGCCCTTTGTGCTTAACACATAACCCAATACCTTGCGAAGATAGTTAGCGTATGTTCCTATCAACTATCAACTATACAGCACACTACCTCAAGCAGACAAAATTGTTGATAGTTGTAGTTGATAGGCAAAAAGGGTAAGATGTTACAGGCCCGGCGGAACCGGTCTCGACGCTCCTTGTACAAGTTTAGCAAGTTATGTTTATATAAATTGAAATTGTCATTCAATACTCAGAACAGTTTCAGAAAAATATGAATATCGTAGATACAAATTTAAAAGTTAGAAGAGCAAATGGTGATGCACAAACCATCTTGCTGTGGCTGCAAGGGCTGCAAGGGCTGCATGTTTTCGTTTTGACCTTCCCGGGGTTCGACTTGTGCCGTTGGAGGTGGTACACCTTCCTCTTCTTGCTCGAATCGCTTGAAATTCATATGGGCCTAACGAGTATGAGTTTCTCGAGAATCGCAGACAAAGAGAATGCGTTAGCTTCCAAGCAAGGGCATGTATCTTTGTTTTCTGGGAAAACAAATTCTGACAGTTTCGTCACCGCAAACCGGAAGCTATTCTCTGGTCTCTAATAGACGAACCCCCCGCTTATTAATTTTTAGAAAATTTTATATCCCTTAACTATCTGAACTAAGAGTTACAAAAAATGCCTGTTCTCTCTGAACGTCTGTCTATTTGTATGAATTCTACGCTCAGTGTGACCAGACCTAGCATAATATTATGCTTTTAGCATAATTTTGGCCATAAACCTTCATTTAGCATAAAGTCTAACATAATAAAAAATCTAGCATAATTTTAGCATAATCGTAACATTTCATCAAAAATTGTCATGCAGCACCTTTTTTGCAGAAATGTCTTTACCATTTGCGTCTTTAAAGCAGGAGAGGGCTAAAACTTGTTTATAATTGCTTTTCACTGGACTCATTACATTACGACTCTGTGTACTTATATTAGCCAACACGGTCAGGACTCTGATATTCCAAAATCCTGATTTAAGCTGTTTCTTGCTTTGGTAAACATGTTTCTTCTTTCTTTAGTTCTCGTATTTTAGTGTATTTTAGTGTATTCTTGTATTGTTTTTGCCGCCAAGCTTGTAAAAGTAGTGCGTTATGGCATTTATTATACTATTATATTATATTATAAGCCCAGTTGTTGCAAACTGCCATTAAACGTTAGTTGACATACACGCATTTTTTATAAGCAATTTCAGCTCGAGCTCAGTTCTAAAAATTGCTTAGCTAGCGGACAAATTTGAGTACTTGATATTGCTTAGCAATTGCTTAGCGTTTTATACTTGAAGATTTGTTTCTTAGAATACTACTTCACAAGTTGTCGTACTACAAATGTCAATAGTATCTTGCATTCAAAAGTGTGCCGGAGAACTAACATCCACTGTAACCTACTTCTCAGTTCTCAATAGCTGCTGCACGATTTTCATTGACTATTGGATCAGAACTAGAATTTTCAAATTGCTTAGCTTTCCACTATCCAGTACTGAAATTGCTTACGTTTTCGTCATGTCGAGCACTGACTTGAAAACCTGATGCTTCAAGTGTGGGTTACGGCTGACATTTGCTGTATAGGTTTGCAATTGACCTGCTTTTTTATAATCAGTGAATCAAAATCAGTAAGCGTTGGGCTGGATCACCTATTTAATAGGAAATGAACAACTCCAGGGTAAGTTGATTGAATAAAAAGACTAAGCTTTGAACACATAGACCCTCTTGATAAACTCTCTTGATATTTTTATTCCATAGATCTGTTTCTTATAATAACATGGCCAACTTATTTTGTTGCGACTTTTGGATGGAGTAAAAGAAACAAAATTTTGCTATGTGATTTGAAAAATTATTGATGACGTCATATTTTGCAACGCCCTTTTTCTATGGCACACCTGAATAACCGAATATTCGGTAAAATTGCAAACGAATATTCGAATAGTTCCAATCTTTGGTTTGAACAGCCCTAGTCTGGCATAATTTTATGAAGCGAGACAGGAACAACGCAAGACGACACACAGAAAAAAAGTAGCCGGATTAAATATTACACGTATTTTCTTTTATCAGCAATTGCTTTTTAAGCATGTCAGTACTCGACATGGCAAAAACTTAAGCAATTCCAGTACTGGATAGAGGAATGCTAAGCAATTTGAAAATTCTAGTTCTGATCTGATCCAAATGTCAATGAAAATCGTAAAGCAGCTATTAAGAAGTAGGTTGTAGTGGATATCAGTACCCTGTCATACTTTTGTAAGCAAGATACCATTGGCATTTGTTTTAAATCAACTTTTGAGATCTAAGAAACAAATCTTCAAGTATAAAAAGCTAAGCAATTTTGAGTACTGAGCTCGAGCTGAAATTGCTTATAAAAAATGCGTGTATATATGTAAACGTTTTGTCAATATTTCGCCCTGGCATACAGTGCTTCTTCTGTCGTCTTGCGTTGTTCCTGTCTCGCTTTATTTTACTTACTTCGCCACAAGCATCGAAATGATCCGGCACAAGGCCTAGTATTGAGATGCATAATTTCGGATTTGAGATCTGGTCAAGCTGTCTTCGCTTCACGCGTCCGTGCGTTCATCGGACAACTCAGAACAGTTTCAGAAAAATATGAATATCGTAGATAAACAAATTTAAAGGTTAGAGGAACAAATGATGATGCACTAACCATCTTGCTGCATGTTTTCGTTTCGACCTTCCCAGGGTTCGAATTGTGCCATAGGAGGTGGTACACCTTCCTCTTCTTGCTCGAATCGCTTGAAATTCATATAGGCCTAACGAGTACGAGTTTCTCGAGAATCGCAGACAAAGAGAATGTTAACTTCCAGCAAGGCCTTTAGTAGAAAGGAAAGGCGAGGCTGGCAGAACAATAACATTTGTGCAGGTTCTTTTGTCTGTCAAACGAATTCTTGGAATTTCGGAACGCGCATCTTTGTTCTCTGCGAAAACAAATTCTGGCAGTTTCGTCACCAAGCCTTTTATGTGAATTCTATAGAGAGAACATAGGCAACGTGTTTTTAAAACAGGATAAAAACAGACATCTTTTTCAATCATCTTTATCTTGCCATGATTTCGATGATTTTTCTTTTGTCCAAGAGAGATATTTGCAACTGTGGCGGGGATTGCCGAGTGGTTAGATTACTTGAGGCTTGTTCCCAGGTTCCCAGGTTTAAAACCATCCCCAGACCTGTCACAAAGTGTGAGGAGAGAATTTGCCGGCTCTCTGTTATTCCAGGCAAAAGGCAAAAGGAATCACGAGGTGTGGTCACATCGAAAGGAAGGACTAGGGACGCTATGCTCTATTAATTTACCTATTCCGTGGGCCCTTTGTGCTTAGCACATAAACCCATACCTTGCGAAGATAGTAAGCGTATGTGCCTATCAACCTATCATGCAAATATGTTGAAATTATTCGGAACAATGTCCGGCGAATAAAAAACAATTAGACACGATTATAAACGATTTTCTAAAGAAATTAGCTAGTACAGCCATTTGTAGTCAGGGGCGCACATTAGGGGGGTGTGGGGGTGTGACACCCCCCCAATAATTTCTGAGTCGGTCCAAAAAATTTATTGCTAAGGAAAAAGTCGGTCCACGAAAAGTTTGGATCCGAATCAGATAATTTGAGTCCAAGTTGGTCCGATTTCTGGTTTTTGATCGCTCGTGGGTTTCTTGCTTTGGAAAGTTGCAGTATCTGTGTGAAGAACTCATCACTGCCAAGACCTGGTAAAGAAAGTAGAATCTGAAATTTCACCAAGCCCACACTTTCTTGTTGGAGAGCTGCTAGACATTGCCGAAAGGGTGGAATCATTGTCATCAGCATTGAAAGCAGATTCTGAAAAAGTTTTGGAAGCTCTAAGTGTGAACCATGACGAATTGATGATATTTGAGACAGAAAAATTCGAGCCAATAGACCGGGATCCAGCACTTAGGAGAAAGATTTCATCGGATGCAGACAGAAGTTACCTCATCAATCAGGGCCCATTCCAACCAAAACTTTCGAGATATCCGAGAAATGATGAAATCGAATTGGGTAAACACTGCTATTTTTCTTCAGACTGGTATCGCAGTTTTCCGCACCTTGAATACTCGATTTCTAAAGATGCTTGCTTCTGCTTTGTGTCCCAGATCTTCCAAGATGAAGTGGGTCATCAAAAGGCAGATGAGGCCTGGACATCAAGAGGAGTAAGGGCATGGCATAAAATGAAAAGTCGTGGCAAAGCAAAAACTTGAAAGTTGTCCAGTCATTTCAGCAGCACAGCCCACAAAGCTTCACTCGATGCCTTGATAAGTTTTCAAAGCAAAGCAATGCATATTGATTGCTTGCTAGACAAGGATAAACGCAAAGAAGAGATTGCAAAAGAGGCAGAGAGTCAGAGAAATCGTGAAGCAGTTAAAGTTTTACTCGATGTCACACGCACACTTGCACGACAAGGATTATCCTTCAGAGGTGCAGGTTCTGAAAAAGATGGAAACGGTAACTTTCACCAGATAACGAAGCTCTTTGCAAGACACTCGCCACCCTTCAGACGATGGCTTGATGAAGCTGAAAACAGACAGCATACGGTCAACTATCTTAGTTCCAGATCTCAAAACGAGTTTCTCCTTCTGCTGGCCCAAGATGTAACAACCAAAGTTAAAATGGAAATCATTGAGTCAGAAATTACAACTGTCATAGCCGACACAACTCCAGATGTCTCTCACGTAGATCAGTTGTCTGTGGTTGCAAGGTATATGGATCCACATGGAATTCTGCGAGAGCGCCTTGTTGATATGACTGATATCGACAAGAAAACAGGCGATGGTCAAGCCAAGCAAATCCTGAAGTCATGGAATATAAGAGAGCTGAACTCCAGTAGTATTGCTTTTCGATCATATGATTATACTGCTTCTATGTCTGGAGTCTTCAATGGGTGTCAAGCAATGATGAGTCAATACTTGGGTTCGATCATCCCATACTTCCCTTGTCTTGCTCATCGTGTCAATACTACCGTTGAGCATAGTTGTAAAGCCAGCTTAATTGCCTGCAAAATGTTTGATATTCTTCAGGAAATTTATGTGTTCTTCAGCTCTAGCACAAAGAGATACAACCTCTTTCGACTAAAAGTCAAAGAGCTGGATATCGACGGAGCACTGGCTTTAAGGAATTTATCGATGACAAGATGGATTGCCAGAGCAGATTCTATTAGAGCAGTTTGGAGAAGCTTTGAAGGAGTGATTGCAGCACTGGAAGCCCTAGACGAGTCAGAGGATGCAAAGACGAAAATGAAAGCTGCTGGTCTCCTAAAAAGAGTAAAGAAGTTTGATTTTGTAGTCATGTTGATGTTCATGAAAAATGTCATGGTGAAAACCAAGATCCTAACACAGGAAATTCAAAGTGTAGAAATCAACATTCTTGTTACTTTGGAAGCAGCTCAAGCTACCATCGCCACACTGCAGCATGTGCGGGATGATTTCAATGGACTTGGCCAGGAAATTCTGGCAGCATTAGTTTTTAGTGAAAAATGTGGCATTGATGGCAAAGCGCAGTTTGAGAAACACCATCGACCGCGAAGGATACCGAATAGGATAGAGGAGAGGCCGGAAAATGCAGCATTGCTGGATTTTAACGAATATTACCGCAAAGAATTCAACCTAATCCTTGATATGCAGATATCATCCCTGACAGAAAATATCAAAGTGCCACTGGAAATTCTAACTCCTGCAGTGCGTATCCTCCAGCCACCATTCAAAGGGGAAATGGAGCTAGAAGATTTTCAGCGTCTAATCAACATGCTGCCTACCGCCTTGCAGCCTGATGAGAGTGCACTGGAAGCTGAAATATCAGTATTTCGAAGCCATTGTACTGAAAACAAGCCTGATGAAATCACAAGCACAGAGAGCGCGGCAAATTATGCTCGAAGGTTCAAAGGACTGTTCCCATTGACAGAGAGATGCTACCAGCTCTTACTGACTGTGCCTACAACATCTGCATCAAGTGACAGAAGCTTTTCAAAGCTGAAACTCATCAAAACCTTGATGAGATCGTCAATGAAACAGGAGAGGCTATATGAAATGATGATCCTCGCATGCGAAAAAGACATTACTGATACTATTGACCTTGAGGACATGATAAACAGATGGGCAAAAATGCCAAAGACAAGACGTCTTATATCTGTAATTCCATCTGCGAATGAAGAATAAACAAATGCCATAGTTAGAAATACTTGATAGAGTTGGAATTTACCAGAACAAGGACAATGCATTTAACTTAAAATTATGCGTGGTGGGGGATTTCTATTGATGAAACGAAGTTTCTGTTGTATACTTGATGTCATTCTTGTCCATATTCTATATACGCACACAGTCGGTCCAAAAAAATTTTCATGCCGCAGTCGGTCCAGAGCGTGTTTACACCCCCCCAAGCAAAATTTGAATGTGCGCCCCTGTTTGTAGTCAATCCCTACCAATCTTGAGTACTAAGAGAAAAATATCGAGATTATACACAGTTAAATTGCTCAAAAATCAAAGATGAATTCGGATCACAAAAACACAGTTTTTCAAAACAAACTTAAAATCTATATTTCTTCAATATTGTGCATAAGGCAAGATATGAAATATTTCAAATTCTGAAGACCCGAGGGGGGGTTATGGTTGCAGTAGCACTCCAGTCATCCACTATGTCTGCGAGTTTCTGGCCATTTCGACCGTTAAAGAACTCGAGGATGACGAGGAAAATCAGAAAAAAGCGAAACAAAACAACTATAGAAGCTTTGCGTCTGAAACTCATCAGAGTAGCACGTCAGAAAGAAACGAAACCTAACGGATAATAATACCAAGATGTTGATCGAGACTGGCATATCAGAAAGGAGGTGAATGATTGCTATGGTGAAAAACAATGCAATTCAATTGAATTGAATATTATTCGCACATTATGTCTGAATCTGAATATAGGATACTAAAAATAAAGCCAGTGTATTGGTTTTCAGAGAATAGTGCTCAATACATAGTAGTAGAGCATAGATAAACACTAATTGGCAGAAAAGAAACTGGAAACTACACGTTTATCTCGACAAGCCCTTTACCGCGGCTTGTCGAGATGAACGTGTAGTTTCCTGTTTCTTTTCTGCCAATTAGTGTTTGTGAATACTAAAAATATGTAGCTAATCTACACGACCCAAGAATATAACCAATCATCACCGTTACTGAAAGCGGCCTTGTGGGAAAACAGCCCTTTCTGTCTATACAATATAAGGATCGAGATAATTTTCCGAATCCTACTTCTCCTCAATTATAAGGATCCATGGTTTTGATGTAGACAAAATTTTCGATCCACAATTGGGCATAATCATTCGTTAAAATAAGTTCTCTCTCTCTTTCCGACGAACTACTCTGATGAGTGCCAAAACGTCAGTAGTTTTTTCGCTTTTTTTCTAATTCTCCTCTCCATCTTATAGTAATTTCGAGTCCTACAAAAGGCTATGATTAAGTTATTCTTGAATCGGAGCTTTGGGAAGCATGCGTCTTCTTGCTTGGACCCTTCCATGCCGATGACTTTGGCTGGCGAGCTGCTCACTGGATAACGGCTTCTTGTGTCTAACGACCTTCACAAACGGCGCAGATCCAAACGGGTCTTGGAAGTCGTTGTCCTTCTGGTGCTCTTTAGCTCTAGTTCCGTTAGAACACGACGGACGCGCACCGTGCAGTGTAAAGGGGTCTGAGTCTGAGAAAGGATTCCCACTGGTGATTGGCTCATTTGCTTTTGCCTTTGCTTGACTCTCTTGGCTACCTGTCCCTTTCTCGTTTTGCGAGGGCCTATTGTCAACAAATGCTTTGTTTCTACCCGCAGATAAACAACCAGAACTTTTCTTCTCGTCAGATCTCAACGTGCTCGAAGGCTTTTTAGGCTTCTTTGTGATTGATATTTTAAGAGAATTCATGCAAAAAGGCGCAGAACCAAAAACGTCTTCGTGAACTTCTTCGTTGCTGTCTTTTGCAGCACTTGACGAGGCTTGCTTTTCAATGTGTTTTTCTGTTTTGCTCCGCGGATGATCTGGAGCCATAGCATCAGCATCCTCCTCTAGTGAAGATGTGGAAGAAGATATTATCTTCAGGTAATTCACTCTGTCTTCATCACCGTCCACCTCGTCTTCAATAGAAGATTCTTCACTCGATTCGCTCAATGATTTCTCCAGTTCTTCACTGCTACACGAAGAAGTTCTCCTGTACACATATTGCCTTTCTTGCACCGAAGAACTCGGAGATATTAGAGGGAAGGCATCGGCTTCAGCTAGGGTAGGGATGTTCATTTTCTCTTTTACCCCCTCGCTAGTTTGTTTGCCGGCCTCAATATTTCGATTTGATGACGTATTGAAAGCTGGCTCGCTGTGAGAAAGTCTGAGGTCGACGGAGTTAGCGCCATTATGGATTTTCGCTTGGCTGCGCGATTGGCATTGGTCTAGCGGTAAAAGGGGCAGGTTGAAAATAGCAGGGTTTGGCTGCTGCTTTGGTTTCTGGGTGACATGCTGTTTGGGAGGTTGCTCTTTCTGTTGTTGCTGCTGCAACTGCAATCGGTCAGGTCTGGAGAGAGTTTCGACTTGCTCTGTTTCAATAGGAGTTGCACAATCGTTTGTTTTAGAATGATTTTGGAACTCCACTTCTGGCGTATTTTTCGAAGAAGGATCTGCGTTCCCAACCACTCTCATATCCGGTACAGATTTATTCGGACTGTTTGTATCTCCGACCGGTTTCAGAAACCCGGCATTCGAGTCCGTGTCATCCTCACTGGAATTGACTCTTCGAGCTAAATCCGAAAAGGTGTCACTCCGGGACCGGAAATGGCTTCGATAATTTGCTGCTCTGTTCTCCGCATTCGGCACTTGAGAAACTGAAAATTGCGCAGTCTGGAAAGGGTTGTTGGCCTGGCTATTTGAAAATACATCGTCACTGTGACCAGCGGCAAAATTGTCCTCGAAAGGATTAACAGGGGGCTGGCCATCAATTTGAGTAGGCCCTAAATTTAGGATTGGTAATGCGTTAACGTTTTCAGCAGAGAGCTGCTGCTGATATTGCCTCTGTTGCTCTAATGCGAGCTGTTGCTGTTGCTGCTCAAATGCTAATTTCTGTTGCTGATGCTGCTCAAATGCTAATTTCTGCTGCTGTTCGGTTTGACGTTGTTGCACCATTCTCTGGCGGTCTTGCATTTGCTGGTAATAAAGCTGTTGTTGAAGTTGCTGCTGTTGCTGAAACTGTTGTTGCTGCTGTTGACGTTGTTGTTGCTGCTGCTGATTCAATTGTTGCTGCTGATGTTTGAGTTGTTGTTGCTGAAAATGTTGTTGCTGCTGTTGCTTGAGCTGCTGGAACTGGTGTTGTTGCTGTTGCAAAAGCTTTTGTTGATATTGTTGCTGCTGATACTGAGCCTGTTGCTGCACCTGTACTCTCTGTTGCTGGGATACGTGTTGCTGCAACTGCCGCTGACCGGGTTGCGGATGATGGTCACCTTGCTCGTTTTTGAAGGGCGTTGGCGTGGCAACATCATTTGCAGAGGAGAATTTGTTTACTCCTTTCGGCCTTTGCCTTGGAGCCAGAGATGTCGAAACGGGTTCTCGACTTTGTTGTGCCATGTTGTTTCTAGAAATAAGGCATAAAAATAATGAAAAATAATCTTCAAAAATGATATCCCCAGAACATAAGCACATAAAATAGCAATTTTGAGCAAATAGGCCAGTAAAATTTAGAAATTTTAATTTCTCGTCTGGTGAGAGAACCACAATTCTGGTCGTTTTCATTCGTGAAGGTGAAAATTCTCATTTCAAAATAACCAGAGAAGTGAAATATATTTACAACCTGGAAAATAGGGGTCTGGTAACTAGAGACTAGGGACACGGGAACTAGGATTAGGGTAACAGAGAATTTTTTCCCAGGTTGCAGCGTTTCAGTTCCGCCAAGAGTAATTTTCCATGTTATCTTAGTTGAGAAGAAGCAGGATTGATTTTGGAAATAAGTCCAAAAAATTTGTGACGAATGAAAAGAGTTCACAGTGCGCAGTGATGAGGTTCGAGTCCTAGTCGGGTCATTTTCATTCTCACAAATTATGTCGATTGCTATCTCATTACAAATCCATGGCTTTGAAGGTTTTTTGTGGGGGTTTAGGGCTTCTAGGCACCGTTTCATACCACCCTCTCTTGTTACACAGTAATTAAATAAGAAAAGTTCAAAATCGAGTCTCACTTCTGATCACTGGCATCAGCATTATCCAGTGATACCTGCGCAGCTCTCGGCATCAGAGGACTGGCACTACGGTTCATCCTACCGGCATTTTGACCACGTGTCTCGACAGGTTTCAACTGCGCATGTGCTTGTTGGGCTTTGGGCTACGACAGAACAGGGTTAGAGACAAGTTCACGTCAGCAATAAAACTTCATCTTCACTAGCCTATCAAAACTTATTATATCTGTAGATCCAAAATGGCAGCAAAATTGCAAAGCTGTGAGGGCTATGCCCAGACTAAAATTCCCATTCGCCATTTAGGAGCTCCCCTGATATTTTATAAACAAGTTCAAACATACCTTGTAATTTCTAACCGGGCACGGTTTGCCAGTCATTCGGAAAGCGAAGTTTGCCACGTGGAAAATATCTGGCCTTTTCTCTTGGTCAACGACAAGCATCATTTCTTGAAAAAAAAACAATATCATGACTTGTTACTTAATACACTAAGCTTGGAAACAAAATGTTGGATAATACAGGAGATGATGTTTAATACACAGTTAGAAGAATTCTAACCGGGGTTGTTATATATCCGGGGAACCCTGTTTCCGTCAGATTCTCAGTCTCACAGCATCGATTAGCATAGGGTTACAGTACCGGTCAGTACAATAAAGTAAAGGATTAGCTTTGGCTTTTTCCGTTATCACACATTATCACATACGTTATCACACATGTAAATTGACGTCAGTTTAGTTTTTGCATTACCAAATTTAAAAGTTGTTTATCGAAAGTGGTTCTTAGCTAGTTGCATGTACTAATGCCTCTTATCTCCCTTCTTTCTAGCTTCATTTCTTTCTTCTTAGTTTATAATTCTTATTTCGTCCTACCAATGTTCTCCTGGTATTTGACAGGTGCATTGGTTCCATAGCCAGAATTTTATTCCAAGGCCCAATCACCCACCGTAAGGAGCCTCATTCTAGGATCTCGTTTGAACTAGAACGGATCCAAATGGGTACGGATCCAATTTGGAACCATGCCCATATTTGCTAGCGTTTACACTGGAACCGATCCATTTCAGATCGCTTTTACACTAGAACGGATCCACTGCCAGGTCCAGCCCCGTTTTCAGCACTTTGACCCGAATCTAATTACCAAACAAAGCGAAATTTGCCTCGACTTTGATCCGTACCCGTTTGGGAACGGTTCCAACCGTTTACACTAGACCTAAACGAGCACAGATCCAAATAAGTACAACTTGGAAAGCGATCCCAAATGGGTCCAGATAACAGACCCAAATAGGTACGGATCCACAGGTCTAGTGTAAATGGAAGCCTATCTGTGCTAGTTTGGGTACGGATCCATTTGGATCCATGCTAGTGTAAACAGGGTCTAAAGGCAGTTGGGACTTAAACACTGATGCCCAACTTCCTGCTAGGGTATGGATAGATAATAAACAAGTGGAAATTTATCAAAATGATCTGCCGAAAACTTACTTATAAGGAGGTAAAGGTCGTCCGAAAACCTTGACGTCTCTGGAAAGCTGAATTGTCCATTCTGAATAGCCAGGGTGCTTTCTCCGAAGGGCGTCGTAAAGAAACAGAGTTTGTACAGGAGACAACCAAGAGCCTGATAATAAATTTAGCCGTAATTATGAATACAAGGAACAAGTACTTGAAAACAATTATAAGTAAGAAGCCAAAACTCTCAATCTCGACAAGCCTGTTTCGTGGTTACCCACTCATCAGAAGATGTACAGATTCAGTATACAACAAGTGTACAGATCTAGTACAGAACTAGTATATAAGGCTCTACTCTAAACACTAATTGGCAGAAAAGAAATAGGAAACTACACGTTCATCTCGACAAGCCTTTTTCGAAATGAACGTGTAGTTTCCTGTTTCTTTTCTGCTAATTAGTGTTTATCTATGCTCTACTACCATGTATTGAGCACTATTTTCTGAAAACCAATACACTGGCTTAATAAAGCTCTACTCTATGTATTGAGCACTATTACAGGAAACCAATACACAAACTTTGTAAATAAGAAAGTATTTATTCGCCACAAAATTAAAAATCTTAATAAAGGAAAAATCGAATACGCTAAATAAAAGAAAAGCCAACAATCAAATAAGGCGATGTAAAACATCATAAATCAAAATATGACGAGCATGTTGAAAACATGGCAGGGATGGCTTAATACAGGCCCAAGATGTGGGTCTTATCATTATGGTCCCTCTGAAAGAAAAATTAAGGGTAAAACTGCTATTGTTAACTAGCTTACTTGCTCGAAAAATTAAGAGTAATTGAAAAGGGCAAACAGAGCCCAGAAATAATTGCACAACAGAATATTTTTTCGCTTTTATTAGATACAGAGGATATAAAAGTTGTTATTTCCCATCTGTCATGAATGATAAAATATAATACATCGTGCAGGATTTCAAGCTTCAAATTAAGAAGGAGAGAACGTCCGGTATCTAACCATCCATATTGATAGCACGAAAGTTTGAATCAGCCCCCGGACATAAATTACGGTGAAAATAAAAGACGATGGCATAAATTGTTGTTGTTAAAATAAATAGAATTGTACCTGAGCACAAACGAATAAGAAAAATGAGTGTATCACCAACCTAAAAGCTTTGCTGCGCCCCACATCGAGGCTAGACCGAAATTTTGCTTAGCAACGGCGCCTTTAGGTTGGTGATACACTCATTTTTCTTATTTGCTTGTGCTCAGGTACAATTTTATTTATTGTTCACAACACTCAATTTTGTTATTTGCTTGTGCCCAAGCACAATTTTATTTATTTTTAACAACAACGACCTGAATGATATCTTACCCAAATATCCGACTTGGTGGTGATTTTGAGGCCACTGTACAAATCAACCATCTCAGGAGATCGATATGGAAGAGTGGTGCAACTGAAATGAAAATTACATTGCTCATTTCAATTATCATGATTTTTTACAGTTGCTATTTACTAAATACTAATCTCAACCAACTATTTACAATACATAATGATTATTTACAAATTAAACATTTACACTTGTTCCCATCCCATTCTTTGATCCCATTTAAACAATGTATCAATGTTTAAGATCTTATTGGCTCATTTAGAGTGTTCCACAGGAGGCTGCCTCTGAACGAAAGAGAATTTAGTCCATATTGATGTGACAGGTCTGATGGTAGCTTACATAGCTCTTTGGTGGAGAGATTGTAGGGTAATCAGCTAGCTATTCATTAAATAATTAAGCGGTATGATGAATACAATATAAAGTACAACTTCTGACAATGCCTTAGTTGTTGGAATGTAGGAATCACTATAACCCTAGATATTTAAATGGTCAAGTTGGATTGAATGTTTGCTGTATATATTTTTGCTGCCAAGGGGTATGTTCTCATAGATACCTGCAATGGATCCACAACCTTATGCAAAATCGTCTATTGCCCTATTTTTGTTTGTTCTATGACGCTTTGCAGGAATAGCGAGAAAAATCGAGAGCATAGCAAACATAATCTTAGTTTAAGAACGCTTTTGTGATCCTTAATCTCATCTTGTGTGCAGCTTTGAGTTCAAGGGAAGTTTTTCATTAAGGAAGAGCCGCAATTTCTGAATTTAAAAGGGTACTTCAGTTTCTTTTTGCAAAATCTTGAGGGGAGTATGTGCCTCTGGGGGGCCATTCCTTTGTCCCTGAGCAAATGAATGCTAACTTACGTTGCAATGTCTTCTTCAACTTTTTGAACACCCTCAACCTGTGTGAAAGAATTTCCTATTTCAATTTCCTATTCGACAGATATTAAGGCACTGAAGGTATGTATGGTTGTATAACAAGCAATAATCTTAGGTGTAGTGATGAACAATGCACGCAGTGATGAATCAAAAATTTGCAGTTTGATAATGAATAGGCAGAACCTCTCCTTTTGGCTGATTCACCAGTCAATTTCCTATTGGTCAGGTATTAAGAGACTCAAATTGTTGTCATATGCAAGGCAATAATCTTAGGTACAGTGGTAAACAATTCATAAAGTGACGAGAGCAGCAGAAGACTAGATATAACACAAAGATATAACATAATTTAAGGATCTAGGCATCAATAGATTTTAAGTTTTGTCTACAATCACCATGTTCAAAATTGAGGTATCGATTTTCAGGCCAGTGAACTGTAGCTTCTTCTGCCTCATTGCCCATGTCTAAAGTTAAGGTATCACTCCAGGTTTTTCCGACTATAGATACCTGTTAGATTTTGCACGCCTCAGACCAGTGAACAATATCTCGTGAAACTTACTGCACCCTCTCCCTTATTCATATAATATCCTACCAGGGCCATTGATTTTGTCATTTGAGCCCAGTACAACTGATATGCACAAATATTTGCACAATCTCTAATAAGCTATATAAAATAATGCATTGAAGGTACAGAAAATGTTTAGGGTGTGAAATTTTGTTACTGCTCCTAATGTCAAGATTTTGATCCAATATAAACAAATTGAACAACATAAGAATCAAAGGACCATTGACATGTATTACTTGTGAATTCCAAGAAAAAATCTTCACAAAGGAAACTTCACTTCAATTTTGTCTATGATTAGGAACTTTTAAGCTTGTTAATCACTTCAGTAAATGTTAATAGAGATATTATAGAATGATAAGGAAAAATATTTGTTTTTCATTTCAATCAACAGACCTCTGGATCCATCTCTCCCATATAAGCACTTCCGTAATCACAGAGCACGAAATCACCACTCTGCTTCCTCAATACGTTTTCAACCTGAAAAACACAAAAATATGAAAATGTATAATTCAAAATTCTGTTTACAGGAATATCATGCTAGCTAAGGCTAGACATTCTTGTTTCCACTAAATTCATACTCCAAAGGTTAGGGGCACAAGGCAAGGGGCACAGTATTCAGAATTTAATGGTCTGAAATAAATGGTTTAATGGTCTATCCTTAAGTATATCGAAAACTATAGCCAGAATAGGCACGCTGTTCTCCATTTAGATGAATGATTGGTAGAGTGTAGGAAAACCAATCAACACCTGCAATACAGTGAACTGACCAATGAGATCACCTCGTGAGTCCCAAGGCAAAAATGAACTCTTGAAATAAAAGTACCTACCTTCAAGTCTCTGTGAATTATGGCTGGCTGATGGGCATGAAGCAGAGCCAATGCCTCACAAACATCGCAAAATATTTTCATCACCATCTTCTCTGTAAATCCTGTTTGTAGGCATTCATTCATCAATTGAATCACATGACCAGCTGCAACATAAAAGGTAAAGGTGGTGTTTTATAGTCTTATATCTAGTTCCAGGAACTACTCAACTGACTTAACATGATACCACTCCGCCATTTTTACATAGCAGAATGCAGCCACACATGGCGCTCATAAATACTGACCAGGTACCAATTTATACTCCTGGGTCAAGAAAGACGAAAGTTGTGTTCACATCTTGCCCAAGGTTGTTATCCTCATTTTGCAAGGGCTTAGTTTTGAGCCTACTGCACTACCTTTTTGTTTGTTAGTCCAACGCCTTACCAATACAACACAAGGAAATAAAAGCAATAATAGACTTATATTTCAATACTTTATCATCTTGGATAAATGTATGATTATTTCAAAAACAATTTTGAGGCCGTCAGTATTATTTTCAATTTTAGTTATTTCAGTCCAGAACAGACGAGTGGGTGGAAAATTTCCAAAAGCAGTCCTAAATTTGCCTCTATAAAGGTCTAAAGGGTTGAATAACAGTTTTTGAACAGAATTTTCTAAGAAAATTATTATGGTTTAGGTTCCACAAGTCATTGCAATACATATGCCAAATAAAAACTAAAAAGTTTTTTAAAGAATACTATTAAGTGAGCTTTAAAGTAATAAACAGAGGGGGTCTGGAATAGAGGTTTTTGAGTGAAGTTTTTCCAAAAATTTGATAAACAGGGGACATTTATTCCAATTACCAACCTTTGCAATATTCCATCAGTATTAAAACTTCGTAAATCCCAGGAGACAAGACATTCACAGCTGAGTCAACAAAAAGAATTGTGTTTTTGTGACCAGACAGCTTTTTCTAAAATGAGAAATTGTAAATCTGAGTATACAGATTACCTAGAATGACATATGATAATAGTAATAATGATTATAACAATAACAAATGCCTTTATTTAAGTGTGGTGAAGGTATACAGTGTTTCTACTAAATGGGGACTTTGTCAGTTATTACCCCAGCAACTTGAGTACTTAGGTACCAACCTCGGAAAGAAAAACTGCAAAGTTGGCTGACAGCATGTAATTCATGATTCCGACCGTTTTTGGATTCGAACCCCTTCAAGGCAACAAAGTCCAGCACCTGAACTAGGCTACACCACCATATGATTCCAATGTGGTGCATACCATCTTTTGTCAACCTAACCCAACACCAGAGAATATCACTTATTCTTTAAGTTTGATCCAAGATAAAGTTTGTAGATATTTTAACAATTAAGGTGTTTTATCATTGGGTGCTGGGTAAACCTACCTCTTTTCTGTAAGGACTATTTTGATCCAGCTCTGGTATAAAAATTTGTTAAGCGTTTGATTATGTTCTTTTTCTGACAGACAGCTCTGATGAGTGCCAGATTGAAAAGGTTTAAGTAGTTATTATGATTTGCCGAGTTTCCTATTTTCCTTGAGCACCCTAAAGATAATTTAAAAGCTAAGATTTTAATTACCAATATCATGATTTCTTGCTTACACATCTCCAAACCTTCCAGCTCATTGACTGAAACTCTCTTCAGGGCATATCTCTGGCCCAAGGACGACTTCACATGAAAGACAAGAGCAAATCCACCTGGAACATAAAATTCATATTCTTTTCAGCAGGCCTACATATTGGAATATCTTTGGGTGCGCTCTTAGAAAATAGAAACAAGACTACACAAATTGTGCACCCCTTCCAACTCTCCAGGAAATCTCCCAGTATTTCCTTAACAGATTGAAGGCACCGGCAATAAAAACAATAGAAGGCAGTAAAGATCAAAGACTCTTCCGATTTTTGTAGAGAAAGTTGGAAGGTCTGAAGATGATGTCTGGATTTTTCTTAGGTTTTGGTTTTTGGTATCAGATTAGTTGTTTCGTCCTAAAGTCTTAGATCATGTAAGATCATGTGAGAACAATGAATCTGAAACCTTCACCCTAGACAAAAGATAAAGGTCAGACTGGAACATTTTTGCTTGCTATCAACAGCATGAAATCACATTTGAATCTTTATGCTATTCACATATTTTATCAAGATTATGGTTTTTGGTATGCATCCAAATGGGTGGCTTACATTTTTCTTTGATCAATTCACGGGCATTATCATTTCAGTATTCATGTACTGTTTACATTCAGGAGATACGATGACATCACAGTGGCCATATTTGTATCCACTAGGCCAGAAATCCTGAGGGTACTTCAGCTTATCAAATAGTCTTTCCCTACTTCCCTGAAGGAAGTTGAACCTGGACAGGCCTCAGAACGTTAATGAGTGATGGTATCCGGTGTATGTTACACAATACAAGAGAATGGATCTAAAATCATTAATTTTGCTATCTCCCAATTTGGTTTCCGTTTCAAACACTTAAAAAGTCGTAGCGAAACTTTATACCTTCGGCAATAATCTCTTCGATGAGGCATTGGTGTTTTCCAACATGCAAAACTTTACCAAGCCAATTACTCTTGTCGTTTCCACCCCCAGAAAACAATTTCTTCATCATGATGACTGCGTTGTTGCCTGAAGTGACCTTTTAGGCCCACCCCAAGCTGCGAAAATTCGTCGAAACCTGCTCAAATCCACATTTCAACTTGCGGATATCTATCAGAAGGACATGTGTCTCATGTCGAAAATCTTATCGAAGAACAATCTCCTGATTTGTAGCTTCAGGAATGTTGCCTTTGATGCACACGGTTGAAAACCTTCGACGTCGGAAATCACAAAATGGATCCCTGGGATGTTTAGATTGTGAAATGAAATTACGCGAATAAGAGGCTGGATAATTATGAATATGAGGCTGAGAATGGTCCAAAATAGGCTCGGAACTGTTCCGGGAGCAATAATTGGCTAAAATAGCCTAAGAAAAAGCATAGAATAACCAAGAATTTTACATCAAAAATTGGAAAAAAACCTGATGGTAAGCCAATGGTGTTTGATGGAAATAAGCCCTAACGAAATGGTTCCAAATAGGCTTTTAATCAACTCCGAACTGTGCAGGGAACATTATTAGGCAATCATGGACGTGAAAACGCATTAAAATCTTTAAAAAAGTTTCCTTCGAAATCAGCCGAAAATTGGGGAAAAATCTTATGGTTAGCCCGTGGTTTTTGATCGAAATTGGCCCTGATTGAATGGTCTGAAATAGGCTTAATCAGCCTTAGATTGTTCAGTAAGTAATATAAGGCTATAATGGCCTTAGAAAATGCATGAAATCACCAAAAAGTTTCCATCAAAATCAGCTAAAAATCAGAGAAAAGCTTGATGGTTAGTCAATGTTCTTTGGTTGAATTTAGCCCAAAAATAGTTCCAAATTCGTTGTTAATTCTCTCTAGGCTTTGCAAGGACCAATATAAGGCTATAATAGCCCTGGAAAACAAATAAAATCACCAAAAATATTTTTCCTTCAAATCAGCCAAAATTCGAAAAATGGTTTGACATGGGTCAAAATTGACCCAAAATAAACGGATCCAAATAGGCTTTAAATTCTCTTTCACAGGAAATCATCCTCCCTGTCATTTCTCATGAAAAACAATTTCAAAGGAAATATACTAACCTTAGCAAACGCATAAAATCACGAAAAGGTATTTCCTTCAGAATCAGTCCAGAATCTAAAAGAACTTGAATTATAATTTTGGTAAAAATGATATAAAAGTAATACGTCTTCCATCAATTGAGCTGGAATGGCTGAGAAGAAGCAGGATTTGGAAAATCAATAGAGATAATTTGTGTGAATGAAATGGCCTGGGTTTCTCGAAGCCTCGGTTTGCGCATTGGTAGCACACTAGAGTACAAATCTAGAGGTCGTGGGTTCGAGTCCTACCCGGGTCATTTTCATTCTCTAAAAATTATCTCGATTGCTATAAATATTCCTCGGACCGGAGTCTTAGTGAAGGTAAACATTTTGATTTCTAAGATTTGTAATGTTCGGTAAGAAAGATACAAAAGTAATACCTGTTTAATCAAGAAAGCTCTGATGGGCGAGTGGACTAAACCAAGGGCTGTAAATTTTCGGACCACTGTTCGATTTCTCGTTAGGATACACTGTTGAGTTTTGATTTCTACATTATTCATGAAAATGACATCAACTTCAAACCTCTTCTGTTGGCGAGCTCAATGTAGTATGGAGTCTTGATCAGGTTCACTTACAACTCAATCAAAATCAAGATCACCAGAAAACGCATAAAATTACCAATCTAGTTTTCTTCAAAACAGGCCAATAATTCTAAAAAGCATTATGATTAATTCATGGTTTTGGTAAATAAATAAATAGTGGGCTTTTCATCGACTGAATGAGCCTTGTCAGGGTGTAATAGCCCCTGAAATTGCATAAGAGCACCAAATTACTTTCCTTCAAAACAGGCCAATAATTGGAAAAACCATTATGATTAATTCATTGTTTTGTCAAGAATGTGGTAAAAATAAATAGCTACAAATGGGCTTTTAGTCGACTGAGTGAGCCTCAGGCTGTAATAACCCCTGAAGTTGCATAAAATCACCAATCTATTTTCAATCAAAATCGACCAAAACTTTAAAAAAGCTTGATGCTTTGTGCACTTTGGTAAAAATAAGCCAATAAACATCGTTCCAAATCGGCTTCTAATCCATCGGGGGTGCAATATTTAAGTTCAAAAGCATCAGAAAAGCCATGAAATTCAAAATCACATAAGATGATCACTTTTTTTGACAACGTAAAGTTTGCAAAGTAGAATCGAGAAACTATAATCTCGTATGGACGAAGGATTGACTAAAGGATGAAATAGGATTAAATTTCACGAATTTCTTTTGTTTGAACCTTCGTGCGTTAGCAAAAGGCAAAAGCAAATACGGAAAGTCTGTTGTCTAGTTCGCGGTCACCGCTGAATGAAATTGCACCCAGAGTTGGATTTTAGGAAGCGAACTTCATGTGTTCATGTTATGTTTGGAGAAAGTAATTTGTATTGGATTCTTCTCTGGTTTGAAAGGGCCGAGGAAACGAAACATAAAAAGTGAATTCAGCGAAGCACATCAGATATATACAATGTGGCTTGTGTTTGTGATGTAATGAATTCTATTTATTAACAGCTTAGACTGGGAAACGCATTGTATAGCCTGTTCAGGGACGACTAGCATTTGATAAGGAGAATGCGGATTACGGCTCTTGGCCTGGCCTAGCAGAAAATAGCCCCTGCCCACTGTAAGATCCCTATGATCATGGTAGATATCACTAAAGTGCTCACTGCTAAAGACCTCCATCTTGTTTACTTGCGTATCTCTCCTGCCTCCCGGTCCCTGGGCCTGGAAACTAGTTTTCCTAAGATTTGTTCCCAGATCCCATGCCCACATTTTGTTATTTTCCATAAGCAATCGGCCAATAGGACTTTATTAGGGATAGGGGTGGAAATAAGCCTGTCTTTCTTGCCAAATTGTCTGACAAAGGGTCTTTGCCATAGAGACGTAGGTTGGGGTTGTAATCGTGGGAAACCAGAAGCACATTAGTGGAGATAATACTAAAAGTACTCATGGTTTTCCTCCACAGTGCTGAAAATCCTCCACAGCACTGATCTTATGCCTCTACACTACAGAACATCAGCCACATTACTGAGTGGCTTTCTTCCACAGTACTGATGATATCCTCCAAAATACTGTGAAGATCCTTCAATGTGCTTGTGGTATCCACTCAGAGTACTAAAAATATCTCCCCACAGTACAGATGATAATCCCTCTGCACTACTGAATAACCTCCACTGTACTGATGGTATCCCAAAGTACTGATGATATCTCAGCACAGTGCTGAAAGTCTTCCACACATAGTACTGAAGATATCCTTCACAGTACTGAACATCCTCAACGATACTGCACAGACGTTCCCAGGAAGCTAAATTCTCTTTCTAACTAATGGCTCTTTCAAACACGAAGATACAAACGAGGCCAAGGGTCTTGCGGGCGAAGAGCCGCAGATTAATGGAGCCTTTGTTGCGATTCTGAGTATTACTATCACAACACATAACAGCCAGAAGATAAGAATCGAAATTTGGTCTTTCCTTACATCTGTCCGATGGTTTGCAGCCTTTAAAACTCGTTCGAAAACTAACAGAGGTTTCTCTGGTCGATAAAACTACCGAAGACACGATGGCGACGTCTGATATGCTGGACAGGGGGATAAAAGGAGGTTTCGAGGCAATAAAGCAGAAAATGAGACAGCTAGCCGTTGAAATTAAAGACCTAGAACAGATGGAGAAAGATTGTATCGCGAAAAATAAAGACGCGAAACGTAGGAACCACGGAGCATTCGTGAAAATGACGGAGTTGACGATGCAGATTGGAGAAAAGGAAGAACAGCTGAGAAAGGCCTCTGAGAAGTTGAAGTACCAACAGGGAAGGCTGCACGAGAAAGAGGGACTCTGTTCTCGCATAATTGATTGGAATAAAAATATCGAGCAAGTACCGGAAGGTGAGATAGACGATCTGGAGAAGCATTTAAAAACTAAGAAAGATAACTACAACGTCATCAAACAGAAACTGGCAGATGCGAGGCAGCGGGTGGTGAGTCTTGAAGACACGATCGAGCGGAAGGAACTTAAGTTGCGGGACGCGTATAAGCGAGAGGATCAGCTGAGGAACGAGTATGAACACCAGCAGACGGAATACGAGTTGAAAAAGAAACGAGATCATAAACAATTTGAAGCTACTCTCAGGGCAGAGGCCAAGGTGAGTTTCACTCTCAGTTCATGTTTGGCACGCAGCCATGGGGGCAGCTGGGGTATCCACAGCTCCTTTTCTTTCGGAAAAGTCGATATAGTGTTTGATGTTATCAATTTTTCTATTGGCTATCATCCCTAAGTGAATGTCTCCCCTTTCAAAGCTTAGCTACATCCCTGGTACAGGTTTTTTTATAAGAACACTCGGCTTTGATTTTAGCCTGCCCATCGATCTGTGCACGTTGCTTGTGTTTGAAGTGACTTTTCTCCAAGCCACCACTCCCCATCCAAACATGTATCTGAAGAACACTGTTTAAAAGGCAAGGGTGAAATAGTCTTGTGTTTCCCTCGAGAGGTTTTGGAGATAGCGTAGAATTTTGACCCAAATTTCAGCCTGGAGTTTCTTTAAAGATTGTTCTTATAAAAAGCGACTAGCCTGATCTTCTTCTCAAAATGCAACGAGAGGTCAATAAAAGAAACAAAGGCTGGAGAGACAAAAAATAACCTAGTCCATCATTTTTCCAAACATTTACCATCTGACTGAAGAATCGTTCTGTTTAAGAAGCAAAAATTTGGTTTGAGATCCACTCTTAAAAAGATAGATTTTCCCTATTGTAGTAGGGCTTCTTATGATGTACAATTTGAAGATGAAGACTGAAGAAGAAGCTGAACTATGACACCATTAATAACACACTGTTTCAAGGCGAACATTATATAATTGCGGTGACAATTTATAGAAATAAGGGTTTATCCTCATACTAGTTTTTAGTGATACCTCTTTGTTATTAGCCACACAACACAAGGATGGGCCAAATTTTCCTACATGGCCGGTGGGCCACGAAATTTTTTTATTTCTTTCAGGTTGGGCCACCAAATTTTTTGAGAAAATTTCTATTTTCCCTCCAGCCCACCCTAGCAGATACTTAATGACCGGTCCCTTAAAGGGCTCTTTTACCGTGTCCACTGGATGGGATATTCCTCCTATTGCTCTCTCTTGCATTCCCGTTAGTTTCTGCCTTTATAAAGGGGTGTCAATGGGACAACCTATCTATCAGAAACAATAGGCTATTGTGTAGGAAGAACGAAAGGACTAGGGGGCTGGGGCCTCAAGGCCCCAGGTTAATATTTAAAAAAGGCCCTGCTACCTATTGTTTCTTTTTCTGTAAGACTGAGCAATTTTGAGTGCTGAAAGCCCATTAACATTTCAAGAAACTTTCGGGATGCTCAGCGGCTAAGAAAAATGTTTTTCTATCTATATCAGGAGAGCCTGTATGATTCAGGGGGTGTGGCACTTCGACTACGCCAAATCACGACCCAACGCTCTAACACACCTCCCATTTGTTTAACAAAATCTCGAAAAATCTATTTAATACCAAACAAACTTGTTAAATTTAGAGACAAATTGTTGCCAAACTTTTTTACTACGTCCGAGGTCATCCCGGACAGGGTGATGTGGTGTAGATATGCTTCTATTATGTGGTGTATTATTATCTCCATGTCACGGTCTGAGGGGAGGGGAAATTGGAAAGAGATTTCTGGAAAATTCTTGTCGTTTACTGAGAATGTCTAGGTCACTGAAACCCCAGTGCAAAATCAGAGGCAATCTTCACCCCATGTAATGTGTGTGCAGTACGGTGGCGGATGTTCAGTACATTGGGGGGATACCATGATTGCCGTGGGGAGGCATCTCGCAGTACGGTGGCGGATATTCAGTACAGTGGGGGGATACCATGAGTGCGGTGGCGGATATTCAGTACATTGGGGGGATACCATGATGCGTGTGGAGGGATACCAAGATTGCTGTGGGGAGGCATCATGAGTGCGGTGGCGGATATTCAGTACGGTGGCGGGATACCATGATGCGTGTGGGGGGATACCATGATTCAGTACGGTGGCGGGATATCTCTGAGTACGGTGAGGGATGTTCAGTACGGTGGGGGTGTAATATGATCTAATCCACTAAATTAATGTCAATTATAGATTACTATAATTGGAGTTATCACAAGGGCCTGGGTTCTCGTTCCGTTTCCTGTCACTAGGCATTTCTTAGCGGGGGGTCTAGCGTGGTTATCCCTCGTGTTGGGCTACAAATATTTCTCTTCGTTACTTGGAACGCTCGCGCACGGAGGACACAATTTCTTATAATTTTTTATTCGATAGTAATAGTTCTTTTGTACTTCCTAAGTTAAGTTAGGTTTTATAATTAAGTCTAAATGGCTTGATGGTTGGTTCTACGATTCTGAATGTTGCATTTGGAAGAAGTATGGTGTGTTGTTATTTTCGTGGCTCTACCAAGGTCAAGATCAGATCACAAGGTCAAACAGCAACAAAAACAGCTAAGTCAAAATTTTTTATTTTGTCATTCTCTTAGATCTTATCAGCCCCCATCTGTCATGATTGTCCTAGGGGGTCTTAACTAAGAAACAAGAAAACGTGAAGCAGTGCAACTGCTTTCCGCCACTTTTGGTAGCTATCAACTGTTATCACGGTATTCTTATTTGCATACTTGCGTACCCTCTTCCGCCCTCTTCCATGCTTTGATCCTTTGCCCTGCTTGATAATATTTTATAGACGTGATTTTTCTCTTTCACCCTGATAATCTCCAATTTTTGATCACTTTAATTTTAAGATATTGTTTTATATTTTATAGGATTATCTAGAATAAGTCTACCTTAGCTTAAGTTCTGGTCCCTTCAGGTGAAATAACGTAAATCTACTTTGCATGTTTTTTCGGTCTTCCTCAGCCTTTAATCCATTATCTAATTTTTTCGGTTTTTATCGAGTGTCTCTTTTAGATTCTTTCTTGATTTTTCTTAGGTTAGGATAGGAATATTACATTCTTCGTCCATATGGAACTAATTTTATCCCAAGGGTGGACAAAAAGATTTCCCTGAAAGCTATCACGGTCTTTATAGGCAAGGTAAAGATGTAATAATGTAGACGGGGTCTTACGCTATCAGAAAGATTCATTTGGATTTTCATTATAGCTTTTATTTTTTGTTCTAATGCTACTTTTGGGTAATACATATGTAGTAAGACGGTTTTCCCTCTCACAAGTCATTCCTAGTATAGTTGATACATGTAGTCATACATATTCATATAGTTGTCACTTAAATAAGAAATACAAATGGTGGTTGGGGCCCCCTGTATTTCACTGATGTGCCCTCTTTGATTCTTGTGTTGATGAATTTCATGACAGCAACTTTAGGCTAGGCTAACGCTTGCCAAAATGAAGAATGATGGAAATTAGTAAGGCAGATTAAAGCCTGATTAGGCAGGTAATCATATGAAAAAGAATGCAGCTTCCAAACGGAACTAGATTCATATTATTCATTTTGTTGAGTATATTCTTTACTCAAGCAATCAGACGTACTTAAAAAAAAAATGAGGTCTACATTTGATGTTTTCCCATCAAAGAAAGCTAGATGATAAAAACGACAGATTGGCTGACATTCAAATCGAATTCCGGGCCGGGGGCATGCCTACCTATTCGCAAGAACCTTTTGTCTATTCTTGCTTGGAAATATAAGCAAGCTGTTCGCGAATTTTAATGCATCAGGGTTTACACTCTTTGCCTTTTACTGGGCAATTTGATAGAAGATTGAGGATTAAAATTGCCTAATTAATATGGTAATTTAAGAATAAACAACAAGAAGGTTTATTCCTAGAGTTGTTGATCCGACAAATACGAAGATAGAATCAATATATTTAATGAAAAGGGTGTAAAGCCTATGCAACAGGTATCCCTCCCTACGGTTTTGTGACATTTACATGTTAGTGACTATCTAAGACTATTTAAGACTGACAAATAAACTAATTACACGAGATAAAATACACGGTTGAGAACAATAGGGAAGAAAATAAGAAAGTTCATACAATAGGCTAAACGTGATAAAGAGGCTAGAGGAAGTGACGTATAGAGCAGTTAGTCCTACTACAGTCTACCCCTCCTTGATAAAGAAATGATGGGCGTAGTGAGGAATTTTTTTTCTAAACTAAAATACGCAGGAAATATTTCAGGCATGAATAAAGTTGGAAATGTCACGTATTTTCTTAAAACTACATAAACGACGTAAACGAGGATGAGAGTTTCCTAGATTTCTTAAGAATACTGAATGAATCCTAATTGCTAGATTTCCCTAACGTGTCATGAGAGAAAATCCAGATGAAGGGTGATTGACAAGCGGTGTGCTGTGCGGTGCGATTGAGACACAGTGCGAAAAGGCTAATGCAAAGAATCGGCGTCTCTGCTGTTTCGCGTGCTGGGAGACTTGGGCGAAGTGTGCCAAGCCAATGTCGCTTTGAACACGAAAGTTGCCAAAATATGCCAAGTTTTGTTTGGCAAAAACGACGAATCCTAAAAAAGTGTGGCCTAAAAATTTGAATCCTAGGGCCATGGATGATCCTATCTAGATGAGAATGGCTAAATCCAATGGGCATTTCACTCCCTTATAAAGCGTACGATATTTTCTAAAGAACTAAAGGATTTCCAGTGTTTTTAAAGGGATTTTGCTAAGAAAAATAGGATTTTCAGAAAAAGTGTATAAGATTTTTAAGGAGTGATTTGCCCCTTGGGTGTATCCCTCAAAAACGCTTTGAGAGTATTCGTGTTTGCGTCATATCACACAAATTACTGTTTAAACAATCAGCAACGTAGTATTCCCTCCTCAGACGCAAATCTCCCTCTAGGAAGCAAACAGTGGCTTGTCAGAGTAGGTGATGTCTATATCCTACGGGGTGTTGTGTCAAGGAAAGCCTTGATAAGACCGAAAGTATTTACTCTGTAGAAAACAGTTGTTGTTTGTTTGGACTCTGTCCGTATTTGTTAAACTTGTCATTAGAGTTCTCAATGTGCTGCTTATAATGCGGTGTATATAATATCAGGTTTCAGATAAGCTCAAATCGAAGAAAGTCGGTAACCTGTGACTTGGTTGAATTTCGTGCAGACTCATGGTCTGTAAAAAGCAAATGTGCGAATTTCAAATATTTCACTGTCTAGTTTGGTGTCAAACTTTAGCAACTGTCCGAACCAATTCAATTAAAATCTATAGTAGTTTGGTCTGCAACCAAGGTTTTTTTTTCAATTTTTGTAAGGTTTTGTAGTACTACACTCCAATCATTGTTCCCAATTTAATTTTTACGCTTTAGATTCTTAAGGGGTCTTCCCTTTTTAAAATGTACACTGCAAAGTAAGCGATAAGGTTTTTCCCTCATAGTTCTTAAATATTTTTAAGTCATTGAGTTTTGTGGAGTTAATAGATTCCAAGCTGTAACAGTGAAGCAGCAGATTCCTTGCAATATTGGCTTGGTCTTCACGAGTTATGTCGAATCCCACTTTCCCACACTAATGTTTGTCATGATTATTAAGGCCCCATATTAGGACAATCCTATGCTTTCCAATCAAGAATAGTACAAGAAATACAGTGTGATTTGATTTATAAAGAAAAGATAATAAGACTGAAGGGTAACTTATGACCCCGAAATGTTTGTTTTGAACCAATAGTAGGTCAAAGTCATGCTCATTCTCTATTTTGTTGGCAAAGCTCATCTGAGCTAAGCTGTTCCAGTTTTTTCCAAAAACATCTGTCGCTGAAGGAGGGGTTGTCATCGAATCCCAATGTGTCAAGGGCCTATGGTTGTGGAATGCACTTCCAGAAGATATTGAAAAATCCTAAAATACGAAAAAATTCAAATTTGGTCAAAACATGGTTCTTTGTAAAAATTTATGTGCTTGCTCATTTTGTGGCAGATGAAGTTTTTATTGCGCTCGATGAAGTTGCTTATGTTAGTCTACCTTCGTGAATGCTTGCTATGTTGTAAAATAGCAATAAATTATATACAATTCAATACAGTACAAGATGATTGCGGTACCCATGTCTTTAAAGTTATAACCCCAATAGGGTAGTGCCAGCGGTGCACGTATTGTTAAAATTATGCCTCCCATAGGGCAGTGCCAGTGATACACATGTTATTAAAATTATGCCCCCATTTTTGGCAGTGCCTGCAATGCACATTTCGTTAAAGTTATACCCCCATTTTTGGCTATGCCAACGTTGCATACGTGGTTAGAATTTACCCCCCGCTAGGGCAGTGCCAGTGGTGCACATGTTGTTGAATTATGCTCCCAATAGGGCAGTGCTAGCGGTGAATATGTTTTTGAAATCGAGGTTTAAATTATACCCTAATTAGGGCAGTGCCAGCGGTACATATGTCATTAAAATTATGCCCCCATTTGGGCAGTGCCAGCAGTGCACATGTTGTTTATTATACTCCCGTTTTTGCAGCACTATTATAATGTCCTGCGTTGGGCTAATGCCATGGGTGCACATGTTTATCGTTTTATAATGCCCCGTATTGGGCTAGTGCCATGGATTCACATGTTTATCGTTTTATTAATAGTAATAATGCCCTGTGTTGGGCTAGTGTTGTGCCTTGGGTGCACATGTTTATCGTGTTATAATGCCCTGTGTTGGGCTAGTGTTGTGCCATGGGTGCACATGTTTATCGTGTTATAATGCCCTGTGTTGGGCTAGTGTTGTGCCATGGGTGCACATGTTTATCGTGTTATAATGCCCTGTGTTGGGCTAGTGTTGTGCCATGGGTGCACATGTTTATCGTGTTATAATGCCCTGTGTTGGGCTAGTGTTGTGCCATGGGTGCACATGTTTATCGTGTTAATAATGCCCTGTGTTGGGCTAGTGTTGTGCCATGGGTGCACATGTTTATCGTGTTATAATGCCCTGTGTTGGGCTAGTGTTGTGCCATGGGTGCACATGTTTATCGTGTTATAATGCCCTATGTTGGGCTAGTGTTGTGCCATTGGTGCACATGTTTATCGTGTTAAAATGCCCTGTGTTGGGCTAGTGTTGTGCCATTGGTGCACATGTTTATCGTGTTAAAATGCCCTGTGTTGGGCTAGTGTTGTGCCATAGGTGCACATGTTTATTGTTATAATGCCCTGTGTTGGGCTGGATGATTGATTTCTGCTATTCTCGCTGTCACTCGTTCCGCCTTTATGTGGCTTTCTGTCTTTACTTTAGTTTAGGATCTAGGTTTTTTGGAAAATACCCGGGATGACTAGTGGGTAGGTTTTCTAGCAAGGTATTTAGCCGTCGGTGTCTGGGTGCACACACTCGTGTGTACTTTGGGCTGGAAATGTTTTTTCCCTGTTTTCGTCACCGACTTAAAGATTGTATTGTCTGGGCAGTTCAGGGCCGGTGCGACTCCGCAGCCCATTTCCCAGAGTTCCAGGACCTTAAAGGGATAAATGTCAATTATAGATTACTATAATTGGAGTTATCACAAGGGCCTGGGTTCTCGTTCCGTTTCCTGTCACTAGGCATTTCTTAGCGGGGGGTCTAGCGTGGTTATCCCTCGTGTTGGGCTACAAATATTTCTCTTCGTTACTTGGAACGCTCGCGCACGGAGGACACAATTTCTTATAATTTTTCCCTCCCACCTCCCCTCTACTGTAATAGGATTTTATCTAGGTGGTTAATTTAAGGCTTGCTCTTGTCTGCCATCTGGCTCTTTTTCCTTCTGCCCTTCTGTTCCAAAGGCGTTTCATCTGGCCTCTTTCAGATGGACTGGTGTGCATCGGCTCGTTGCCGGAACAGGGGCTGGAAATGTTTTTTCCCTGTTTTCGTCACCGACTTAAAGATTGTATTGTCTGGGCAGTTCAGGGCCGGTGCGACTCCGCAGCCCATTTCCCAGAGTTCCAGGACCTTAAAGGGATAATCGTAAATCAGAGACGGGGGCTCGATTCATCTGCTCCAGTAGTGTGCAATCATCGAAACTTTTTCAGCTGCTCAGGCGTTTACACTCTTTTTTTATAAGAATAAATTTTTATAAGAATAAGGAGGCTCAAAATTGGTGAAATTTAAGAATATTTCAAGAATATTGTCAGGCTCAAGATTTTCAGAAACTATCATTTTAGGATTTCGTTTATTTAACTTTCGGCTTCTTTTGTGGTTCTAACAGCTTTCTTGTTTCGATTCCCCTTATAACCAAATTGCTAAAAAATGCTACTCTAAGAATTTACGAAACTGTCTAAAATTATTCATGGCTTGCAAAAATTATCAAATCTTTCAAGATTCAAAGACAACATTTGAAAAGATCGAGGCGGTATAAGTGGTAGGGGTTATAGGGAGAGACTCTGTTTGCCTTTCAAAATTTAAGCAACTTTTAAGCAATTTAGTCTTTAGATTGGAAGACTGGAAATCCAAAATCTTTGATGCAAGTTTGAGGCTGGATTACAGTCCAGTTGCTTAGCGAAAAAGTGTAAACAAATGTCGTGCAATAAGAATAGGGAATTGTTATAAAAAAGCCCTCTTTGAGAAACTGAGACCCCTCTAAGGTATAATTGTTTCAATTATCAACTTTATTCTGGTCATAGCTTTCAAGTTAGTTAAATATTTTGGGTTTTCAGTCCTCAAACTTGCATGGGAATTTCAAATATTTGCTGTATTTGCTTGGGGTTCATGTTGTTTTTATTATAAGTTTTTTTATAAGGAACACCTTCATAAAGAACCCGAGGTTGAAATTTGACTCTGCGTTTCTACGGAACAGAAACAAAACACTGAAAAAAATTAAGTGCATTTACAATTAAGTATAAAGAATGAACAAAATGACGAGAAAAGCATTCGTAATGGGATTTTTTGAGACGAACTGACCGAGACTGCTGACTATAAATTTGATTAATTTCTCTGAAAATCCTTGTGCATTGCAGCTCGACCCAACTTTGATTTATATCTTATAAAAATGTGAATTTAAAACGTGTACATGTATTTTTTATAAGAAACTCGTTATAAGGAACCCAGACTCTCGAATTACAAAAAGTTTAAGAAACTCAAGTAGGGCTCCAGTGCTGATGAAACCTATATTGTTGCCTAAATATAAGAGCTGCTGTTTTCTTTATCATATCTCGTCTAAGAATGCACTTTTTTAATTAGCATCTTGACTCAGGTCCAGTCCCTCAAAGTTGCTTAATATTATGCTAAAAATAACAGGCTAGCTACCAGAAAGTCGTTGCCTTCATTAAATGCTTTTTTGGCAGAAAAAATACCCTCAGGATTTAAAAACCTTGTAAGAAACTTTTAGTACTCACAATTCCAAAAATTTATGTGCAGATTTTTTAGTTTCTTATAAACAATAAGTGTATTTTTTATCGACACATGAAATCGCTATGTTAGCGTCGCTATAAACTCTTATTATCACCCCATGTAATGTGTGTGCAGTACGGTGGGGGTTGTGCAGTACATTATTCTTATAAAAAAGCATGTAGAGCATGCTATCGTGCTCCTGCTGGAAGTAAGGTCCCTTGGGGCCTTTCACAGGCCAGCACGTTAAACATAAACTCGCTCACTTTCTTAATTGTTAAAGTACAGGGGTCGGTACTCAGTACATTTTCTTACATCCAGAAGTTTTCTTATAAAAAACTGTTGCGTTGCATTGTGTGAAATTCGTTTACTCAAAGTCTTAGGTAACTAGTACAGTAAACCTAAGTAAATAAGCAAGCTATAAGAAAACATTTATACTCAATAAAAACTGGAAACTTCGTTGATAAAGATGTTCAACTGAGGGCTGGTACAGAATTTATTCTAAGAAAGCTGTCGGAATCAAGGAAATTTAAATAAACGAAATCATTGCATCCCATGCGAGAAAATAAACGCCCGAGCAGCTGAAAAAGTTTCGAAGATTGCACACTACTGGAGCAGATGAATCGAGCCCCCGTCTCTGATTTACGATAAGTTAGTTGATTAGATCATATTACACCCCCACCGTACTGAACATCCCCCACCGTACTCAGAAATATCCCGCCACCGTACTGAATATCTGCCACCGCACTCATGATGCCTCCCCACAGCAATCTTGGTATCCCTCCACACGCATCATGGTATCCCCCAATGTACTGAATATCCGCCACCGCACTCATGGTATCCCCCCACTGTACTGAACATCCGCCACTGTACTGCGAGATGCCTCCCCACGGAAATCATGGTATCCCTCCACACGCATCATGGTATCCCGCCACCGTACTGAATATCCGCCACCGCACAAATGATGCCTCCCCACAGCAATCTTGGTATCCCTCCATACGCATCATGGTATCCCCCCAATGTACTGAATATCCGCCACCGCACTCATGGTATCCCCCCACTGTACTGAACATCCGCCACTGTACTGCAAGATGCCTCCCCACGGCAATCTTGGTATCCCCCCACACGCATCATGGTATCCCGCCACCGTACTGAATATCCGCCACCGCACTCATGATGCCTCCCCACAGCAATCTTGGTATCCCTCCACACGCATCATGGTATCCCCCCAATGTACTGAATATCCGCCACCGCACTCATGGTATCCCCCCACTGTACTGAATATCCGCCACCGTACTGCGAGATGCCTCCCCACGGCAATCATGGTATCCCCCCAATGTACTGAACATCCGCCACCGTACTGCACAACCCCCACCGTACTGCACACACATTACATGGGGTGATCTTAGGCTCATACAGCCCCTTTACCAATATTTATTAACATTATTATATTTGCTTCCTTATAAAGACGTCCCTTATATACAAAGATCTGGAATAGTTTCTCAGCTTAGTAAAAGCAGACATCTCCCCTTTTTCTTTCCAAAATCATTTCAAAAATTCTTTTAGCTCTGTATAATGCAATTAATTTCGTAAGTAAGTTTTAATTAGGTTTAGGCTTTATTGTTTAAGGGAGGGTCTCTTGTAAATCAGAACTTATGTGCTAATAGTGCTACGCTCCCAGAATTGAGCATTTTGAACGAAAATGAAATAAAGAAAAATCATATTATAAAATTTTCACTTGCGTCCTCATCAGGTCAAAGAAATGGAGATAAAATACTACAATGCAAGACGACGCCACGAGGCATCCACAGCGCGAGCCGGCGTTTTAGAAGCGAAAATCACCAAGCTGGAAGTGATCTGCGAGGAGTTGAAGCGAAAACGCCTAGCGATGGAATCGACGCTAAGAGAATTATTATCATCTTACTCCAGGACAAGGGAAGAGCCGGTGCCTCCGAAATACCCACAGGCCGGGTTAGCCGTGAATTCGTCATCAAATCAATGACAACATGCATCTTAGATACATTGAAACAATTTCAGAATTTAAGAACGAACGTTAATCTACTAAACAATACAATATAATCAAACTTGCTAGGTATTACAGGAATGAAGTTAAAGGTTTGACATTGATCAGTAATGCCCTTATGCCCCCATGCCCCCTCCCCTTCAAGTAGAATGAGACTCGAAAGCATATATCCTCTCAATCGTGACGGTATTACTACGCAATATTTGAATCAGCTGGCTATGACCTAATGTCTACCCTAAAGTATCACCATACGATTTTTCAGTATCAAAACGAGACTGATGGTATCCAAAAGAGGCTACCAAACATAGGGTATCAAATACAATGCAGTCTAATGTTGCAATGCAAATGCACACCACTCAGTTCACAAATAAGGTATTTTTCTAATGGTTTTGGCGTCCCGTCCTTTTATGGATTTTTGTATTTACCCCCTTTGAAAGGCACAATGTGTGATATTGATTTGTCTGGTTTCAATTCACATTTCATGTTTGAGCATCATAATTTGCTTTTTTTTCTTATAAATCTATCAGTTGGATTTTACTAATCTCATCTATGTCTTTTATATTCTTCTGTTTGAGTAACATGCTTGAAAATAACAGTTTAAGCCTTTCAAAGAAAACGAAACGTTCGGAAAAACGCACGATGTAGTTTCGTGCTTAATTGTAAGCAAGATGTTTTATAAGGAACCTACAGTGAGGATCCTGAATAAAGGGGGGGGGGGTACTGATTCCCGACACTGAAATGATAAAAATCCCAATCCCAATGATGAAAATAGAGAAATTCCCAATATTGACTTGTTTAACAATCCCAATCCCAATTAATTTTTTCCTTTGCCAAATCTCAACCTGAGAAGTCAAATCATATTTTCCTTGATGATAAAAGGGAAAATCCCAGTTCCTAATTCACCCCTTTCTGACCCTTAACAGTCTTGTGGGCAAATGGTGCGAGAGCGGAAGAAATTATTGTAGATATTTCCAAATCATACCCTACATGATTGCCTATGATACAGTTCGTTGTTACAAGGGGGCTGAAATCAGTTTGCAGGGTAATATCACTCGTAAGGGGGAAAGAAAAGCATCTTAGAAATTTTCAAAGATTTGATTCTTGAAACGTTTGTAATACTTTTAGAAAATCAAACGAGATTTTTGAGAGATATATCCTAAGGTGAGTTAAATAAGAACGGAAATTTCAAGTAGATTTACCTCCACTAACAGCTGTGCTTGGGACAAATAATTTTGGATGGCATAGGTTCGAAACCATCGTCCAAAATGAATTAGGGGTTGTCCAACAGGCATGGAGCCAAGAGGGATTGGTCATCTCAAAAAGCCTGGGATATTACTCAAACCTGTTCACTATTGTAATATTATTCTCTCTCTCAAGTTTACCTTCTCCATAAGATTTTAATCTTGATATGTGGCTGCTGGCCAACTGGCAACAGAAGCGGTGTTGAGAGTAAAATTCAGTGGAGCTCTGAGAAATCTTGATTGGAATTCGATGTTGATGGATAGGGAAAATTCATGGGAAAACAAATGACGTTTTGGGTTAGCATATTAGGCGTGGTTAACCATAAACTTGTTATTTACCAAGGCGAGAAACATTCCAGGAAAAGAGATTCAAATAAATTGTTCCGTTTAAGAAGAGTTGAATTGGTTGAATGTTATCAACGGAACCATCAAAGAGAGATGGATGGAGATAAATCCAGAGGGCAAAAACAGAGCTTTACATCTCCAGGAAGTCTCCTCGCCAGCAGAGACGCCAATTTATATCACAAGAATCAAGTAGGATCTCTATTGTTCCTCCTGTCGTTATCATTCCATTTGCAAAACACGTCTATGTCTCCTAGGTTTAGGTGTGGGTCTGAGCATAGGTCTGAGACTAAGCTAAGTCAGTCTAGGCCTATGTCTAAGTCTAGGTCTTGGTCCAGGAGTAAGTCTAGGTCAAAGTCGAGGTTTAAGTCTAGGTTATGTCAGTCTAGGTCTAAGTCTAGGCTACGTCAGTCTAAGCCAAAGTCTAGGTCCAAGTCTAGGTCTAAGTCTAGTCTAAGTCAGTCTAGGCCTTAGGTCTAGGTCTAACACTAGGTCTAGGCTAAGTCAGTCTAGGCCTTATTCTAAGTCTTAGTCTAGGTCTAAGTCTAGGTCAAAGTTTAGGCGTAAGTCTAGGTCAAAGTCGAGGTTTAAGTCTAGGTTAAGTCAGTCTAGGTCTAAGTCTAGGCTAAGTCAGTCTAAGCCAAAGTCTAGGTCCAAGTCTAGATCTAAGTCTAGTCTAAGTCAGTCTAGGCCTTAGTCTAGGTCTAGGTCTAAGTCTAGGTCTAGGCTAAGTCAGTCTAGGCCTTATTCTAAGTCTTAGTCTAGGTCTAAGTCTAGGTCTAAGTCTAGGTCCAAGTCTAGGCGTAAGTCTAGGTCTAAGTCTAGGTCTAAGTCGAAGTATTCTAAGTCTCCTAGCTAATTTTTAATGGGCCAAAAATTCCAAAAAGTTGTATTGCATTGAGATATCAGCACTTTTCCATTACAACGCATTACCGCGCATTAAATATACGTGTTAATGATAACTTATCCGTAATAGATGGCGCATTTTATCAAATAAAATCCTTTTATAATTTGAATGAGAGATCCTCATTTTTCTTTGCTTTGACCCAGTACTCGACTGCGTTTCGTGATAAGATACAGAGGAACATCAAGCAATTGAAATGTGGACTGGGTAGAAAAAGCAATAGGGCAATGAGAAAGTAAACTCGTTTAGTATTACCTTTATATAAACACCACACGAATATTGCTCTTACACAATCACAGGAAATGAATCTAAGAACAAAATACAATAGCTACCCTTAAAATTCTTGAAGTTTCTGGAATATTCGCTGGGATTTATCAGTCGAGATCCATATCATCATCCTCGTCTTTCGACGCTTCCGACTTCTGTAACGCTTTTACGAACGCAAATATGTCTGGAAAGGAAGGAAATTAGAATTAGAAAACCCAATCACTCACTGTATTTCATCACCTGGCTCACTCGGTAGATTTCAAAACTCTCGAGGGAACTTTCCAGCTCCTTTTTAACTAGTTAAGATTTAGTTCATGTTTAGTTAAAGTTAAGTTAATGCTTAGTTAGAATTCTTTTGGAGGTTTTATGCGTTTTCTAGGGCTATTATAGCCTAGTATTGCTCCCTGGGCAGTCGCGAGTCGATAAAAAGCCTGCTTGAAACTAATTACAATTTCAAAATCCGTTGTTTTATCGGTTTAGTAAATCGTTCAGTCAGTCATATTGCCAGTTTAAGAACCGCCTCGCCTTTGTTAAACTTCGACCTCAGTAAATTAATTCACAACACAGAGCAAGAGGTGGGTACTTACAGTAACAAGATTTCGGTAAATTGATGATAATCGTGAGACTTGAAAGACGCATTAATACTGTTAAATTCCAATCAAAACTTAATCCTAAATGTGATTATAAAGACAATGCTAAGTTCATGAGAGCAATTTCAACAGAAAGGCAGAGGAGGGGCTGTATGTAGTCTTTTAATACACCTTTTTTTGAAATGAACCTTTGTACACTGTGGGGGTGAAAGTATGGAGACGATTGGGCGCGTAAATTTACGACAGCAGAAGAGCAAAACGAGGCAGTGCAATTTTTTAAAACATTTTCGTGCAAAAAATAAAAGCTGTAAAATCAGATCACAGTTCAAAGATTGTTGCTCTAACCTCCTTTTGCTGCAGCATCTGTAGCCTCGTTTCCAAGGCCAAATTGCTGTATCAACGGTGCTAGCTGTCCAGATTGCAGTGCAGCACTGAACGTTGAAAGGGCCTAAAAGAAAATAGGTTCAACTTTAGAAGGTTCAACTCCAAAACATGTCTGTTTCTTGAGTGTTAATTCTACTAGATTCAACTTCAATAATTTCATCAATAGATCAAACTTTAATAATTGATCAAAGTTTTTCATTAAACATCTTTTATTAACCGTTTTTTTCATTGCAACTCTCTAAAACACTTGCTAAAATTGTTGGAACACTTGATTGATTTTCCTGCTCGACGCACGCACGCAACATTATCCCCTCCCCCTGTTAAACAATGTTGATTTATAACTGAAAATGTCACTCTTTGTTGAGTAAAGAGGACAGATCCCAAAAAGCAACCATTCAACCTCAGATTACAAAATTGTTTATCATTGGGCGAGGAGGGGATACTGATGCTTGTGTCGATGTTTTCATTGATTTTTGTCAACTGTTCTAATTAATTCTGGCAGGCAATGTAGCTCATCCCAGCTGGGAATGCAACATATTTAAGTTTATCTGCTTTTAAAGAGCAGGCGACTAGGTTTTGGGGGTACAGGTCGCTTACCTATTCCTCACATGACAAACATACCTGTTTAAATTGTGGGGATCGAATGGTTTCTTTGATTTCGTTTTCAGAGTTAGTGAGATTGTTGACTTCAGGTAGGTATTGAGACAGTCGTTGTCTGACCTCAGCATCAGCAAACAAGGGCGCCAGAGCATCTGAGTTCAGGGCTGTCGACAAATCAACTAGAAATAAAAAATTCATGAGAGCTAACCCATGCCAAGCAATAGGCAAAGGAGCAATTCTTGAATAACCCATTAAACATCATTTTAAGAAGCACAAAATAATAGTAACCAACGTGAAAACAATAGGTTGTTAAGTCTTGAAAGCAATCGTTTGGTGTTTGGTGGGGTAATCCATCCCAGGTAAAGACATCATGTGGGTGCAGAATTACATACATCTATAACATTTTCTTGCTAGTGGGCTGCACTAACTGTAATATCAACTAGCTCTTGAACTCAGGACCTTGGGCCAATTTGCTACAACCAAAGCCAAAAGAAGTTGGAAACCCTTGTTTTTCTTAACAAATAACTACTTTTTTAGCTGTCCTAGCTTATTATTTCCAATAAAACCCTCCTCCCCTCAAAGCAATGTTGTTTTCAAAAGGAACTTTATGAGACTACACCAAACACTAGCTGAATATTATTGGGCAAATTTTTGTTATCAGAAACAACATTGTAAAGTGGAAGGGGGGAGAGCAAACTGTTGAAAACTGTAAAATCATGCAAGTGTTCCAAGACTTTTGGCGGAGATTGTAGCTAAATACCCTAAAAGAGTGAAGAATTGTTGCTCCAGTTTTCTGTGTGGTGTATTGAGCTTGCAGTGCCTATCTATAACTGAGGCATCAATGTCTCCACTGCAAATAAGTATGGAGCTAAATACATCAGAAGGGTACTGCACTAACTGAATTTTCCTCATTTAGGACGGTTGTTAGGGCAATCGTGAGTATGGCCCTAGGTTCGAAATCTGGCAAAGGCATATCAGAATTGAAACATACCTGGCTCTTGTTGTTGCTGTGTAGGTTCTGGAGCTAAAATAAAAGATATCAGATGATCACAGCGCCACAAACATGATGGTTTTACAAAAATGTCAAACTAAGGCTCAACAATTTTATGACTGTACTTTATTTTATATTATTTTGCTTTAATGCACAAAATAGTCTCTATGACGTGGGATATTGAGGTTAGTGGAACCTGCAAAAAGGGAAAATTTCTAAGAAAACCGCAAAACCAGTACGAACTTCATCCTGCATTTTCATCCACTGTTAAAAGAGAAAAAGTGCAGAATGCAGGGACTCCCACTTTTTCACAGCAAAACCTGAATATCAAGCTAAGAAATACCATACCCATGACCCAATAGATAATCTTTAAAAAGTTATATGAAATCATGCTAAAGCCTGCAAAGATTTGCGTTGATATTAAGTCAAAGCAAGCCTCCAAATTAGTGATTTGACCATGAAGCAATCTATAAACATAACATCACAAGTACAAATATTGATTTCCTCCTATAACCTGTTACTGCAATTTTGCACTATTTGAATGTTTTTAATTTCATTATGTCTTGTTATCTTATCAACAATTGCAAATACCTAAACTTGATGGATATGAATTTTAATTCCCACAGGAGTAGTGTTTACAAAATCGTTTTTACAAGTACTATAGTAGCATTACAAAAACATACGAATCTCTAAAACACAGTGCAAAAGCTCTATAAATATTGATCTTAATTCTCCATCTGTGTTATCTTTTTAATATCGTTATTCATTTTAAGTATTGAATGAATAAAAGATAATGTTGTGGGCCAGCAAAGATCATGGGTTTTTGGGTGCATGTGGTAAATACTCACTGTTTATATTAGCTAGAATGCTTTGAAGGTCCTGCAGCTGTACTGGCTGGTTTGCAGTAGTTGATGTTGTTGTTGCGGGTTTTGGTGTTCCTTGGCTTGCAACAGTTGTTGTTGTTGTTGTTGGTTGCGAGGAAGCAGTCGTCAAGGCAGCAGCAGGCTGGTTTGATGCAGGAGTGCTGGAATTGATAATTGGGATATTTCTAATCAAACATTCAAGTATCTACGTAAACAGCGAGTGCCATAACATGCACCTTAAAAGCTCCTTAGTGCAAGAATTTCTATACAGTGTGGGTGCTGAAATCAGTTAGGTCGTCTAGTGGGAAGTAGTTCATAATTTGACAAATATTATTTAGGCCGTTGCAGTCCATGCCCGGAAGTAAACAATGCATGAGCGGTATTTCGCACGTGTCTAAGAATTTGCATGTGCTGTGACAACCAAATTTTAGTTTTTGCACGTGCGATTCCAGAAGTCGTGAAAAACAACTCTAAAGATTGCAGAGATTGTTGTACTAAAGTGTTTGTTAAAGTCTTTCTTAAATATTTTGTTTCTTTTTCATTTCTGATGCTTTTGGTTCGATTCACTTTCAATCATAGTATGGAATTCACAACGCGACAAATTATAAGTCAGAGCAACACTTCCATGTCCATATTCTTGAAGAAAATGAAGACCTTCGCACCATGGATCAAAAGCATGTTTTTTCACTCTTATATATTTCAACAGAAAAATAAACCAGGTTGACAAAAGCTAAGAATTATGAAGAAAACAAAAAGTCTATCTATGTAAATTTTACTGTCTCATATCTAAACAAGTTCGTCAGTGTCGCTTGTTTCGAAATAACTGTAAGATGCAATTTCATCTTCGCTTTCCGCTTCCTCATCCAGTCTTGGAACTTTCGCGGGTTGGTCATCAACACGACGCTTGAGAATCTCGAAGGCTTTCACGGCAGATTTAATTATGCTTCTCTTTTCGTCGGGGAACCACAGTTTGCCATTCACATTTATGGTCATTAAATCGTTAATGGTGTCGTGCGATAAAGACAAACGTCGGTCTGTTAGCAGCAAAGTCAGCAAACTAAATTCCCTCTCCACCGTCGAGTTGGATCCAGACAAACACATGACCAAGTTTGCAACAATGCATATTATGCATATGCAGGTATTCCGCTCTTTTATATTGAAACAACTTCTCCCACGACTGCTTTGCATCGAGTCCTCGATAATTTGCATTGACGAACGAGCGGAAAAGTTTCCATTCTTGAAAGCACTTTTTCGAACTTTGCCGCACCGGTCGTACCATTTCATATTTTCAATGACTGGTTCATCAAAGTCAGCAAACCTCGTCTGGAGCAAGCTTTTGACATTTTTAAGAGCTTGACATTTTTCTACTGATGCTTGGCTTCTTCCACCCTCGTCATAAATCTTCCCGTTGATGTCAATATCAATTTGCTGTTTGTCGGAGTTGTTCCTACGCCGATCGCCAGCTCCAACAAACGAACGTTGAATGGTCAGATCATCGTAACTCTAAATGCTGCCAGAGGGCTTGTTAGGAGCTCTTTGTCAGTGCCAGCCACCTCAATTTCTTCGTTAATATTAGTAATAGTTTCAGTGGGCGTTGGTTTCAGTTGACTGATTAGCAGACCTTAGCCTTTGAAAAATTTGGAAATGTGTGTTATTAGTTTTAGCACATCAACGTAAGTGCAAACAAGACACACAAATTGATATGAATTCAATTTCTTCAAAAACCTATTCACCTTTGCTTTAACTGTTGTTACTGTCTTCTTATCTGATGACGTTTTCGAGTAACATAACAATAGCAGGCGACATATGCAAGAGGTTTGCATAGGCCTTGCGTCTATGCCCAACAAACGAAGCTTGAGTACTCAACTTTATTTCCTTTCTTGTTTGACAAGGTCGCTGACATCTTTCAATTCTTCTCCTTTGATCTTATCTCTTCGCAAATGCAACGCAACTAATGAAATTCCAGTCAGACAAAGATAAAAGTGTCACGACGCTGTGATTACAAATAAAGAGCGCCGCTTTCGTCACTTACTTTGCATTGGCTTCCTGGCTATTTGTTACGCGTGACTCAAAGACAAGCGCTGTTGCAAGGGAATTGTGGAGAAAATTTGTTATACACTTATAAAAATTCTAATGGGAAACGATAATTATATTGAAAAATGTTTAGCACGTGCGATGGGCAGGTAAAAGTATCATTGGCAAGTGCGAATTTTCGCTCGTGTAAACTATTTTGCATGTGTGTGGGCACGTGCACGTGCGATCGCACGTGTCTCCGGGCATGGACTGCCGTTGTATGGCTTTATTTATGTAGTGGATGCTAATGTGCACTGTCTGGAAACAAAGCTTAGCCTTAGTAGGGTTAGTGTATTTAACAGAATCTCAAACATTTCTCTATTACTATTTATTCTTTGCTCTAGTTTTACTTGGCAATATGGGTTGAACTCTACTAAAGAGAAAGACGTAACATTCAAATTCTAAAGTAGAGAAAACAATTTTGACTTACGGAGTAGCAGAAGCATTGCTTTGTCCGGTTGAAGGCCTGGTGGTGGATATGACATCATCACCTGCATTGCCAGCCAGTCCTGAGCTTGTCAGAAGCTGCATGATTTGGTTTTGGTCCATTCCACTCAGAAAACTTTGTAGGCCAGAGTCACCTAAAATCAAAGTTGAATATTTAATTTGATATTTGATGAGGATGACCAAGTTGTTGGATCACATAGTAAGTTTATGCATAACGTGCTAGCCTGCAAAAAAGTCAGAGGTATTATTTCCAAGAAGGGCACGGAACCCCTGGTTTAACATCTCTTGCAAAATATCATTGAGAGAGTTGTTTAGTCAACACCTTCAAGTTCACCCATCCGGATGTTGACCTGACATGAAGACTTCAGCTAGCATAAAGCAAAAAGCTCTCACCACATTTTCTTAGGCATAGTTGGAGCATAAATCCATAAATCCATTACAGTTATGTAAACTAAAAGTTTATATTTGACGAGGATGACTAGTTAGATAATTTAGTGAGTTTATGCAGAACATGCTAGCCTGCAAAAGTTCAGAGGTGTTATTTCCAAGAAGGGTATGGGACCCCTGGTTATACATCTCTTCTAAAAAAATGAGGAGAGTTTAGTCAACACTTTCAAGCACACCTATCTAGATGTTGACCTGACCCGACCATGCTTAACTTATGCTGCATATTGCACACTGCTTATTAAACATCACTCAGTCAATTTCAAGCAAGGTATGGGACCCTAGTTTAAAATCTATTCCAAAGGATGGTGGAGTAAGATGTTTAGTCAACGCCTCGAAGGTTACCTATCAAGAAATTTGCCAGATAGGAAAGAGCTTAACTTCAGCTGCACATTGCAAACTACTCAACACTCGAGAGGGGTGGGTGTTGTTCCCAATTTCAGACCTGTCACATAAGGTGTAAGGAAGGGAGGGGATTCACCACTTCCATAAGAAAAAATGCAAAACAAGTCACAAGCTGTAGTTATTGAAAAAAGAACTAGTAAACCAACTGAATTCTCTGAAATTTAGACCGTCACAGAAAGAATGAAAAGTAAAGAATTTATGTACAATTCAAAAAAGATGAAATTACCTAACTGGTCACCAAGGGAAGATAACCCATGTGACAAACTGGAGATGGAGGTGCCACCCCCAGCACTTCCGGGAGCAGGGGGGTTGTTCAAGAATTCATTGACTTTCTTGCAGAAATCATCATCCTTCTCATCTTTGGGCTCTTGCATCCAGAAGAAAAACTTTCGGCTTGAAAGTTTGAACCGCAGGACAAATGCCCTTCCAGTTGTACATTGGGGAACTTTCTTGTATTCAATATCATCTGGGAATATTATCAGATCCTTAAAAAGAATAAATGAATGCTATTAATTGTTTGATTTAATTTAAACATTGTAGGAATTAAACCAATACTAAGCGGACACAAAAGCATTCACTTAGTAACGGGCATCGTGGGACTTCAGTTTCAGCTGAGGGAACACAGATGGAAAATTTCAGACAAAATTAGTAACAATACATTGAAAACTCAATATTTTCTTAAAAAATTTTGTGTAGTGGGACTGTTTAAAAATGTGTATAAAACATAAAATTTAGCAAAAAATCTTAAGATTTCAATTTTCTGGATGGTTCCCACGTGTGCAGTTGCCATACTTTAGCAGACTGGTTTTATGATTACTACCTTGTGACTTAGTTGATGATTGGGGGGGGGGGGGCAAGTCTGGAGATCACGCTCTGATTTGATTAGATCTAGGGTGCACAAAAGCCAATTTTAGGTTGGAGAGCAACTTAGATGAAAAATTGTTAATGTTATTCTTTGAATTATAAATCATTTGCATTACCCGCAATATCTAATCTAATCAAGTTCCCCAAAAATATAAGAAAGATAAACATGTGTGCCAGGCTGGAAAACACGTATGTTGTGCCGAATAATCGGTGTGGAGCGACATCCAAAAACAATGAGAGAACAATATTTCTTTGTATTCAGACAATCGGTGGGGCATAAACCTTCGGCTAAACAAAACAGCTTTCCACGCGCCAGCACGTGTATGTTGCGTGGGCTGTGCTTTGAGAAGTTTGCAATGAGTGTTTTGTGTGTCTCCAGTATTCTGTGTACTATAGTTCTTTCTGTGTTATGATGCTGGTTATTAGGCCAAATGGGCGTGGTAATACAGAAATTGGGGTTGGTTGTAATAAGCCTATAATTGAAACTTAAGGACCACTCTTTGTCTTTGCACCTTCTAGATTGGGGAACCTTGTTTGTTGGCTTGTTTTACTACAGAACTACAGGACTGAAAACTGATAATGTATATTATAAATAAGTGACAAGTCTCACATCTTCAACTACGCCACTTGTTCTGTCTTTCCAGCAAAAGTGCATCAAAGAGTCGTCGCTTTGATGAACGTAAACTAGGCCCTTGCGTTTGTCCGCTGTGACGGTTGTGCCTCTCAGATGCATTTTACCCGCTTTAAACTCTACCAAATTCTTCGATGATGAATCGGTTCCAATATTTCCGAATAAGGGTCCCATTTTTACGATTTAGCTGCGAAAACTGAGTGAAAAAGCTGATCAAAAGCAGTCTTGGTTTGGGACTTGTACTGATGAATAGCATAAACAAGATGGCGCATTAAATGTCAGCATATTTTTTCGGCCTCATTTTGAATATTGTATGGCTCTATCTACACGAGAGCCCTAAAACTGCCCTAAATGTGCCCTATGAATGCCCAACGCCACATTCCCGAACTTCCGTCCTTATTCGTAAGGACATTCCTCAGATCAAAACAGCATTGAGGTTTCACAAATCTGTCATGAACTGTCATGTTAGAAATGCTTGTTTATTAGATGCACGCGATCATTTTCAAACTCCTCCCTCGTCCTCGTGCTTTATTCTTGGGTGATAAGTTCTAAGTCAGAAGTGTACTGTACACCACCAACATAAAACGAATATAAAACTGATAGAATTTTGATAAAAGGTCAACTGGCCTATAGTAGGGGCTCAAGTCTTTGCTTATATTCAAGTCAGTCGAGCAAAATACATTACAATCTTTGCCCTGTCTGTGATACAACAACGCCTGCCTGTTTTGATACATGTTGAAATACCTCAGTATTGCGATTCGTATTTCGCCACAGTATCTAGCCATGAAAGCCACTGAAGGAAAATTGAGCATACGCAGAATTCTATTTTGCCTGTTCTATTCTAATGAATAAAAAGCAACAAGGAAAAACATTTTGATCATCAGCCTTTGAATCAGCGAAAGCGTGCCCCGTTTTTGAAAGCAAGCTGTGGAAGAGCCAATTCTTAATCCCTTCTGACAGCTTTGGGCAAAAAGAGCACCTCCAGAGCAGGCCCAATCTGCCCTAGCGGCGTCTGTGATCTGTGCCCTAACTTTACATTGGGCAAAAAAGTTGAAAATGCCGTCTACACGATCAGGCGAGGTGATAATCTGCTTAATCTCCTAAAGAATGCTATAAGGCAAGTTTAGGGCACTCGTGTAGATGGGCCCTATGATGTCATACATTTTTACTACGAGGCATTTTTGACGGTTAAACGTCAAGTTTGAACCGAGGTTAATCACCCGGGAACGCTATTGTTGATTGCCATTGTCAGAGAGTGCATGCTTGCTGTTTCAACAATGGTCAGCAGTTGGGGTTCGTAGGCACATATGCACAAGGCGTTGCCCTGAATCAGACCACTCTACAAGCTTGCAGACTAGCAGCATGGTGGCAACCTGTCGAAATACCCACCCTCCCTACCCTGGGAATGGCTCTAGGATAGAAAGTAAATAGGAGCTCTGTTTAGCTAGTTAGTCAATTTTGCCTAACCTTTCTTGTGTTTTATTTCCTCCTGGTAACATTTTCACAGTCCCCTCAGTTCTCACCGCATTTCTTTTCCGCGGTGGGACGTGTGCATGGTCACAAACCTTAAAGTTCATTTTGGTCAGGCAGTAATGGGCAGCATGGCTTGATGTAGCAGGAAATCTAGTAGCCTTATTATTTAGTCTCGTTATCGTACAGATTACATTGAATGAACTATCTTTATTTTACTCTCGTGATTATCATATGTCAATCATCTATTGTTATTTGCTTGTATATATGTGTATGTAGTTTTAGTTTTAAGAGGGGAAGTTATAATCATGAAAAGTCATTGAAAGCCAGAAGCATGCTATTTCTCTTTGCCTCCAATCTTCGCTTCGCTCCAACGTCAAAGGTTGCCCATCACAAAATTGGTGAAGAACCCGGTCTTCGTTTCGAATGAAAAAAGCATCGATCCATGGCAACTTTTGAAGAAGTCGTTGGCCTTGTCGGTGGTCTCGCCAAAGTGGTAAAAGACCAGCAAATCGCCTCAAAAGACACAACCAACCAAACCCAAATCCAACTTCAGCAACTGTCTGAGACCGTACAAGAACTATCTCTCGCCGTCCAAGCCAAGAATTCGACCTCCTCAGCTCTACGTCTCCCTCACCTAAGCTTGCCAGAATACACCGGCAGAGAAAATTTGGACAGATTTTCCGAACAACTGACCCATGTACTCTCTTCTTCTGGTGTTTCTCCCCGCTACTGGTTCACATACCTCAAGCAACAAAGTCAGAAAGACGCCCGTGCGTTCGACATCATATGCTCATTTGAAACCAACCATGCAGCTAGCCTTTCTCAATCCTCTACCCCTGAAGAATGCCGAGAATTCTATGAAAACTGTCTCGCCCACCTTCTCCTACAACGCGGAATCCCAAAAGACCAGCAAATTCGGGAACTGTTGTCAATTTATTATGCCATGCACCAGCAACCCACCGAATCTGTCTCGGATTTCTCTCACCGCTTCCTAGAGACACAACACTCACTGGACAAACTTATGCCTGGCATTCACCGTAGCACGAAAGACACCCATTCGGACGTGGAATTGATTCACGCGTTCACAATGAAACTGAAACCCACCATTGCAAAAGAACTCCTCAGCCGCAATGCAGCCTTTCCCGATCTCACGGCGGTCATCGAAGCAGCCAAACGGTATGAAGCAGTCGATTCGGTTATTTCTGCCCACGAACCTACCTCGAAACCCGAAGCTCTGTTCACCACATTCTCAAATGCCCGAAAGCCAGCAAGAAACAGTAACTTTGAGAGAGAATCTCCAGAGACTCACTCAGGTACCCAAATTTGTTGGTATTTTAATACATTCGTTAATTCTCGTTGCGAAATGCCTAATAATAGGTGTTCTAAGGGTTTTATACATAAATGCTCTCAATGCTTTAAAAGTAATTGCAAGTTAAAGTATCATCGTCAGGGTTTTCTCTCCAACGCTAATCAGGCTAACCCAGAAATTCGTATCAGTACTCCAAATGTCTCTCAGGGTAGAAATAATTATCGAAATCGCTATAATCGTAACCCTCAAACGTCCAATCGTAGTAGTAACGTCGAAGCTAATATCGTAACACCGTTAGAAAATCAACAATCGTCACTCGTTGATACCGTTAAGCACGTAGTTAATGATTCTCTCGTATCGTTTAAACAAGATTTAACAACAAGCATTCGAACAGAGGTGAACAAGCATCTTTCTTCACCTCAACCCTCCGCTCCCAACCCCGAGGGTCCGCCGCAAGATACACTTTTTGGTATGCCAGCTGTTACAGCTCTTCCCAGTAACCCCCAATTTTCATCTGTTGATCTTGCGGATAAAAACATCTTGTGGACGAAAGTCATGTCCGCGGGGCTTTCCCTACCTTTGCCTCTCGACACGTGCTGTTCTGTCTCTCTCGTTAGCGAAAAACACGCTGACAGAGTTGCCACCCACCACCCACATCTCAGGTTCACCAAGTTAGAACAGCACGTCCCTGTGTCGGTCGCCGGCCCTAATTCAAAACTTTGGGCAGTTGGAATTATGCAAGTGCCCATCGTTTGGGAAAACGGCCGTTCTGTTACGTTCACAATGCTTGTTGTTCCGAATCTTACCTGGCCTATTTTGTTCGGGCAAAATCATTTACGCAAAACTGATGCTCGAATTTATTCAAGGGATCTTAAAGTCCATTTTGCAGATCCTACAATGGGTTTTGAAGTTTCGTGTCATAATTCGAACCCAATGTCTGTGTTCAACGAGATGAAAAGCCAAATCTCCGCCCAGGCATCTGTTGCCAACGTTACGTGTTTGTTAACAGCCATGCCTCGCCCCTTAGGGCTTTCCAACCCAGTTTCGCTATGGCGGGGGCTAAATGTTGTCACGGTTTGCCTCGTGGTCGCTGCTTCGCTTCTAGGGTCTCCATTCTTTGCAGGGTCCCACTGGCTGGATGGAACACAATTTTCACCAGGGCTACAAACCCTTAGTGGCCCCATAGATCTCTCTGTCAGGGCACAGGCCCTTAACCCTGGTGAATTCCCACCCTTTCCAAAGAGCTTTCCTACCAGCCACCCTCCAGATTCCCCGCCTTGCCCCAATCAGCCCTCTGACTCTGAGTTCTCGTGCTCAGGAAATTTGGCTTCACATCAACGCTCTGATAGGGTTAATCATGACTCACCGTCGTACACTTTACTGGCCACCGTATTAATCGCGTCTGAAACCGATAATGCCAAATTACCATTTAATGTCCCTTTAGGTCACGTACGCAGCGCCTGCGCAGCTGATCTCATGGTTTTTTCGCAAGCCGCAGAACACACAGCGCGCCTTTTTTCTGAGAACTGGTTTTCTCTTTTTGCCTCAAGTGCGGATTCTACAGATTTCCGTGCTCAATTTGAACACAAGCCTTGTCAACAAACGCAGTCTGTTTCTGTCATTCACGCTTTACCTGCGGACACAAACGAGTCAACAACGTCGCCGGTTTCGTTTTCAACTTCAAAGGTTACGGAATGTGACTCTTCATTGTTGTCTCCGTACTTAGAACAATGCTCTTTCACTGAGCATGAATTTCCTACCACACAACCCGCAACATTACATCATACTTCTTCGGAATATCATTCTAAGCTTGTTGAGACAATGGAACTCGACACACACAAATATGCTCATGTGCCTGAGGAAATCATGTCTGCCTTCAAAGATTTGGTGAGGCAATACCCTCAAGCATTTTTTCTTCCAAACTCTCCTCTTTCAACCATCAAGGGCTTTTACCACAACATCAATACAGGTGATTCACCCCCGGTTTATCGCCTTCCATATCGTAAAAGTCCTGCTGAACTCTCTGCTATCAAGGAGGAACTTGAACGCATGATCAAACTCAACATCATTCAGCCAAGCCACTCAGCTTGGGGGGCCCCTTGTATCTTGGTTCGCAAACCCTTAGAAAAGGGAAAACCACAGCCCCCTAGGTTCGTGGTTGATTACAGAGGGCTAAACGCAGTCACACTTGGTGACGGGTATCCAATCCCAAACGTTTCCAATATCATGGACGCTATCAGTGGAGGTACACTATTTGCCAAACTGGACTTGGCAAGTGGGTACTGGCAAGTCCCAGTCAACCCTAAACACCGGGAAAAGACCGCCTTTTGTACTCATCTAGGGCTCTGGGAATTCTTAAGAATGCCTTTTGGGTTGAAAACAGCCCCCCAAACCTTTCAGCGTATTCTCAACACGGTTTTCTCTGATCATCTGCATGTTCGGCCACACCTTCTGAGATCTGCAATGCCTCTCCACCTATTTCTCAGGACACGCTCAGGGCCATACCTTGCACCGTCCAGGAAACCCCTGCTGGACCAGATCAAGCTCTTTTGGAAACAAATTTTCCAACATCTCCTCATTGGTCAGAAGACTTGCAGAGGCTTCGCCCATTGAGCTTCAATAGGGTTCAATTTGCACAAACGCAACGCAAGGACCCCTGGCTCGCGCCACTCATACAATATCTTCTTTCAGACGGCTCTTCCACCACCCTGGTCAGTCAACCTCTCAAGGTGCGCAGATGGGTTCTTTCTGTTGCTAAACGCACACAACTCATCGATGGGCTACTCTATTACTCCGATGAGTTCATGGCAAACCCATCCAGTCTACGCATTTTTGTTCCGTCTGACACCACGTTACAGCGTCACCTTCTTCAAGCATACCATGATTCGCCCATTGGTATGCACAGAGGACGCGATGCAACGTATAACGCTATATCACATGACTTCTATTGGCGCAATTTGTCCAAACACGTTCGTACCTGGATTCGCCGCTGTCCCGATTGCATTCGCTTCAAAACATTACAACAACAACATGGACCTATGCAAGTACGTCTTTATCAGCACCCATTCCACACACTTGGAGTAGATTATGTTGGTGAACTTCCCACATCTCCGTCGGGCAATAAATGGATTCTCACAGCTGTATGCCCTTACTCGAACTTCTTACGAGCTGTACCTGTGCCAGACAAAACAGCCACTACAGCAGCTCGTGCCTTACTCCATGAAGTTCTCTTGCCATTTGGATTTCCCACCATTTTGCAAAGCGATCGTGGTGGTGAATTTCTCAATGCTGTGCTCCATCGTCTCTCATCTTTGCTTTCTATCAAGCAGGTCTTCACTTCTGGTTACCGTCCACGCTTAAACGGTGCCACTGAGCGTGTGCATCGCTTTCTAAATAGCGCAATCGGCATATATTGCGAGCGCAATCAAGCACATTGGGAGGATTACTTGCAACCTGCTGTCTATGCGCACAACACATCTCCCATCGCCGGCACTTCCGACATAACACCATTCTTTCTAGTTTTTGGTCGCTGTGCTCCGTCTCCGGAAACAATTTCCTTGGAACTACCACCAAACCGTCTCCCAGCCGATATTTTTGCGCAGCGTTTACTCTTAAACATGAAAGACGCACATAAGCAATTTACCGCAATCAAGTCCGATTTACGCCGCCATCAACGCGAGCTTTATGATACTGCCGCGCGCGATTTGCATGTCCCTGACGGCAAAATCGTTTATGTTCGCAAGGATAAAATTTCCCAACCAGCCGGAAAAGTCTGCCGTTTTATAAGGAATTTCGATGGTCCTTACGTTGTGACAGGTCATCCGTATAACCGTTCAGACTTGTTGTCTTTGCGTAATGCTCATACAGGCAAGGACTTACCTCGTCCGGTAAACATCGAAAAAATCGTTGTTGTGCCGGATCCAGAAACCGCTGATTTGCGTCTTCCGGATGAAGCCATTGTTGAGCCAGAACCTGCCCCCTTGCAACAAGCTTTCAACGGAACCGCAAATCCTGACTTAGCTGCAGTGGCATTCGAATTTGGCAAATATCTCGAATCGCTCCCCAGCAAGTCTGCAGTTTCATCGCAAGCTTGTAAGTTTGTCTATGAGCATTACCCCCAATCTCGGGAAATTCTTTCGCGCCATGGAAAACTTCGTGGTCTCGTTAAGTCTTGTCCGTATTTACAATTGGAAGGGGGTTCTCATGGAGGAACCTACCTATTGTCTTTAAATCAACAAGTTTTCTCCGGGATTTGTCGCTAAACTTTTTCGTTGATATTAACCGTTTTAACACTAACCGTTTTAGATTTAAATATACTCGCAATACATGTACTTAAAAGCAAAAAAAAAAATCGATTGTATCTCGTAAAAAAGAAAAAAAAAATTGCAAGCATTTTTTTGTTAAGAAGGGGTGGATTTGTAGCAGGAAATCTAGTAGCCTTATTATTTAGTCTCGTTATCGTACAGATTACATTGAATGAACTATCTTTATTTTACTCTCGTGATTATCATATGTCAATCATCTATTGTTATTTGCTTGTATATATGTGTATGTAGTTTTAGTTTTAAGAGGGGAAGTTATAATCATGAAAAGGCATTGAAAGCCAGAAGCATGCTATTTCTCTTTGCCTCCAATCTTCGCTTCGCTCCAACGTCAAAGGTTGCCCATCACATTGAGAGCCGGGGACCTGGGGGTATTCCCTAATTTGTGGTGGTTAAAGGGGGCTGGAAATCACTTTTCCTTTCTCCACGCACTAGCCTTTGTCCTCGGGAGGTATATGCTCTGTCCAGGTCCTTGGAGGCTGCTCAGGGTGGCTATTGCACAAAGCCCAACTTCCTGAAAGGGTCACGGGATAGGGATTAATTTCTCTTATCATCCTTCACAGACACAAGCAACTAATAAGAAAACTATCCTTAAGAAGCCATGCACAGATGTACAATTAATAAATTGAGCTTAGCCCTGTTTCAGTAGTGGCTTTTTTCATACAGATGTTTTTATCAATTGTTATAGCCGATGCCTACGTCGTAATAAGAAAAATCTAAGTATCTTAAGTGTCTTCAAAAATTGGTTACGAACAAAAGCAAAATTTCCCAATTCCACTTATCGTGCAAGATATGGGATAAACTTATGATGTTTTGCGAGTGCCATCTCACGACGTTACGCAGTTATTTTGATTTGGTTGGTAAAAAATTCGATAGGTCCTTTGATTTTAGCAACTACTTTGATAGAGACTTAAGAACTCCATCCAGAAGATTTCAAATGATGGTGTCATGCTTGGCTCTATGGGCTGACTGCAGTAGTCCATTGAAAAGAGCCAGACAATGAAAAAAGGCTTTTTTCTACTACGGACTATGGCTAGAGCTCGGGTTTTTATGCTACGACTCTGTGCGTCTAACGAATATTGTTCAATTTTTCATTGTAGTCAGAAAAAGACCTCGAGATCAATGTTGGAAATTCTTTACTAAAACAGTTACAAAGAAAAAAGAACACGAATAAGTTAGAGACAACAAAAAGAAGTTGATACTTGTTGTTTTTCTAAAATATTCATATCGTTATCAAAATCTAACAATAGATTAATACAGTGGTTGCTGAATCTTTTATACATTTTGGGTCCATTTTTAGGGAACATTTTTGCTTACTTTTTGCGATTTCTTGACCTATTACATATAAGAGATGTTTTTATGTTTTCTACTGCCTATACAGCCTAATATGGCTCCCAGGACGCATTGAAAGGTTATTTGGAACCCTTTATTTTTGACCTTTTTGATCATAGGCTTTTTCTTTCATGCTTTCTTTCCATTTCAGGCCGATTTGGAACGAAAATCTTTTTTGCGATGTTATGCGTTTTCGAAGACTATTATAGCCCCATATATGTTCCCAAATAGCCAGAGTGGATTTAAAGTATACTGAGAACCATTTATTATGAGCCAATAATGTACATCAAAAACATATGCTAACCCTCAGGCTTCTTTTCAAGATTTGTTTAATTTGAAGGAAGATTATTTTGGTGATTTTATGCGTTTCCTAAGGCTATTATAGCCTAATATTGCTCCCGGAACAGTCTTGAGTGGATTAAAAGCCTATTTGAAACAATATATTTTGGGGAAATTTTGACCAAAAACTACGGGCACGCCATCAAGATTTTTTCCAATTTCAGGCTGATTTTGAAGGAAAATCTTTTTTGTGATTTTATGCGTTTTCGAAGGTTATGATAGACTAATATGTGTCCCTAAATAGTCCAAAGTGAATTATAAGTCTATTTTGAAACATTTATTTTAGACTAATATTGACAAAAAGTCATCTGCTATCCATCAGGGTTTTTTCCGTTTCTAATTGATCTTGAAGGAAAATATTTTTGCTGATTTTATGCGCTTTTTAAGGCTAATGCTCTCTGAATAGTCCTGAGTTATGAGTTATACAGCACCATAAATAGAAATAACAAAGTGAAGATTATAAGACATGAATTGACGAACGAACCAAACATCAAATGTATCACGTGGTATGTCTCACGTTAATTTTCTCTCAGTTTCAAGTCCGATTTCATCAGCCAATAATGTTTCGACTCGGATTCGCTGAAAAATAAAAAACATAATATAACTAGTCTGCTTAAAATATCCTGGATTTTTACCTCGATTGAACTAAACCAAGCATACCCAAGGCTGTACAGGCTCGACCTGATTCAATCAGTTTGAGGCTTGTCGATTTTGTTTACGCTAAAGAGTCTATACTACCAAGCTTTTCGACATCGTAACGCTTTTCGCTCATCCAATGGGCAGTTGTTAATTACTACTTTATGGTCATTATAATTTATGGTTATCTTTTGTGTTCATTATGGTTTATGGTTATCTTTTATGTTCATTATAGATTATGGTTATTTTTTATGTTCATTATAGTTTATGGTTATCTTTTATGTTTGTTATAGCTTAAGTTATCTTTCATGTTCATTATAGTTTATGGATATATTATGGTATTGTTTATGGTTATACACTTTATGTTCATTATAATTTGCAGTTTTCAATTACCTATTGATGCATAATGGTCATTAGGTCATTCAATGCACAGATATTTCTTACGGCTTCATATCTATCCTTATACCATTATTCAAGTTTTTGCTTCTTGTATTGGAACAGAGGCCAAAGAAATCTTAATAGTCCTGAATACTGTTATCAGGGTGTGGTATTAACGCAATCTTCCCACTGCCTCCGTTTCATTACCGTTTTTAGTGGCAGTAATAATGATCAAGATATTAGTAAAGAAAAACAAACCACTTGAACCTCATAATTTGACCCAGAGACTGATAAAGGTTGATATCAGCACTCCCTTGTCGAACGAAACAAATTAAAAGGAAATGTTTTATTTATCATTGAGTCATTGATCTACTTAACTATCAGTTTGAGTTATCAGTTATCAGTCAAACTAATAAGCGGAGGCGGACGCAAGAAAGACATGTGCAAACAGCTTTTAAAAGACTTTTAAATGGTTTTTATTAAGACAAATACTTCTAAAAGCAGTCTGGTAATTGGCAAAGGTTATTTCAAAGAGGCTTTAGCAAGCTTCTTACCCACCTACTTAGCAGGAGAGAGATAAGCTGATAAAATTGTTCAGTGGGATAATTTTCAGTCGCCACTACTATGGTTGATGATATATAGTAATGCCTAAAATAACTTCCAATATTTAAATGCCAGATTCTCAAAAGCTCGACTTTGGAAGGGAAATTCTTGGGTTCGAGTGCCTCTACTGTTAACAGCAGGGCTTGAAAAAGCACCCGACTGTGTGACCGCTGGTCGCAGGAAATTTTTGAATTGAAATTCCTGCAGGAAATATTTCTAAATTCCTTTTACTTTTTTCAAGCAACAAAGGAGCAAAGTATTTTATTCCGTGTTTGTATTTAGTAATGTCATGGTTTATCATGTACCTCTGATATTCAGGTGATGTTTCGGTCGCAGGAAGAACACAATTTTTTTCATGCCCTGGTTGATAGGTCTGGTCTGGATACACCTCAAGGCTACTGCACTAACTTGTCATCCTGATTTAGGATAATGATATGCATGCTCGCCTTAGGTGGGTAAGACACCAGATTCTAGTTTTGGTGGAGGCATATCATAAAAGTTGAAGCCCGTTTGTGAGAATTTTTTCACATTTACGATATGTTCTTAAAGAGTTTCCTAGAAAGTAATGCTGATCGCTGTTGATAGGCAAATACGCTTACTATCTTCGTAAGGTATTGGTTTACGTTCTAAGCACCAAGTGCCAACTGAATAGGTAAACTTATCAAGCAGTGCATTGATAGTTGATAGGCAAATACACTTACTATTTTCGTAAGCTATTGGTTTATAGGCAAAGCATGAGTAATGTCATCAATGAAGTTGATTTTACTTGGTGCCTGAAATCCAAACTACTCCAATAGTTTTGTGGAATGGGACCAGGGTCCAGTTACTTAATGAAACGAAAGTGCAAGCTGAAAGGAATTGAAATAAAATCGAATCATACCTCATCTTTTCCTAGCATATCTCTAACTTCGATTTTCTTGGGGTAGGCAGGAAGAAGAGTTTGTAATCGCATGGCTTTTATCGCAGTTGGTTGACAGGAAATCAAGTGGTTCACCTCTTCTCCCTGAAACAGACCAAATCTTGTTTACATTTGTATAAATTCAAAATCATTGAAGCTATCATTATTCACTAATATGAATAAAATATGATTCGTGTAATGTTATTCTATCAATGCAGTATGCCATGATAGTTTAGCAGTAGGTGCAACCTTTTTAGTACTATCACACCAGACTTAATGACTTGAAAGATATACCTCAGAAAACCTAAAACAGGATCGAATAAAATCGTTGTTGAAATTTGTATCCTGTTTTTCTATCGAGGCAGCAATATATTGCTATTTTGTGGCTGGTACTTTTTGGTACTTTATACCAGAGACTTAATGTCCTGAAAGACATACCTCAAAACCTAAAACCAATAACATGATTGCTTATATTTGTATTCTGTTATTATAACAAGGCGGTAATATTGCCATCTTGTGGCTGGTCATTGTGGTAGTATTACACCAGAAACTTACAATCCTGAAGGATGTACCAGAAAACCCAAAAAGATTAAATTGATGTTTAGCAAGATGAACCCATTAAAAACAGACATGTCCCTCTGTTGCTCTGAGTTTCGTGCTTACTCACTCGTCAGACAGACTATACGAGTGAGTAAGCACGAAACTCAGAGTAACAGAAGGACATGTCTGTTTTTTAACGTGTTCATTTTGCTTATAATTTCTCCATGCTCAAGTATATCGAGCACTATAGCCAGGATAGGTACTCTCATCTCGAGTTAGATGTAAATAGTTGTTTATATCTTTATATCTTGTTATTCTATTTGAGGCAGCAATATATTACCATTTTGTTGCTGGCACTTTGTGGTAGTATTACACCAGAAACTTAAAATCCTCAAAGATATACCAGAAACCCCCAAAAAAATTGATATTTGTTTATATTGGTATCCTGTTATTCTATTTAGGCAGCAATGTATTGCCATTTTGTGACAGGTACTTTTTGGTACTATTACACTAGACTTAATGTCCTTAAAGATATACCAGAAAACCAAAAACAAACAGAATTATTGTTTATATTTGTATCTTGTTATTCTATTGAGAAAGAGTTTTATTGCCAGTTTGTGATATAAAATGATATATGATTGTAAAAAATTGACATTTGTTATACTTACTCTATTTCGCTGGTAATGAAGCCGCAGTAAACGTGCCCTGTTCCTTGCCTCAGCAGCTCTGTTAAAAAGAGAAGATGATAATAATTAGCTGCTAAGAAATAAAGAACATTGCAAGATAATTTCTCCTCCATTTTCTCTTTACGAACCATAGTCGTAAACTTAGTTGATCTCCAGGGGAGGCTGAAGAGCAAAACATTTTATGAAAATGAATACAAATCATGTTTCATGAGGAATTTGTATATGAAGGAGGAGAAGATGTGAGGAGAAATGTAACTTGTGAGTCATCAAATTGTTACAGATGATGATAAAACATGCTGAAGACTTTGAAATATAGTTAGGTTTCTGTTTCGTTCTCTTTCTGACGTATTACTCTGTTGAGTGTCAGACGAAAAGCTTAAGTAATCTATATGTTCGTTTCGCTATGTTTCTGATATTTCTGGCTATACTGAAGCTCTGTACCATCCAAAGACTGATCTAGATAATACAAAAGCAAGCTTACTTGAGCTGGCCAATGAGTTGTTCATGCCTGTGAGCTTCTAACATGTCTTGAGCAGGAATAGGCGCATACAGTCTAAAAAATCAAAATACATTGAAGCTTAAAAGATCATTAACTATTGTTGCTGTCACTTGGAGGAGGGGTTTGGTTTAGGTGCAGAGCTCTTGAATTTACTTTGGGGATATCTAAATAGGCAGTGGCCGCACTAGCCTTCAAAAAGTGGGGAGGGGAGGATGCGGTAAACGTTTGAAGGCCCATAAACATGCCCTTACCCCCCCTCAAAAATGCTCTCATTGGATTTGGTTGATAACCAAGAACCAACTTTGAAAAAAGTGGGGGGATTAGTCCCCCCTTTCCCCCCTGGCACGCCACTGCAAATAGCAAATGTGAATAGCAAATATGAATGGCACAAGTAAGCAAAGTTAGCAACAAATTTGAAGCAAGACCCTTCAGAACTCCAGAAAGAATCCAGAAATACCCTATAGAACAGCCTTTGCAGTTCATTTCAGAGTACATTCTCAGTTTTACATGGGATACTTTTCATTAAAACAGGTCAATGTTGGTCTTTTGACCAAAAGGGTAGTTGTGCGAATAAGATTCTTGATTTACCCAGTATGTTAACCAGGCTCTGCCAAAGATGAATTGAAATTGATAAAGCAATTGGTTACCTTTGCATTTCTTTCTTTGCTTCTGCAATTCTCCGACGGCTAGCCTCAATTCCATGCTGAGCTTGTTTAGAGGGTTCTTCATACTAGATCAAGAATATTGAAAAGAATTTATTTAAATTTGCAAGTATCATCAGACTTTTGAACTTTCTTGGCATTTGCCGGACTTTTGTCATTATGACAGCTTTCTTCTGACCCAATGACAGATTTAAGGGGTACAGTCGGGATAGTTGCACCTTCAACGATAAAACCACTCTCTGAACCCACTTCACAGAAGTTTGGCACCTATTTTAATAGCAGATTCTTTGTATGTCAAAGAATTACATTTATTAGTGTCCCTATGGACCACCAACCCCAACCTGTTAAGAAATGTGAACTCCTGATTGTTGCAGAGGAGATTTGATTTATCATCTTACAGTTGTCCAAGATATTTTCTATACCAAAAATGTTAATTATTGCCATTAGAAAATTAGACAGGCTCCTGGGAAGTTGACCTTTTGCCTTCCCCTCTGTGGGCCTGATGACACCCTAGAAAGCAAGACAAAGGACTTCTACTTACTGCTAGATATCTACTTTTCTCCAATGGATTCAGTCTCTGTATTTCTCTCTTGCTCAATTGTTTCCGACTTTTGGTGTTATTTGCCCCATCTATCTTTTTGCTTCCAGATTTTTCTCTTTCCTGGTAGAAGACAGGAAAAAATCAGGCTATGTTGATCAACTTGTTCATAGTTGTTGATAGGTAAATACGTTTAGGCAAAGTGCCACGGAATAGGTAGATGAGCAGTGTGGACACTGGTCCTTTCCTTCGATGTGACGACACTGCGCGACTCCTTTTGGCCTTTTCTGCCTGGAGTTAAAGAGAGCTGGCAAATTCTTTCCTTATACTTTATGTGACAGGTGTGAAGGTCGTCTCCAACTCACGACCCTAACTTTCATCATTACAATATGATTGATCAAGTTATTATTTATCATGGCCAAAACTTTGAAAACTCTTTGATTGGTAAAAATGGACCATTTTCAATTCTTAGAATCAGCCAAATACAAACATTGAAAGCGGTATGATCTAAATTCTATAAAATGAATTATTAGACTAGATCTGAGTAGTTTGGAAAATCTATCAATACCTAAAGGTATAGTTACTGATAAAGTTACCATCATCTCAGGCTAGGCCTACCGCGGCTATTTAGGCCATTTGAATCAAAATCAATATAATTATGCATATGAGAGCCTGGCCTATGGGTTTTTTGCAAGCAAAACCTTACCTCTGTCATCTTCAAGAGCAATGTTTCTGGATTTTCTATATCACATTATCAGAATTTCATCGGAAAACAAACGAAGATTCTTCGGTTAAACAACTGCAACTTAGATCCTTCCTTCTTTGTAAACACTGCTTTGTGCTGCTGCCAGGGAACACCTGAAAGAGAGGCTATCCCAGGATTCTCCTGTGGAAACTGGTGGGCTGGAGGCGGGATAGAATTACTAAAAATAAAGCTAGGGGTATGGCGCAATCGAATATTTATTTTATATGGATCTTTGTCTAAGATCATCTTTCAACATCTTTCCACAATTTTAAGTGTGCCTAAATAAAAACCCTAAAATACAGAATTGCCTGAAGTTTTCAAAATTTGAACCCTAAAAAACCAAAATCTAGCTTGAAAAATTGCCTCAAAAATTTCCCAGCCCGGATAAATAGAATTTAGAGAAGTTTAGAACTCAGAAAAGTAGGACAAGCAACGATGCCAATATTTTGAAGACTACCTCCCCCTGGAAAAATAGGTAGGAAATGGTACAGTAACTCAAACAGGGGGTGGAACAGCAGTATAAATCTTCCTTCTCCCTTTCAAGATATGGCAATTTCTCCTTTCCCCCATGAAAAATACAATTTCTCCTTTCCCTTGTTGAATGTTTTGAGTTTCTCCCTTCTCCCTCCTTCTAAATTCTCCCTTTCCCTCTTAGAGTTTCGGCAATTCTTCTTTAGTACACGCATTTTTTATAAGCAATTTCAGCTTTGGCTCAGTACTCAAAATTGCTTAGCTTGAATGCCGATTTGAGTACTCAAAATTACTTGGCAATTGCTTAACTTTTTGTTCGTGTTTTCTTGGAAATAGATAAGAAAAATGTAAATATAGGGCCACATACATGTCAGAAGGCACATGATGAAACAAGTTAATGATTGATGTTGTTAGCGCTTTTTATTCATGAACACCAACTCAACCAAATATAATATCTTTATTCAAGATATTAGCTCTTTCTAAAGTTATTTGGCGATCTACCCAAAGCTCCATTCTTAAGATCCACCAGCAATTGCAGTCTTCAATCCAGTACTGAAAAAATTGCTTAGCTTTTTGGCTTGCCCAGTACTGACTTGCTTATAAAGCAATTGCTTATAAAAAAAATGTGTGAAACCTCGGCTATCTGAGGTTATTAAAAAAACCTTGGATAATCGATGCACCTGCAGAATCAACACATAAAATACATGTCTTATTTCTCTATTCATTTGTATTTACCCTGCAATATTACATCAAGATACTTGCTTATAATTATTTAAATAAGTAAGTAAATAGTTAGTATCTTTTTACTACAATGCAAACCACCTTTAAATAATTCAAATGAAAACATAATTAAAATCCTCAATATATTAGACACAGCCTGGATTAGCCCTTCACAAAGGCATCCTTTAGACGAATATTTACATTACTTCTAAATCTATAAGCTAAAATCATTTCATAATTTAGATGCTTCACAGTAATATGATAACATTTCTTCATAAATAAAATAATAAGTTCCTAAAAATAAAGAGTTAAATCTATCTAAAATCAGTCTAACCTATAAATCAACTTCTTGGCTGATCCAGTTTTAAAAGGCTCAGGTCCTCAACCCTCTAACTTCAATTTTTCGTTCTTCTTCAGCAATAAAACTTCTGGGGATGCCTGGCTCACCCTGGTAGCAGCTTCAGACTCATCAGAAATACTTGCCATCCTGCGGGAGGTAGCAATCTTAAAAGCAGCACTATCTTGTAAACTATACGATTGGTTATCAGAATCAGCCACTGCACTGGTAATCTCTCTGAATCTCTGTAGAGCTATGGCACGTAATTTTGGCACAATCATGCTGCCGATGTATGTTAAGGCCCATACATCAACAGTAAATGCCATGACGATAGCCTTGTAAATACCAACAACAAATCTGAATGTTGGTATAAATGCAACAACGACAACTGTCATTGCGAGGGACGTAAAGCAGAGGAATTTTGGCTCGTTGAATAGGTGATCCCGGTTTCTCTCACGGAAAGATATCCCGGTTGCTAACACCAACAAAATAGATGGCACAAACATGCAGAGCAAATGGGTGGTCTTCATTTCAACATCACATTCTTGCACGATTTCATGATGCCCTTTGAATTCGAATGATTTGACTTTCCCGGGATCGATCCCCAGCCATACTCCAACGCACGTCATCTGAATGATCAAGATTAAAATCATGGTGGCAATTTGAAATCTTCCAATTGAAATATCAAACAGTTTGTTGGCCAAGTTTTTCATAGTTTTCTTGACAAACTGTGTATTTGTGAAAAGGGCTGCGGGGTGTGCGGCATAAATCAGGAAGAAATAAGAGGCCCTTGCTGAGCAGAAGTTATCTGATGGTTCCGTCAGATGAAAAAATCCATATCCAAATGAAAAAATCACTAACAGAAGTGACGAGTACAGCATTGTAGACTCTGATTCTCTTGCGATTGGGTAGTTTCTCATTGTGCAGAAAATTGCAAATAACACCAGGCTTATCAATATGCCTAACACGCTCATTGCTAAAATCATTATCCCTCCGGCTGAGTCCACTGTAAGATGCACGTAAGGCGTCTGGATGCATTTTGTCTGCCCTTGATTGGTATGATATCCTTTGGGGCACTTGGCACACGCAGCAACATTAGTGCCGGTGCTGATGTGCAGGGTTGCACACTTTTGGCAGGTGAAGCAACATTCTGTCTTTGCGTTGACGTATTCTCCGGGCTTGCAATCCCTACTGCATCTTGATTCAGGTACTGGTATACGTCCACGGGGCCAGGATATATTTTCAGTGTTCAAATCAAGAAACGTCCTTTTGGAATCCTTCCGCCATGTGCCAACTCTGACATATTTGAGCTTGCCATTGACTTCTTGAATGTTCTCAATAATATAATGAGGGTTTTCAGGATCCCCATCTTTATCAAAGCCAACAGAACGATTGAAAATTCCAGTAAAGTTTACGCCATGCATGTGACGAAGGAGCATTTCGGAATCAAAGGGCTGACAAAGAGTTTTGTTGAAGTTAGGGGATTGATAATGGCATTTCTGCTTCAGCATTGCAATAATGGCATGTGTTATAGCATGAACTGCGTCATATAAATTCCCGTATCCACCACTGTTACTTTCAAGCATCTCGGAAGAAATTTCCTCAACGGTTTTGTCTCGGCAGTCAACGCTGGAATTTTGCATGAAATTGCAATGATATCTCTGCCTGAGATATGACTCCAGCCAAGGATTACAGAGTGCCTCGTTTTTTATTTTGTTGACAAGATATTCATTCAGACCTGGTATGACAAGTTTTTCAGTCCCAACAGTCAGAATTCCCTTCAGGTACTTTTTGCTAACATTCAAGGTAGCTCCACTAGCAGACCACGCATCACTCGTTAGCCACACCCGTTCAATCCCCTGCTTCTCTGCTTCGTTAAGAATCAGCGTTCCCATTGAAGAATATGTGAATAATAATACCAAAGACGCATTTGGTGCTTCCCTTAATTTAGTAACGATCTCTCTCACTTGGGCAGGCATTCTTGTTTTTGAATTTGTTATGTACTCGTCAAATGCAACGCAAATATTGCGGCTTTCTGAGGCATCTTTAAATGCAGAAATAGCCAGTTTGCCATAATCATCGTCACTTCCAATTGCAAATATGTAATTCCAGTTGAATTTCTGCAACATGTCCAGCATGACCAGAACTTGATTGGTGTCAGGGGGTATTGTGCGAAAGAATGACTTGTACAAGTTGCTCTTGCTAAGCAGCCTACTAGATGCCTGGTAGCTTATATGAGGTATATCATACAGCCCCATGAGACTTGCAAAGGGTATGGCAAGATACGAGAAACCAGGCCCAATTACACCTGCAACTGGCTTCACGTGAGGAGCAAGCCCGTTTTTACTGCCGCAGTTTACGTAATCAGCGATGCAAACAGATTCAGGCCGATACATTGAGACAATCTCGATACCGCGCTCCATCACTTTTGGGATATCCTCGCAGGCATTATCGAATTGGTAACCGAGGCGGAATCCAGGCAACAAATTGCTGGAATGAATCACATCAATGGCTAGTTGCATCACCACCACGTGGATGGTGCCTTCCAGGTTGGCAGCAAGACAGTCAATTCCTTTAGTCTGGGAAAAAATGCCTTGCAGCATGAAGTCTCCATCCCGAAGAACCGTCGTACGAGTGTAGCCATATTTAGTCGAAGCGTAGATTGAGTCGTTACACTTGCCGTTTGTTGATATCAAAGCGCCATGCCCTATGGCTAGGCCAAAAAACAGGAATAAAAGAACATGACAGGGTTTTTTAATCAATTTCATGTCTGAAAGCGAAGGCTTTTTTAGATTTATAACATCATTTTAAACCATAAGAGAGAAGGATCTTCACTTACTTTATTTATCTGTGCCTTCTGTCTCAGTGTTTACCGAAAGTGATCAAGTACTGGAGTTTTTCGCTTAGATTTCTCGACGGGAGGTCAACACATTTGCTGATTGCTTTTGCTTTATTAATAGTCTTTCATACGCTAGTGATAGATATCACCAGGTAAACTAACGTATTCATGTAATTATAAACGCCAGACCAGAATGAGCAGAGACCTTACATAACGCCGTGAATTTTGGTCATTTCAGTGGGGTAAAGTAGGGTTCAATTAGAAGCGTAAGGGCTCATTAGGGTTAATTATGGCTCAGAAGGACTCTCAAAGATTTTAGGGACTTCAAGCTAAAATGGGTTTAATATCCTTTGGTTTTGGTCTGGTCCGGTGTTTATAATAGCCTTCTAAAAAGCACATATTTTGCATGGTACTGGTGATACGGAAAACTTACTATCTTACCATCTGGAAACCTGGACACAGAGATTTTAGAATCTGGAATTAGAAAATTGAAGACCCCGTTTACACGGTAGCGGATCACTTTTGATCCGATACAAAAAGTGTTGCGGATCAGCCTCGAGCTCGAAGTGATCCGGTACACTTCTGCTCCGCTATCCGCATCAATTTTGATCCTGCTACGAAAGCGAACTCGTTTTGTGTTGGATTACTTTCGTAGGATCACTTCTGCTCCTCCCCGTGTAATAGCAAATGATTCGCATCAATTTTGATTCGGATTCATTGCAAGGGTATTTTTCATACAAACGAGGTTCAATCATAATTGCAGGAAATGGCAGGAAATTGGCATTTTCATTTTTTTCATTTCATTTTATTTATCCACAAAATCCCTTCAGCTAAATACAGTTGTTTAAATAAATAAATAATTAATATAATATATAAAGTATTTAGATAAAAATTAAGAGATAAAAGTATTGCTATGGTTGCTGATGTTCCAGGGAGTTGTGCTTTGGTTGAGTTTTCAGCTCAACAAATGATTTTTCAATTGTTTTTTAAATCTGTGCAAGGTAGGAAGTTCCCTGATATTTATTGGGATTTCATTCCAGGCCTTAAGAGCCGAATATGAAAATCCTTTTTTGACATACTCAAGATTATACCTCGGAATCTGAAGATCTCTGCAGAATCGTGTGTTATAACTGGAGTATTTGGATCTTTGTTGAAATTTATTCCAGAGATTTGCTGGACAGAGTTTGTTTATTATCTTATAGGCCATAACAGCACGATCAAACATGAGAAGGTTATCATGATGAAGAAAGGTGTTTGTCCATTTATCTTTAATTCTACAATTTTCAATCATGGAAATGGCCCTGTTTTGAAGATGTTGGAGGTTTTCCCTTTTTGAGCTTGAGACACTGCCCCAGATGACATTTGCATATCGCACGTGGCTTTCGACGAGAGCACGATATACATTGCCCAACTGAGATTGTGTGAGAATATTTTTTAACCTTTTTATGGATTTGAGACCGCCTTTGACTTTCCTTTTGACGGTTGCGAATTGCTCGTCCCAGTTAAGGCCTTCATCTAAAATGACCCCAAGTGATTTGGTCTTTTTCACTCTTTTTATATCTGAGCCATTTATTCTCAATGTCTCATGAATATCTACTTTATTAGTTCTACGGGGGTGCCCAATTATCATGTACTCTGTTTTTTGAGGATTGGCACTCAATTTGTTTACCCTCATATAATCAGAGATATTTGTCATACCCTCATATATTCCTCTTGTGCTTTTTGAACTAGCTCCTCTACATTCGTAGATGTTAAAGTCACGTGAGTATCATCCGCGTACATGCCAGCCTTTGAAACTTTCAAACATTTTTCAAGGTCTTCGATCGTGACCGCTGACCGCTGATCTGTCCGTGTATGTGATGTGCCGCTGATCCGGTACCGTGTAAACGAGGGCGTGAACCGCAACACTTTTGATCCGCTACCGTGTAGACGGGGTCTAACACTTTGTTTCAGCCAGGGTGGAATCCAGTAGGGGGACTGGGGCGGAGCGCACCCGAGCAAAGCAAAATTGTCGGAATATTTACCTTGTTACCGCCAGTTTTTAACAATTTTTCGTCTGTATTTGCTTGAAAAAAGTCTGAAAATGCTTTTTTCTCGGAAATTTTAGATTGTTTGCCCCCTATGAATGACGGATTGGCATCGGGCCTGTTTACACCTGTGAGACACACCCTGCTTTATGCAGGACAACACTCTTTTTTTAAAAGAAACAGTAAATATGATTTGAAGCTGGCTGCTCTTAAATATTCCTCTATTTTCAGCCTGAAATGTTCTTAAATTATTCTTACTTTTTCAATGGTTGGGAAGCCTTTTTTGCTATCAGTAGTGTTAAATGTTGCGAAATTTGACTCTTTTGACCATCTGATATATCATTGTGCTGCCAATCTGCTTGTTTTGTAATTATTTCTCAGTCTTAAGGTTATTTCATAAAATTTTCATATTGAGCCAATAAAGGTAAGCTTCGGTTTGTCCTTAGCTTGTTCTTAAGTTTTGGCCAAATTTTAGGCTAGTGTTCTTATAAAATTGTTCCTTTAAAAAGAAAGATTGTACTCTAGTAATGTACCAAATATCAGATGCTGTAAATTGTCTGTTGGGTACAAAATAGCGTTTGAAGGCTGCTTTATACTATTTATTTACGACTTGATCTGCTTCGACAGTTAATTTTTTGGAATTTGACTAGGTATTTCGATATTACTGTATTCCATATGTTCTTCTGATTCTACTAGCATACCATTTGTATATATTGAATCTTTATTCTAACATTAGGAGCATTGAACCGAATGGACATTCCGCACGTTGTCCGTATCCTTAAAATTGCCGTAGTTACTAAAACATGAAACGAGAAGAAACAAGTCGAAACGAGTAGAAACGAGTAGGAAACGATTAGAAATGAGTAGGAAACAGGCAGTGTTCGTTGAAAGGACTCAATCTATCCCCTCCTTAATGAATGGATTTTTACCTAATTCCAACTTTCCTACCAATCTCTATATGTTTCCTATTCTTTTCCTACTCGTTTCCTACTCGTTTCTACTAGTCTCTTCTACTCGTTTCTAATCGTTTCCTACTGGTTTCTACTAGTTTCTAGTCGTTTCATGTTTTAGTAAATACGTAAGCTCGCCGTATTATCAATATTTCAGGCCCATTCATATATCTAATACCCAAACACAATTCTTCACCAGCAACATTTGTTTGTCTCCAGCGATTCTATCGCATGCCTAAATGAATTCGGACTCCAATATCATTCGAGTACGAAGTTTTTAGAACGAAGGAATTAATTTAGATAATCCCATCGCTGTATTCGTCAATAGCAACATTTAACTAAGGACTTGAGGCAATTCTTCCATTTGCATTCTTGAATGGAACGAGTTAGCAGCGTGCGCACAAAGGCAATTTCCACAGGTTTTCATTTCATCCGAGCATTTGATTTAAAATTCGTTAGGATATGATAGTAAACATGCATCTGTATGGAGCAGGTGGTTCCTTTGACGGAGTAATTGAATGGCATGACAAATTCAGTCAGATTGCACGTTTTTTAAGAGCACATCCGGAATCTTGAAAGCCTTAGAATGTTGTACAGTAAAAACCCACAACCAACACCCCGTTTAGAACAGATCTAAATTGTTACGGATCAAACATAGATCCGTACCCATATTTGGTAGCGTTTACACCGGAACGGTTCCATTTCAGATCGCGTTTACACTGGACGGATCCACAGCCAGGTCCAGCCCCGTTTTCAGCACTTTGACCCGAATCTAATAACAAAACGGAGAGAAAATTGCCTCGACTTTGTATCCATACCGGTTTGGGTTCGAACCTAAACGAGAGCTAAACGAGCACGGATCCAAATGAGTACACCTCGGAAAAACGATCCCAAATGGGTCCAGATAGCAGACCCAAATGGGTACGGATCCACAGGTCTAGTGTAAACAGGAGGCCTATCAATGCTAGTTTGGGCACGGATCCATTTGGGTCCGTGCTAGTGTAAACGGAGTCTAAGAAAATAGAAATTAAGAACCTCTTAGCCTAAGATTTTGAATTTTTCACCATATTTTAGTGGAAAAATAACAAGTTTTTAGGTTGAAAGGTTGTTAATTTTTACCCACTTAATAATGGTATTCAATGAGTTTCAAAAGACCTACAAACAACCATTAACCATCATTATTACTGATGTTAACTACAATTTATTAACAACCTGTTTAGGCTAACTCCTACAAATGAAGGTTCTTAGTTGTAGATTTTTACTGTATAAGACGTGAAATAAAGCTGATCAAGAACTACGTTGATTTGTCTCTACGTTTGGAGAGTTGGGGTGCATTTGTTTGATTCAGTGCCAAACCAAAGTGACCTTATAAAAAACATCGTGCATCTTGATATCAAAAACAGGATGGGTTCGACTCTGAAGTAAACAAAGGGTGTTTGCTGTTGTCAGCATTCAAATGTGACACTTTGCTGGTAGCAAAACTGGTGGTTACTTTGACCGTACAGATTCGCAGGAAGAATACATCGACTTTGATTGAAGACGATGGTAGAGGATTGGTTTGCGAATTTCATTGAACAATAAGAAAATTGATTTTGTTTTCATGTTTGAATTCCAAACGTCTGCAACCAGAAACAGAAAGAATCTCAGGGGAGGTGTCGTTGATACTGCTAAATGAAAACACCAACAAGCCTGTTCGTCCTCTTTTATCCTTATTGAGAAAATTAAATTATTTGTGGTTTCAGTTTCAAAGATGGAAATTCTCAATGACATGGGAGAATGCATTTGTTATCTCGTCCAACAGTTTCCTTTATGTTTGAGACAAAAGACCACGGATAAACTCGAGCAATCTTGTTTCATTCTGTGAGGGCTTTCAATAGAAAATCAAAGTTATTTTCCATGTTGTTGGTGATCACGAAAAGCGACGAAACTTCAAGAGATATGCAAACTTGCAAGGCTCTTGGGAAATAATTTGATGTTTGAATAGTGAAAGGGATGAATTTTCAAGATTTAAAAGGAGTTTGATGACCTTAAACAACACAGAGGTTTAGACAAGGAAACGCAATGAAGATTTGCAGAATGATTTGGTTTGCTCGCGAATAAAGCTTGTGTAAGACATGCATACCCTGTGCTACACTTGGATAAAGGGAATTAAATGGAAAATAGCCTGACTTGTCTGATGAATATTCCACTGTCAAAAGTTGCTGGATTTCAAGGTTTAGGAAGAAAAGATCTTGCATCCCATTCAAGAGATTTTCACTGAAGACAAAAAGTTTCAAGAAAATAGGCCAACGGTCAACTTTTTTCAGATTGTATTGACGAGGTAAAGTTTGAAGGACAAATCTCACTGAAAAGGATATAAAAATCGATGAATTTCGGAATAATTTATCTTAACGAAAATGTTTGACGCCTGAGAAGTTTAAAGGAAAAAGCCAACCATCTGATAAGAATATTTGGTGGTTTAACTCGTGAATTGAAGCTATAACCAACCATTGAACTCTTCTGGATATTACAAAAAGGCAAATACCGAGAGAAGTGGAATAAAAATAACATCATCACAAAACTCACACCAGGGCCAGGAGAGCTACTGACAATTATTTGAGGTCCAAAGTATATTAGGCCTGATTTTTTGGCCCTTGTTAAAAAAAATCGCAATAAAGATATTATCCAATATCGACATCCTCAGAGAGATGTTGAGCAAATCAAGGAAATTTTAAAATTTCATGGAGATTAAAACAACAGACTTGAAAGTAATCGAAGTTGCAAGAAATGCATTATTCATAGTTTGAAGTGGAAAAGGTGCGAATAACATCCAATATTTGAGTCTTACTCAATATCAATGTTCCAAAAGAGATTTTGAGCAAATAAAACTACGCTATAATTTGACAACTTTGTATATTGCAAATTTTCTGAGAACACAGAACAGGTTATCGTACTGAGAATATTTGATGATTCAAAACAAACATATGTCTTCATGGATTGTTAATATGACATATTAATGATTGGATCGTGCTATAAAAAACCTCCAAAACATACACATGCCCTTATCGTTATGTTTATAACAACTACCAATGGTTTTATCGTGCTAAAACGTTGACCAATTCAAAGCAGAACGTATCTACATCAGGTGCTTGTTAACGTTACCTACCAAAGCTCTTATCGTGCTAAAAACCCTTGAGCCATTCAAAAAACACACGTGCCTTAAAAAATGGGTAATAAGGCCTACTAATGAATTTTGGTGCTAAAAACATATGATCAATTCAAAACAGAACGTTCATCGATTGTTTGTTAACACTTCCTACAAAGGACTTTATCGTGTTAAAAACCTCTGATCGTGTCAAAAAAACACGTGCCTCCATGGATATATTTATATGACCTACCACGAATTTCATCGTGCTAAAAACTTTTGATCGTGTTAAAACAGAACGTGCATTCGTTGCTTGTTAACGTTACCTACCAAAGCTCTTATCATGCTAAAAACCTTTGACCGATTCAAAACAAACACGTGCCTCCATGGATATATCTATATGACCTACCAACAATTTCATCGTGCTAAAAACTTTTCATCGTGTCAAAAAAGAACGTGCATCCATTGCTTGTTAACGTTGCCTACCAAAGCTCTTATCGTGCTAAAAACCCTTGACCAATTCAAAACAAACACGTGCCTCCATGGATATATCTACATGACCTACCAATAATTCCATCGTGCTGGGAAATCCTCTTTAAATGAATACACCCTCAACGTTTTTTCTTGTTATAAATTCAAAAACTTAACTAGTCGCGAGTAGGTCACGATTAATATTTGATCACAAACCATTGCTAAGGAGCTGGTAATTGTCACTAAAAACATTTTATGGATTTGTCTGTATCAATAACAATGTGGCGTGAATGCCCATGAATCAATAATTCATGATTTTATTTCTCTAATCTATAATTGAAGAGTTAAATAGACTTCAAGATATGGCAAAGAGTCAGAGCAGTTACTAGCTGTTTATTAACGTTTGATGAGTTGATCGATGTAGAGACGAAATATCATCGTCACAAGTATTGATCCTTGTGGTGCAGATAGTGGGAGTCAATTTATGGATGGATCTACATGTTTACAAGAGCTTTTAAAGTCAAGTAGACTTCAAGATAAGTGAAGAAGGCAGAGCAGTTATAAACTGTTTATCAACCGTCGAAAAGTTGTTGAGATAAAAAACACCAACGAAACATCATTGTCACAAGTATTGATCCCTGTGGAGCAGATTGTAGAAGTCGATTCTTGAATCTACATATTTACAAGAGCTTTGAAAGTCAAGTAGACTCAAGTAATGGTTAAGAGACAGAGCAGTTATTAGCTGTTTATCAACTGTTGACAAGTTCTTGAGATATAAAAACAAAGAATGCTAATCCTTGCGACCTAGTCATAGAAAAGAACGAGAAACCATACCCAAGAGTTTGGAATTTAACTTGACGATAAATCATCCCGGACTTCCTGGCTTGAAAAAACCGTTCATATATCCCTTAACACCTCCAAAACAAATACGTCCTTAATCATTGAAAATATAAACTTGGAAGAGAACATGAAATCGTTACAAGCGCTCATCCTTGTGGTACAGCTCATACAAGTTTTGACAGAATACATATCGATCTCTACGACTAAATGCAACGAGTCGAACGTAAAAAGATCTTCACAAGATGGCGACGGAAGATGGTCGGTCCTAAAAGACGGAGACTTCATCATTCAAGGGATTATACCACTGGGAGAAGAAACAACATCGTCAGACAGCAAAATAGAACGAATAGGCCTGCTCTCCATGTTATCACTTGAATTCGCTATTCACAACATGAACAAAGACAACTCCATTCTACCGGGGTATGAACTCGGTTATCAAATCGACAATAGTTGCTATAGCATACCGACCGTAATGGCAAGGGGTATCGAGATTGTTTCGCAATTCAGGAGTCAATCGGTATGTTATTCCAGAAAATGCACCGATGACTCAGCAACAGTGAAGAAAATAACCGCAGTTATCGGAACACAGAACTCGTTCACCTCGATACCACTGGCCAGTCTGTTAGCACTGTATAAGATACCACAGATCAGTCCCACGGCATCTAGCCGGCTGCTGAGCAAGAAGAGCTTGTACCCGTCGTTTTTCAGGACCACGCCTTCAGATGTCGATCAAGTGGCCGCCATTGCCGACTTTTTGAAGTATTTCAGCTGGCACTACGTGTACGCCATCGGCAGTGACGACAATTACGGCAAACTCGGCATCAACAGCATGAAGGAGTACGCATCGAAAATGGACTTCTGCATTGTAGAAGACGAGTACATATCTCATCTCGATGCAGAAATGAAAGCCAAAGCGAAAACCATCGCGAAACGGTTGAAATCGCTGCCGAATGCTGCTGTTGTTGTTTTGTTTGCCTATAATCAGCAGATTGAGCTTATCACGAGAGAGGCGGAGCATTTAGGCCTAAATAGAATTTGGTTGATGAGCGATGCGTTCGATCTGTTCGAGTCTAAAGACATCAACATCAAAGAGTCGACGTTGGTCGGCATGTTCAGGGTTTCTCCGATAACCAGGCAAATTCCCGGCCTAAGAGATTTCATCAGGAAAAAAATCACAACAGAGGCCACGTGTAATAAATTTCTTGAGCTGTATTTAAAACAGACTTTTAACTGCAAGATAAACAAGACAGTGATGAACTGTGGGAACAGAACGCTCACAGATATCGTGAATGTGATCGATAATTCTCGGTTTTATAACTACGCATTTGGACATATTACAGACGGCCTGCATGCAGTTGTTCATGCGATGCGCAGACTGTTGACAAAGATGTGCAAATACAACCAGAAAAGCTACTCGAAAAACAAATGCCCGCCGTTTACTCCGATTAATCCAGAAGAATTAACAAGAGAGTTGTTTGCGATTAATTTCACGACATTTTACAATGAGACCTTCACGTTTGACGGCAACGGGGACCCGACGAGCGTCCATTACTACATTCAAAACCTCCAGAAAATAAATGGCGTCATCAAGTTCGTTGAAATCGGCCAATGGGATCGTCAGGATCGTCTGCACATGCGAAGAGAAAAAATCGTGTGGCCATTTTGGGCGGGAAAAACATCACCAAGATCTTCATGTAACGATGACTGTAAGCCAGGAGAACACGTGTCAGCCAAGACGGAATGTTGTTGGAGTTGTCAGCGGTGTAGCATTGATCACGTGAGCAAACAAAAAAACATGGCGAATTGCACGAAATGTCCGATTGGATACAGTTCTAACAAGCAACGCACAGAATGCATGAGCAATATCTTTGTCATCCTGACTGCGAAATCAGCAGCCGGAATCTCGATCATTGCCATCAATAGCTTAGGTGTAATTCTGACGATCGCAGTTTGCATCGGCTACCATATGTACTTGAAAGAAACTGTCATGCGCATGCCTCAACACCATTATACGTCTATCGTTCTCTTAATAACGTCCTTTGTTTACGGGAATCTATTGATGCTGGAAAGAACAAAGAACTACTGCAATGTAAACATCAGTATAAGCTCGGTGATTCTATCAGGTTATGGAGTAGTGCTGCTGGCAAAGACACACTTGTTTGTGTTGCTTGTCAGCAAGGGCGTTCAACCAGTCCTTCGATTATCAATGAATTACTCGCACAGCTGTCTCATGGTGTTTATAACGCTCATCCACATCATACTACTGGCATCTTCCTGGGTGTACTACCCCCTGAAATCACACACGCACAGATCAACTGACTCAAGAGAAATCTCCGTCGAATGTGGGTACAATTTCAACCCCCTGCAGCTAGTAAGCTTCATTTTCTACCCCCTGTTTCTATTAACAATCGCAACGATCGTGGCATTCAGAGAGCGAGGGGACCCCCGGAACCAGGAAGAGTCGAAATTCCTCAACTTCACGACCATCGCGCTTGGTATCGTCGTCGTGGCGTTCTTTCCAACCTTTCGTTTCGTCTCCGGGATGTTTAGGGACATCGTGATGGCCTACACCATGGACGTCTTCGCGTTTACGTACATCGGCTGCTTCCTGTTTCCGAAGCTGTATGTTGTGTTCGCCAGCAAGAACAAAGGCAAGACGAAACCAGTTACTGCAGATAATACTAAATAACAGATGATAATGGCTTATACACTAGATGTCTTCCCATCTTGTCTTCACATATTAATTTTGATGCGTAAGTAGTTGCTGTATTACACTTGTTATCTTATGGGTTGAAAAAAGGCCAGTGTCTGGACTCTACAGAATAAAGACATTACTCTTTTTAACATAAAATGATTTCTTAACATCTAACACTGACAAATAATGTTTAAAATCAACGTCCTCAATAATTCAAGTCTTTTTTCATCCCCGTTCGCTAAAATCACACAAGTCAACATTCCACATAAAACAACGCAATCGTTTGATCAACGGTTTTTCCACATGTGCGTTCGCAGAGGTCCGGGTACTAGGCTCCAAGCCCCACTGAGTCATAGGGTCTAAGCCCGACAGCTGCAGATAACAGCAAATAATACATGGTGATATTTACGATCGTGTTTTTCTTCTATTTTTATTGGTTGTTTTATTAAATTGCAATGTTTGATGGACTAACATAGAGGGAAAATATGAAATATGGATGTGTATCTAGCTACCAAAAACAAAAATAATATCCATCGAAATCTATGGTGTGCTGATTATAGTCTATCTACTAAGTTTTGTCAGAGTCTCGTTAAAATAGGTTTGTATAGAGATAGATCTACTGTAACCTGCCTACTCAAAAATACGAATGATTGGTATAACGGTTTAGACCTTAGTAAGCTTGTGGGGCTGGTATTTGTTGACTTAAAAAAAGCATTCGACACAGTCGATCACGTCATTCTTATTGATAAACTCGCTCACTACGGTCTTAAAAACCGAGAACTTTCTTGGTTCAAATCCTATCTCAATAGCCGTAAACAATTTTGTAGGGTTAACGGAGTAGCCTCTGACATTGGAGATATAGAAGTCAGAGTACCACAAGGTTCGTGCCTTGGTCCCTTGCTTTTCTTGATATACATCAATGACCTCCCTGAGGCTATTCATGATTCCACTGTGTCCATGTATGCGGATGACACCAGCCTATGCTATCAGGCCTATGACATGACTCGGTTGAATGAGGTTATAAACAATGATCTTGGGCAACTTGACACCTGGCTACAAGGTAACAAGCTCTCTTTAAATGTGGCAAAGACACATTCCATGCTGGTTTCAACCAAAAAGAAACATGAAATTCTTAAAGCCCGTAACGAGGAATTAGAGCTAAAAATTCGTGATAATAGCCTGGACGTTGTTGGAAAAACAAAATACCTCGGTGTCGAAATTGACCGCTCTTTAGACTGGAAAGAGCAAATAAAAGCTATTTCTAGCAAAGTTTCCAGAGCTTTGGGTTTTTTGAAGCATGGAAAATCTTTCTTACCAAAAGATGCATTGCAAACTATTTACACAGGCATTGTAGAGCCCCATTTTCGATATTGCTGCTCTGTCTGGGGCTGTGCAGGTTTAACTGAAATAAATCATTTACAAAAACTGCAAAACCGTGCTGCTAGAATCATGACAAATAGCAGCTTTGATGCCCCAAGCAAACCAATTATTGAGCGTCTAGGCTGGAATACCATTCAGGACCTAATTGAAAATGAGGCACAGACAATGGTTTTCAAGTCCCTGAATGGTTTGGCTCCGGAATACCTGTGTGGTCTTTTCACGAAAAATTGCGGACACTCCTCTTATACCCTTCGCAATACAGAGAATGATCTACGGCTACCCCTGAAGAAAACAACGGGTGGCCAGAAATCTTTTTCTTTCAGAGGAGCCAAGACCTGGAATAGCCTCTCAATCGAGTCAAAGCAGGCATCTTCTCTCAGTCTTTTCAAAAAGACTTTGAAAAAATCTTTTAGTTCTTAGGATGTATTATTTTTAAGTTAGATGTATTATTATCACACTGTAATTAAAGTTTTTAATCTAGTATATTTCGTATTGTTTTAAGGGAGGGCCTCTTGTAAATCAGCACCTATGTGTTGAAAGTGCTACCCTCCCAGTAGTAAATATATCAAATGAAATGAAATGAAATGAAATGAAGATGTAAAACGGGCACTTGCGCAATATTAAAAGAAGTGTAAGAAGTGATTTATGGGAATGAGTAGAAATCTTAGTAACTAATAAACGAATTCATATGATTCTGCTTTTTTATTCTGGAAAGATACAGTGCTCTATGCCTTAAGTAGAGCAAAATACACTGAGGTAGACTTTGTTTTAAGTCTGAGTTTCACGCATTCATGCGGTCGTCAGACAACTAAAGAATTACAGCAAAAAATGTGTCTTCTCTGACAGTTTACCTCTGTGTAATACATTAATTCATGAATTCATTTGACAAGTTGGAATTATGTCCACGAGATACTTACTTACAGGGGCGTGGTGGCTACCAGGATTCGAAACATTTCCTGTTAGGCCCTGTATACTACATCTTTATTAATTTTTTTTTAAAACTATTTCTAATATCCTTAAGCATGTCAGTAGAGCACATTCATTGATCATGTTAAGAAATTTAGAGGCCTAGTGGGTCCCTAAAATCTAGGTTTTCCTGGCCTACCCAACCTTCCACCACGCCGCTGGGCAATCGCACGATCTTCTTGTGATGATTGAGGGGGTTAGTAGTTAAATTCATAGATGTTATCAAATTATATACATTCATATTCATTACTTATCTATTTAGAAGTATTTCAGATGAACATGGTTGTTGTTATTGTTAGAAGATCGATGTTTAAGAACGTGTTCTTAGATTTTTCTGCTTGATACTCTTATTAACAACCCAAGGGGGTAACTCAAATGGACAGCTCATGGTTCCTGAAATATCTGCCCAATGATTATGCAGGTTATATTCACTACAATCCTACTGGTAGGCAAATACGCTTACTGTCTTATATCGTTCCGTAATATCTAACACTAGCCCATAACCCATAGTCGATAACCACAAAGCTGAACAACCCATAGCCATAAAGCAAAGAAGCCCATAGCAAAAACGCCAGGAAGCCTAGAGCAAAAATGGGCCAAAAAGCCAAGAAGCACATAGCCAGAAAACCTCAAAAGCCAATGGCAAAAAAGGCGGAAAAGCCAAAGAAGCCATAGCAAAAAAGGCCAAAAAATTCAATAGCCAAAAACCAATAACCTATAGCCAAATAGCCCATTGCTAGAAAGCCAAATAATCAATGGCCGAAATTCAGGAAGACAAATACCCCTATCCCTGACCCATTTATCCAAAGCAAGGACCAAAGCCCAAGCCAAACCTGAGACTGGGGCAAAGTCATAGCCCTACCCCTTCCTTTAGCCACAGTATAAGGTGTTCATACTCTAAGCACGTGCCAGTGTGGGAGGAATCAATTACGCATGTGCATTTTATTATAAAAAGTTGACGTTTAACCGTCAATATATAATAATACATTGAAAAGATAGTTACGTTTTTCCTTTGAAGTAATTTGATCTGAATTGGTTATGAGCGTTCCTCCATTCTTCCTTTGCACAGATTGTGTTTGATTCTGATATGCTCACATCCTGAAATATCAAAGTGACCAATATTGGTATAGCGAAGAAGTTAAGTAGCCATGATAACTAAGCACTGAACAAATCAGGTCTCCTAATCCTTTGAGTGTAACCTCCTTAGATCTCTGATTCGTGGGGTCGAGTTTACGAAAGGTTTGAAGCATGAACTACAAGGCAACAGCCGATCCAATGTTCATTAAATACGCTACCACTATTTCAGTATGCCCCGATGCTATCGCACTCTGTATCTTTTGCCCTGATTGGGACAATGAATTAGCAAACTAGTTTATTGGTCCATCAAGCTCTATATTTCTCTATATAGGGAATATATCTCTAACACGTGTAGCATTGTCTTCTCATGAGTTAGTTACCACAATACGTGATCTGGCTGTGGCACACTACAATTTAGGTAGTCCACTAATGAGGATATATTTCCCTGTGCTGGGACGTGCCTTATGAATTCGTGTAATCATAAATGGCTGAATAAAGGAAGAATCGGAAACGCAAATAGATTCATCACTGTACATTGTCTTGGAGATTGATTAGCCAAAAACCTCAGCTTATTGATTAGGAAAGTCGTTAGCCAGATGACTGATAGTGGTGGGAAAGATCCTTGGTTCGAGACCTGGCAAGGAGTATCATAATTGTGGCAGCCGACTTGCGAAAATAATGACTGTATGATAAAGATACTCACAGTATTGTTGGATATTTTGACCATTGTTATCAATCTCCTGGATATTTGCGAGGTGAGCTTCTGTTCACTGTTGGCCGTTACTTCGAAGCAAGGATGTCGAGGAACCAGGTCGTGTGTGTACCTTGAAAGAGATCAAATGGTAAGAAACATTACCTGCATACATTAGATACTTGAGACATATTTTGATAATCCAAATTCACTCAAGGAGAACAAGGATTTTGAAAGTCAATCGAGATAATTTGTGAGAATGAAAACAACCCAAGTTGACTCGAGCCCACGACCTCAGATTGGCACTCTGTGCACTAATCCACAGCTAAATCTAGTGGATTGGCTAATTAACCTAAAATCACTACTGTGATGATTTTACTGCACTACTATGGTGGGCAATCAGTACTGCAATGGCAATCAATACTGTGGTGGGCAATCAATACTGTGATGGTAATTATCATAGTGATTATCATAAGAACAGTAGTGATTGCCAACCACAGTAGTGAAAATAACTACCTGATAGCCATGATAATCAACAACAGTATTAAGTATACACCAGATTAGTGAATTTTGGAATCTTGAGAAAATCCTGAAACATATCGAAACATCATCACTTCTAGAGCACTTCGTCTAACTCCCTCCAGAGTAATATTACGCATTTACGTCAGAATAGTCTTTGATTAGTATAGAACTTGAGGATAGTGAGAGAAATCGAGAACATATTGAAACATAAATCACTTCAAGAGCTTTTCGCCTGACTCTCGTCAGAGTATCAGGTCTGAGAGAAAGCTCAAATGAAACCTAGCGTATTGTTACGCCATAAGGATAACAGGAACCAAACAGGTGAATTGATATAACCAGAGACCCCTCGAAAGCTTAAGTAGTCATAATGTTTCGCCATGTTACTGATTTTCTCTATTCCTACCTGGCATGTAAATGAAATTATTCGAGTACAGTAAAAACCAAGAAAGAACCTACGTTTTGGGGAGTTAGCTTAAACAGGTTCTTAAATAAATCGCTAATATATACTTCGATACAGAAAGAAATAAGACTTCGATACAGCTAGAATTTACCACTTTACAATGCTATTAAACAGCACTTTCATACCATTAATTTTGAATATTTTAGAATCCCTTTTCTTGAAGGGCTACTCACCCCATAAAATATTTACATATCATAGTGAACAAACATGCTAAAACTCATTTTCTGCATATAAAAGTCATCAAATACCTCGATTTCCCCCAAAAAATCAGATTTGAATTCTCGAATTCTCCCGCAAAAAACGCGTGGTTAGAAAACTGGGTCGAGCTTATGACATGGACCGCGTTCAATGACCGTACGACCGTTATGTTTTCCTGACCCTCTATCGTGCTTAGACGGGCTTTTCTATATTCATGGTAACTTGACTAGATTTCATTGACTTACGTAGGAGCGTAGACAGGTAGCCAATAGACGAGTCTGCCACCAAGCCGAAGATACGATGCAGCAAACTCAATCATGTCGAGGATGATGTCAGAGAGTTGGTGAAGAGTGCTTGATGGAAACGTCTGAGAGTCCCTGTCAGGTAGAATAAGATGATAAAATGAGCTGAAGTTTATCGGTAGTGATGAATTAGCTGGACGCTCAAAACTACCAATTTGAGTAATCTCGCAGTGAGGATAGTCTCGTTTTCACATGAATTAAAGTGAGTTGATTGAATTGAATTGCTCGAATTGAAGATAATGAAATAAAAATAATAGGATGGCTGACTAATAGTGTATGAATATTTTTAAGTACTATACTGTTTGAAAGTATAATGAACGTTACCGTGCGTCTACTGGAAACAGGAGCCAGACTTTGTCAAGCTAGCACGTTGAATACAATTATCCTTTTTCAATTATCCTCACCCTTCCTTTCTTTGGTATTAACTAATACGGATTATAAGTATGCACCCAAGAGACCCAATGTGCCCTCTAGGTTAACAACACACTAGCGGTGCAGCAACTCAGAAACTTTGGCATACGATGTACAGTAACATAGTGTTTGTGTTCAAGTAACAAAGAATGCTAAAATTGCAATAAGCAATGACTAAAAAGTGAATAGTAGATCATGGCTCAAGATACACAAAGAGTGTACAAGAAGTTGCAAGAACAACGAGTGAGATATAAATATGTGACCAAGAGACCCAATGTGCCTTCTATTTTCTAATAACGATTAGAAATTTGAAAAGACTTACGATTCTTCAATGAGATCTGTATTAGGTGCTTCTCTCGAAGTTAGCTTTCTCCCACCTTCTCTGATTCCATACGGAGCTACAATGAATATCAAACGTCAGAACTAAAGTCTAAAGTTCCAGTTACATTTCTGGATAGTCAGTCAACCAGTAACATTTTGCAAAATTTAAAGGAAATACAGCAAAAAACCATTTAGACTGGCCTAGCATGTTGGAAATCGATTCTAAATGAGAATGCTACTACAGCTGTGAATGAGAATGCTACTACAGCTGTGATAACCCTCAAGCAAACCGTTAAAAACCACGTCTGTACGGCAGAAAGTTATCGTCAAATCAGAGAGCAGCATTTTGAAATCCTACATTTTTAGTGGCTGATGTAAATTTGACTTATTGAGAGCCCAGACATTCAGCAAACCAGCCTAGACCAGTCTCTAAAACGTTTGTCAAAGAGACGTAGTTTGAGCCTTAAGAAAATTCATCAATAGCGATAGACTACAGCTCATGTAATAATCTTACAGGCGACCAGCGTCAAATTTTCCTGGAAAAACATAGACATAGATTACTTAGTTACCTAGATTACTAGCTTTGCTCGACAACCTAGAATGTGCTCAAAGCTACAGTGAAAATTGTTTTCGTGTAATTGACAGAGCAAGGTCAAGATTTCATTTACGTATTTTAGAATCTGTCTACATAAAAACCAGGGCTTTAGGACCGTTGAAGTTATCTTATTAGTCAGCTCACTGTATCGTGGTTGTTGATTGGTTTTCCCACACTTTACCAATCATTCACCTCTTTTCTGCTTGGCCTATTTCGATCCGTATCTGGGATGGGATCCACATCAACAATCAGTTAGGTTTTTTCCGTTCTCTTTTTGACGTACTACTCTGTTAAGAGTCAGACAAAAAGCTGAAGTAATCTATGTTTTCGCTTCACTATGCTTCCGATTTTTCTGGCTATTTTTAAGATGAAATTTAACAAAAAGTTATAACGAAATAAAATCTTAAAATCTTCTTACGATCTGTGATGATCGCATCAAATATCTCGAAACATCTGAGAGGACTGCGACAAACATCTGCAGCTATGACGTCAACATATTGATCCAGCAAATCGTATTCTTTGTAATTTGTGCGGATTATTTCATCTCGAGCTGGAAGTTAGAAACTATTCATCAATCCAATTTTGTATCACCAGAAAACATAATTGAATTGCAGGAGAGCAAGCAAATTTCGAAACTTGAGTTCATTAACTTCACTTAGAGAAATAATGGTGATAACCCTTATGTGCTACATTTCATAAATTTCTGAAGCCAGATTTCTTTGAATATAGAAGCTTGTTAGTGTTTAAATGATAATACATCTGCTCCAAAATGAATTTTTCCAACAAACGAGAAACAACACATAGAGCTAATATGGGAAGATAAGTTGACTGGCCGTCAGTAGAGCCTGCTTTAAAGATATAGTTGCTACCTGTGCAATTTTCAAACTGTCAGAAATTTCCCTCAAAAGTCCCTGAGATATTGGGATTCCAATTTAAAGGAAGTAGCTCAAAATCAAATCTAAGCCAACGTAATAAAGAGGTAAAACTACATAAAGAGGTGCTACATAAATGCAGAAATAGAGCCCTAGCCCTAAACATTAAAGTGATGAAAAATACGTTTCCTTCCTCTATGCTAGGTATAAAGTGTGGTATATAGAAATATACCACCCCCTAGAATCAAAATGTAATTTTCGGATCAAAACGTATATTGCATCTACGGAAACAATCTAAATCACCGAACAGAAAAGTGAAGAAAGACTATTTTAGTCCTGGAGGTTTCCCGTTTGAAAGTACCAAATTTTACGGTCCTAGCCTATCATCTTCAACCGTAGTTTTTTATCCAATCGATTTCTCGAAAGACTAGAGTCTTAGATTAAGACCCCGTTTACACGGGGCCGGTTAAATATTTGAGCGGCCGAATATTTGGCCATTTAGCCTTCCCGTCTACACGGGACCTGCTGAATGGCCAAAAACTTGCACGCTTAGGCGTCCGAATATTCGAACGGCTGAGAAAGCGACCTAATTGTAACTTGGTCGGCCATCATTTTGAACGGCCCCGTGTACACGCTTTTGAACGCTCAAATTTATGGTCGGTACAGAAACGAGGGAGTTAATTTTGATAACGAGGTAAAACCATAATATTTATGGCGCCAAATCTGCCTCCTCAAACCTTTACAAACGTTGATGAATGTGACTCTTTTTCGTTATAATCAATATATTCAAGTATCATGGATTATTTTTTCCACCACCTTGTCTCCTTCTTGACTCCTGTTATTTGTGGCACTTTGTAGCTTGTTTTTAGGCATTTTTGCTGAGAAATTTTGATCGTGACTTCTGAGAAAATGATCAATTCATTATGGCGGGCTTTTGTTTTGACGTCCAACGTCTGAAAGTATATCCAACTAGTACGCATGTGCGTTTTAAGAAAGCACGGAACGGAGGCAGAAGCGACTCCGTGTAGACGAAACCACTAAGTGTGCAAATTTTTGGCCGGCTCTTTTTGCGTGCAAATATTCGGCCGCTCAAATATTTGACCGGCCCCGTGTAAACGTTGTTTAAGTGTAGGTTGAATAGAGGTAGAATAAATACAGTAACTACAATAGATACAGAATAAATACAATAAATCTTTCTTAACATTTTCTTTAAATTCAACTTTCACAATATTTCAAACATTTCCTGCTTTATAGTAAAGGTATTTCCTGTGACCAGTGGTCCTATGATTGGGTTCTTCCTAATGCCATGCAGTAGTTGATGGAATGATCAAATGTTTTCAATAATGATAAATGGTTTACCTCTCCAATGTTTGTTTCCAGCTCTTGATGATCTTCCTAGAAAAAAAGGTGGAGAATAAAACTAGAGAATGAATTTCATTTCAAACTAAACAATCTCTAAACTACCTCGAACCAAATTCATTAATGGAAAACATACATTATGTTCTTTTGATAAAAATCAAGATGATGGAAAGTTTAAAACAGGCTAAAATCTTTTCAGTGCCACAAGGTATTGTTTTTAACAAGGGCCTTGCTGAAAACAAAATATTTCCAATAAATTACATTCAGTTAGGAATATTCGCAAATCTGACCCTGTAGTTTCCTTCAAACGGTTTCTCATAACAAATTATTATAACTATATTCCTTGTTTGACATTCGCATAAACGTATTTGATAAACGTAGTTGCAAGGATTGAAGACTATTCATGTTTTAGATTGAAGAAAATTTTACCTCTCCCAAAAATGACACATCTGTCGATGTCACTGCCAGCAGTATAAGCTCCGAAATGGGCACAACACGTCAATATGCTTCCTACAAGATAGATATCATATTATTTATAAATGCAAGTATTTTTCATATTCAAGTTATAACAACCTTTACATCTTTAACAACTACTACATATATATAGATAACATGGAGGATATCCTGGGAGGCCAGAGTCCATGACTATCCCATTGTTATCTTCACGATAATACAAAGCTACATTTTTTAGTTTTCTTTCCAAACCTCATTGTGGGAAAAAAATAGGTGTGGTTGCTGCAGGAGAGAGGCACATTGTCTTTAAATCACATACTTACATTGAAAAGTAAGGATTATTTGAGGAGAAGTAGGATTTGGAAAATCAATCGAGGTAATTTGTGAGAATGAAAATGACCAGAGTAGGGCTCGAACCCACGACCTCTAGATTCGTACTTGTTCGTTTTGTGTGAATGAAATGACCTGGGTTTCTCGAAGCCCCGGTCGCGCAGTTGCAGCGCTCTAAAGTACGAATCTAGAGGTTTTGGGTTTGAGGTGATTAGTAGGGTCATCTTCATTCTCACAAATTATCTCAATTAAGGATTATTTGAATAACTTTGAAAACATATAGGGTTTAAGTAACAAAACTGAAACCAAAGTCAAATACAAAACGAAAATACAAAACAACTTAAAAATCAATAAATTCATTTACCTGTTCCTACAAATGGATCGTAAACAAAAGAACCTTTCTTTACCTGTTGGAAAAATGATAAGAGTTTTATAAGATGAAAAATGCCCTAAAATTTAGTCGACTTAGTGCTCTCCTAGATGAAGTGAGTCTCTAGAAGGATTGGAGGATTTTGTTTTGCAGGGGCTACAAATCCCTTCAATCTCAAATGATGTTCAAAGAAGAATCACACAATCCTCTACACCTTAAGAGTTTGAAAGATACCAGGGGCATGGTCAGGTCTTTTCTTTTGACCTGAGCAATCACTCTTACATCTTGTGAGCACTCTAGTAAAGTAACCAGTAGAGCTTTTAGACCAAGTGGCCAGAGCAATTAGCCACTCTCGTGCAATTTTCTTCCTGGAAAGTATGCATTCTAGGCTACCAGGACTCAGGAAGTTTCCTAACAAACGCCTCTTAAGTTCTCTGATATCATTCCTTTGTATATCTTCCTTGTTTGTCCTCTAAATCACATTTAATGTTTTATATCAAGCGTGTGAGGATAGTAAAAACAAATTATATCAAAGCTGACAAGGTCTTGAGCACACAAAAGAACACTCCTGTAAGTTAAACTTCAATCATTAATCAACAGAACAGAACTGGAAACAGAAAATAACAACGTGTCACGAAACTTAGGCCATGCTAACACGACTTTTGAACCCTAGCCTTGTATTCATGTATTTAAAAAAATGTCTGTGTAATCTGTGCAATCGATTCAATATTCAATAACCCTGAGACCCGTGTTTTTCCCTCTGTGTTCTTTTCTGTGTAGCTCAGGATTAGTTTTAGATAAATCAACGATTAACCAGAAGCAACATTTAATGTAACACGAATAAAAATTATCACTACCTGGCCTTGGTTCGCCATGAGAAATGATAACTGTGGGTCCATTGATGTATTACCGATGAAATATCTCGTTTTTAAAGAATATTTGTTTATAAGATCTCTTTGACCATTGCCAATCTGAAATAAAAAGATTCAGATTAAACAGTTCAGAAGGACTTATATATTATTACATTTTACTCGGGTCATTTTCATTCTCACAAATTATCTCGATTGACTTAGGTATATTTTATAACACACATTAGGCCTTATTATGCCAAACCTTAACCATGGCAAAAAAACTTGTGTTCATTTCAGAGGCTGCACCAGTGCCATGCTAGAGTAAACTATCACAAAACTTTATATTACTATATTACAACAACATATACTTATTACTTTAACACAAGAAATGAATCATTAGCCTATCTTCCAAAATACAAGACTTTTAGTAGGTGGGCAGTAAATTGCTCTCGTCATTGCTCTCAGGTGGGCTATCCCATAGCATTAGGCACATAGAGGTGGGTAATTCAAATTCAATAACTGAGGAGGGCAACTCATGGCTCGCCACAAGTGCCAGAGGAGAACATTGAGGTGGAGCAGGGTGATTGTCCACCTTACAGCCAGGTCTGATAACTTGAATATCAAAACATAAGGGAAGAGGGACTCACCCATCTTCCAAGATAAATGTGATTACAAATCTTCTCCTCAGCATTTGAGCTTTGAAAATCAAGAAGTAAACACAAAATATGATCAGGATCTTTCATCTTCACAATTCCCTCGAACGTTAAGATATCTTCCAATTTCTGCAGGAAAATTAAATATTTTTTGTCAAATTTCTATACACAGCCAAATAATGACACTAATACAAATTAGCAAAATTAGGAACCTCTTAGCAATCTAGAACCCCTTCCTCCCCAAATATTCTTTTTATCATTATTGCTTTTTTTCCTAGAATATAGTTCAATTTTGCATTGTAAGTGCCTTTCATGGTGGGAGCTCCAATACCCCAGTGTCTATTCCTGTCATAATTGGCACAGTAGTTATATGGTGTTTACTGTTGTTTTAATAAACAAAATAAAAATAAACAAAAAAACCTCTTTGCCTAAGATTTTATCTTGTGAGGGTATTTAAAAGAGAAAAATTTCAAATTTTTGGTCTACAGGTCTTTATCTTACACCCCCAGGAATAATGGTTGTTAAGTAGTTTTGAAAGGCCTATAAAAAACCATTAACCACCATTACTCTGCTAACAACTATTTATTCAAGAACCTGTTTAGGCAAACTCTTATAAATGTAGCTTCTTAGTTGCAGGTTTTTACTGTAGAAAAGCAATAATTAACACATAGTTAGAGAAACCAACACCAAACAGAAGTTAAAATTTCTAGCTCACATGAATCCACTCTCTTTTTGTATCCATTGGTAACTTTTTATTGAATGCTTCTACGTCAATTCTAAATTTCATATCTGGTGTTTTGAAAATATCCTGCGAAGAAAAATAAATCATAAAATGATTAAATGATTTTGTATTGCATATGCTAGAATCATAGAATCTAATGCATGAAAGTGGAGATTGATGTTACAGTGGAGGTAGGGGTGCGCTGAGAATTAAGATGGGCTGGAAAAATCTAGATTTCAATGACCCACTGACTAGGCTTTAAAATTTTTTTAACTCCAAACAATCAATATTATCAAGTTCACAAGAAAATGTTGAGTGGAGTGTATAAAGACACCTAGGCTAGGCACTCACTGGTAAGCTTTAGGATATTTGGAACAGTCTTTGAATAGTACTAAAAACTTCAAAAAAGCCAGATATATCAGAAAGTTTGTCTTGCTATATTTCCAATATTTCTGGCTATTTCAAAGGATATTTAAAATCTTTAAAAATCTCATAGCAATTTAGAATCAGATGGCCATACTGATTTTCTGCTAATCAAAGTGTAATGCTTAAATACTAAAAACTTTTACATACTTTTGTGTACTTCTCTATATGATGTTTTTTGTTTGATATGTCCTCCATTGCACAACCACATGCCCATAGTTCTATCATATACCTGCAGCGATAAAAATTGAAATGAAAAATACATGAAGAAATATATTCAAAGAGTAAATTTTGTATATGTATGAAAATTGATAATGATGGCATGACGGATACCTTGAAGAAACAAGTACAAATACCTTATCAAAATTGATCTTTCAAAAATCTTCCTAGCAGCCCCTTCATCTTGAAGAGCAATATGAAGAAAAGGACTCTAAAGATAAAAGCATTGTTATAATATCACTGTCAAAATAACCAACACACAAACAGAAACAATGAAAACCTGTTGACAGACTGCGAAATAAATATAAAACTTACAGCTATATCTTGTTCATCTTTTTTACTAATGATTTCATAATTGACTTTCTGACAGTCAGCAATTGATTGTAGTTCCTATGGAGTAAAATTGAAAATATCAACGAAATCACTTAAACTAAAACAATATAAATGCATTACAGGGGTTAGAGAGGCTGCTGTAGCTTTGTCATTATGTGGGAACTTCTGAAAAACTGGTATTGAGGGGTTAAATAACTAAAAAGGGTTGGGCAGAAGGTATGTGGGTAGAACACTGGCGAGCACTCAGGTCCAAACGTTGTATACTACATTCAGGTATACTATGATCGTAACAATGTAGTATACTACAATATTCAGAGAAGCTCGTGCTTGGATGGAAAATATTCTTTGGGCCCTTGTTGCAGTTTTATTGCTCTATGGCATTCATAAAATTAATATTCTGTTCTCCTGATTCGTATTAGGCCAAAATTGAAGATTTTTGAACAATTCATAAGTAAGGAAAACAAAGAAAGATTTTCTTTAACAAAGGTGGCATTTAAGAGAACAGAAAAGGTCACCATTTTACTGTGTAACTTTTTGTACACCGCTCTTGGCCCAAAGTTTTTGAATATCATACGATACTAAATTCTTACCATCATCAAAGTAGACTACGATCGTTGCAGTATACTTTGATTTATCAGATTTCTGCATACTTCATAGTGTACTTTGTAGTATAACTTCTATGACATTGTAGTATACTACGTTTGGACCTGACTGTGAGGAGGAGGGTCTAAAGCAACAGCACAGAACAATGGGAGCAATTGTAGAATACCCCACCAGACCCTAACAGTTAGCTTGTGAACGGAGAAACAATAGTTTCCAACATTAAAACAATAGGTTGCTAGGGTCCTGAAAACAATGGTCTTTCGATGTAGGATATTCTGGAACCTAAGCGGAACAAAGCATCTCCTTCACAATGCCTTGCAAAGTGTCATAGCTTCAGCCATGTGAACACTGCCAATTCTATCATTTTGAAATTCTTATTGTTCTTTTTGCCCTGTTGCTTTGGCCAAAGATGTTTGATGTGTGGTTGTAGTTCTGCACGTGTGCAAAAATGGGCCTAAATTCAATTCAAGCTTTTCTTTTTCGGTAAGAGGCTTGCTCAAAGTCATAATTCGCGCTGTGTTTTGTGATTCATTTCAAAACTAGGTAAAAGATTTGTCATTCATACTTACTTGCAAGCGAAAATTCAGGTGATCTTGAGCGTAATAACAGATGTAAGATTTGGAGAGGGGTTTTTCGTCTGCCATTTTGAATGCCTAGGCCTGTTTACTCAAAGTGTTGTTGCTGTTTGTAGGAGTCATTACAGGATTTAGTTTAGTCGCAACTCAGTGGAAAATGGTGACATTTACAGGTCGAAGCTCAGCTGATATCCCTCCATGAAGTTTCTAAGAGTGGAATCAAATGTGTTGCGAGCAATTAATGGCGGCCAAAGAAGGTATATTGCTGCAATTTTTTTAACTAAGAGGAGAGAAGAGGGGTTGAAAGAGGAGTAAAATCTGTGAGTGGTGATGGTGAAGGGGTTTCAAAAAACGTAAACACACAAACAACAATAAGAAAGAGGCCCCTTGAGTGTGGCTGTATGTACGCTATAACACGGAAAAACAGGATTTTTGGAATAGATTTACATTCAATATAGGCCCTGGAGCTATGTCAGGGAAGGAAAAAAATTTTTGATTTTGTGTATGGCGCACACAAACCACCACCGATTTGATTGGCGTAGTTAAGGTATAGGTTGAGCCAGGGGAAGGCATACCAGACTGTAAAGTTTTTTATTGCGCGGAGAACACAGGTTTTAACACCGAATAATTGCAAGGAAAAAATTTCTGAATTGGGTGACTGGTAATAGTCATTACTGGTTATAGTCATTAACTAAACATTTGGCATTTCCACTAAAATTCGGCCAGCTCCTCATCATTTTGATGAAGCTTCCAGGCATGTTATTGTTGTTATTGCTCTTACATTAATCTCATGAGCAGGAGCCAGTGCAGTAGTGGTACTAGGTTTCCACGATTAAAGAAGCTAGAGAATTTTTGACCACATAGGGATTGTTTTGATGTCTTTTCCATCTAATGTGTATCCATTGATTTGTTTTTCTTTATTGCAGCATCTAAGTCATTGCAAAATGAATTTGGGAAAGAAGCTTTCCTTGAAACCTTCTTCCATGGCGTTGGTCAGTTCATGCTTGATGCTGCAAAAGAGTTAGCTGTAAGCAAAATACTTTCCTGTTTCTATGTTGTTAAGATTCCTCATCAATAAGATGGTGTCTCTTTTGCTGCTGATGTCCAACTTTTGTTTACGCTCTGTGATTATGATAGGAGTGATCAAGTTATTTTATCACTTGATCCTTATTGAGAGGGTTGTCGGTTCAAGCCAACCTATAAACCTGTCAAATAAAGTGTAAGGAGATAATTTACCAGCTCTCTGTAACCCCAAGCAAAATTCATCTTAGGACTAGCCCCATTCAAAACAAAAAATAATTATTCGAGTAATTTTGAGACCTAAATATGTTAGATTTACTTACAATGCACTATTACAACAATATTTTCTTGTTCATTACAGGAGAAAGAGAAAGAAAACACCAAAGCTTCTGGATCCATTTGGTCGTTCTTCCTGAGCCTACTCATAGATCTTGTCAATGCTGAAAAACTTTATTTCACCTTGACATACATAGAGAAAAGAGTATTGAGACGTGATGTATGTGTGTTGTTAGTTGATTTATTTTCTCCATCGAATTTGATCTGTTAGAATTGTGTAGTTTATCATGTAGGATTTCTTGGCTATATTCTGGGTCGAGCCCTAATGCCTGCTAGGCAAGTAAAGAATTATAGCGTTAGCTAGACTCATTTTTACAAAAATCAACATCTGGATAAAAAATAGCAAAAATGTATAATCTTGCCTAGAAGTCTTTAAAATCATACCCTTTACAGACCTTCCAACTCTCCCAATCAAACTGGGAGACTCCTGGTTTTTCCCTTATAGATCAAAGGAACTGTTAATGAAAAACAATAGAAGGCAGAAATGATCAAATAATTCCCAAACTTTGATGCTAAGGAATTTGGCAAGTCTGCCTTTAAGACTGCATATCCCCAGGTACCTTGGGTACCATTGTTGGAACTATGAAAGAACACCCCTATGTAGAATTCACAGAATATACATGATAATCTAACATGGTATTGAGGCAACAATCACATTCTATTTTACAGGTAATACGTCCATTATATGACCGACTACAAACAGATTTGAAGAAACTTGGCAACACAGAATGCATTAGTAAACCAGATAACAATGAAGAGCCTTTGTTGCTTGATCTTTCTTTGCAGATTTCAAAGTTTATTGCAGCCAGGAAAGAAATGATTGATTTGTATCCTTGTTAGTTATATAATTGTTGCCATTAAGTTGGACAGTTTTCCAAATAAGGTGCTCAAGGGGTTATCTTTCCATATAGCTAGGAAAATCGAAAGCATAGTGAAGTGAAAACATAGATTTTATTTTTTTCCTCTGACACTCGACAGAATAAAGCTTAAAACTTCACTATACTTCCAATTTTTCTAGCTGTATTGAAGTTTTGTACCCATTTAAGACAGGTTATTTATCCATAGAACCAGATTTTCAAAGAAACTTTTCTGAGATATCCTTAACTTCCAAATGAAGCTATGCAAAGATGGCTAAAAGTAGATGGGAAAATAAAGAGAACCAGTTGCAGCTTGTCAATTTAATTGAAGCTGTTTATGAAAGGTAACATTTGGTTCAAGAAAACACTTTCGTCATATTATGAATTGAAGAATATATTTGAGGTTCAAAACTCAAGATAACATCCTTTTTTTCTAACTTCAGGCATAATAAAGAATTTCACCATCCAATATTGGATTCATTAAAAACAAGTTTTTGGTGAGTCTATACTTTTTACTACTTATTTGCAATTCCTCTATAATTTTGATTAAAGGCTTTGTGTCTGTGGAATGACGATTCTTGAAATATACCATCAAGTGTTTTTCTTGCAGCCTTGAAGTCGAAATCGTTAAAGATTTGTTTAAAGCAGAATTTGAAATGCAGCAATGGCAGATGTTTCCCTCTCTCTTGCTACTATTCGAGTGTCAAGCACGTTTGAGTTCATGGACACAACAACAACCACCTCACTCAACTAGACAGGTATTTAAGACCTTGTTCAATTATTTTAGAACAAAAATATATTGTTATTTATATCACTGGGGTCCCCCAAGTTTGCGAGACTTAATAATCGATCAAGAATTATCAAAATCATGGATTGCATATTGTGTTGATAGAGGGAGTTCCTTTACCCTGCAGGACTCTGTCAGATTTCTATCGTTGGTCTCACTCAACCAGTGGCACACAAATGCAGAAATCTTAAAGGTTTTCATAACCCTTTCAAGTCTCTCACAGCCAACATAATTTTTTCACACAAGTCCTATTATTCAAGTGCAAGCATAAAACTGTTCAGATCAACAAACTAGGGACAGAACAGATAAGTTCAGTGTAATATGGTAAATTTTAGTGAATAACATTCTGTAAATACTTCAAATATTGTCAAAAAAAAATTATGCTGGCAGTGCCGAACTTGTCACGGCATTGCTTAAGCATTTTGCACCCCTACTGCAGGCAATGATCAGATGATTCTGCAATTAACTATGATTCCAATCTATGCTGATTGTCGTATTTTAGCTGGCTGTTCAGACGACCTCTTCAAAACATCCCGTGGTGGTGATTGCAACGAAAAGAAACCGCCAGTCCCCATTTCTCTACCAATGGCTCTTCCAGTTACACCTTGCTGCTGTCTCTAAGGTAGCTATTATATATATCTCCCTGTGCTGTTGTAGACTTGTAGCCCGCGCAAGCGAGTATATGCAGGAGTATGGGAAATACAATAGAAGTCTGTTGTCACATGATAATCTAATCATGTGGCTTCACAAGCTTGGTACTAAATCATCGACAAATAGATACAAAAAAATTGGAGGTAAATAAAACAAATAATTGGAACACTTAAGCCTTCAAAGCCTTAGCTATCATTAGAGAGTGATTACCTAATTAATCATTTAAAACAAGATGAATTCATAAGGTATGGTCTGACATGGGCAAATATATTCTCACAAATGGGCTACCGCTATTCTAATATGCATCCCCCTGGCCGTAAATTCAGGACCGTACTGACCAATGGTGAGTACACTTATCACAAATCAAAACAATAGGTTAGTGCATATAGAACCAAGTTAATGATATTGAAAATCAATGGACAGTTATTGCGAAATATATTATCTTATTTCAGCACCACATGGCCTGACTTGCTTGATTCTTACCCAGAAATGTTTTCCCATGCAGCTTGTTTTATAGATCATCATTTATTACTTTACTTTTAGCATGAGTGATCACACACGCAGGCACACACCCAAGCTAGATTGCATGTGCTTTTTATCACACACGTAGAAATCTGCTAACAGTTTTTGAAATGAATCTAATACCAGACCACAAAAGGCTTTCACTTGCTATTTGAAATATGAAATAATAAGAAAATGTTAATTATGATTTTACAAATAACATCCTGTGCACACAAATCTTTTACAAGTGTGATTGCACAGGCAAAATTATTTACGTGTACGAATTAGAACACACGTTCAATTCATCTCACAAAGAGGACTGTCATTTTAATTCTCTTCGGCATTTATTGTTATTTCATTATCCTTACGCAGAGAGGGAGCTGCTGATTGAGAAAGTTTGCAAAATATGGGGCCTTTATTCGAGGCATTTAAAAGAAGGGGCATTTAATCTAACATTTCTCTGTATGTAAATAAATCTTGGCTGTTCAAAAAGGCATTATTTGCTTTCCTTACTTCTGTATACCTACTGAAATAAATTTCAACCAATGTTTTTATTTTACTCTGACTAGAATGCAGCCAGGAACATATGAGTTTTCTCATGCGTTTTGATTTCAATTTTCAGTTTAGTTTGTACTTCCATACGACATTGAGTGCACAAACGAATCCGGTGGACATGAAACTAATGACGTCAAAAACATCAACAGATTTATTCGCAAAGTAAGATTGCCATGATTGTTATTTCTGTTCATAATTACTATAAAGCTGTTTGCAAGAGTGTTTTTCTGCATTGCAGAAATAACGACGTATTTCTTTTTATAAGAAACTCTTTATAAGAAATCTAGATGCTTCGATTGACAGACATCTAATCAACTCTAGTACTAAGAAAATATATTAGATGGACATGCTCAGTCCAAAAGCCCAAATCGTTCAGCCTTTACAGTTCGAGTAGTTTTTTACGAAAGACTCGTTATAAGAAACCCATAGACTTTCGAAAAGCTAACAATGTAAAGAAACTCCAGTTCTGAGTTAAAATTTGCTAAGAGTCTTTTATATTGGTGATTAGATAAATGAGATTTCATTAATTTTGTTCAATTTTAAAGTTTCAAGTATGTTTTAATTGTGTTTTTATCAATGAAAGTAGATTGCTCATGCTTTAACCCTAAACCAAGCTTTAAAACTAAGCCCGAAATATGATCAGAAAAATTCAGAAATTTAGATTCGTTAGGATCTCATTTTCGTGACTCTCTCTGACATGAGTGTCTAACGATAAGCTTTAGTAGTTATTATGTTTCACTACATTTCTGATTTTCCTCGCCATCCTCAAGTTCTGTACAAATCAAAGACTATTCTGACGTACTACTCTGATGAGTGTCAGACGACAAGCTTTAGTAGTTATCATGTTTTGCCGTATTTTCTATTTTCTAGCTGTGCCTTGTTTATCCAGGGAAGGGAAGGGGTTGGCTTAAGGTATGATGGTTTAGCTGTTTTATTCGTCTTATCTTCATCTCGAGTTACTTGTCCTGTTATCGTTTCAGAATCTGCACTTTTATCAGGAAGAGCGATGCATTCAACGTCTCTCTGATATTGGACACGACCTCGATGGAACACACTTACTGTGGACATGGCTACACTCTTCCAAATATCGAACGTGATAAGCCAAGTGGCATAGAGACCTACCCTGCTATAGTTAGCTTGCTGGATGTAAGTTGGTGATGTATCCGTTTCTTTTTAAAGTTTAAAACTCACTTCTTGTTCCAATTTTGACGAGAAAGTCACCACTTATCATGAGCCTTTGATATTTACTAGGGCAACGTTCAAGGTTGGAGAAATCCGTCTCCCTCCATCGGGCAATAAGAAATGCGGTTTCTTCCCTATTTTCTCTACTAAACATCAAAGACTTGTCATGAGAACTGGTGGTTATCAATTCACATATTGTATCAGAAATCAGCCTTGATAAGACCGAAGGTGTTTACTTATATCTTGTTATCATATACATTGCTCAGAAGAAGGGTTCAATCTGATAGCGCGAATTAATACCTCTTCTGTGTTCTTCGAAAGTAAGCAAGCCAATATATTTCCTTGTGCTAGACCATACTTTGTGAATATATATCCCTACTGTGGATAAGCCTTGAGCTGGATAAATCATAGGCACACACTAACTTTGTCATCTGACCACTATTCTTATTGTTAATTCATAGTCAAAGCCAAATTGGCCTGATGTCATCTCAATTCTGACAGATAAAAATACGGAACTGGCTACGCCTGGTAGAATTATTTACTTCTTCGATGATGTGAGTCAAAGCTTTCCATTGTTTTTATCATTACTATTACTCTTATAGGAATTGCGATGGTTTCCCACCTTATTTTATACTATTGAAGTTTAGATTCTCCAGTTGTCTTTTTTCTTAGATTCCTTAGTTGTCTTTACCAAATGACGAGGGAAGCAGCCATAGTAGACCCAACCTGGGCGATATCCTGGACTGGATGTTAGGCCTAAAGTTCCCCCGGACCTCGAGCTGTTGTTTGCCTCACATTAACTTACAAGCCACCCCCTCCATTTATTCGTGTAAGGTTCTCGGCTGCCATAGTTTAGAATTCCCGACTTACGAAATTCCCGAGGCTGGAGAGGTTTCGGAACAATGTGACTAATTCATTATCATCTTTTTCAGAAACAAAACCGCACCTATTACTTGATAAAAGTGGATGTTCGGGTGTATATGGTTATCGTCTTCAATGCGAAGAAAAAGGAACGCGATTCATACGTGCAAAAGTTTTTACTAGGTATTCATATTCTATCCTTCATTTTTTTTCCATTTTATCCCTTCATTTATTCCATTCTTCATTTATTTAATTTTCAATAGGTTGATTATCTCCATTGTCCTCCAATATTGAGTACAAGGCGACTAAATAAAAAGTTTTTTTTTTCTTTTTCAGAAACTAGAGCACTCCTGTGTTACGACAGAAATTACCAAATGCTAAAGCCGAGTCAAAAGTTCCGCTAGCAAGCAACTGTTCACGCCTTCAGGAAGAAAAATTCGTGAATACCTAACGAGGGACAAACTCTTCATCAGAACATCTTGTGAATTTTTGAGTATTAGGGTTAGGCCAATTGGTTAATATATCCTCAACAAATTGTATATATATCATCAACCACACTCTATTATTCATCTAGATTTCTCAAATAAATGAAATGTCAATGCAGAGGTTGTTTAAAATGCGTACTAGGGCCTCGATTCAGGAGGAGAGGGTATTCAAAGCCAAAAGTTAAATTAGGGCAGGAAATAACTGATGTCAACATTATTTTCCTTTATAAGAAGTTTAACAACAGCAACAAATATTTCAGATCGATTTGTGCGTCTACGCAATAAATACTGGAACATCGGCAAAAGATGAGTATAAGTTGAGATACGATATGGTAGCAATGTTGGTGTGAAAGATAGTTGTTGCGTCAAAAGCAAGGTGCAGGTTAAGGTTTCTAGTTCCGGATTTTATAAAGCTTGATTCACACCCAGAAACATTTCTCAACATGAACGAGTTTCCAAACTAACCTTTGATTTCTGATGACCTTTCAGCTTGTTTAGTCGATAGAGGCGTCCAAAGAATGAAATAAATAAGTTATGAATGGCCTGAAATTTACTGATTGCTGTCTTGGAGTGTGCTTGGGGGCTTCTTGATTACTTCTCGAAGTAGTGCAGCTCCTGAAATGAATACGAACCCATCAAAAGTTTTAATTCATAACTTATTCTTCCTCGCAATAATTTTGAAATGAATTTCTTACCAAATTCATTTGATTATGTAAGGGATGCCCGATCATTGTTTTCACAGTAAACATTTTTTGAATAGACAGCAGGCCCTTCCAATAAAGGATTACATCTGGAAGGTCTACGTGCTTTTTTACTCAAAGAACCAGTTTATAAGGAACCAATAACTAGGATTTCTGGCCAAATATAATGGGTTCTTTTGTCATATTATTTCCTTAAACAATAGAGAACAGTTGAATATCTTAGGAACTTTTGGTATTAGGGCTTGAGGTAAGTTCCTTGTAAAATGAACAGCTTGTTATTTAATAATTTCACTATCTGTCTTAGCCATCAATTGACTTTTTGAAAATAACTGATAAAATCGGGATGGACAGATTTCAAGCCAAATTTCCCATACCTTTCCATCAACTCTTCCCCTAGACCTACAAGATAGGAAAAACTTACTTTTCATGGCAGCTTTGATCTTTTCCATCATTAATGGAGGTGGGAGATAGCCCTTGATATCTTCGCGTTTCATTCCTAAATTATCCCTGCAAAAACAAAATGCTGAATCAATGAAAGAAAATTAACTCACTCATTAATGAGTGTAGTAAACACACTAAAAACTCTAACTTCTCTACGTAATGATGTATAGCATAATATCCTGCAAGCAAGTAAGTTTATGTTTAACATGCCAGCCTGTAAAAAGGCAAGAGGCCTTATTTCTAGCAGGGGGTACGGGTCCCCTAGAATAAAGTCCTTTTCGAAGGAGGTGGAGTGAATTGTTTAGTCAATTCCTTGAAGGAGACCCATCCAGAGGTTGACTCGAACAAGCATAACATTAGCATCAAAACTTCACATAGGTGCTTGGCCACTCAGTCACCTTGCTACACCTACAGGAGACAAAGCCTGGCCTTAGGCTATCACGTTAAACAAAAAACTCTCATATCTGTATGAAACGTATGAAAGTAGGTAAAATGACTCACTTGTAATCAGGGTGGGTGGTGGCAAGGTTTCGAATATCATCAGCTATCATCAAGAAGGCCTAGCAAACGAAATATCAAGTACATCACGTAGAGTTTCAACTAGCATTTTATACCAAAATAGAAATATAAAGTCATAGACGAACAATACGTCGTGCAAACGTGGAAAAAGAAACTCGAAGTCCTACAGAGGGTATATAGAGAGTCATTGTTCCTTTTTCTCTTTGAAAATAATGAATTGTTCTCATGTATCTTGTGAAAATTCTAGCATGTTCCCTTGAAAAACATGGGTAGAATGTTTCCAACTCCCCAAATTCATGCAAAATGCCCCTCCCTTATCAATGTTTTGGCTTATTCGTATGTTCTAGAAATCTCTATATGACCCTTAATACTGAACAATTTTTACTTACTTTGCCGCCAGTTATTGGCATATGACCATGTTCATAAAGCCATTGTTTATCATCCTGGTCAGCCATATACTGTAAAGAAAAAGTAGTTGAATCAAATTTGAATGAAGATAAGATTAATGTTACCAAAAAACAAAATGTATGCTTAATCTATCCTATTGTTTGTGTAATGCGTTTGTTGTCTCTCTTGACTTTCCGAGTCTTGTCTATATTTCGATCATTAATTGAAATACTGAAAGTCAAGTCGTAGCTTAACAATTAACATTGCTGATTTTACATGTGCCCTTAGTTTTTACCTTGAATAAATCAGGATGTCTTGTGTATAGCCTTCCTCTTGCAGATGCAAATCCAAGAATCCTAAGAAAAGAATTAATATTTTCAAATTGAGAAATATGGAACCAACATTTAAACTGGTCTGTTTATAAATATCGAGTTCAGAGAGATCTTAGGCTAGAACTAGGGAACCAGTATTGTACAAACTATAAAACAATTTTCCCAAGTTCAATGTGATCTAGAGCCTTCGGCGTAAAAAGACTCCCACTGAGTAAACTGAGACATGCTCGTCTTAAAAATCAGTCCAAAGAAATAGAAGACTTCGAACACAAACATTGGAATGTTTCTTGCTTTGGTTTTTGATTGTTGATAGGGTTTTTGTTTTCTCCAAGGCCAAGGCTGCTGTGAAATCTTCAGATCAAAAATTTGTTCTAAAACTCTCATATTCTTGATTAAATCTGGATAATATTGTTATATAAACCTACTTGTTTGCTTTCACACCCATGATAAGTTCAGTTTCACTATCCAATCTTGCCTCATCCCACTAAAAGAATAGAATGAGTTGATCAAAAATATAACACACCAATATTCAATTGGGTTATGAAATTCTAATGTTCAGAAGTGTGGAGGGATATCTCTCAGTAGAGTGAGATATATTCAATTGTGTGGAGGGATAACTCTGAGAAGTCAGGACGAATGTTTGAATAGTGTAGGGACATCTCTGTGTAGTGTAGAGGATTATCATTATTACGGAGGGGTATCTTATTCTAATTAGCATTATAAAGAGACACACATTTATCAAATTTAATCAATAATTACTTACCGGTGGATAGTTGTAGTCATCTCTTGGTTTTTCCCTACAAAGAAATAACAAGTTTTGGGAAACTAAGAAATAAATAACCAGCAATTACTGGCGGTTTAGCTTCTTTACCTTGCAAAATATATTGTAGATTTTCAATGAATGCTTTGAACTGGAGTAAGCGAATTTACCAACATTGTGCTGCTTGGATTAGTCTACCTATTCAGTGGGCCCTTTGAGCATAAACCAATACCTTACGAAGATAGTAAGTGTATTTTCCTATCAACTATCTGATCAAGGTTCAATTTTCCTATCACTGCTTGATTAGTCTACCTTTTCAGTGGGCCCTTTGCAATTGGAACATAAACCAATACTTTAAGAAGATATTAAGAGTATTTGCCTACCATCTATCTGCCACAACACTAGGTATCAATGGAGACTTAATTCATTACCATGGAGATTTGTTGTTAGTAATAAAATTTTCTTACCTGTGGTCATCTCTTCGCATCTTCTTCTAAAGAAGTAGAAATTAATTTGATGAAATATTGATTGGAATATTGAACGTTTGAATCATTTAGCTTTTCTGCAATAAATGCCTTAATTTCTATAATTGCTGCAGTACAAGGTTGTTTTGTTTCCCAGGCACTGTGTCAGTATCTAACCTTTTCTATAGAACATATTCCATCATTTCTTAAAAGGAATTTTTTCTCTGAACAATTACCTACTCACAGTAAAGAATGGTAGATACGCTAACTACCTCGCCGACAAGACAGGCACAGGCTGTCAAAGACTATTTATGATTTGCAAAAATAATAATACAAATATATAGTTAAAGCTTGGCTAGTAGGCTTCATAAGGTGGAAACCGTGAAAAAATGCAAAAGCAATCAAGATAATTTGTAAGAATGAAAATGACCTGAGTAGGACTCGAACCCATGACCTCTAGATTAGTACTCTAGTGTACAAATCCACTGCGCCATCTAGAGGTTTTGGGTTCTACTTGGGTCATTTTCACAAATTTTCTTGATTGATTTTCAAAATCCTGCTTCTTCTCAAGACTTAATCAAGCAAAACCTTACATAACCAGTATAGAGCGCAATATAAAACATGGAGGAAACAACCTTACCTTTCTGATGATTGCATTTCGAATTGGGGCCTTGATTTTCTCAATTTTCACCTAAAAGGTAAAAACTGAAGCTTAAAGTTTTAACCGACTAAGCAAAGCCAAATCAATCACGGCTATTGCACCACCCCTCAGAATCAGATAAAGTAAACAAAGTAAAGAAAATAATTAAAAAAATAAAGCAAATAATTCACTATACAATGACGATGTATCTATCAAACAACAAAATCAAATACTTGACTAACCTTTGGGATTTCATCTTCCTCATCCTTATTTTCAACCTTGAACAATGATTTGGCCTAAAATTACAAAGAAAATCTAGATTATGAATCAACATTAAACTCTCTGCCAATGGCATAGAATCTTAATTGTATAAATAGACGTACCAAATATCGTGAATATCAAGTTACATTTAGTGATTTCTTTTAAAAAGGGGATGCAACACACTAGGTCATTATACTGCTATATGTACTAATAATATACTAATAATTAAATGATTACTAAAACTATTAAATAGAAACCTTCCCACCCATACCAGTGTGCGAGTAGATGGAACTAATAGACCGGGTTAATTTTGGGGTAGGTACCACCTTGAAGCGAAGAAAATATGATGGCTATTTTCAAGTAGCCACACATCTGGGGGTCCAGAAAAGTGATGGTGAACGGTGATCTGCTGGGGTCTAGTGGGTCAAAACGGGGGTTCAAGTTTGGGTGCATTGACAAGATGCCTCTGCGGAGGAGCAAATCGATAATTTGGCTCTACGGACGATTAAAAGTAGTAATTTGTGTTTCAAAACATCGATTCATATGTCTTTAAAGTGCCTCTAGTCTATTAAAGTGTTATCCGTTAAATCAAAAAGGGTCACGTGACTCAATTATACCAAATATGGAAGTTCCAGCTGATTGATGTTTAAAACGTATTTTCGTGATACCTGTTAACAGTGTATCCACTCTATAACGATGGTGCCTTATCTTATCCTTTTCCATTTAATAGGTGCATTAAATACTACAATTTCGAACTGTTTGTTTGTATGTTTTGATACGTGTATGTTGCACTGAAGTGATTTCTGCGTGATTTAAATCTTTCATGCGCGCGTTTTTTCGAGACTTATTGAGCAAAACATGTAGCGACGTAGCGGACCTAACTGGGAAAGAACGGATATGTTTTACATTTAAGTCATTCATTGACCTTCCTGCTACTATTGTTGTCAAGTTTTATTCAACTCCTTGAATAATAAAAGATCTTTGTTGTTAATTTAGATATTTCTCGTGATTTCCAACACTTTTATTTTGCAACGGATAAAACCAATTATGCTCGGTATGGCTCTCATTATGTAGCTGTTTTTGAGAGAATCAATGAATGGTACCCAGGTCTTAAAAAACTTCTAAACGAAAAAGGCATGTCAGTTCAAGCGCAAGAGAAGTTGCCGTTAAGGGTTGCTATCGATCAAAGGGGAGGGCAGACGCTGAATAGAGACGTAAAAACGACAGGCGGAATTAAAAGCTTTACATCAGATAGCAATGCAATATCAAAATGGACCCTGCATCGAGCTGAGCAAGCAAAATGGACAGAAAACTTCCTTAATCTAGTCCAATTCAATAATGCATCAACTACGTACAAGCCGCTTCGTCCTACAGATAATAAAGTCAGAAAAGCATGTCACCAATATAGTCAGATTTCTTAAATAAGAGTATCTGAACCCCTTCAAAAAGGGTCTAGATCAAATGCAACTTTGGAATCTCAGTTCTGGAATTCCAGTGCCAGCAATGTTGGCCGAGAGTATCATTGGTGAGTATCAAGAGGCATAAAAAAGATTCAACAAAAGCAGAGTGGACAGCAGGGAGGTTGACTTTCATGCTCCAAATCCAAGGCAAAACACGAAGCTTTCCAAAACTTCTGGCAACAAGGTCACTATTAAAAGTAGCGACAAATCAAAGATTATTGAAGTAAACAGAAACATCCTAGAGACTTTGCTGACCATTTCTTGTAAGAATGAATGTGCTGTAGATTTCGAGACGGCGCTTCAGTACTCACTTTGCTCCATACCGTTAAGTCTGGCCAATCCACATGGATCTCGAAGGAGTACAACTAAGAGTAAACTCCAGCCGATCATGCTAAATTACTCTAGAACACCAGTTTTGCATCCAAAAGACACTCTTCCAGCTAAAAGTGAAGTTTCCACATTTATTTATAGTTGATATCATGGCAGGCATTAGAACGCTCACAGCATTACCGGACACATATGAAGAGCTAGCATTGACGTTTATCAAATCACTACCAAGTGAATACCATCGTATGAATATTGTGGCAGACACGTATCAAGATCCATCAATAAAATCAGCAGAAAGAAGCAAACGAGGGAATGCAGAAAAATCTCATCCAATCCACCAAATCCAAGATCCCCTGAAACTTCAGCGACTTTCTGAAGAACAGCGAAAATAAAGTCCGTCTCATCAATCTAATGGAAGAGTTTGTTAAAAAAAATCGCCTTGAGATACTCGACGCATTACATTGTTCAGAACTGTACATGTCAACGGAAAGCAATTGCTCAAAGCTCAGTATATTTGCGGTCACATCAGAGGATGCATTAGCAAGCAATCAAGAGGAGGCAGACACAAAGGTAGCCCTTCACTACCATCATGCGCTGCAGTGTTATCCAGAAAAAGAGGTCGTTATCCGTTCTCCTTCAGTTGATATTGACATTCTGGTGATTCTGCTGAGCAAGGTGGAACATCAACGACGAGTATACCTTGACTCTAGCAAAGGTTTGTCCAGGAAGGGAATAAATCTTGGAAACATAGACATGGATCCGGGAAAAAAGAAATGCTTGATTTGATTTCACGCATTCACGGGAAATGACTTCGTCTCGTCATTTTTCAATAAAGGGAAAGCTGTATGTTAGAAAGTGCTTCAGAAAGATGAAAGGTTTATAAGGACGTGTAACTTGCTTGGCTCATCATGGGAAATAACAGAAAGCACTATGGATAAACTTGAGGAATATATTTGTTTATTGTATGGATGTCGTAAGAAGAGGACCAACGAAGCGGGAAAGCAACTATTCGACAAGAAATATCTTAACCAAGGAAAGGTCATTGATCTTTCACTGCTACCGCCATGCCAATCAGCTTTGAGGCTGCATATATTATGCGCTGGTGTAATGGCCAGAATTTGGAATTGTGCAGATGAACAAAATCTTGAATTACCAAATCTTACTGAGCATGGTTGGCTATCTGATCTTACAGTGAAATGGATTGAAAACAATCATGCGAAATACGTTGTGTCAAATTTTCACCGCCTTATCTTTATTTTCAGCCCGTTTCACCATGAGAAAAATCAGTCCGTTCAGCCGATATTATACTGAAAGCAAGGCATAATTGACTAGCCTGGTCAACCGGGCTCATGTGATAGTCGCATTAGAGATATCTATTCAAGAATAAAGAGAAATCAATCGATAAACATTAATCAGCTGGACCTTCCATATTTGGTATAATTGGGTCACGTGACCCTTTTCGATTAACAGATAACACTTTGATAGACTAGAGGCACTTTAAAGACATATGAATCGATGTTTCGAAACACAAATAACTACTTTTAATTGTCTGCAAAGCCAAATTATCGATTTGCTCCTCCGCAGAGGCATTTTGTCAATGCGCCCAAATTTGAACCCCCGTTTTGACCCACTAAACCCCAGCAGATCACCGTTCACCATCACTTTTCTGAACCCCAAGATGTGTGGCTACTTGAAAATAGCCATCATGTTTTCTTCGCTTCAAGGTGGTACCTACCCCAAAATTAACCTGGTCTATAAATAACAAGAGTTGTTTACAGGAAACCAACTTTTAGCGGCCTATATACACGTTGGGATTCCTTTTGTGCCAAACAAATCAAAATTAATTTAGTCAACACATTGGTTCACCGGGCACTTATGATCTGTTCCAAACCAAAACTCAATTTAGAATTGGCAAAAATCAAATCTACTCTCATCAACAATGGATATCCAGAAGATCTCATTTCGGCTTGCTTTAGTAATAAAATCGCAGGTTTCTCGGCTGACAAAAAGATTGGTCCGCAAAAGTGCCCTGTTTATCTAAAATTGCCTTACATCGGCAACGTCTCCTTGCGATTCGAAAAACAAATTAAGAAAGCCATAACTAAGTGCTACGCCACGGTCAGCCCCCGCCCCGTCTCGTCTTCTCCTCTAAGAAAATAATTCCATCTATCCGCAAAGATAGTGTGCCTACCACACAAAACAGCCTTGTAGTATACGAATACTCGTGCCGGTGTGATACCAGGTACGTAGGTCGCACATCTCAGCGGTTATGTGATAGGGTTAAACAACACGTGCCGTCTAGCATACGCAACAAAACTGTGCCACAACGAGAACAACCATCTCGCGCCTCAAAACCAAAAAGTTCACTAAAACATGACTCTGCTATAGGTCAACATTTGCTTGAAAACCCAGGGTGTGCTAAAGCCTACAGCGAGAATTGCTTTCGAATAATTGGCAGAGCAAGGTCTACATTTCACTTACCTATTTTGGAATCAGTCTACATAAAAACCAGGGATCCCCTATTGTGTAGACAGAAGGAGTTCGTTTTCGCCTTAGGACTCTTGAAGTAATCTTATTGGTCAGCTCACTGTATCTTGGGTGTTGATTGGTTTTCCTACACCATACCGATCATTCACCTCTTTTCTGATTGGCCTATTTCGATCCACATCTGGGTATATGAATCAGTTAGGTTTCTGTTTCGTTCTCTTTCTGACGTATTACTCTGTTGAGTGTCAGACGAAAAGCTTAAGTAATCTATGTGTTCGTTTCACTATGCTTCCGATATTTCTGGCTATATTAAATAATAAGAGCTAAAATATCAAATCATTACCTCGTCTAGCGAGCGTCTAAGAATATATTTCACGTGGTCTTCAGTGACAGGCTCTTTCAGATTATCTGAGATGTTATATGCAGCCATACGAAACATCTAGGGAACAAGATCAATAGATATGAAATTGTTGATGGTGGTATAAATCTTGATTTAAACTTGCAGCCCCTGATGCAATATCGTCTTGTAGCGATTTAGGTAATTTAACAGAAACTTGTATGCCTTTCTTCAGAGGCATTTAAGCTAAGGTGCAATTCATCTTTTGAAAATCTTTGTAATATGTACCCCTAATGCCTTCAGTTCCAAACGAACGTTTAACCCTGACTAACATAGATCAATATATTTTTGTTCCAACTGGACTGCCATTGATGATCAACTTACTCTCAGCTAGATCACTCAATTATTTTCTTATTGACCAATGTTGATCCACCTATAACTATGACAATTTGATACCATCAGTACATTGGAGAGTACTCAATACCTTGGAGGGATAACATTAAGTAATGTGGAAGATGTTCAGTAATAGGAGGGATACCATCAACACTTGGGGGATACTATCAGTAATGTTAAGGAAATTCAGCACTGTGGATTGAAACTGCTGCTACCTTGGTATAACCTCTACAGTGCTTGTGGTTTTCCTCCACGGTACTAATTATATCCTTCCACAGAACTAATGGTATCCAAGCTTAGTACTGATGGCATCCCTCCATTATTGAGCACTGAACATCCTCCAATATACTGATGATATCCACCAACAGTACAGAACAGATGATCCAATGGGTGATTATAGTACAGAATAACAAACCTCTTGATAACTTTGAAGAACTCTTTCAATTTCCGAATTCAAGCTTTGCTGTAAAGCTGACCTTACAAGTTCCAATGATTTTGCAGGGTTACTAGTATTTCCAGCTCTTCAAGTAGAATAGAGAGATAAAATAGATGAGAAAAATAAAAGTTTAGATCCTGATATCATAGTTTTATCAATAGGAAGATCGGGTGAGATTGTATGGTAAAAATAAAATGAGAGCTCCTGTAGAATTACTTTATAAGGTTCTGAGAAGAATTTGGGGTTCTAGCCTTGAAAACCTTGGGTTCCAAATAATCACTTTAGGTCTAAAATTACTTAAGACTATCAACCCCTCCTACTTTCTACAAAAGATGCCCTTTCAAAGTGGTTTCAATTGAAAAATGAGATTTGGCCCCTCAGATTTCTGGTCTCGTTCGAGAGGCCTTGATCAATCAAAGTCAAAGACTATCCAACATATCCTACCAAATCATAGCAATGCCAGCCCTCTTCATTCAACATATGCCCAGACATCTTGATTAAGTTGGAGTTACAGCTATACCAGAATGCATCAAAAAATTTGAAATCAGGCTTCTTGAAAGCTGCTGAATAAAAGGTAGGATCTGTTGAGTATCCCGAGAAACAAAAAAAAATTTTAACTAAAGACACTTATTACCTTGTTCTATTCGTTATTGCTGCACTCTTGCCGAATGGTCTTTGAGAGAAGAATAAATTGTTATATTGGTCCCTGTAAATTCCTAATTCAAGATACTAGAAAACATGCAAGATGATTAGATAACAATGTCAAAGCGCTGTTCTGAGTGATGAGTGTCAGATGAAAGATTTTAACATTTAGGGCTTACTACATTTTTTTTGGCATTTTTCTCACTCTTCTAAAGATTTTTACCAGTCTAAGACTTTAAAACATTATAGGAAAGTTTACTTTGTATTTGAAATACAGCAAGTGTAGAGATAACACGGGAGGGCACATTGTGTCTCTTGATCATACAATTATATTTTTTCTTGTTATCTCCTAACTTCTAGCCATACTTAACAATTCCTAAGAAAGGACCAACTTCTAGAATGCAATAATTTAAGAAAAATTACAACATTTACCTTCTTTTTGGAAAGTTTCTTGCAGTCATGTTGAAAGGATTTGTGGCCTGAAAATGATTGATAAGCTTTAAGTTTTTAAAGTTTTGAAAAAGGATGCGGAAAGCACAAATGGCAAATTGAATAGGTACATTGATTGAGCAATGCAAACATGGCCCTTCTCAATGTGACCTCATCTCGCGATTCCTTTTGCCTTCGACCTTGATAACAAAGGGCTAACTAAAACTTCCTTTGCATTATTTTATCTGGAGGTGTGCTTAAGCCCACAACTCTTTGAGTAATCTAAGACACTTGTTCATTCCCGTTAATTAGTATTCATGTTTGATACGAATGTGACAATCTTTATACATTCTTTATCTCAACTAGCCTTTGATGAGCAAGAGCACATACCTCATTAATTCACGTATATAAGTTAGGCTTGAATTGATTACATTTAACCATTAAGAATGCAAATCTACCAAAATACAATTCAAATACAAATTTAAGTAAAGAGGTCAGAGCCCAGTTTTTTGGTAACACCATGTTTTTTTATATTCAAGCTTTTTTATTTAGCACAATAGATCCCTGTGACTAAAACCTTGGTTGTTAACCAGGAGTTATATATTTCTTGTGTTTTATTCCTGTTTAATTTCACAAAATTGACAAAAATATATTTCTTACAAGTTTTATTGGTTCATGTCTTCCATCAGATAATGATTCCCTAAAATCATAAAGAAATATAATTCAAAATCATATGCTAATTCTTATACAAAAACCTTTATATCAGATGTAAACAATTGAGAGCCTTCCATTCATATATAAATGAACAAAGTTACAAAAATGTGCAATATGGCTATCAGTCTAAGGGGTCATCATAAAGTAAGTACACAACTGGAGGGAGGGGGTCAGGCTTAAGGCGTACATGTGCACATAGTTTGAACAGGTAGGGGTGTAACATTGCTTCAAACGCAGTAAAAAAGATTTAATTGATGCCAAACAGCATGATAAGTTCATTTGATTCTTTAAGAGAATAGTTTAATTCCAGAATGCAAGGATAGTTTTTTGAATACATACACAATAGTCTTACCTACCCCTTTTGAAAAACCATTAAGGCTTTTATACAACAGAACAAAGAAGTGTCAGCGATAGCCTCTTGTTCTTCTGATCTGAGAATTTAGCTACCATCATTTAAGCCCGGGCTTAATTGTGAGGAAAATTAAGGCCTTTGATTGGTTGGTTTCATTGTATGTAAACAAATGCACCAAGTGGCTAATACAAAATGAGTTCCGGCTTTTGGCTTTATATTTCATAAGGATCTGGATATATGTATTTATATTCTACAATCTCAGCAGGATCTCTATTGCGATGAAGATGTAGCCCTTGGGTTGAATACCCAGTAGCGGTTTTAGAGATTGCGGAGCTCAGGGCTAAACACCTTGTGTAACCAAATTTTATGTTTCCTATTTAGTATTTTGAAATTTTTCTATTTTGCAAAGCCCTCTTTGCATATCTGGAGTGACCATAACCTGCCTGAGACTGCCACTGAGAATACCCAGGCTCTGTATTGAACCACTCTTTTTAAAAATTCTTTGAGCTTTATTGAGCCCTACTTAGCCATCCTACACCATTATCAACCTTTAAGAACCCTCCTATATAAAGTAAGGCCAGCCAAGCCCTACTAACCCCCCCAGAACCCTATCAATTCAATCAATGCTTACTGACCCCCTATAATATACCAAAAAGAGGATGTGCAAAGAATGTGCCGGCCCATTAGGATAAATGGGAAATTTCCCCTAGGCCCCTAAAATTGCTTGTCTGTGAGCCTTCATGGCAACATCACAAGTTCAGACCTAGACTTAATTTTTCCCAGGCACCTTTTTCGCTGCCGGCGGCAAGCGAGCCCCTGGTGGTCCTATACTGAATGGCCTCGAGTCCCCATGTTTGGTATCTATTATTCATGATTGAGAATTGATAAAAGTTGCATTGTGTGATACCTTTTTCTTTTTAACTTTATAGAGCCAGAACTTCCACTCTCCAAGATCAGTCTGTGGGGAACCATCTTTTCCTTCTGGATTTTTGGTGTCTGCTGGCCAGGCAGGCTGTTAGAAGCAATTGACGGGCTGATTTTGCTGAATTTTTCAACCTTCTCCGCCATTATGAAATAAACTTACAATTGAAAACAAACAAAATAAACCTTTCCTTGTGTGTTTTGAAGTATAACCACAAGGTTCTCAGTAAGCCCTACACCGAGAATAATGGCGAGCGAAGAGAAAGGAAAACATCCCAAACAAAAGTTAGCCTTTTTCTGAGAAAGAGGTTTAACCATGTGATACCTAATTGCTTGATGTTGATTGGTTGAGTTGTGATGCTTATTGCGGGGCATAAAAAAGTACCTTCGCTGCTTGAACCCGCTGTATAATTGGTAGGTATTCACGAAATTGAAAATTGTTCATTTTTAGCAAAATGGTAATTAGAAGTTGTTCCATTTGATCCATTTGTGTTTTTTCATACATTTGTCATTTAGCAAAATGGCAGACCAACAATGGTGACGTTAAATTTTTAGGAGGCGTTATCTTATTTTGATATAGACTTACCTGATGTGATATGGTTGTTGATATGATCAGAAATTGATAGCTGTTTCAAAATGTATTTTTACTAAATTCAAGCAATATGATGCTTATTCATAGATTGTGTAAGGGGAAGGAGGGGTAGGATGAGGTACGTCGAGGGCTGGTATGGGGTAGGATAGGGGACTTGGGGGTTTATATGGGGTAAGATGAGGACGGGGAAATTGCTGGGATTTCCTCTGTTCTAAGGTAGGAATGCATGCCTTTGTGTCCTTCTTGGGGCATGTTGGAGCAGGCAAGGGGTTTGAAGAGGGGGGCTCGAGCTTTAATTGTAGATAAAGTTACTGGCCTCCCCCCTGATGTTGGGTAAGGGGTTCTTCTGCTATAAGATAGTTTCTATGGTGACAGCACTATCATTTCTCTTTTAAAGGATATCTCCTTCGAAGTGAAAGCACTGTGATAGATAAGTGTCTTTATATTGCTCGGCTAAAGAGCAAGTTTTGCCTTCAGGAATTTCACAAAGTCAAGCTATATAGCAATAAATATATATTTAACACAAAATTTTTTATTTCCTTCCACCTTGAGCTAAATACTGACATCAGCTTCTTGTGAGCGCGTTTTTACTATGTTAAAAGTCCTCAAGGATAGTCTTAATTTGGACAAATTTCATTACTTTTTGATACAATAAATATACACGATATAAACAACAAGATATGCTAGAATGTTCTATTAAGATTACTACTAGCGAGTTTCCTTGCCAAGTATTTTGATTATCCCTCTACCCCTTATCCCAGTAAAGATTTTAGCTATAATCTGCTCCCCTAAAGAAGTCTGAATCAGGAACTGGTCTTTTCCGTCTTAAGCATATGTCAATATACTCATTTTTTTCAAAAGAAACTATTCTAAAAATGGTACCCAAGTTTCTAAGCTTACACTCATATTATGGTTTGAAAAGTTTCTGAACACTGTAATCCTTTCTTAGTTTTGTGTTCATGTGAAATTTGGGAGGTTTCACGTCATATGAAGTCACATCCCGGGCGATTTGTGCCAAAAAAGTACCAGTTGACGGGTGACAATTCTGTGCCAGATGGATTAAACTGGGCTCATTTGGACATCTTTAACTGTAAAGCTGACATAAAAAGTTCCTTATCTTATGCGATTACATGAAATCCCCTTCCAACATTTCTCTGGTTTTTAAAATTTGGCCCAAAGGTTCCTTATAAACCGTTTCTTTTAAAAGAAATGAGTGTGCAGGATGTACCATAATTACACCTTCTTAAGGTCCTGTAGCAAGTGCTGTTATTTACACATTTATTAAAACATACCACGACAAGAAACGGGTAGGAAACGAGTAGGAAACGATAGGATACGAAAATATTGGAATTAGGTAAAAATCCACTAATTAGGGAGGGGAAAGATCAAGTCTATTTCAGCAACCACTGCCTGTTTCCTAATCATTTCTTCCCGTGTCTTACCGGTTTCTACCTGTTTCCGACTCGTTTCTACTCGTTTCTACCCGTTTCCTACTCGTTTCTACTCGTTTCTACTAGTTTCATTCTTTACTAACGACAATGTTATTTATCGGAGTTGTTGCTTGATTTGATTCATAACACCTCTTCCACGTGTTGTGAGAAGCAGCAAATATGACCAAAGTCATATCTTCTATGAGAAGGCAATCTTTAACAAACTTCCATCATCTTCCACAGTGAGTATCACACCTTCAGTAACACCTTCGGAGATGGAAAGGTCATGGCCTAAATAACAGGCACATCAACAAGTCGAATGATTGCTCGGCATAGAATCTGTCCTCCCTTCCGTTATTCCTTATTCCACTCTTTTCCTATTCGTTCACACGATTCGGGTGGGTTTTCAGAGTACACCCGTAGAGCTCCAGTCGCAGACAAATGTCTTGAGAATCGGACCAGCTAAGAGGGTTCACTCCGATGTATCTTGCCACTATTGGTTTCGGAAAGTTGTTCTTAACAATTGAATGTGCATCGGTATTACCAACAAATATCTGGAAAACAAAAAAAGATGTTTTAAAAACAAAGCAATTACACTTTTTGCAATAAGCAACTCGTCAATAAGCGACCAGTGCTGGATTGAGCAAAACAAAAAGCAATTCCAGGGCTCGATTAAACAAATTAAGCATTTAAGCACTTAAGCAATTATCCTGAAAGTGCGTAAAGTTGTTTGATTACACAATGTTTCATCGTTAAAAGAAGCATATTTGGTATCATAAAGGTTTTCTTACATGTACACCATCAATTTAAATGGTTTGAGGTACACCTCCAATGTAATTTGCCTATGCGTTATGAAATACTAACTGAAAAATCATACACTATCATGATTAGCATTCATTATCATAGATTACCTTTGCTTTTCTCTCGTAAACAATGGAGGTCCATCTTCTTCCGCCATCTACTTTGTACCATAATTGATATTTGTTCACCCAACTTCTCAGATTCCGAAAACCTTGAGTGGCTATCGAAACGACGTTCATATCATGGCCTAAATCGACCTGAAAGCAAAATCATCAAAAATATTATTGTTGTTGTTGTTGTAACTTTATTATACATCGATTAAACTAAAATCTCTAGTCTACTATTATTCAACTAATAACTACCAAAGCTTTTATTAGAGTTTGCAAAACTTGTTCTGACGTACTACTCTGATGAGTTTCAGATGCAAAGCTTCAGTAGTTATTATGTTTCACTATGTTTCCGATTTTTCTCACCATCCTCAAGTTCTGTACAAATCAAAGACTGTTCTGACGTACTACTCTGATGAGTGTAGGATGCAAAGCTTCAGTAGTTATTATGTTTCACTATGTTTCCGATTTTCCTCACCATCCTCAAGTTCTGTACAAATCAAAGACTGTTCTGACGTACTACTCTGATGAGTGTAGGATGCAAAGCTTCAGTAGTTATTATGTTTTGCTATGTTTCTGAATTTCCTCGCCATCCTCAATTTCTGTACCAATTAAAGTCTGTCCAGCACCGAAAGGCCTAAGGTCTAATGAATAATTCAGAATCTAAAATAACATACCACTAGATAATGTCGGTTTGGCACCCTGTTAGGATCGACACACCAAGCACTCTTGTTATTCAGTCTTGCAAATTCTGGTCGGTAAAGAAGGGTTTTCATCGAGGTGGCCATCATTCTGCGGTCGTTTATTAGTCCAGCCTCAAGGCCGAGTGGTCGCTCTTCTTTCGCACACACACTGTCAGCTTAAAGAAAAAGATAAGAAATTTAACATAGAAATAGCTTGGCAATCAAAATTTGGTAAGAAGTTTGTAATCAAATTGGATGGACTACAAGAAAATAAATAGCTACAATTTTTACTAAGACAATGCAAGCAACAAGTTCAGGAAAGTTCGCTGAGTCAAGTATCTTGGTCATAATAGTGTGCAGAAAGACCGGGTTTATACCATAGAAAATTATATTTCTGAGCATTTGTCTCCATTGCTTAAGGGGCAGTCCAATAATCATGTCAAGCTGAATTTGCCTTTCTCGAACCCCCATTCCCTCCCGTCAAAATGTTTCAATGTATTTTGTATGACATTTCTATATAGCGTCACGGAAATTAGGAAGGAGCCCTGGTCCTTGAGGTTTCTGACAACAACTCGTGATTCAATCAGCCTGGATTCATCGAGAACATTCTCTCTTAGCAATTCTTGGGACAGATCTGAAAGTGGCTTGAGCCCATGAACCTTTGACCTTTGAACAAAGGTTAAGTGATGTAGCCGATCAGCTATCCTCGCCGCAATTCTATACTGTATAATTGAAGCAAGGGCAAGACCAAGGGATGTTATTGGATTTTCATCTTGAGAATTTTTACCACTTTACTTGACTCTGATGAATGGGCTCGTACGGCATGCTTTGTTCCTAATAGCCTAAACAGTGGCTAAAAGATCACCAGAAACAGCCTAATTGGCTTTATATCATCCAAATACACCAAAGATAAGATAAAAATCCCACAATTTATCATCCACAATGTTTCATTCAGTCAAAACATCCTCGTTTAATTAAAAGTCGAATACAACAAGAAGATAAGGTTTTGAGCTGTATTGACCAGCAGCCAAGAAATCACTTAGAAACATTCTACTTGGTTTGATAAGGGAAACCACAGATAAGAGAGAGAAATACAGCGACATGACAAAAACTCATCATGTTTAAAAGTTTCTTCTTGTCATGTTTGGTTTAACGAAAAACAAGATAATTTTCTGAATGATACCATAATTGATCATGACAAAGTCCAGTTAAAGCATAAATGGGGTTATCAAGAATAAGCTTTGATCCACCCCTGTTTGCTAAAAACGATGTTCGGGAGTTTCATACCATCTGTCCTCTATAAATTCTAATTTCTAAGCACATAGAGCAGAAGGAAGAGACCAAATTTGGCCAACTAGCAGCATAAGAAGAAGGATTGGGCCAATAGAAGTTTCGAGACATTTCAAAATTTAAAAATATTTACCTTCGCATGCCCCATCCTTGAATGACACGTCATCAATCGCAAAATCACTCAGATAGCTTCCCGGATGTGAAGCTTCGAAGACAATCTGGGGGAAATGAGAATGGTTGAGAAATTAACAAAAATATTTTTACGTGTAAATATGCTAGTTGTGAATAAGTTATGTTGACCCTCAGTAAACCCTAAGTGGACCTTAACTAAAATTTCGCGAAACCCATGCTCATAAAACTTCAATGTAAATGGAGCTGAAACTGGCTTGCAGAAAAACAACTACAACGATAAATCTATATGTAGAGAGACATGCAACAACGACAACACAACATCAAAGTTTCATGGCACCCTACCGAGAAAGTCAAAGTAGCCTTGTTTCGAGGGAGAAGTACTTCAAGTAAAGACTCACCTTATACGTTGAATATCCTTTTATGGTCAATTTGATGGACTTCCATTCCTTGCCCAACTTCCCAACACTTTCCCACAAAGTTTTCTCGAGTCTGGTCGACGAGAATCGTTGTTTGACAGCGAATTTGCCGATCTCGGCACCGTTGAAATTCACCCAAAACGTCATACACTTCTCATGACCGCTCGAATCGGGATGGAATTCCGGACTAGAGAAGCGGGCCAGCATTCCTTTCGAAGCAGGGAAAGAGCTCTCTGTATACAAATAATACCCTGCAAGAGAGAAATGTTTTGAATTAATATTGCAGCTGTAGTATTTTAATGTATGTTAATGTATTTGTGTGCATAATTAGCATAATTAGTGAGCACATGTTAGGCCGTCAACACAGTTCGGAAGTACGCCACTAGCCGAGCGGTCAGACAAGAACCCATGATATGATATTGCAGTTTTTTTAAAGCAACCCAATAAGCAGCAACCTTCGTAAAAAAACAGCTGAGACATAGTGGTATACTTTCAACACTAACCGTTGCCCGTGGTATGGTCGCTTTTTGGTCCGGTAAATCTGGATGGCGTTTCCCCTGATCTCCTCTGCCAGTGAAATAAATAGTTTGATGCTTCGTTTGCCCAATGACAAGAGTCGCTTTCGAAATCACAATCTAGAGGACCTAAAATCAAAACATTAACAGTAAGAAATATTGTGTGATAGAATTACCAAAAACTAGTAGAAAAAGGGTCTTCCGAACAGTTAGACAAATACAACAACAGTTTATACCATCTATTTTTTCATTTATCTTTTCTATTGATTTATACCCATAATTTTATGGTCTACTTTCACATCTATCCAATATAAACGTTCCTGTAGCAATACTAAGCAAGATTCAGCAATATTGATAAACTACATTCCATACCTAAGGACTCCTGAATCTCCATGAATCTTTATGGATTCATGTCTTTAAATATGAAATTCGTCATGCACAGAATTAGGCCAAAGGAGAGCTCTGAAAACGGCACTTTTCGGAAACTATTCTTAAAAGAAAACCATATCAGAAACATTTTGATTGATGGGCACTGCCCGTTTACCTTAAATGGTAAATCGTCGAACAACAGACCGTCCTTACCAAGGTTGCAACTTCTCTGCTTGCATTTAACGGTATCAGTGTTAAACGGTATCAGAAACACTAAGCATTTTAATTGATGGGCAATGCCTTTTAGCTTTTAATGGTCAATCATCAAAAACCAACCGTGCTTACCGAGATTACAACGCCTCTGCTTGCATTTAACGGTATCAGTGTTCTTCGGTCCACAACTTTTACCGCCAAATTTAGGGACTGGGTCTGTGCATTTTCTGCTTCTTGATCTGACACCTTCCCCACATGTGACAGAACATGAGGACCAAGACGACCATCTGCCCCAGTGTCCGTCTACAGGAGCTAAAAAAGAAAAATTAAAGTTAATTCGCTTCTGAGTGAATATCAAATCGGCCTAGACTAAATAAGCTTTTGCTTTTTCTGGGTCTTATTGGGTCATATATTGTTATTTTGATAAGTCCTATGAATTCAAGTCTCAATTATTATAACAGTAATGCCTGTTTATCAAACATAAAGAAAATAGACCGAAAAAAACTTTCTATTATAAGTAAAAGCTTTCCGATCAAAAAATCATCCTGAGTACTATTATTTACAAGGTTTGTTATTTACAACTTATAATACAATGTTCGTTTTTTTTATTTTTACTAAAGATCGAGCTGCATTGAAAAATAACTATTTTAAAACCATATCTACTCACTGAAACATTCGCCAAACGAGCAGACCTGTACTTGCTTTTCGATGCCGTGTTTGTTGAACCTTTTGCATTTTCTTGCATCGGAAGCCATGCAGAATCTCTGCCGTTGTTTATAGCAGTTCTTATCACAAGAACTCCAGTCGGACCAGCTACTCATGAAATTCCTTCTGCTGCTCATTTTGTCTGCAAAGCAACATGGAATAATTTCACAAACAGAAAGTGACATAGATAGTGCCTATCTGGAACCCTCCCATTAAGACCCATTCATAAAAGGCTGACAATGGAAAAGCAGCTCAAAAGTAAACGAGTTCTTTAATCGATGATTTGATACCTGAGTTAACAATTGAACAAATAAATACATCTTTAAGAAGCATAGAAATAAGGGGAAATTATAGAATACACAACCAAAAGATTTTTAAGAATTGCCAATAAACAATGTAAAAACAATAGTAAATAGTTACGTTGCAATAGTAAATAAAAACAATACGTTGCCTAAGATTTGAAAAAATGGGGTATTCTATGGGGTGTTTGGTGGGGTATTCTAGAATCTAGTCGACAATAAATCCTTACTTGAGCAATCATATAATGCGTTTATCTTCACCACATCCAAAGCACTTAGGCCGTTTTCATTTCCTAGCGTAATCGATTTATCTTTCAAGGCTTTAATCGTCTGCTTGACGTTCTTCGAGAATGCGTAGTTCCCATAATGCATCACGCTCTTCAAGTCATACTGTATCCCAAGCGTGTCAACCTCGTGGTTTTTAAACTTCTCAAAGTTGATTTCGTTTACTGAAAGAAGAAGGATCGGTTTATGATATTTATACGTTGGGTCAGGGCAACATCTAGGCAGTACTCCGGAGGAGTAATCTTGGGGAATACCATAAGTACACAAAAAGGTGTTCACTACTGTGGGGTATACTATCAGTACTGTTAAGGGATACCATCAGTGCTGTTAAGGGATACCATCTAGTACTGTGGTAGGATACCATTCAAAACTGTGGAGGATACCATCAGTGCTGTTAAGGGATACAATCTAGTACTGTGGAGAGATACCATCTGTACTGTGGAGAATATTCAGTACCACGGAGGGAAACCACAAGTACTTTTCAGTATTTCCTCCACAGTTCTTGTGGTATCCCTTCACGGTACTGAATATATTCTCCACAGAACTGAACTAGATGGTATCCCTCAATAAGTACTGATGGTATCCATCCATAGTACTGATGATATCCCCCAGAGTACTGAACATCCTCTAATGTACTGATGATATTACCACCATCCCCCCAACAGTACTGGACAGACGTTCCCCAAGGTTATTTATTCGTCGTTTCTTAAGACCAAGAGAGCATTGTCTTCATTTAATAAACATTCAAACAGTAGCCTTTTGATGTTGCCTAAAGAAAATTTCCGGTTGAACAAATATTGAAATATCTTATAATTATGATGATACATTTCATAGTGAATTTCATCATGTAGAAAAACAAGTATTCATGAAAACAAATTCACAAAAACAAGTTTACCTGTGTCGATGTTTTCCCAGAATATCTCGATGTGTTCGTTCCTATCTGGCCTAGAATGTTCGTGCCAGAACCCTAGAGCATGCATCATCTCGTGGAGGATGGTCGACTGAAAAAAATAAACATTTGCATTTAGTGCCGATTCAAGCTGCTGGCAGTTACACTGAACTTAGTACCATAGCATCATCTTATTGATAGTTGATAGTTGATAGTTGATAGGCAAATACTCTTACTATCTTGGCAAGGTATTGGTTTATGTGCTAAGCATAAAGTGTCCACTGAATAGGTAGACTAATTGAGCAGTGGGACCCAAGTCCTTCCTCTCCATGTTACTACACCTCGTGATTCCTTTGGCTTTTTTGCCTGGAATTAAAGACAACTGGCCAATTCTCTCCTAACATTTTGTGACAGTTTGAGTGATCAAACTACTTGCCTATCCCCACCTTGTACCATGTACCATACCATGTACTCTGTACCATACACAATTAGCCGTGTACCATACTATAGTACACATGTTGCAATTCTGTACCAAAGACATTTCCTTTGCATGTTTAGCAAACTTTCCAGTAAATGCACCATATAAGTTGCAATACTAATTGAAATACGAGGAAAATTGGAGACGAGACATAATTACTTTTGAAATCTTACACCAAATTAGTACGTAAAAAAAGAATGAAACCTAACGAAAAGGTTCAATATAGCTAGAAAAATCGGAAACATGGATATTTAAGCTTCTCCTCTGAAACTCAACAGAATAATACGCCAGAAAGAGAAGGAAACAAAATCCTTACGAATCTTACACCCAGATGTGGATACCCAGATTTGGTTGGAATGGTTTTACCTAGAGTTGGATCGAAATTGGCCAATAAGAAAGGAAGTGAATGAATGAACAGCCAACGTTTTTAGTAGGCTGAAAGAACTCCTTTTTTGGGAAACTACTTTGAGCTGTTAGATCGATTTCCAGCAGTCAATCTCTTCCCACCCTTAAATATAACCGTGATTCAAGCCGTCTTGATAAGGATCGAGATACCACAAAATGGATTTGAAAACATCTTTGTTGCCGTGCATTAAAACAAAATTTGTTATGTGATTTCAGTAACTGAATACATTAAATACATTAAGTTTTAAATGGAGAACCATGGCTTTCTCAGCTGTGGTTTCGTCATTTTTTTGCCCTAATTGAATTGGGAAACTTTGGAGGTTTTCGCCTTATTGAAACTGATTCTAAATTCGGATGCTCGCTGAATCTTATTTGTAAACACAAGGCATGTGAAATAAAGATGGTTTGTGCTGGACGGATTCAATAAAAAACTGTCGTCGATTTTAATTGGTGTCATTTTGTGGTAGCGTATTTGGTCATCTTCACTTTAATTCAGCCGGGGGAGTCGATTCTCCGATTGAGGCATTAATAGATGGAGATGGGTACAGAGACGCAGTTAGGAATCAGGGGGGAGGGTGGAGGCATGTCGTTCCTTAACCCACCAATGGTCAAACTGAGGGTTGCTCTAGTAGGCAGTAATGTATATGAAGATATCTGCAGAACAAATGGGTGCAGTAAACACAAAAAGACCCCAATCTACCATATGTGGATGCTAATGTGCCTCTATTGAAAGCAAGGGACTCATACTACTTTATAGTAGGTGCTGCTGTGCTCCTGTTGGAAACAGACAAACTATAACCTCCGCAACAGGGATTTTCTGAAGATACCAAGATTCCAAACAATAACGTATGGGTTAAATTCTACTGCAGTCAGAGGCTCCCACCTTTGAATAGCATTCGTCCTCTCTTTCAAACAACAAATCAAAGGGTGGGAGGGGAATAGCTGTACTAGCAGAGCTTGTAAATGGATTCAAATATGTAGAAAATAGAGTGATTTCATCGGTTTTTTAGTTGTATCTAAAGTATTCAAATAGTCGGTATACTATTCTATTAGTGTAAAACTTTTGTTGTGTACTATTGCATACTAAAAAATAGATTATCATTATTGGAAACAAGGACCTCACACTATTTTATAGTGCTTGCTGCTATGCCGCTTTTTGAACGAAGCCCAGTCTATGTAAGGCTAGCCAGCTAAACAGAAACTCATATCTGTATTTCGCCCAAGAAATATTTGAAAAATTCGAAACTGGCAGAATTCTCCCCTCAAAAATCTTCAGACGAAGTTTAGTGTACGGAAAAGTTCTGATAGTCACAGACAGTTATCCTGTATGATGGGATCCTGATACCAGCAGTATTTTGAATGGCTCTCTAAACCCCTCTCGTATCAATATCAAGGAAATCATTCCGCTCAAGCGTCATTAAGTGGTTTCAGCAATCAGGTGGCAACGTCAGCAAAAGGTTATCTAGCAAGATTAGAATTAGCTCAAAACGTGAGCTGAGATTGCTAAGCAGGCTATCACCAAAGTTGTGGCTAGTCCTTGGATGGTAGAAATCTCTATGACAATCACTTTTCCGTGATAAGGGCAATGGTTATCGTGCTAGCCTATGGTTGGCATGGTTCTTGGTTCGAGACCCGGTTGAGGCATATCACAATTTAGATAGCCCACTCAAGAGAACAGATTTTCCAATTCACTTGTTAGGCTATAACTGATGAATTTATGGAATTGAACTTGAGATTCAGAATCAGCAAGCTTTTATTTTTAAAGAATAGCAGATGAGTTTTCCGAGTCTTCCACAATTAAAAAAGGAAATCGTTTATTTGGAATCACAAAAATTTGAATAGGGGATATAGTTGTTGTATTTGTGCAGTTGTTAGTTCGTCCCATAACTATTATTTTCAGGTATAAAATTTATTTTCCTGGTTTAGGACAGTGGTTAACACACCCCGCATTTTGTCGTAGAAACCTTGGTTCGAGACCCGGTGGTGGCATATGTCAATGGCAGTAGCCTGCTCTGTTAAAATTTAAATTCTCGTTTTAGACCTTGCCTAATGAATCTGCTCAAATAGTTAAGTGGTTGATGAAACTTCTATCATCAAAGCAACGTAAACAAAACGTTTGCATTCAACATAGAATAAACAATTTCTTTTTAAAGTAAGCAAAGATGAATAAGAGGTTTTACCTTTTGCAAGCAGGGGTAGTCAAGGATGATTGTCTGTGCCCCTTTTCTCCAATATGTCTTTCCGACACTCGATGAACAACTGAAATAAACAATGACATTGATTAAAAACAAAAAAGTGTCCAAAGAACGAATATTGTATATTTGGTATTCTCTAGGACAGTATTTTTTCGAATATCTACCTTCAGGAGGAAACTACGAGAGCGTGTATCCTGTAAAGATACAGGTTAATTCTGAATTACTATCAGGAGGTATAGTGCTTTATATTGTATCCCTAAGTATGGAAAACTCCTTAGATCCTTCTTATTAAAGCTGCTGTCCTACTAAAGGAAGGGATAGGGTTGCACTTTTCAGAAAAGCCATACTTGGCTACATATCGGCCAGATTTCAATCTCGGGTTCTAATACGTTTGTTCTTTCTGGACTCACAGTAACGGGCCTTCGGAAAGCGTTGCTATTCAACGTAACTAACTGGGTCTATGATGGTGGAGAGTAGCCTACTACGGAGATATCATTTATTCAAAGAAAATTTATTCAAAGTTCATGTCGATACATTCATCCTTTACATTGGACTTTTAAGCAATACTTGAGAAGTAGATTAGCGCACTAGAGAAGAGGTCGTGGGTTCTAGTCAAAATCTAGTCTTCATTCTCACAAATTATCTTTACTGATATTAATGTATAAATGTAGAGAGTGTGTCCATTTCACTGAGGTGACCGTTACGCTGGGTTGTGTTTAACTAGTAAATGCACAGCTGTTCGCAAATTGACATATCAATATCTACAGAATAAAGACAATGATTTTAGTAGTATTATGCACAAGGAATGACAGTGAAATGTGTCAAGAAAACAGAAAACAATTTACCCGTCTCCGAGCTCGAAGGTTATCCAGTTCGTATCCTGTGGTTTTCTCTTCACGAAACTCAAACATGATTTTAATTGTATTTCTTTTATTGCTTCATAAATAACTTCCTTATTTTTCCCTGCAAGAGAAAACTGAGATTAATAACAAGTAATACCAAGGTGAAGGCCTATCCATTAATTCTGCTTGCACTGATATTGGTTCTTGTACTGTAGGGCCCTGGGGAGGTTTATCCCTTCATCTATCTACCTCTTTGATTAGAACTAATACCGTAGTTGCTAAAACATCAAACGAGTAGAGACAGGTAGATACGGTTAGGAAACGAGTATGAAACGAGTAGCTAACAGGCAGTGGTTGCGGGAAAGATTTACTCTATCCCCTCCCTAATGAGTGGATCTAGCTATACCATGCCATTTCTACTCGATTCATACTCGTTTCCTACTTGTTTCCTACTTGTTTCTACTCGTTACATGTTTTGGTAAATGCGTATCAATACCATTCTCAAGGAAGCTTATTAGTGGGTAGGGGAGGGGGTAGAATATTCCTTTCAATGGAAAACGACAGTGAGCTATCTTTTTTTAGAGTAAGTCAAACCCACCAACTCTTTCAAACTGTATTCTGGGTTTATGGGTGGCATATTCAGCTGTTAGTCTCCTGCAGACATTCCACCATAATATTTGTTATGTCGAGCACGCAAGATAAGATCTGATTAAACTTGTTTACCAAGTTGCTTTGCGTCTTTACGGTCACAGGCCGATAAGAAATAATAATGCAAAACCAATATCAAATAGGCCTTTGAATTTCACATTTTTCCTCCACCATAGCTCGTCATTGCAAGCTAAACTTACTCCACGTGTCCTTGTTTCCCTGTGTGCACTCCGGTCAATCTTATTGCCGGAGTGACGAAACCATATAGTTTATGAAATCCCTTCCCATCAAAGCTGAGATTCTATTCCGTATTTCGTGCACTGATCCATTTCTTAGGGAGGGGACTCTTATCAAGGCGGTTTCTGACACAATATTTGACATGATAGTCACCGCTCATGGACAATATCAAAGGCTTGTCATGATAAGTGGTGACTATCGTGTCAATATTGCAGCAATTCATTGATTACATGAATCGATGCTCTTAAATCTTAACAGATGTAATAATTTACAGCCTTGACCTTTAGATTTTTCAGAGCCAGCTCATAATTACCCCATTGTACTAAATTTTAAACATAAAACAATCTACTTACTCAGTGAATATGAGATTTCGTAAGGAATCGTTCTAGTTCGCCAGAGAAATTCTCGCCGACTTCTTGCGTTTCTACGGTGTCTACTGAGTTTCTCTATATTTTCTTCCTCAGGGTTCCTTGGTGAAATGGCACTCTTACCTAAACGGAGGAAAAAACATTTGATCATAACGGATTCGTAAACATATACGTGAAGTTGTACAGAGATACTATAGCTAGATTCTGCAATGAACGCCCTTGCAATATCAATGGTCTTTTGCATTATATCAAATCATAAACAACTCGTGTTTCTGTTGCGTTTCTGTTCTGACCATGGTCAAAAGGGTCTGGAAACCTAGAAAATCCAACTATTTGGCCAGAAAATGGAACAAGGAGTCTCATTTTATTAGTGTGCACTCTGATTCTACTCTATTAGCTCTTGTTTTTGTGTGCTCTTTCGTTCTGCTGTATAAGGTCTTACCCAAGACTTTTACGACTCAGGCCAGCTAAATATGTATATGTATGGAATTGCACAGGAGCAAAGGCGAGCTGCGAGGCAGTTCAGTGGAGGAGGCCAGGGGCGGATCGAGACTACAGCTACTACTGCTCGAGTCATAGTCAGATTTTCAGGCGTAGTATTTTTCTTTCTTCTAATTTAGGCTCTAAGATAAATAGATTGATAATTCTGAGATAATTAGAGCAATAGTCAGAAATTCACCTGGATCTGCCCCTGGACGCAAACTAAATCTTAGTTTAATAGATGAAAAGAGAACAAGATAGCTATTATCCCCCTTATTATCTTGCCTATTATCCTGCAATTAAAGCCTTTGCAATCACAACAGCCTTCTGTGCTCAATCATTACATCACGACTCTCTGACTCATCAACTACAGCCTGCCATTTCAACAGCCTTCTGTCTTCAATATTCAATCGATGTATTCAGACTTCTATTTCCGACTCAACCTCTGACTCACCCACATAACCTGCCCACTAAGCAACGGAGAATCCTCTTTGATCGATTTATTCCCAAGCAGCAGCTGTGATGGGGGGTAAAGGCCAGAGGCGTTTCAATCTTGAATTCAATTCAACGATGGTAATTTCTCTTTTGAGCGAGATAATTCAATTCAATGGTATCTTAATTTTGATTTATAAGAGCATATCAATGAATAAATTACGGGCATCATGAAGATCTAGCTGTGGAGGAGCAAAAAATCCGAAATGTGCGCTTTAGGCCTCGACGAGGACGAAGTCCATTTCTTGATATCATGCCCTGCCTATGATAACTTAAGAGTTACTCTTCTAACTTTAGCAACGGTCTACATAAAGGCTTTCAGTTTTCTAAAATCATGATTAGCGTTGATTCAAATATAATTTATGCCCTTTTCATTATGGAGGTCAACAAACTCAAACCTCAAACGAGCTTCCTCAAATGATGAATAACTGGATGTTCAACCACCTGAAGTACCATCATTATAGCCGCCCTGTTCATTCTTTTTTTACTTTTATCTTTATCTTTTAGTCTTCACTTTGTTTGCTGCCATACCTTGTAGAGTAAGGTAGTGCAAATTGCATGGATGGATTGAAATGAACTAAAACCATGTTACTGAAAGGACAGAAATAACTTGTGCATGTATACGAGCGTTGTTGAACCCTGGAAATGCTTCTTTGAGTTATATGCAACTGCTCCCGAGTAGTAAGTAGATGAATTGCAAGCAAGAAGTGCGTAAAATGCTAAGCTGATAATGCTGGACCACTTATCCTAGTAAACATTGATCAGAATGCACTGAAGCCTTAGATCCACTCTTGGCTAACCGAACGATTCAAGCTCTAATGAGCAGGTTTTGATATACCAGCGTAAATCCGCGGTGAAGATTTCAGAAAAGATCTTGTTTGTGTAAGATTGCTTGGTGTGATACAGAGTAGAGGAGCAATCAAACATGGCTTACAACTCCTCATCCGTAAATCCAAATAGACAGAGGAGAAAAACCACTTCAATAACGCCAGACAAATAAACATGGCCTATTTTACAGAGCAAGTCTGGCATAGGTCCAATCCTATTTTTCTGCTCTTTGAGCAACTTTCAATGGATTCATTCTCCTGAAGAAAAAGTGTTTCGCCCTTTGGCATAGCCAAAGGATATCTTAGAGCACGACACTTAAAGGCTTCTTTACCACTGGGAAGACACGGGGCACTTTCGATTAAGCTGTGTTAATAGTTGTATCATTTATACTATGATTCAAAGCAGAAATTTGGAGTATATTGTCTATGGTACAGTGCTGATATCAACTGCTGGTCTAGAGGGTAAAAATTACAAAAAGTGGAGACGGAGGAAACATCTAAGCTGTCTTCAATGCTATGATTTAGATTCAAGGCAGAAAATCGAGTATATTGGTCCATTTTAGAGTGGCTTTCTCTTCATGAAATAACCAAAAACAAATATAAATCTCATTGCTTTAAGAAAATAAGGAACTTAAAATACGGGTATTCATATCAACCATCGAAATCTTAGGGGTAAGTAGCCTACCCCTGGTGCAATTCAGTTGCTACACCTCTGTGTGTCAAAAAGCGTCCGTTCGCTGAATTTGATAATCCCATCCCAGCTGTTCTCAGCAAAAAGGAGCTAGCAATGCAACCCAAGAAAGACATTGCCTCGTGAAATGGATTTTGCAGGAATAAAACCCTGAATTCAGGGCTAGCTCTTCTTACTAATTTGTTGCTTTGCTTATTTGGCAATCACAATGGCTGACTTTCTCAATATATTTTATTCTTTGGTTTTAGTTTATGTTTATATCATTTGTCTCATGTTATTTTTTAGGTGGCTAGTTTCAGCTTATAGTTTACCATGAAGACGCTCTGTATATCATGTAGCATGTCATTATTATAAAATTGAAAATCCAATTTTGAAAAAAGAACAAAGTTTAATGAAAAATCTAATAACACCATTTTGACCAATAGCCACGATTGAACTTGGAATGTGCCTTTGGAGAGAGGACTTTAGGCTTACTGCCAAGATTATCTTGGCCAAGTCAAGCTAAGCTAAGCCAAGCGTAGCTCGAAGGGCGTCAGGCAGGAAATATTGGGTTGGAAATGAACATTGAATCATGATTGAATGTAATTTTAATTAAAGATGTTGGATTGTCTGTTGGATATGACACGAGAATCCTCACGAAGCCACGACTAATAAGGGCAAATTGCCAAGAGCGAGAATTTGGAATTCGACTTTTTGGTTTACATGAGGGGCCTACATAGTACACAGCAAAGGTATTTTTCGTAAGAAACTCTCTACAAGAAAGCCAGGCTCTCTAAAAAGTCTAAGAAACTCTAGCAGTAGCAGAAAGATATCACCAGGAAACTGTACATAATGTAAGAAACTGTGATCACTAATAGAGCTAGACTTACTATTTGTAGAAAATCGTAGGCCTGGATTTCGAAAACGAAAGTAATTTTGGTAGGAGATTTTGCCTAAATCAGAAAAAGATATACTTTTTACGAACTAAAAGATAGGATATAAAAAACAGTCCAGGGAATTTCATTGGCAAGCTTAGAAACAATTCTCGCCTTTTCATTACAATTTTTTTTATATTTTGAGTTTGAGTAGAGATAAAAATATCCTGTTTTCTATCGTAAAACGAAATCTATCTTTGGGTATAAAACTAGCTAAGAAACTTTTCGTACCACCATTGATGAAAGCTAAGAAACCCTGCTACCAGTATTTAGCCTAGTTTCTTATAAAAAATGAGTGTATTATTTAGGAAACTCTAATTGCTTTTTAAATTTTGAGCAACAAATAATAAATATGATAATAATAATGATATGATTTGCTACATATACTAACAGCAAAGCAACTTCAAGAACAGAAAATTCAAAATTTTAGAGCAACTCTGAGGGCTTGAGAGTTCAGTAGGGAAGGGTGGAATCGCTTTTTGGGACAGACGGTCACCTGAGCTGAAAATCTAAGAGGGAAACAAACTCAGGCATTTACTGTTTAGTTCTCTTTCAATCTCGACACAAAAGACCCAAAAAGCATAGAGACCTTCACAAACAGCTGCATTGTCAATGGAAGTATTTTGAGAAATCGAATAGTGCTTTGCGGTTACATGTCTCAACAATTGTACTAGTATAATGTAAAATGATTAAAACTCGATTTTGAGAAACCTCAAAACTCCTTTTGCCCGCGTCTCTGAGAAAGGAAATTATCAATCGATGTAAATTTGGGTGACAACTGATTTTGACAGCCACAAAATTTCAATTCTACGTGAATTCAGTAACGAACTTGATAAGGTTCCAGAAATTTTGTTTTGCCAAGAAATTTGAAGCGAATCTTTCTTATTTGTCTTTTAACTATATCTATTGAGAAAGGGGGCAGGGAAAGGGGGTCATTATTACACACTTTTTTATAAGAAGCCTCGTAGTCGAGCCCAAAAATTGAAAAGACTTAAAAGTCAAATAAAAAACAATGCTGTAAGCACTACGTCTTTGGAATATTTCTATTAGAGATTTGCGCAGAGGAAAATGTTCTATTTCTGACCTTTTATCGACAGCCATATTTGGCCTAAGCCAATTCCTTAGGTAAAATAAATGCATTTTTAATCTATAAATTCATTTCAAGATTCTTAATCAATCATATAAGCAAAACGAATTTAAAAACGTTAGAATTCATAGTTTTGTTGATCGTATTATAGTTTATTCTTTTATTCCAATTACAAGATTCAATTTGATTTGCTAATTCAAGCAAAACTTTTATCTTTATTATCGCATTACGCATTTTACATGGAAATAAAATGTTTATTCATTGTCGAGGTCTTTGATTTTACATCAAGTTCATCAGCACACTTTTTTATAAGAAACTCATGATTATGAAATTTAAAGAAATCAGTTCTTTCTAAATCACGAACAAATATCCCAAATCGATATCTTTATAAAAATCTGGTTGTAAGAAACCAAGATTCACCAGTATTGACAAAAAACTTACAAAGAAACTTTAACATGTTACAAGTTAAATCAGAGCCAAAGTTTCCTGAATTCTATTCAGTGTTGATCGTGTTTTAATTTTGTTTTACACTCTTTTTTATATGTACCGGTTGTTTTTGCTACCACTGGTGGTAGTTGATGCAAATTTCGACTCTCTTTACCATCTCACATATCAGTGTGCTGCCAATCTACTTATTTAGTGATCATTTCTCAGTTTCAGGGTTGTTTCTTAAAATTCTTACATTGAGCAAAATATGGCCAGCTTCGGTTGGTTCTTAGCTTGTTCTTAGATTTTGCCAAAATTTGAGGCTCATGTTCTTATAAAATCGTTCTTATGTAAAAAAAAGAGTGCAATTGATGAAATTAAGAGTGCTCTTGCTTAAATTTTTAGAATAAACGCAAATACATGATAAGAATTATTTAGATAATCTAAACTAATTCTTAAATCCAAGAAACTCTAAAGAAACTTACATAGATTTTCTTATGAAATACGCGTGTTCAAATAAAAATCACGTTTTTAACATCATGCAATGAAATCTTGTTTTTGCTCTGCAGTGATTTGATCTTACGAGATATGGATAAACAAAACCAGAACAAATATTTACCCAAAGAAACATTTCAATTTAGCAATAAAATCATCAAAATCTTACCTCTTTTCTCACTTTCTGACAAAATACTTTTACTCGACACCAAAAACCAAGGTGAAACACCAAGAATAAAAATGAATGAATTGAAAATCGTGTTTATTAACATTTCGGTATTTGAGTTCTATTTCCGAGTACAGAATCTGGTTTTCTCGCCGCAGCACCAACTACTATCTTCTTTCGAGTAATGAATCCGTGCAGCGCTTGATTCACTTTTATGTTCGAACGTTCCTTTGTTCTGTCTTCTGTGACGTCATTGAAATGCGATATTGGGATTGGCTGTCTGTCGAGGTCGTCAACAAAAGGTTAAAAGCGTCACGAATACCAACAACAATACCGTAAGGGTTCATTGCGGTGGGGGCTTATATTGGGCGTGGGGGTTTATAAGAGGGTGCGCATTTTCTAAAGTGCAAATACGGATGATTTATTGGTGATTTGAGTGTAAGAAGCAGGATTGAAGAAACTTAAGTTTGAACTGAGAATATCGTATGCGTATTTTCTGTACGAAACTGGAAAATTTACCCATTCCCTTTTTTTATTTTTTATATTCAAAAACTGACGAGAATTTCTTCAATTCATTTATGGGTTTAGATTATGCTATTAATGCTGTCTATATTATTGAGTTTTTTAGGCTGTACTTATCATATAAGATTTTCCTATCCCAAAAACTTTTTATTTCTATACAATACAATATAATAAAATGAAATAGAAAACACAAAATACACTCATTCTTATTTGAGACACTATTTATGAGAAACAGAGGGGCCAGATTATCAAAAGTTAAGAAAATTTTGTTGGAGAAATCTTGGAATACAAAATTAAAGAAACATATGATAGGGTTCAGTAACTTGCTGAAAAAATTTTCGCACCATAATTTGGGAGAGAAACAAGATATCTAATAAAATTCTATTTCTACAGTCCGTTGTAGGTTTCTAGAAGGATAGAAAAACTGCTTTGATGGACGGTTATGCAAGAAAATGCGTGTAATCTTAGAAACTATCTAGTACTTTGGTTTAGTCTTAAAATTGATCTTGGTGATATTTTGGGGTATTTGGGGTATCCGTGGCATTCTTGATCCCTTGTGGGCGGGGGCTTACCTCGCAATTCTTCACCACAAAGGTATAACTTTACACCGAAGACTTTCGTCATCCACACAAGACACTGCCGATCATTTACTTGCAATAACACACAGTCCCTGTGTGATAGATGAATGGAGATGATTCATATAGCGGGCTGTGTTTTTTCAATTGATTTCTCATGTTAATTACGTCCATAGGCCCGGTTGTTTATCAATCTGAACTGAGCAATCCATCAAAATATGAAGTTACCAGGAAATATGGAAATCCTGCTGTAGCTTAGATTTGCTGTATTGTAATCTTTCAAACGTTTCAATAATAAATGAAGTTGAATCACTCTTTACTTTCTATAAGAACCAGTAAGATTTGTTTGAGGTTGCTGTTATTAAACATTCCTCCATTTTCAGCCTGAAATGTTCTTAAATTGTTCTTACTTTATAATGCTTTCAAAGTCTGCCTTTGCTATCAGTTGTGTTAATTGGTTCAAATGTGGACTCTCTTTACCATCTGATATATCTGTTTGCTTGTTTTGAAATAATTTGTCAGTCTTATGTTTATTTCGTATGACTCTTATATTGACCTTGAAATGGTCAGCCCCGGTTTGTTCTTAGCATGAGTATTCCTCCATTTTTAGCCTGAGAGGTTCTTATATTCTTCTTAATTTTCAAATCATTTGGAAATGGGACTTTCTTATAAGACACCTAAAAGGAGACAAATAATGGCGAAAGGGCAATGACAAGCTAAGAAATAGAAAGTTAATCGATACATCTTTCATCGTCTTTGAAATCACTTCTCAAATCACTTATCACAAATATAGGGTAACAGCACCATAAAGCCGTATTTGTAAAATGACACAAGAGCTGGAATTACGAAAGATTTTCCTGTTCTAATGATTTGATGTTAATCACAGATAATAGCCAAGTCTCACAAATGCTTGGTTTAAGCTTGTGAATCCCCTGGGGTTTCGCCACCTCTGAGCCCTGAAATCAAATGAGCATGAAATCCATGTTTCTCACAGGAGGGTCCTGAAGGGGGGGGTATTGATCCTAATTCCCAGCACTGAAATAATCAAACATTCTGATTCCAATGATGAAAACATAAAAATTCCTAATATTGACGTGTTTGACAATCCAAGTCCCAATTTACTTTTTTATTCCCAAATCTCTGTCCCAAGAAGTCCAATCCCATATTCCTAGTTCTAAAAGCAAATCCAAGTTCCCAATTCACCCCTTCCTGACCCTCTTAAAGGAAGACCTAGTTACAATATCAACAATGTAGCCATATGGATGCAATTTTTGAGGTACTAAAGAAGAATTTTACAACTAAGATCTATACTAGGTTTCTTACTGGAAAAAACGTTGTGAAATCGTAAAAAGTTCTAGTATTTCACTTGGTTGATATGCATTTTAATAAGCCCACCCTAGCCTACTTAATTGAAAGTCTCGTATTTAATGAATTACCAATATTTGCCAAACAGTCTACACCGAAAGAAAATAGAAGAAGAAAAACAATTGTGACATTAACAGTTGTATCTAACTGCACTTCACAGTCTTCTACGAATAACCATCGTGATGATTAGGCCAGCAGGGGAAGGCAAGACAATGAGCCGTTTCTAACAGACAACAGAAATGAAGTATTCCAAAGCAGTCCTTGTAATTTTAACAACATGGAGGAAAGACTTAATTCATAATGAAAGTCTGCTAACACAAACAGAAACAGCGATAGCTGATACAACTGTGTACCGACACAACTTGGCAACTGTGCCATTCAGCGCTGTAGCTTGGGTAGAATTATTGGGGGGGCAACCATTGTTAGAGAACAAAAGGAACACCAGGGACCATGCTGTGAACAACTGAATTTAAGGATTATTGGGGGGGCAAATGCCCCCCCTGCCCCCCCCCCCACTTCCTACGGGCCTGGTGCCATTGACGATTTAGAGTTTCATAGACCTCAACAGTATCACATGAACGGATCGACAGAGACACATAAGACGAGATTAGTGACGTCACAAAACTACTCTCCCCATTCCTCCATTCACTAACTGCTTTACCTTTTTCGTTTTTCTTGTTTATTTGTATCTTTTAGTTTTAACTTTGCTGCCATACCTTATAACGTTAGGTGGTGCAGAAAAAAGTAAGAAATTAATTAATTGAAAATAAGCATGAAGATTTCTCTCAAGAAAGTAAGAGTTTTTTCTCTTTCAAAATTGTTGCACATAACATAAAAGCCCCACTAAAACACGTGCAGATTAATTACGAAGAATTATTATAGACCCCTTTTGCAGTGGCCCCTTCAAGTCCCTCCTAAATGTCTACGCCCCTTATTATTTAATTTTTCTTCAAATATTATCTCCTTGCTACTACTAAAATGTTTCCTACATCCTTTCAGGAACGAATTACATCTAGAACTAGCCTCCCTCAACAAAACTGCATCTAGCAAACCAACCCATTGATTGGTAACTAATAGAGTTATTAGCTAGTTAGCTAATTAATCATCAATTCTGAAAACGTTAGTATTTAACCGAAAAAGTAATCTCTCCTTCTTAAAGTCCCCCCCTATCCTTTTATACAAACCTGGCTTCCCGTTGGTGGCTACAGAGGGTTAATTAATTCATCAGTCCTTGGCTAAGGCCCTTCAACTGCTCTAATACTTTCGATCACAAAGTGGATAAGGGAGAGGGGAGGAGGGGGTTAGAACAACCACATGTCTGGTTCTTTGCTGTCGTCTGCTTCCTTGTCTTTTTGTTTGCTTTTAACAATATTTGTATGCGAGGAGGTTGTTATATCCTATGATCCTACCACTGACCTCGGCCCTCGCAAATTATACAGTTCTTTGGCTAGGCTGATTTAGTTTCAAAACCCACGTTTCATTGTAGGCCTTATCAAAGTCAAACAAAAATGATGATGAACTCTGACGCCAGACCTGAGAATCCAGTTCATTAATACAGCCACCAATCAGAAAATATTACCCAGGGCTTTTTGCTTTCTGATCTGTCTCTAATTGAAACCAACTAATATTATGAGAAACATGCGTCTGTTTTCCTTCCCATCAAAGTTCAACAATCTATTTCTTCTTCTGAAGTTTATTCATTGTCACGGCTCCTGACGGTACTGATGTCACGTGATGTTGGTATAAGAATTTATGTAGATAAAAACATAAAGAGCCAATTAAACATCGACTAACTTTGGGTTGATAAAGATCAAAAAATAGAACCGATATCAACTAATGGCTGGGATTTCATGAAGACTTACAACCGTATCTTGGTTTGGTTAATTTCGATGGCACCAATCACATTTTGTGCATATTACATGACGTTATAGGGGCCTCCTGGATGGGACTGTTATTACTACATCCAATGCTCTTATTTCTGAAAAGTGATATCTGGCTATTCTGCTTTCATGCTAATTGTTACCCTCACTCGTTCTGAGAGAATCAAGAATAAAACAACAGTATATATGGTAAAAATATTGGAAATCAATGTTTCGCCATCAAGACTATTTCATGGTTGGTAAAATACACAAATAGTATAATATCAACTTATCTCCATAACTTAATTCAGACTAATAACCGTATCTTGGATTTGGCCAATTCAGAATTATATCAGTATTATTAATTAATGCGTAATTAATAACGTCATATTGAGGGCTCTTCAACGAAGTGAGGTACAGTATGGCAAAAACATTTTAGATATCAATGTTCCACTATCAAAACTATCTAATGGTTTGATAAAATACATGAATAGTATAATATCAACAAATTGAATTCAAATTCACAGCCGTATCAAGGATTTAGCCAAATTTTTTTTTTTATTCATATAAAAACGTACAATACAAATACACAAATAAACGTTACGGAGACGATACCCTGGGAAGCAAAAGTTCATGACTATCCCAGGGCCATTACATAAAACACCTAAAATTACAAAGATTACAATTACAAAGGACTACAAACAACTACAATTAAAGAATTTAAATAAATGGCTTGGTGGTTGCATGGCGTAAAAGCAATGGGTTTAATAAAATCATGTTAGTCAAATCTACCTGTTTGGTGGATGAAAGTTAGGGTCAGTTTGAGTATACTTTTGTTAATATCAATCGATAGTTTTTCATCACCATATAATAAGATTTGTACAAGAGCATTGTTAGAAAGACTGTTGACTTCAAAAAAGGGTTGTAAGACTTCTGAAACTCCAGCGAGAAGATTCCGTCGTTGATTTTCAAAGGAAGGGCAAAGCAACAAATAGTGCTCCATGTCCTCAAACCCATCATTTGTTGGACACATGGGGCTTACAGTGTCTCTAAAATTGTGATTGAATTTGTGAAAATTGAGTTTACTGAGACCAACCCTGAGTTGAGTTAGATAAGATAATCCTTTTGGATCGTGAATTCCAAACACTGATTTGGCAGGGGGGCGGATTATTGACAAAACGTTTTCTTGAATACAGCGGGAGAAGGAGCATGCCTTAATTCAGGCTCAAGCTTATTCCATTCAGATAAACAGTTTGGATTAAAGCTAGACTTGAATTTTTCAGTCCTCGCCCTTAACCTCCCAATGACATCCTGGTCACGAAGACGGTACTGTGACTCGTGAGGAGGGGGAATTGGATCTACTGTATACTCTGGGCTAAGATTATTTACAAACTTGTAGAACAAGGTAAGGCGTCTACTCCATCTTCGGGAACTTAGTGACTCCCAGCCAAGGTCTGTGTACATCATCTCTCGAGAAGTTCCCCTCCATGTTCCTGTTACAGCTAAAGCAGCAGAATACTGAACAGACTCGAGCTTTTCCATTAAATTGGGTAAGACTAAGTTTCCACTAAAATCACATACTTTAGCAGGAATATGATAAATAACATCGCCATAGTCCATGTGGGGTCGAACATATAGCTTGTATATTTCGCTTAGAGTGCCTGGGCAGGTATTTGGAAAGATATTTCAGCAAGCCAATACCGTTTCTGGTTTTGGAGATAGCTGACTTGGTGTGAGCGGAGAAGGCTAGCTTTGAGTCCAGGATAATTCCCAAGTGTTAATTTGGCCAATTCAGATTATATCAGCCTTAAATGCGTAATAAAAAACGTCATATTTAGGACTCTTGAACGAAGTGAGGTACAGTATGGCGAAAACATTTTAAAGATCAATGTTTCGTTATCATATGTTGATGAAATGCACGAATCGAATAAAAATCAACTTATGTCCATAACTTCATTCAACCGTATCTTGGATTTAGCCAAAGACCAATGGCCAATTAAGCGTGATTCATGACGTCACATTTAGGACTCGTGAACGAATAGTGATGTATATAACATCCAACGAATTGAGGTATTTATGGTAAATGTTTTTTGAAATCGATATTTCCCTCATGAACTTATCTGAATAACTTAATAAAGAGCAATATCTCAGATTTAGTAGATTCATATCATATCAGTCACTTAAAATGCGTAATGCACATGACGTCATATTCGAGAGGTCCTGAATGTAACATATGCTAATCCTCGCCAATTGCAAATTTCTACGATTCACAATTCGTGAATGAAGCAAGGAGAATGAATGATGAGATAGGAAATATCAGGTTCGGGGATCCACCAGCCAAGTATCAACTAACATCACGTCACTCCATTCCATTCCAGATTACCAAATAGTTCTTTATGGAATACGAAAACCACTATCCGCTTATTCAATCCAAGAAATGGAGCAACACGTTCCTGGAAAGGGCTTAGCACGCCTCTTTCTCAAGTGTTTGATGGAGTGTATCTGTTTCCATGTTTTTGTTTTAGATGTAGTCTTAGCTACGCAATTTTAACCTTTAAATGCATTCTATTTTCAATAGTGACCAGTAATATAATATGGGCTGGAATGATGGAATTGGGATTCTCTACCCTCACACACATTTAGGTTGGTCAAAGTCCAAATTTTACACGATCATGTTTAAGCCTTTCATTTTGATTTTTTTTATAGGTATAAGAATGGGGATTCAGTGTAAGGGTTGATAAAGGTTTAGTGGGGGTTTAGTTAAGGTTTAGTAAGGGTAAAGTAAACGTTTAGTGGGGCTTCAGTAAGGGTTTAGTTAAGGTTTAGTGGTTGATATGTAAGGGTTCAGTAAAGATTTAGTGTGGGTTTAGTAAGGGTCAAGAAGGGGTTTAATGAAGGTTAAGGTAAGGGTAAATAAAGGTTTAGTGGGGGTTCAATCATGGGTTAAAAATCATTGAACAACGTCTTTAAGAGGCCATCATAGCCTAGAACCTGAATTTGTCACTAAATCTGGTGTAAAGAAAGACATGAAATGAATTCTAGCATTAAGAGGAACTTATCAAATTTCTTGGAGAAAATCCTACTTAGTTTAATTCTCAAAGGCATTCCCAGAGGCAGGAGCTGACGAAAAGGTGATGAAATCTTAATGAAGAATATCTCACGCTCTAATACTGTTTTCACACTGTCAGTAAAACCCGCTTAAATGGTTTTCCAACACAGTATTCTGATTGGTGGATTGAAAATTTGAGCGTATTTGATTGGCTGGAAAATAACCTGGTTTATATAGATCAAGTTCGACTGGCAAGCGTAAACGCAGTTAAAGCCTTATCTTCCGGTGTGGTGAACCCGAAGTTGCTATTTTCTGTTTGCGGACTTTCGCAAATAGCCCTGCGAATACGTCTATTGTTTTATGTTACACCCGGTAAAAATGATTTATAGCTGCTTCTTAATGAGCAAGACTGCACGAAGGCTAGAGTATGTGAAATAAAAAGTAAAAGCTTGCCGCAGACTTAACATGATTTGAGAAAATGATGTAGAAAATATGAAAAATTTTATATTGTAAATGTTAAAAACTAGTAAATCAGTATAGATTCGTATTGCTCTCAAGTCCATGGCGAACCATAAAGAGGTTTAGTGGTTTGTGCACGATACGTTGATAGGTGCCCTTTTCCAAATGTCCCACCATTTTCAATTGCTTAATATATGCACTGATTGTAATTGCAAAAAACAGTGGACAAAGCATTTAATCTAAGACACGAATCCTTCTCGTGTGAATTAGCCCGGAGGCCGAACGCAATATCCTGCCAAGACAAGGGCACCCCATCGGAGGGGCATCCTAACAAACAGCGTTGTTGTTGTGCCATTTCCTTTCCTGTGACTTTGATTAAATCGGATGTCGGGATTGAAAGCGTAGGGAAGGGATTTCGGTTAGTTGATCCCCTCGCACAAAGACCACGGATGGGGGATAATCTTTTAAATATACAAGGTAACCTATTTGAACATCATATTTTATTAAAAGCAATAAGCAATCCTCGGGAAATCTTTTATGAATAAAACCAGTGGATGATCTTCATAAAGGCAATAAAAGAAAAATGAAAGACCGTTAGATTCAACAGACGGCGAATTGCACAATCAAAGCCCCCAGCAGAAAGGAAAAGCATTTCTTTTTGTCATGCTGTGACCTCAGTTCAACTGAAGCGCTATTCATTATTTTGCTTTTTGCTCGTGGCTTTTGTAGCAATTTTAGCAATCTTTGATTTTTGAACATCAACAATATGTAACCGTACATCGTATTCGCAAGTCTACGAGTTGATACACAGCCTGTGATATGTGGTGATATGTGGGAGGGAACATTCGGTTTGATGATAAAATTAAACTTCACTCGTTGTTCTTATAACTGATTGAGAACTCTTTGTGCTTTTAGAGCCATCTTCTACCATTGTTACATGATTGCTCTTGTAGCAAATTTAGTAACTTTGATTTTCGAGCACCAACAATGTATAACTGTTCATCGTATTCCCAAGTTTACGAGTTGATACACAGCCAGCGTGGCGATAAGTGGGAGGGAACATTCGGTTTGATAACATACTTGGACTTCACTCGTTGTTCTTACAACTTCTTGAGAACTCTTTGTGCTTTTAGAGCCATCTTCTGACATTGTTGAATCATTGCTCTTGCAGCAATGAGCAATTTTTGATTTTTGAACATGTTCATCGTATGTAACTGTTCATCGTATTTTCAAGTCTAGGTACTAGTTGATAATATCATACAGACAGTGGGGCACGTCAGGTCTCTTAGAGATGTATACGTAATTATTTCAAGTTAAGCAGATGTCAAAAGTTTGAAGACCAATAGACAGAGTAAATACATTCGGTCTTATCAAGGCTGCTTCTGACACAATATTTGACATGATAGTCATCACTTGTCATGAAAAGCCTTTGATATTTAGTAGGGCAACTTTTCGGGAAATATCCATTGGGCTTCCTAGCTGGGCTTCCTAGACGTTTCAAAGATTATTTCTTTAGATTTATGAATGTATTTGATCATCAATTACTTTATATACAAATCATATCTTATCAAACCATATATTATCAAATTATAGATCTCCAGCTTTGATTTAATCTAACGTGTAGATATTAAAGAGCAACTTTAGATAATTATGAGTTATTTGACAATTTATTTTAGTATTCAAGCAAGGCACAAAGTTTGAGGGATAATTAAGAGTAAATTCACGACTTGTTTTGGTTTTAATATTTAGGCAAAGTACAATTAATTAATTTACAACCTATATCAATATTAAGATAACGTAGCTACAAGGTTTAGGATAATCATGAATTTACTAACGACTTGTTTCAATATTTAGGCAAAGTACAAGGTGTGAGATAGTTTAGAATGTGGCCTAACAACATCAATCAGTCCTTGTAAGGCCACTTCATTATCAGATGACGTAGCAGATTTTGTGCTTCCACTATCCGAGCTATGGAGAAACACGATGAAGGCAATTATACAGGAAACAATTTCTAAATCTGATAATAGCCTCACCATGTATGAATAAATGAAAATGAAAAGAAATTAAATTAACCTTCAATCATACTGTTATTTATTCTTTCCCTCTTTTATTTTGGGTTTTGGTAGTTTTTATATAATGGCCACATGGTAGACAAACTTTTGCAATTACACGGGATACTGCTGCAGCAAGGAGGGACTAAACAAAAGGTTTAATCCCCGAAGGTTCCTGCTTCTGTATCAACCGAAAGGCATACATTTACAACTATTGTTGTGGTTTAAAGGACAACACCGTATTGTTTCAGCAAAAAATGACCTATGGTGGCTTTTCTTCGGCAAGTACATTGAATATAAACTCACTCAATTCACTCAGACCTTCTTTACAACTATATGTAGTGGTGTAATACACGCTACCGTGTCCCTTCTAGAAAAAGCCATTGATGGGTTTTAACTGGCTAGTACTCTCAACTCACATTAGGAACTCTTACTACTATATGTAGTGATGAAGTGCATGCTAGCGTGACCCTTCCGGATATAATGCATATTCTGGCCTTTTATAGGCTATCATATTTATCATAAACTCACCAAATAATCACAGAGAGCAACTGTAAAGTAAATATTACCTGGTCTCTTTCTGAAGTAAGTGAAACCTCGCTCTGAATGCAGCCAGGTGAGCGTAGTAGGCGGGTGCTGGGATCGAGACTGACCGAGTACACCGGACATACGTGTGGCATAAAAGATAAGTGAGTTGTTGCAGGTCGTCCGGGCAGATGTCGTTGTCATCCCAGAGGACGTGGTAGTGGGCTGGCTTACTGGTGCCCTGAAGAATGGAGATCTGAGTTTGAAGTCTATTTTGATCTTGATGGGCAACGTTAAACGGCCTGATGGGCCTAAACTATACAGTAATACAGCACCTGAGCTGCCAAATAACCCTACCAAATGACGTTTTGAAAAATAATTTGCCCGAACTGGGTCGATTTATTTTTCCAATTCTACTTGGTATCCCTCTACAGTACTAAATATCCTCTACAGTCCTGATTATATCCCCCAACAGTACTGATGTTACCTCCACAGTACTGATGGCATCCTTCTCCACAGTACTGATTATATCCCCTAGCAGTACTGATATGGTATTCCCTAACAGTACTGGATATCCTTCACATTACTAATGGTATCCCCCACGGCCACAGTACTGATGGTATCCTTCCAAGATACCGATGGTATCTTCCACAGAATTGACAGTACCCCTCAACAGTACCGAACAGAACGAAATACGATCAAACAAAACTAAACGAGATAAAAGTCTCTTCCCTCGACGCTTCTACTCAAGCAAAGGTTAATTGTTCATACCTGGATCCCAGCATGACTGCAGAGATAGAAGTCGTATTCGGTGGGGTGACATATCTTCCTATCCACTATTGTCCCTGGGGGTATGTTGCAAGCTCTTCCAACCTGCAATGTTAAAAACAATACAAATAATAATATGAATTATTCAAAGTAATAATCATTGTTAGAATAGTTACTGATGAAGATTGGTATCGAAATGTTTACAAGCATGGTTTATTTTTGAATTAGTCTTATTTAATGTTAGTATTTACAAGGTAAAGGTGGGCTAATTCAACATAAAGTAGCAAACTTTAAAGAGTTACATCAAGTCTGACAACTCCTATGACAGATCTTACTGACAAAAAGAGCAACGGCATTCGTTGATGAAAACAAGGTTTTTACTAGAATTTTGAAATGGTTAGTAGAAAACAAGTTTGTAAGAAAACAAGTTGCATGAAAACATGTTTTTCTTAAATGTACGGTTTAGTTCTTTTCTCTTTCTAGTAACTTGGGTAGCGAGAAAAATTCGAGACAGCGAAACATAATAATTACTAAAGCTTCAGTATAGCCAAAAAATCCAAACTGGGCATAATAATTCGTTAGGTTTTTGTTCCGATCTTTTTCTGACGTACTACTCTGCTGAGTGTCAGACGAAAAGCTAAATTTCTGTAATCCTTGTTTTCGTTCCACTATGCTTCCGATTTTTTGGTTACATTGAAGTTTTGTACCGACCAAAGACTGAACTAATGAAGCATTTTGCCTGACTGATAAGAGTAGTACGTCAGAAAGAGTTTGAAAATGAAACCTAACGAATTGTTATATCTAGACATGGATCAACTCAGATGAGTGTCAAACAAAAAGCTTAAGAGGTTTATGTTTTACTATGTTTACGATTTTTCTTGCTATTTCACAAAAAACAAGGGACTGTTCATCATTTTAGGTGCAGGTTGGCAAAAAGCCAGAAATTGGTTGGGTTATATATTTCATGGCTTCTTTATAGGTTTGGTGAAAACGATTTTGTTCCTTGTAAGGGTTTGGGTTGAAAAATATTTGTCATAAAGTAATTAGACAAATAGTGTGCCATCATTACTAAAAATTAGAACTTCACTTCTCATAGTTGGGTAAGTATACTGGAACTTACAATAAATTTCATTTACCAAACAGGTCGATTTGACTAATGTATTTTTTGCACTTTGCTTTACGTCAGGCAGTCACCAGGCCATTCTTCTATATTTTTGTATTATCATTGTATGTGGCACCTAATTACGTGTAATTTTTTAGTGTATTTAAGTATCATTTCAATTCAATTCAATTTAATTCATAGCATACAATATTTCATGTTATGGCCCTGGGATAGTCATGGATTTTGCTTCCCAGGGTATCGTCCTTATAATGTCTTCTGTGCGTTTTAGTAATGTAAGTTTTTATAAATTGTTTATGAAAAAAAAAAGTTGGGTAAAACTTTTTTACTTTTGTTTCGTTTGAATAAATTACCCTTTTAATTAGTGAAAAGGTTGGGTAAATACATACACGTATGTTGGTGTGCCAACCTAGGGCATAAATAATGAACGAAGAATGGTGGGAAAAGCCAAAAACATAATGAAACACCTTTGGATTTGGGGTTGCAAAATTTCGAAGCCAGTAAAAAAAGTTTTCGAGCGGTAGGTGTGAGGCTAAACGAAAAACGGATATGGATACTAAAGGAACGACAACTTTCAGTATTTAGGCCCATTTATATTTCCATCATAAAATATCCTGATAATCTATTACAATTGTATTGTAAAAGATACAGCAAAGGGCAATTAGAAAACCATTATGCTTACTTAAACAATTTTCTAGGGGTGGTAAAAAGCTTATATAAATTGCACCAGGGATGGCAATGCCACCCCTTGCAACCCCATGGCTACTGGCCTGCAACACACTCAAAATTAGTACCAATATTAGTCTCTGCAACTAATCACCAGCGATAGCCTCATAATTTCTACCAATCAAAAACTGTTCTCATGAAGATTACCTGATCTGATTGTCTTTCTGGGAAGAATCTTGCATGATGACGTTTTTGAACAACGAGAAACGTAATTCCAGGCTCGTACCCAGCCTCCAAGGTTTTACAAGCCTGACGAATGGCATTGACCTCATGTTGAACTATCTGAATGAAAATAGAAAGAAGATTTGCATTACCAAAAATAAACAATAATAATGATAATAATATAAATGACAAGAGCCTAAACTACGGTCATCACAACAACTACAAGCATCACAGAATATAAACCCACATTGTGTTTTTGTCTTAACAAGAATTTTGTGATTTGAAGATCTTTGATAATGAGTACAATACATGAAACTAGAAAAGAGAGCCAATACACCGCACCAGTTATTGATAAATTTTTCAGACTCTCAAGCTTCTACGCAAGCGTCAGCTGTGTTTGTTTATCTTGGACTCATCACATTCCGGCTGATTCAAAAACTTAGCTCTCAAATCCAGGTTGAACACATAACACATTATGAGTTTAAATCACTGATCCACTCGTTAGGGAGGTCATAGTGTAGGGTAACAAAAGCGAGATTTATTGTCTATACTGTCTTCATTTACTTCGAAATTATCGCTCTCCAGCGTGAGCATTTCAAAGGTCTAGCAATATGCATCAACCTGACAACCCTTTCCTTCCCCAACACAGAATTTGCCTTCAAGGGGCCTAGTCATTCTTATAAAATGGCGGAAATAAACACACTTCCTCTAGTTCCTTATGTGGACGAGGGTCAGTTTCGTATTTATCTGATGTATTTATCTGATATCTTTTTGTATTCTATTCATTTTTCAAAAACTGTATTCATTCGATGAAATTTTAGAATTCTCCAAAACATCCACATTTCACACAAAGGCCAAAAGTTTTCCTATCATTGCCCTTATCAGCAAGATAGCAAAATTGATTGGTGAGATATGTTTCCTGGGTGTACCCCCCAACGGAAATTATCAGAATATCTCAGGTAGACATACAAGTGTAACAAGAAGGGGGAAGATATGAAGAAGTGACTGACTACAAGTCATTTCCTATCGTACGTTGGGTGTTGTCCAACATGTTCACTAGACCCAAAGCTCAAGAACCTTTAGAGTTCTGAAAATAAAATTCCACCAAAACAGAATCCATGTGTTTCAAAACTCAAGAATTCTTGAAATCTGAGATACTCCCACCAAAATATTCGCTTGGCTCGATTCAATTCTAATGATGAGAGGCTCTGAGTAATTAACAAAATGGCAGCCACGCCCAATTTTCACAGTTTGCTAAATAACGGAATTACTCCGCGTATGACAGACTAAAAATGTTTCTGACCACGCCCATGAATAAATGTTTCCACCAAAGAACCAATATCATCCGATCAATGAAAAATCTAATTTAAAGATAATTGGTAATTGAATTAAAGATCCAAAAGCCAAAAACAAAAATAAGAAGATAAAGAATGACCTGTGCGAACTGTCCCTCGCTGACTCCATCTCTGTACATAATAATCATAAATGGTTTATTTCTTGTAGATCTGTAAAAAGCCAGCAGAATCTCTCGCACCATACTTGCCAAATCAGCTATCATTTCCTGTAACGAATTAGTTTTGACAGTTTTGATTGTTGATAGGTAAATACACTTATTATCTTCGTAAGGTATGGGTATATGCGCAAAGCACAAAGGACCCGATGCATAGATATACTAATGAAGCAGTGCAACCCTGGTCCTTCATCTCGATATAACCATAGCTCGTGATTCCTTTTTCCTTCTGCCTGGAATTACAGAGAGCTGGCAATTTCTCTCCTCACACTTTGTGACAGGTCTGAATGTGGTTTTGAACTCGAGACCCTTTGAACAGGGGTCAAGTGCTAACCTTTTAAATCATATTTGTTTACCGGAATTAATCAAGTTGACAGGCAAATGAGCAGGTAGACTAATCGAGCAGTACGACCCTGATCCTTTTTTCTCAATGTGATAAGACATCGTCGTTCCTTGTTGTTTTGCCTGGAATTTCAGATAACCAAGGAAAACCGAGGAAACAAGGAGAAATACCTGTCGATGCTTCTGGACTCGGATGGATGTACAATAATGCATTGGATAGGAATCGATGCTGCCAACAACCTAAGAAATAAGGCTAATATCAGACTGTATGTTACTATATTCTATAACACTATACTGAATGTCATTATATGGTATGTCACTATATTGTACATTACTATATCTTATGTTACTATATTGTATATTACTATATCTTATGTTATTATACTGTATGTTACTATATTGAATGTCACTATATTGTATGTCATTATATCTTATGTTACTATACTGTATATTACTATATTGTAAATTACTATATTGTATATTACTATATCTTATGTTATTGTACTGTATGTTACTATATTGTATATCACTATATCATATATTACTACATTGTATAATTTTATGTTACTATATTGTATGTTACTTTATTGTGTGTCACTATATTGTATTTTTCTGGAGTATAGTCTGTCTGATGATTGTGAAAACAAGAAACTTTCAGCAACAAAGAGCCAGTCTCCTTTCTTGTTTTTCTCATCTATATCGCTCTATACCTTCGTACATCGAGCACTACAATGCAGTCATAGATAACGCAATGGCTAGAGAAATATTGTATCTAATTATAGTCATATGTTTGTGTAGTATAAAATAAAGCAAAGAATATGTTTCCTAAACTTTTAGTTTCACGCTTGCAGCCTAAGATCATATGCATAGACCTTTAATAAGAATTTTCCCCAATCAACTCTACAAGATAAATATATTCAATGATGCTGACATCCTATACCACCCATATATCAAATGAAATTCTCTAACATGAAGTTGATCTATTCCTTAATGGCCTCATCAAGAATTGTTAATCTATGTTGACATACCGCTGCAATAGATGGTTTAGAATCATCTCCTGGTGCCGGGTGAGTTACATCTGCTCCCAAGAATATCACAGGCTTCTCGAATATTCTTTTTGGTCTAAAGGACAAGAGGAATTAGAGGAGCTACAAGAAGTTATTGATAGCATTTAGTTGTTATTGCTATTTCATCTCAATGTTCATTATTTCTAGCTATGTATGAAGCTAAATCAAGCCCATTTTCCATGCCAATTTGGAGTATGGGAAACTTTCTCACTAGTGCGTAAATTCCCTAGTGAAAAAGCATGGTATTCAAGGAAGCCAAATGGTTTTCTCTCGTAAAGAACAAAAAGTTCCTTCACTGTTCTGTCCCATCTATATCTTGGCCTTTCTCTGCTTCGCCTCCCGGGAATGTAGGCCACAATGACTCACTTCTCCATGCCATCATGAATCATTACTTGACCAAAGTAGGCCAGTTTTCGCCTGCACATTTCTTGCAGGATCCATGCACTACTTATACCCAGTTTCTATTTGACGTCTCCCTTTGTACTTAGTTGAACTAGTCTTGTAATATTTTAAAAGAAGTCTGGAGTAGATTGCTTGGACAAAGCCTTTCAACAACTTCACAACACCTTCCCATTGAAATTAACAAGACAAACAATTCCCTCGTGCAGCTTACTTGTATTGAGGTGGAATGATTCCACTAACACCTCCAAGTTTCGCATTGATCTTCAGACACAGATTGGCCAGGGTTTGCTTTCCAGATTTCACTACGGTTTTAGATTGAACGCATTGGGTTGGAACTCCGTAGAATGTGTCTCCTAGCTTTTTGATCTCAGCTGAAACATAATGATCGGAATCAGTGTCGTGATGTTACTAATCAAGAGATTGAAAGTGTTCGATAACATGCTTGATGATAATTGATATTGAATGATAATCATTGATAGTGGATCATAATAATTACAAAGTGTTTGTGTGTGCGTTTGTGTTCCTTTTATTTTGAATCGAAATTACTTTTAGCTACAAATGCAACTAGTCTTATTCGATTGTTTCCAAAAAATACTAATTAACGAAAAATTTCTAGAAAATTTATTACATTAAATAAAAAAATCAATTACGAAGGCATCAAGGCTCCAAGAGACCTAAGACTATTTCAACCAAAAGTTGTGTGATATTCTTCATGGTGATTCTTTTGTCGAACATTATACAAAAGTCGGTATAGCGAGCAGTGAACCTACCATATAACGGTGTTTTGCCTCCCAACACGACCAATATCAACTGCAAATCCAAATGATTTGAGATCAGCATACTGAACAACGCCTCCACATCAACATTACTTCGATTCATGTATTTACAATAAACCGGCTGCGCAGTAAATGGCATATTGAGTTTCTCGCTCGAGTCTACCAGGTTGGCAGTGAATTGCTTCACGATTTGATGATTACAGGTTCTCTCTGGCACCAGTATGATCAGCGCCCATTTGTCGATGGGTGTCGAAGAACGAAAGCTCCTCTCTCGGAGGTCCCAAACACCTGGAATACAATGAAGAAGCTAATACGAACAAATGTTTTAAGTAGTACATTGTAATTCTACGTTTCAGAAGTATGCCCGTTATCAAAGTGAACTGTCTTTTGTTTCGTCTATTCAACTGTCTTTCCTATCACTTTGATAACGGGCACACATTTGAAAGGTAAGTGGAAGCTTTTTATGAATTACATGGTACTATTTATACAATTGTTCATATATTGTCTTACTTATTAACAGGACTACACGCATCAAACGATTTTCAACTAAATAAAGAAACTGGATATAGATAATTGGTTGATATGAATTTGATCGCTAACATTGTAAGGAATTGATTTAAGGCACATAAGGCCCACTAAACACAAACTTAATGTGACAGATCCCAATGTGGGGTTGAACCCACAAACCCTCTAGAACGGGATAAGTAATCTGACCATAGCAAGGGGTAACTATGAATACTACTTTGGCAAGGAATGACCATCCTCGCACAAACCTGAAGGCTTTTTCTTACTTTAGAGGTCTTGTTTATGTTTCATGCTAAGGTTTCTTTCAAGACAAATTTAGAACTGTAGGTCTTTCAAGCTGGTTAACCTTCTAAATTATAAAATCTACAGATCTTGTAAAAAATCAACAACCAAGAACCAATCTTTTAGCCATTTCGACTTGAGACAAATAAATGACAAGTAACTTACCATTCTTTGGTCGGGTCTCCTGATTTTCTGTATTTGTAGACTAAAAGAAAAAGATAATAATAATCTAATTTTCTTGCATTTTATGACGAGCATAGAGGTTCCAGTCCCCCCGTGTTGTTAAGAAGAGTATATGAAGAGTAAGCAAATAAAGTAAATAAAGACAAATCAAACAAACCATTCTCTTACCTCGTTCCCATACTGAATGACAGGTGGTTCGATGACACGACCTTCCAAAAGAGTTAACTGTGGTTTGACTTTCATGCCGAAGTACTGCACGTACGGGTCGTGAGCGAAGTCGGCTTTTTTCACCTGAAAGAAATTGAAGATAATATATATGAAATTGAATATACCCATAAAAATCGGAAGTATAATGAAATTTCTGGCTATATTGAAGTTCTGTACCGATAAAAGACTGTTCTATATATGAATCATCAAATATGGTCCTTCCATCAAGTATGGTTGTACCATCTACTACTTTGTACCATCTACCACAATATTCTCCATTGCTCCATTGCTTATAGTTTGGATCCCTGGGGACTTTATGAAGTAAGTGCAGTGAAGTAGCAACTTTTCGAAACACGTAGCTTAAGCAATAGGTAAATTGATTAGAACTGAAAATCGTACTTAAGATTGTAGCGATTGTACTGTAGATGCAGACATTAGCGGGGAGGGCTGAGTGGTTAAATCATTTGACCCTTGCTGATAGGGTATTGGGTTGGAAAACACCTTCAGACCTGTCGCACAGTGTGAGGAAAGAATTTTCCAGCTTTCTATAATTCTAGGTAGAAGGCCAAAGTAATCACGAGGTGTGGTCACATCGAGAGGAAGGACCAGGGTCACACTGCTCTTCCTATTCAGTAGGCCCTTAGTAGTTTGCACACGAACCAATACCTTACAAAGATAGTATATTTGCCTATCAACTATAAAAAATATGTAAAAGTATGGTGCATACAATAGCTTGTATTTCCCTCTTCCTTTGTGTGGCATTTGTGACAGTATTCCTAATCATATCAGCACTCTGCTTCTCTGTCAGTTTCTTCACACATCTCTGACCTGCCACGACATCGCACACTTCAATCGGAAGGTAAACACTTTTGCTGGGATCACCAACTTGAAGACAGGGCAGCTGAGGGTACCTACGAGATGATAAGCAACTTGTACTCAGCTACACCATGAAACACTAACAATGAAAACTTGCAGGGAAAGAATGCGAGCCCACGACCCCTTTATTAGCAACCAAATGCCTTACAGATTGTGCTTTACAGCACAAAAGCCATGGCTGTGAGGGCCTAATATACAAAACAAGGCTGAACCAGACCTTTGAATTCCCTAATAGCGGGATGAAATAACAAATAGATATTCGCTTAAAGCAGAAAGGACACATTAAAAAACATTCCATTAAAAAATTTAAAAAACATAAGTCCATCTATTACTCCAATTTTCTTGCTTACGCACTCGTCAGACAGACCATATTAACAGATATATAGATACTTTTCTAAAAGCACTTAAGTAGTGTCAACTCCGTCGAAAGGAAAGAAAATATTTTCGCGAGTGGAAATGGAAACTTGTCTAATCATGGAAAAAATTAAAGAAGAAAATAGGAGAATGAAAGAAGAAAATAAGTTGTTACAAGAAGAAATTGAAACATTGAAGAATAGTCTCAAGATCTTGAAAATGCGAGAATTTTTCTAATGTCGAGATGTCCTTACATTAGTTTTGTTTGATATTTGTCCAAAAAGTAGGAAGCAACTGTAAGAACAGACACAACTCCATCTTTCTCCATTTTGAAAGTTTGCTCAGCAGTAGAGAGTTGGGTTACTCCACTGATTCTGTACTTCCTTTTCACTTTACCAAGATGGTTTATTTGCACTAGCAACCCTGAAAATGATAGCGATTGATAGGTCAATGGGTTGATAGGTAAATACGCCTACTGTTTTCTTTAAGTATTGGTTTATGTGCAAAGGGCCAACTGAATAGGTTGACTAATCAAAGCAAAGCAGTAAATTGATAGTTGATAGGTAAATACACTCATTATCTTCGAAAGGTATTGGTTTATGTGCAAAAAGAAAAGGGCCCACTGAATAGATAGACTAATCAAAACAGTGCATTGATAGTTGATAGGTAGATACTTTTACTGTCTTTTTCCTAAGGTATTGGTTTATATGTTGAGCACTAAGGGCCTACTGTGTAGGTAGACTAATCGAAGAAGTTCATCTATAGTTGATAGGCAATACACTTATAAATACCACGATATCACAACCAATACATAAATATTAATAATATATTAATCATCAGGCCTTTATCAGACGTGATTTGGCTTTTGTTGATTAAGATCTCTTTTTAGCCTACAATAAATAAATGAATGATGATTATGATGATGATGAACAATCTGTCAAAGATATTTCGTCGAAATATCAGACTTAGCGAATTCACTTGATTCATTTTAACCAAAATAAGATCCATACCTTTTACCTCTTTCAAAAACTTGAGTCTTTCTTGATCTCGAAGAGGTCTTTTCTTGCTCTTGAAATCTTCACCCAACACTTGGCAAAGCAGATCGATCATGGATTGGGGTTTGTAAAAAGCGCTGGATGAGATATCCAGGTTCACCATCATTTTCCATTGCGATGGTCTTAGACTCTGATGGTAACCAAACCAGATTTCTCTTCCGTTGCCCAGTTGGTATGCAGTCGAGTCGTTTGGAGGGGAGAAAAACGATCTGCCCACGGGGATATATCTAGAAAATAAAGAAAAGAAATTCAGGATGGCTAGAAAAATCGGTCATATAGCGATACTGAAGATTTGCACCTAACACAGAGTAGTACGCCAGAAAGAGAACAAAAACGAAACTTAACCAATAATCATGACTAGATTTGGAACAACAATGGCATATCAGAAAGGATGTGAACAATTGGTATGACCAAAAACAGCCCACCCAGCAAGACAAACCGTAAACTGTTACTGAAAGGGTTATGGCAGAAAAATATTTTAAGTGATTACCTTAGAGAGGGGAGATGCCTCATGGCAACATCCATTGCTTGTATGGTGTTATATGGCATTTGAGTTGCTTGTTTCTTCAACACCTGAGCCAAGGCCAGCATGCTTGCACGGGCAACCCATTTTATGGTAACCTGAATCAAATAAACATTTATCTTTCTTTACACCTTATCATTCCTGGTTTGTTACAGAACTTAATTTATCAACAGATCTACATCTGCATCTATTTACATCTTCTTTCAATAGTCTATATCTTCATCGATTTACATCTCCTTTTAATAGTCTACATCTACAACTATTAACATAATCAATAAAGCCCAAATGGTCATCATGATGAGTGCAGTTTATATTGCACCTATTTGTGATCTTCATCTACATCTATTTGCAATATCAGTAAACCCTAAATGGTCACTATGTGGATGAGGGCAGTTCAATCATATGCAAAAGTCAACAGAAATGGCTCATGGCCATCACAAGGACATGAATCAAAAAGAAAATTGGACGCAGAGGGGGGCAGTCACCTGAATAGGTGTTACATTACTAATACTAACATTGATTGGTTAATGTCTAATTGGAGAATGTCTATGATTTAAGTAGAAAATCAATTTAAGAGAAGATATATCCAATAAAACAAAAGAAAAGATGATTCAAATAAACAAATCTTAAAAGAAAAAAAGGCTCTATGTACCTTGAATTCTCGGTCCCTGCATTCATTTTCATCAACATATTTCACAATGAACTCTTGCTACAAATTAGAGATTTCATCATAATTTATTTTCTGGCATTGATATAATCTTAAACAGAAATTAACGCCTCAGTGTAGGTAAGACTCCAGTTGTGAACCCCTCAAGGTTACTGTGCTTACTTATTGTATTGGTTTGAGACAGTGGTTACCCGCTCGGCTTTGTCGCAACAACCCTAGTTTGAGATGCGGTGATAGCATATATGTAAATCGCAGTAAGCACTGCGATCATCTCGTTATGCGCTTTGGTACTAGGCTTTGAGCCTTGGGCTTTGAGCAATATGATTTCGCTTGCTTGCAGGCCTGCACACACGAATCACCACAAGTGGAAGTCGGCCTTGGCAAAAGATTACTAAGTGACCAAAACTAACCTATTTCAACTGCTGACATAATAAAATTATCTAACAACATACCTTAGACTTGTCAATAGGCAAGGGTTTGACTGTGAAAATTGAGTTCTGTCCATCGTACACTGGTCTTTGATCTCCAAAGATGTCTCCGTAAATGCCAACCATTCGTTCAATGATTTCTCGGTTAAGCTGCCTAGGACATGAGCTTGGTAGCAAAGTAACATCGTAATGAAAGATGTCGTTTTCTGGGAAGGAGACTTCAAAAAAGTTAGCTGAGAGGTGTATTTTGCGACCAGCACTACCAAAGCCAGGACGTCTTGGTAACAATACTTGTTGGTCTGTGGAAAAATCAAAAGGTTTTAAACCCTGAAATATTCGGAAATACATGCAAAAAGTAAACTACTATCTTCCTTCCCTTACATTATGACTACCCCATCATGCTGAAGAACAAGGGAGGGGATGGGCTAGATATCTCTGGCGTGGATGGTACTATACCATTAGTATAGAAAAAATCCATGCTACATCAAAATTAATCAATTTTAACCACTAGAATTCTGTCCTTTGGTTTAACTTTACAGGGCAGCCTGGACTAGCTGGCCTTATAAATGGCCTTAGGCCTTTAGGCCCTTAGGGGCACATAAGTGTTATGTTCCAAATGATAGTCCATTATACCTAAGCAATAGTTCTACATTCTTTTTTGTTTACAAATCAGTTGCATCAAGTAATATTTCATAGTTCAGTCTACAACTTACAAACATAATCGTAAATCAAAGGTCTTTAACGAGAATCATGAAGCATCATATCTTCTGGCCTAATTCCATCAAATGAAGACAGATATCAACAGGTAAAATAAGGTAGGCATAGAATTCGGAAAAATGAATTTTCTATCTTTGATATTGAACATTTACAAAACTAGATGACCTTTATAAAGACGTCTTAAGAATGAAGAATTAATGATAATTGCTCTTTATTGATTTGATATGTGTTTCATTTCCTGTTTCATTTTGCATTTTCGGCTTTACGTTTACACTTGTTTGCAAGCTAAGTGATCTGAACTCATCAATGTAATTCCCAATATGGACTTTATTGATTAACAAGCTAGATGTAGATGTTGACGTTTTGTTTTTCTAAACGCGATAAATGATAATGTCGTTTGACTCTTCGTTTCTCACATGACATGTTGTTTATACTACAATACAACTACATTTTAGTTATTGGCATAAAAATCGGAACATAATTTTACGGAATTTCGTGTTGACCTCTTTTACCTGTTGATATAATTCACTAACTTCTCAATCCTTTCTAGTTCTTCCCTGGTTCTTCCCCAAATTCCTCAAATTTCCTAATTAGCTAGACTAGCATCAAAGAAATTGGCAGCAGGAATGAAAAAATAATTCTCATACTAACCTGTGCCAAGTTTATCTATAGCGATCGTGGAACCACGTCCCTTGATTGAGAGAAGAGAGACATTCTTCTGGGTGTTCTTCACATTGTTACTCCCGCGAGATCGTCCCCTACCCCTTCCTCTTCCATTTCCACTCATAACTACAAGCCTTCTTCGATATTGCAAGTTAACTTATCCTCTCTCCTATCAAACCAACAGCAACGATTAACCTCAGAGGTCATTCCACAGGCAAAGACTGTTCAAATTGTACCAAACTCCAAAGAGAAACGAGTTGATAATATTAGACCAAATTTACCGTTTTAGTTTTGATCGGTTTGACTTATTTAAAGTTGTTTTCAAAACTCGATCTCTGACCTTGGCTTGCACAGTGACCTGCAAACGGTTAGCAGGAATCACTCTCGGTTCCCTGTAGTTTTAATCATCAAACAAACGCAAGAACTGCTATCATTAACAGGTTGAAACGTACCTGTCAGTAATAAGAGGCAGTTCTAGAAATCAGGACCGCAACGAAACCAAGAATATCATTCATTATCATTACATTTAAAATGATTTCCTTTAAATAACATTTTCTCTCAATTTTTTAGAAATTGTAACACAAGTTTTCTTCTCCGGTCAAAGAATACCACCAAAATATAGATCTATATCATATCTTATCGAAAAATATTGTTTAGAAACCTATTATCTTACGTCTTTGTTACACAGTTGATGTTGAGCAGTGCTTGAACGTGCACAACGTATGTCTTATCATCTCTCTTTACTGTTAAAATTTTATATGTAAATATTGCCGACTTGAATATGATGCTTAATATTATAAAATCTTTTCTAAATAGCGAATATTGCTGGCTAGGGAACTAAAAGAAGCGTTTTGGTCTATTCGCTCAACCATGACCCTGTTGGCTAATACAATGGCAAAACAATGCACTGTGTCTTAATCCACCAACAACATTATTGAGTTTTGGATTTCGATCAGAAACAACTCCATTCATTCGCCATTAATCACCAATCAATTAACATTTCAAAACCAACGACAAATTACCAAAGGCACAAGAAAATATATTTTACAATTTCCACTACTAAAATCTGTTAATATTACAAATGAATCAGATCAAGAGACACTCAGGCTACGCTGGTAAATATCAACGTTTGTTAATAGAGAAGAGGTTTCCGTTAAATAATTTATATATAATTGGTGCGGCGTGCGCGATTCCGTTAGTAGGACCGCACGGCAGGGGGGACGGTGGAGCATTCTTTGTCGTCAAGAGTGACGTCAATCACTGGTCGGTATTTCAAGATCACCTGAAACAAAGGGTTTCATAAATTCACTATTTAATGACATGTCCATTATTTTAAAAAGAGCGTCGCGATCAAGATTCTTGAAAATTGAAGAAATTTACCCCACTCCTAACCATTCAAGTAACTACAACACATCAATTTAGAAGATGGGAAATGTCTGTATTTCCTATCCACTCAAGTCCACAAGTGTTACAAGAAGAAAGAGAAACACATTTCATAGAGAAGCAGATGTACATCGCTCCGTCTCGGTTTCTTCGTTTCTTCTTTCCAAGTAATTTGTTGTAATTTTCATTCCTTTAGTTTTTTCAGTATTAGAACACCCTGACTTAAAAACTTTATTGACAAAAAATCGATAAATTTTCATAACACAGTGTTCTACTATCAAAATATTAGAGTAAGGATAATATTTTTGTCCTGAAATACTACTTGGGCTGAAGGCAATGGCATCTGGTCTTCCTCAGGGTACTGAGGTAGAAACGTGTTCTCTAAATACTTTTTACTCCTCTTATTCCCAATGCCATTTATTTCCAATGGCTTCAAAAATACAATTTCTCATTATTTTGAAATTTCTTATCTCTATTCCTCCAGTGCTGGAATTTCTAAACTGTCTGTCTTGTTAACTAATGCATTCCTGGTAAAGTTTTTCTATACATGTAGATGACATAATCGAAGTGTGTTTTGTGCATGTTTTGGGCCTCATGGGCAACCCCTATCTATAATAGAAAACCAACCCCACCAGCAGGCAAAATAGAACATTGAATAAATCTCAAGAAAACAACTCACTTCTCCAGTTTTAGGGTCTTGATAAGACAAAGTGTGTTTTCTCCAGTGCTCTTCTTCGGGTTTCTTCGTCTGTCCCTCGATCGGTCTGCTATAATCATATTCGTCAAGTCGGTCCTAAAATGTTGTAACAGCAAATATGAATGTATGAATACGACCAAATGTATTTACTCAAAGAATGTATGTTTCTCACATGAAAAAATGTTTCAAACATCAAAGGGAAACGTACAATGCCAGAACAAAAGTATTGAAACGATGAAGCAAATATGGTGAATTGGGTTAAGGTTAGGCTTAGGCCACAAAGTCAAAATGTATTTTCCTACCTAGTTCATAACACTAAAAAAAGAAAATAATTGAAATTTTGGAGTTCCATCAGTGGATAAACCTTAGAAATAATAAAAATAATAATAATAAACGAACCTTGTAATCTTCGCGAGCATGCGCTCCTCTGCTTTCTTTCCTGGCTTCAGCAGAATACATGGTCTGGCAAGCGTTCAGCATCAGATTTTGTAACTCGAGGGCTTCAACCAAGTCAGAGTTCCATACCATACCTCTGTCAAAGAGCTGAGGAATTGAAAATTTTAAATTTCTAAAGATTTGAAGACTAGGACATTGAAAATATAATACAAAAACTAAAGAAAAACAAAACAGAGCAGAGGGCAGAGTTGTAGTGAGCAAAAGACAGCACCTCTGTCTTGGCATAAAGCCGAAGAAAAACAAAACGAAATAGAATTGTAATTAGCTAACGGGTACCTTTTTCTTGGATTAAAGATTTTAATAAACCTCCTGGGGCTTTATAGAGTTACTATTATTTAGTATTTAGACAGTAATACATATACACAGTAATAAGATTTCAATAAGAAAAAAAGAAGCAATAAGATACCTTGATGTCAGACATCTCCTTGAAAACGCCATCAATAAGATTGCAGCCTTCTTTGAGGACTGGACCATCTCTGAAAACAGCTGCGTTCATCTGCATGGTCTAAAACAACAACAACAACATTGAAGAAAAGCTGCTTCTACTAGCTGTATCAAACATAAATGCATTTAGAATCGTTAGAAGAGCCTTTATAGTGATATTGTTTATATCATACATGTTCTAGATAATAACCAGAAAAGTAAACTGAGACCAGATAAATCAATTGCAATTATTTTCAGGGTTTATACGCCTTTAAAGTAGTAAAACTCCATCGATGCCTGCATCAAGGATCGATGCCTGCATCAAGGAGTTCCAAGGTATTTCAGACATCATTGAGTTCACTAGAGTTTCTAAAATCAAATAGATATCAAAATGATCTATGTCTAGCATGTTGTAACAGTAAGCCAATAAAGACAGCATCTTGGCAACAGAAAATTCAGTGATTCACTTCATTACCTTTTGCATTTCACTTCTGATACTTGCAACTGATTTCGAGCCATTGGCATATCTGAGAGCATCCAAGTTGGCTACTGTTTCTTCACCAGCATTCTATGATAACATACACATTTCGATTAGTTACTCTTTCATGTTTAATTGCAGGGGAAATCAAATCATGAGGGAGTTTGAAATTTCTTAAACCTTCATCAAGTGGAGGGGTCATGATAAAATGAACTACTGAAAAATCGTGAATAAAAACTTAGAATTGGGAGGGAGTGATTATTGAGTGGGGATAACATCATGGACATATATCGATCAGCCCATACTCTATCCTAGTTTACCCCTATCTTCACCATGATAATATAGTGGTATTTATAAGATCTCTCAGCAAATAATGATTTCAAATTAGAGGTACGAGATCATATATTCCCTGTTTCAAGTGATGTCTTATTTTTCTTTTGCGAGGAATGAGACATAACACTCTCAATTGGAAACTTTTATTGTTCTCTTTCAGCTATTTTCAAAGAGTTCTTGTTCTTTGAAGAAAGGATTTAGGATATTTTTTAGATAAAGTTTATTTGTTAAGTTATTGTTCAGGTCATCTTGCACCCTTTTAAGCCGGGTTGTCTCAGGCTTTCCACATTTGTATTTGATTGGTTTTTTCCGGTAGTCTATATAAATGACCAAAGAATGATTATATTTGACCCTTGATTTGAGTGATTGAGAGTATCTTACCTGTGCCACTTCTGGGAATGATTCTCCGGGCTTGTTCTCTTGGGCAATTGTAAGTGCACACGCACGACCGAAGATGACCAAGTCAAGCAGAGAATTGGCACCCAATCGATTGGCACCATGCACTGAGGCACAGGCGGCTTCTCCTGCTGCATATAAACCTTGCACTATCTTGTCTTCACCATTCACGTGATCAATCACCTGAAAATTGTTACACCTGGTTAATGAAGGACAGGAGGGACCAGGATCCGATGTTAGATTAGTCTACCTAATCAGTGAGCATTTTATGCTTTGCACATAAACCACTACCGCAGTAAGATACTAAGTATATTCCTATCAAATATTAATACACTGCTTCAATTAGTCTACCTTTTGTGCTTTGTATATAAACCAATACCTTACAAAGATAGTAAGTGTATTTGCCTATCAACTATCAATGCATTGCTTTAATCAATCTACCTATTCAGTTGAACCTTTGTACTTTGTATATAAATCGATACCTTGCCCAAATAGTAAGCGTATTTGCCTATCAACATCAACGACATCAACAACATCAACAATGAATAAGCAAGACTTTGAGGTAGTCATTGGAAGGCATGGTCACTCAATGTGATCAGCCAAAAGTAGCGTTGAAACTCCAGTGTAATACAGCTAGATACCTTTTAGATACCGTACTGACCAGCATGGGATACAGAAATAACACTAACCTGTCCTTTGAAATTGGTTGGCACTCCACCCATATTGTAATGTACAGTTGGCAAAACAGGGATTGGGTCTCTTGTTACATCAACGCCAGCGAAAATCATGGCTGTTTCCGAAATACCAGGCAACCTTGTTTTCAGGACCTCAGGTGGCAAGTGAGACAGCTGCAACATCACGTGATCTTTGTTTGGACCACATCCTCTGAAATTAATGAAAGTGAAAGTTTACTTCTACAACCCTATGCAATGGTTGGACTGCGATGGTCCTCCTGGTGTGAGAAAGTTGTCACCTTCCAGCAGGTCCTGTGCAGTTGTTCAATAGCCTGGATAAGTTTGTCTCTGTATATGGTGAGTGGTCAAAATACTAAGAATTTATTAAATTATGAAGATAGGAATTATGTGAGAATAACGATCACAGATTCTTGTAATAATGTGCGGAGGAGCTACGGCATTATGCCATGGGTTAGACTCTTTGGCTTGACAAGTCTTAAAAAGCCTCAAATATACAGAGTTTGTTAGCAAGAATTTATTAAAAACAATTGTCTTACCTTCCCTCTCGAATTTCAATGGTTGATGCTCTGGAGACAACATCTCTGGAAGCAAGATCTTTGGCGTTGGGTGCATATCTTTCCATGTATCTCTCACCCTATTGTAATAACAACACGAGTACAACAACATGAAATGTTAAACAATCATCATCATATTGCAATAGCTTTAACTACTACCATGTTTGGTATATCTAGCTTGTTCTACACATCCCTTGAACTTATCAAATCATCATTTAACATTAAGAAACTGTTCTCCTACACAAGTTTGAAGGCTAGATTCAGATTCAGAATCAGATTACTTCAATCGAAATTTAGAAAAGAGGCAAAGTTTCTTGCTTATAGGCCTTAAAAACAACATTTTATAGGTACAAAAATTTGACACTGTTAAAGGATTTGACCGTTAAAAACCCCTTGGCTTTAAACTATCCACCCTCAGTCACCACAGTTTTTCAGTTGTCTGATATTCTGGTTCAACAGGGGCAGAGGTGGAAAAAATTTTTTCCTTTCTGGGAACCTAGAAATCGGGCTAAAAACTCTCTGCAGAATTTTTTAGGCAGTAGACATGAAAAATTTTGTTTGTGCCTGTGCCTGTTGCTGGGTGTTATGTATTACAGTATGTATTACTGTATGTATAAGTCTCAAATCTCTAATTATATAGCTGTCGTCTTCTAAATTGTAACTTTTTAAGTGAAAAAATGTAGAAGAGGACAGCTGCATAATAAGAAATCCGAGGTTTCTAATGTTTAATTTGCATGCCTAATATCAAGAATTTTCATATCATAAAAGTGTGGATTTATATCAGAAAATGGACCCTTACTCTCCCCAAATTCTAACTTGCAGGCACTAGTGCTCTTTGTCCAGCAGTCAAAACATTTCTGTCAATTCTGTCTGCTCTCTTTGCTGAGATTTTCAAAATGGCAGTCATCAAAATGGAATAGAATACAGAATACATCAGTCTCATGTGCCCAAGTGTTATGAAATTTGTGCTGAACCAGAGTCAAATATGTTACTTAATTAGACCAAGCTTGATAATTTAGGCCTAAGGTACTGATTCACAAGAGGAAAGCTGGAAGCCGGCCATGATTCATGATATTTTGGCAAATACTCATGGCATAATAAAGGGTCGGTCAGGAGGGTGGAGACTTAATTTAGGTTTACTGGTGAAGATCTGCAGTCTAAATGGTCTCTGCTCTGCCTTCTGCTCTGCTTTGGGGTCTTGTCTTATTGATGGAGAACTCGGACTTGAGTGCTGGTATAGTTAAATGAAATGGTCGGTTTTATACACGTCTTTTATAAGAAACTCGTTTATAAGAATCTAGTACTAGGATTTCTTGTAAAGAACAACAGATTTATTTGTTATTTTGTTTTCCTTTAAAAATAGAAAACAATAGGTATTTAGTTTAAGAAACCTTTTTTACTAAGCGTAATGCTTGAGCCAAGTTTCTTATAGAATAAAAAGCGTGTCGGCCTATGGTTTTATGATGTTTTTTGATGTTGAGGAGATTGTGGAAGGGAAGGAGTGAAACATAAATTATTAGCTAACTAAATGCACACAATGACGAGAAATCAATTTTACCCAATATCATATTTCTGTGCAGTCCAGTCAAATCAATTATTGTGCCAGAAAACACACACAAAACAGGGGCATACCTGCTCGCAGGGGGCCACAGGGGCCCGGGCCTCCCCAATAATTGCAAAATACTATTGTTCTTATGTGCAATTCCTATTGTTCTATTGTTTTAAAACAATATTTGCCCCCCAAACAATTTTCCTTCCTACGCCCCTGAGAAAAGAGAAAATAGTTTGCAATACACAATTACATCAATCCCAGTATTTCATGATTTTCCACCAAGCTCAGCTGCCAAAATCTAATTTCTATATGATCTTTTCTCTGCAGTTGTCAGCATGAATAATTTGCACAAATAATTTCTTTCAAATTAAAAAATATATGCCTCAAAGTCAATTGTCAGGTCAGCTTTATTTGCTCACAGGCAACCAGAGAGAATATTTTCTGTTGAATTAACCTAAATCATAGCATTCAATTTTGTACTCTTTTGAACACCCCAAAAAATTTCTGTGAAACTTTCTGCAAATTTTTCCACCCAAAAAATTTTCTGGGAACTACGTTCCCAGGTTCCGATACTTTTTCCACCTCTGAACAGGGGAATACTTCGAAGAGAAAATGCATGATGATACAATGAAAAAGAATTGTGTAAAATGATGAATTACAATTAATTCTGACCTCGCTATTGATGAGGTATCCTCCTTCACCTCTGCTTCCTTCAGTGATCAAACATCCAGCACCATAGATTCCTAAATTGTTGAAAAATGTTTATTCATAATCAAAAAATTAAAATGTTAATGTAAAATTATAATGATAATATAAAACATACTAAGGTGAAACAAATTTTGACCAGATCTACCTTAAATACTAGGAGGGGTGAGAATAAGGATGAGAGTGATAGGTGAGTTCTTTCGCATATGACAAAATCCAATGTAAAACCAAACGAAACCAATGAAATTTTGATGAACGAGGGAAAATTTGCTGAGGCTAGGATATACTTATGCTAGCTACCTCAGATGTATCTTGCTTGGTAACTCTGATTACATGAAATAGCAAAATGGCTGATAACATGAAACTCACACCATTCTAAAGAGTGCAGGATGCTTGATGTGTTAAAACTTAAAGCAAGTTTGCACATCATAACTTTAGCCTTATTTTAAAGTATATTTTCTTGCAAAAGAAAGACTGAATATAATTCATTCCACAAGTAGCACTATCTTTAGTAATTAGCTTTTAAATTTATATTACAACAGAACAAAAATAGATGCATCTCATTGGCCGATAAAACAGTTCAAACTAGAGCACCGAGTGGCTAGTATTAAATTATCATATTCTGCAATGAAAGCTAAAAGGCCTAAAAAAAGGCAGCTTGTAAAGATTGGAAGAAAAGTCTCTACAAACATGACAACCACCAATTCCGAAGCTCAAAAATAAATCAGCAATGGTGGAATTCCGAACCTGTGGGGTGAAACTGAACAAACTCCATATCCTCGTTTGGTAGACCAGCTCTTGTCACCATAGCATTACCATCACCAGTGCAAGTGTGGGCAGATGTGCATGAGAAATATGCTCTTCCATAGCCTCTGTAAAAATTCAGTATATTATTAGTTGGGGGGACGAGAGCAAGGCTGGATACAGATGCAATAATAAATAATAGGCCCTTTGTCTTGTTGGTTGTCAGGTATAGGAGTACTTAGTAAATCAACAGCAACTGAAATACAATTCAATACATTCCTCTTTGTATGGCGACACACAGTTAACTACTGAGGAAGGTATTTTTTACTGTATTATTGGAGATAACAAATTTATGGTCATTACAATCCTTAAAACATAACTAGATAAGTAGTGGAAGAGATGAAAATGGGTATTCAACAGGTCATGCTTAATTGTAGCCAATAAGCTAAAAATTACAATTAAGTACAAGTTTTGGCTTATTAGGCTACTGTGTCTTGTAGAGAGAGGACAACTCCTGTGTCTATAGCCTAAAACTTTTACAGAATTGAAAGAGAATTAACCCTTGCTCACCCTGTGGCAATGACTGTGTTGTTGGCTCTGATTCTGTGCAGTGATCCATCTTCAAGACACAAAGCCATCACTCCAACACATCTTCCCTTGTCCATAAGCAAGTCCAGCGCAAAGTACTCAATGAAGTAATTGCAGTCATGTCGCAGGGACTAGAAAGTCAATCAAATCAAATTGCAATTGAATACACAAAGTGCACTGATTTGTAGTTATCATCATGTAAGATTTAGTTCATTATTATTACCATCATGTAAGATTTTACGGTCAAAGACTTATTGGTGGTAGAGTTACCTCATTTGCCCACCTTTTTGCTTCAAAGTCCTCTACAGGCAAATTTCCATACCCATCTGGATATAAATATTCATTAGGTTTTATTTTTCATTCACTTCCTGACGAGTTTCTACTCTGATGAGTTTCTGATGATTTTTACTACTCTGATGAGTTTCGGATGATTTTTACTACTCTGATGAGTTTTGGACACAAAACTTCAGCAGGTATTTGGCTTTGCTATGTTGGAGTCTTCTTTGCCATCCTCTGTTTAAGAGATGAATTTTGATGGAACTAACCTGGCCATACAGTGTGTGCAGCAATGAGTGTCCAGTTCTGTCAGCAACAGCACAACATCTGTGAGCCTGTCCTCCTTTTCCGTATTTCAAACTCTGTCCACCGAAAGCTCTTTGATAGATTCTTCCCTGCTCTGTTCGGCTGAATGGCATTCCATAGTTCTCCAGCTAAATTAAGACATACAACTGATCAGATATCATCATAGTTTACACGACAGGAATAGAATCCTTTCACAATTACATCAGCTCTATAAAAATTAATCTTGAAACAACCTTAGCCTCAACATGATATGTAGCTATTTCCAAAAACATACATTGCTACTAACAACAAATGGAATTGCTTTGTGATTTGAAAGCATTGCATGCTTTGGGATTCAGCTTCGCATAATGTCAAGGCTAAGGTTGTTTCAAGATGAAATTTTTAAAGAACTGACCTAATTGAGAAAGGGTTCAATTGAGGAATGATTTTTAAAGGTTTGTAGAAATTATTGGTATCTAACCTACAAGGTGCAAAGTAAATAGGACATTGAAGACTTTATATGATTTTGTACCTCAATAACTGCATCTGGGGCTTCTCGAGTCATGTAATGAATCGCATCTTGATCTCCAAGCCAATCACTTCCTTTAACTGTGTCGTACCTGCAAGATAAAACTCTAGATCATTCATTCTGTTGATAAATGGGCTATTACATCATCTTTCATTTCTGCATTGTTTGTTAAGTGTGGGGTGGGAGGTGAGTGGCTTGAGCAGATTGCTTTTTACAGCTCCATTTATGCTTTGTCAAGTGAGGTCAACATTTGCATGGGTGACCTTTGAGCTATTGACTAAACAGCTCACTCCACCATCCTTTCGAAACGTTAAACAAGGATCCAGTGCCTCTTCTGGAAATACAGCACTTGGCCTTCCGCAAGATAGCCTTTAAAACATATTCTTGCTTAGTTGCCTCAGTAAGGAGAGTATTCTTGTATGATTTGCTCAAAACAAACTTACATGTGATACTTCCAATCATCTTCTTCCATGTTTCCAAGTGCTGCATTAATGCCACCCTGCGGGGAAAACATTAATTGATAAGCTTCAATGCAAAACCAGCAAATATTTCTTGCATATCGAAGACTAGAATCAGGCAGTCTCGTTTCTTGAACTTACTTTATGATCAAATACAGGTCATTTTCAATTGGAAGGGAATATAAAAGACAGATATGTTGCTATTTTGCTGAATTGGTCATGCTTCTTTGCATGCATTAGCTTTATTAATTCTTGTTGATTTAAAACCTTAGTTTTTGAAATCTAGCTTGTAAACAGTAGTAATTTTCAGTCCAAATCAAATATTCACTCTTTTGGAGGTGATAGTGTAGTGTTACAGGAGTAATATTGCCATTATTACTGTCTTCAATTCTTGGATATTATCGTACTTGAACGTGAGCAACCCGCTGATCCAGCCAAATGTCATGACAGGGTTTGCTATTTTTGAGCAGCAACTTGTTAAAAAGTTTAGATTTTCCACCAGGCACACTGGAAGTTGAACTAATTAAGACGGGAATTAAACCATGATTTGTGATAAATGGAGTAAAACTAACCTGTGCTGCAACAGTGTGTGATCTTGTAGGAAACAACTTTGTGACACAAGCAGTTTTGAAACCAGCATTTGCCAATCCAAAAGCAGCTCTTAGACCAGCACCTCCCGCACCAACAACCACACAATCATAGGTGTGGTCAACAACTGGATATTGGCGTGAAATCTGGAATTAATAACAAAGGTAAGATAAATATCAATCAAAAAAAGAAACTCCTTTTGGCAATATACCAGTTAAAACAAAAATATTCCAATTCCAACAATGAAACTTACCTCAGCTTTTGATGTTCCATCACTTCCTCTTCTCCCTTCTACTTTGAAGTGGAAGGACCTTGAGGATGTTATTGGGAGTGCAAGCCTGGCATGATTGGCCTGAAATATTCAAATAAATATATTCATGAATGTACAGAAGAATGTATGTGTTTTTTAATGTGTTCATTCTACTTTATTCATGAATATGTTCTGATCAAATTTATATTCAACGAGGCTGTACAGCGGGCTTGGACTTTCAAGGCTGACAAATTGTTCCGTTCTTTAAACAGCAATGCTGTTGTGACCAGATAAAAGGGACTCCTTTGCAGAGGTATGAGTATCTTGTGTATCATGGAGGCTGGAGAGGGCTTTGCTTTTGGGTGGAGCAGGGTGCTTGTTTGCCTAATATGGCCAGGTCTGGTATTGATGGCAAATTTGGGGCAAAGAAACTAAAGCTTATTTCTGTTTCATGAAGTATCACAACTAACATTTCAACTCTCCCTGTTCCTCCCCGTATCTCTGACGAGGAGCAACGTCAAGAACAATAGATCTTTTGACTTTCAACCATTGGTGTGGAGTAACCATCCAGTGCAACATATTGAACCCTAAACCCTGGTAATGAATCAGAGTTTGCAGAGAAGCATATGGCCAATTCATCTTATTGCTATCTTGGTGTACAACTGCTTCAATTAGCCTGCGCAAGGACTTATCACTTCATCTCAAAGAGAAGCCCAAATCGTTTTCTACTAAGTGGTCTATTTATTTACACTTTTTCGAGCAGCATCGTGGTTATGCAAGACAGCCCTAAAGTTCGTAACAAAATATGGAACTAGAGAATTGAGAATTGAGTGAGAAAAAGGATTTTCAATTTCAAATTCTTGCAAGCAGCAAGAAAGAAGCTTGTCCAAATCAATATCAACCTTTGATTGAACCAATGAAGCAAAATTTAAAGCAAATCAATTGCGTGAAATAAAATACTCTTTCTGTCATAGCAGAACAGGGTTTACGCTGAAATAAAAATGATAACGATGCGACATCCCCCACTCTTCTTACATTACATAACAATAGAGCCCAAAAATAGGCCTAAATTTCTCCTGTTGGAGAAAATGACTAGGAATGCGAGGTTATATAGAATGCAGTTAAGAAACAGATCCATAATCACATATGCTCACATTAAAAAGCTTCCCAAGTCTTCTGCCAGCAAGTTGGAAAGCCATCTTGGATTACTTTTCGTCAGGGTAAGTTGTTGTTTGCCTCCACTCGGCCAGCGAAGTTTTTTAAGATTGTTGCTGACACTCTGGAAGCTATATACAAGAGGCCTGGGTCGAGGTTTCAATTCAATGACGTTTCTGGACGAATGGGACAAAAAAACTTTAATTCCATAAAGTCCTTTCGCCTGCCTGCTGCTCCCTAGCCGCAAATTCATAACTTTCAAGCAGCATACCTTCTCAGGGGACAGGGGAAGTTTGCCCCCCCCTGATAATTACAAAATTGTATTTTTCTTTGCCTTTCATTCTTTTGTGTTGAAACAATTCGTGTGATTTTAGTGATGTTACACAGAGCTCTTTTCAAATGAGTTCTCCAAAATCAAGAGCATGCGTGCTCCGTTCAAAGCTTGATGGTTTCTTTATATTGTTTATACTCTTTTTTCTTTTTATATCAATCTAAATGTTTCATGTTTATACTCCTCTACTTCTCCTATCCATCTAGCTGCTTCAAGCAAAGCAACTCCTTCTTAATGTCCCGCACATCCAAAATTTTTCCCGTGAATCGATTTTTCTTCTGGATTCAGAGCATTCCATCTAATGCTCAGTCTTTCCACATTGTTAACATGTTACATTTTCTCAAGATGCTTTTTAATTGCATTTCTCTTTCGCCATCTTTAGTCTCGTTTGCAGTAAGATGTTTTGCTTTCTGCACAGTACCTATTTCTTTCTCTTGAGATCTACAACCACCTCCTTTTTGTTTCCGTTTCATTTATTTGTTTCATATCTTTGACTATCCAATTATGAATTCTATTTCTATTTCTCTTTTCCAAATAGGTCTTTTATCCCAATAAAATACTGTTATTTTTATCAATATCGTAAATTTCTGTTTTCCTCAAACCAGCAGTTCATGTTCAACCTATTTATTCGTCCGATTTGATGAATTGTGAAAAACTTTAAAAAGATTATGCATAAAGGACTCACCTTTTTAAAAGTCGATGATTAGTTGATTCTATGCTTTGCTAATCATTCACCTCTTCTCTGATTGGCTAATTACATAACATTACATAACAAATACTGTAGTAGGCAAAAAGCCTTTTACAGATTTCAACGAATACAAACAACAGTGTTGTTTAGGTGTCCATCATGGTACTCAAATTTCAGAGACCATTTCTCTCGTGTCCTTTAAGTACTTAGTGTCACCAAATAAACAATCAATATATTTCTGGAATGAATACAACGATCTTGCATTCACTATGCTGTTTGGTAATTTGCTCTAATGTCAGTAATCGTCAGACTGAAAAATATTTTTTGAATAACTCTTCAGTATCCCTGTTTTTTGTCTTAAATACATTTACTCTTGTTCTATCATCCTCTTGCATCTCAAATAGACTCTTAGTATCATTGCAATTGTGTGTGTATTTGCAGACTTCAATAAGGTCTCCCCTTAATCTCCTGTGCACTAGAAAAGAAAGCTTACAATCTACCTCTCGGTATTACAATATCTAATTAACCGTAAAACGAATCATATTTCAGAGCAATGCAGAGCAATGAAGTAACTTTTACGCATAAACACTAATATGTACAGTTTATCCCATTCTCTACACTTCTGGGAAAATTATCGATCTACATGTCTGAAACAGTCACTCGCAATCTTCCATCGGTTTTCTATAGATGTGATCATAAAAGTCTGGTTGAAGTTTTGGGGTCTTTTCCCTCCGTACGATACTGTTCCTTCCACTATGATCAGGATCGTTGTGTGACCGGGTGTCACGATTTCTGAAAAAGAAAAAGTTTCACAGTTAAACTTCTTTGTTATCATTGATTTCAGAATAAAGGACTGGATCGAGCTTCAGCTGTTAAGAATTGAAGTCAATAGTAGCCATGTTTGTGGGATCAAATCAATGCATTTTATTCAAAATTTATTGGAAGAGTAATTTGGTATGTTGTATGTTTTGATCATAGTTAGAATGCCATGCAGTTTCAGCACAAGAATGAATAATAGTGCTAAAGTATTGTTTGGAAGTAAGGAGGTCAAGAAATTTAAAGATCTATTGTATATCTACTGAAACTAGTGGAGTAACGAAAGTACACTAGATAGTGCCACTCAAAAGGACAAGGACATACAGTCAATAAGGGCTGACAGAAGTGGAGTCACAACAATACACTACACGGTCCTAATTGTAAAAGTGGGAGCTATCATGGCACTCTTCAGGAGAGAAAGGCTGTGTAGGGGTTTCCATATGGCTGAGCCTAGACCCGACATTGAACTGAAACTAGTGGAGTGACACCAGTGCACCAGATAGTGTCACTCTGGTGGGCAAGGGTTTTTAGTTACTTGGAGAGACAGCAGTTCACTACATGGTCCCACTCGTAAAAGTGGGAGCTATCTTTTTACTTATACACCACCTCATCCAAATTCCCATCTCATCTCTGCAAAAATCTTCTTAATGTTTCCAATAAATTGCTTGACTGCCATCAAAACATGCATCATTGAAGCTTAAAACGACAATAAACTACAAATTGCAGCTACTTAAAATTAAGATATTTTAAAAACATACCAGACACTGGTTGACAATCCAGTGAATTGACGTTATGTTCTGTGGATGGTATATTGTTAAAAAATTCGATGATATTGCTTAGGCCTTTGACTTCATTTCCATTCCATATCAAGGTGGATGAATCAGTGTACATCTTAGTCAATGTCTGAATGAAATAGAAAGAGAGAATGGACTAAGAAAAAAATACAGCAACATTAATAATGAGTTAGGAAGGTACCTACCGAACATATTGTTGATAGGTTGATAGGCAAGTACACTTACTATCTTCGTAAGGTACCCGTTTATGTTTAAAGCACAAAGGGCCCAATGAATAGGTAGACTAATCGAAGTAGTGCATTGATACTTGATAGGCACATATTGTCTCCATAAGGTATTGGTTTATGTACAAAGCACAAAACATCACTGAAGAGGTAGACTAATCAAAGCAGTGCATTGATAGTTGATAGGCAAATACGCTTACTATCTTAATTGTTGATAAACCCATTGGCTGGGTGAACCTCTAATAGCAGGGAAAACGGCTAGAGTGTAATGCTGTTTGTGTTTTTATTTGGAAAAACCATGAATTTAGAATTATTCTGTTAAAACACTAAACAAAAAACTGATTAGCATGAAAAATAGTTTTCAGACTTACATGTCTCTTCTTATCAATGTTTTCAAAAAATAAATCACAAAATTGTTCCCCAGCAGTGTTTGCTTGTTCTGCTCTTGATTTGAAGTCCTCCTACAAAATAGCAAAACATAAACGAACCCCAAAAATGAATTACAGAAAAACTACAGGAAAGAATAGACATAAATGAATAGGAAACGGACAGAAATGAGTAGGACTTAATCTATCCCCTCCCTAATGAGTGGATTTAACATAATACCAACATCTTCATATTCTTATCATTCTGGTTTGATGGCTTTGCATAATTTTGAAACCAAAGTTTTAAATTTTTTCTGCCCCTCTCCATTTGACCAAAGAGACTGCCACTGGTTTCACCCCTGACAATTAAAACTATCCAGGGCACCTACTTTCCAAACCCTTAGCTTGTGATTTTCCATTTAAATTGGCTGCTGCAATTGACACATAACAACAACGGGTCTCAAATCCTGGTTATCTTGTATCCCCTCCCTAATGAGTGGATTTAAGATAATACCAACATCTTCATATTCTTATCATTCTGGTTTGATGGCTTTGCATAATTTTGAAACCAAAGTTTTAAATTTTTTCTGCCCCTCTCCATTTGACCAAAGAGACTGCCACTGGTTTCACCCCTGACAATTAAAACTATCCAGGGCACCTATTTTCCAAACCCTTAGCTTGTGATTTTCCATTTAAATTGGCTGCTGCAATTGACACATAACAACAAGGGGTCTCAAATCCTGGTTAGTGCGACCAAAGGCAAGTGCGCTAACCACTGTAACTTAACCTTAACCTGTGCTAACCTTGGTATTTTAACTGCTGGCTTATCCATGTTGAGGCATTCATTCGTGACTCAGATCAAATTCTTCTTCAGAGCAATGTAATATCAACATCAATTAATAAGGTATGGTCTTATACACACTTTCTTCATATAAGGAACCAGTTTATAAGGAACCTAGAAATAGAATTTCTTGTAAAATACAATAGGTTATTTTATTCTATTGTTTCATATATCAATGGAGAACAATAAGATATTTAAGGAACTTTTAGAACTAGGCCTTTAGGTAGGTTTCTTATGAAATGAAAAGCCCATATAGCATGGTCTAAAACTTATCTATGTTCATATGACATGGGTCTGAAGAAGGACTCAATCTGAAACACTAATTAATGCCCCACTATGGATAAGCCTCCAGTTGTAAACACCTCAGGGTTATCATGCAAGCTTATTGTTCTGGTTTAGGACAGTCGTTAGCACGCTCGCCTTTAGTTGCAACAACCCAGGTTTGATAACTGATGGTGGCATAATGTAAATTGCAGTGCAGTACCCCCAGACTTATATATACCGCACAAATATATTGCTATAGAATTTTCTCCACGCATTTAAGGGGATTTAAAACCTGCGTTCTCTGCACAATAAAAAGATTTACAGTCTGGCAGTACCCAGCTCTAGTGAAATTCCATCAGTATTGGATATACTCCATCTTCCCTTTCCTATAGATCGAACAATTAATGGTAGGTTGTTGAGTTATCAAGTCGAATTAGTATAGGCCTAGCTAGGGCCTAATGACTTTGTTTACATCAGCCTCAATCCTGTCTGTGCTTTGTAATAATAAACAATAGAGGGGATTGTATTGAATGAATCAATCAGGTTTATGACATATGTACTTTAACTTCTTCGATTTTTGAACTCCCTGAATTGTAATTCTAGTCTAGACTGATATCTTTTCAACTTTTCGATTTTTCATATGAAGAGAAGACAAAAACACTCACCATTTTGCATTAGGCCTATCTTCTTTTCCAAAATAAGAAGCAGCAGCAACAACAACAGTAAAGGGAGCCTCGGTATCATTCGTTCGGATAGCACGTGGGTATCCTTGGAAACTTTTGCCTTCAAAGTTCAAAGTCCACCGAGGGTTTCTTTTCCGGCGTGCGATGGAATTTGGAATGATGTTCCCATGGACAGATGAAAATGAAAGTTTTCTATATAAGGATAGCTGACAACAAGTGTCTTGTTATGTCACATGTGGAAGAGTGGTACATTACATTAGAGTGAAATAATTCAATAAATCTACGAGAAAAGGAAGATCGAGTTCAACATGATGATAGACGCGTTTCAAAACTTTTATTCTTCTCGAGTCAACGTCTTGAAAACCCTCTACAACTTTCAGTGGGTGGGCGCTCTCATAACTTTCTCTATTTGCTACACGACTTACTACTTTCTGGTTGTTGTCAAGAAGCCCTTGTTGATTTGCGCCAAAGGACAGCTTTTGAAAAAGTTGCAAGAAAACTTACATGTGTTGAAGGAATGCTACTGGCCTACTTTTTGGTGTTTCCCAGCACAGTTGATGACAATTTGCCGTGTAGCGTTTAGACCGAATCCTATTCTTCCTTATAAAAGGTAAATATGACTACAATTTTAAAGAACAGTGCCACCAAAAAATTATCATATGACATATAATGGTGATATGACACAAGATAAGTAGTCAGATGGAAAGAGTGGGTTCTCCAAGAGAGTGGGAACTGAAACCAGTTGCACTTTCACTTGCACCACTGCATCAAAATTTGAAATAATACCTCCTCAGGTAGTAAGTAGCTTAGTATTTATCCTACTGCTACTACAAGGATAGGTAATTTCAAAAACTGATAAGCAAATAATAAAAAAAAATTAAACTTATTTTAAGAGAGTCAAAAAAAACACAGTATAAAGCCAAGAATACATAAAACTAAATTTTGTCAGAGTCATTATAGGCTGAAGCAGGGGCAGATACAGGGCTATAGACAGAAGGTTGCACATGAATGGGTTCTGAAGAACTTGATAATCATTCAATATTTTTGCTGTATTGAAAACTAATTTATTGAAATTTGACAGGTGCAGACCTGTCAACTCTCCCGGTTTAGCCGGGAGACTCCCGGTTTTGACTGCTTTCTCCCGGTCTCCCGGTTTTTATAATTTTTCTCCCGGTTTTTAAGACGTCTAGCAGAAACCAATATATCTCTCGGGTTGCTATTTTCTTCTTGATTTTGTGACATCTCGTATAGCTTTTGCGCGATTTATTTGAATTTTCTAAAGGATCATGCTCGAAATGTACCGGTTTATTTTCGAATCCATGCACTAAGGGATTAAGGGAAGATTTTTCATTCAATATTCTAATTGAACTGTCCATGTTTGTTATGTATCGTTCAAAATGGTGTCATAACGAAAATTTTTAACAAATTTTTTTAACAAACAAAATTTTTTTAAACAAATTTCTATGATCTCCCTGTTTTGACTAAATCTCCCTGTTTTTTATAAGAAAAATCTAAAATCTCCAGGTTTTAAAATTTTTAGGTTGACAGGTCTGCAGGTGCATTTGTACCCTTGGCACCCCCTGGATCTGTCCCTGTGAAGGGTATGCAGAGAGGGTTGTAGCCAAGATATATGGTCTTTACCAGGTCAAAATCTTCCCCTGCACGTGTATCAAAAGAGTCTTAAATAAAAGGTACTACCTTTTGTAGGTTCTCATGGTAGTGTAGGTTATTATAGGTAGTTTCTTTAGGTTAGGATCTTATGATAACTTCTATAGTAGTTGAGATTGTCACACGCATTTTTTTATGAGCAACTGTTTTACAAGTAAGTCAGTACTCAACAAGACAAAAACTTAAGCAATTCTAGTACTGGATAGAGGAATGCTAAGGAATTTCGAAATTTTAGTTCTGATCCAATTGGCAATGAAAATGGTGCAGCAGTTATAGAGAAATAGGTTATAGTGGATTTTAGTTAGCTGGCACAGTTATGTATGCTAGATACCTTTAAAATTTTTTGTACAACAACTTGTGAGATCGTATTCTAAGAAAAAAAATTTTCGAGTATAATTTTATATTTGCTAAGCAATTCTGAGTACTCAAATTTGCCCTCTAGCTAAGCAATATTTAGTACTGAGCTTGAGCTGAAATTGCTTTTAAAAAAATGCATGTATACCTTCAATCTCATAAATATTTCTGAATTAAAATTAATAATCTACCTGCTTGATTAAAGTTAGTAGGCTATTCATTTCAATTCTGAATTTGCTAAATCTTTAAATTTACAAAGAATGCATCTGCATAGCACATGCTTAACTCCCTCATCTTGATGCCCCTACTTAGGAATAGGAGAAAACTAAAAAACAAACACGACATCTCCTAGAATAAATCTCTGGATACAGCAGGTTGTATTGAGCATGCTAAATGCAAATATGTGAATAGGATTCATGGCTTTACTAAATTTAGTTCAATGGTGATAAGTTTGTTCATTAAATTTTGATCCAACATGGAGTTTGACCACCTGGCATCTTGTTTCTAGAGAAACTCAAGATAGAAAAATCATGACAAACTTTTTTATAAGAACAATTTATTGATTTCGAACTACCACAAGTCCTCAACTGAGAAAATACATAGGGCAATGTTGTACATACTTTGAGTCTTATCAAGGCTATTTCTGACACGATATTTGATATGATAGTCGCCGCTTATCTTGACAAGCCTTTGAGATTTAGAAGAGCAACGTTTCGAGAGAGATATGTCTCCCATCATTTGATAACGTTGCTCTACCAAATATCAAAGGCTTGTCATGATCAGTGGTGACAATCATGTCAAATATTGTACAAGGCCTTAGATTTTGCCAAATAACTTTAAAACAAGCCAAAGCAAGCTTATTGAATTTTTGTTTCAGCAGATCTCTTGACATAAAAGAAAAATGCAGATTTTGCCTTTTCATACCTCCCAAAACAGAGTTAAGACTTGGTATTGAAATGGTTCCCCTTCTAATGCAAGGGCGGTTAGCTCTTACCTAGCAATACAGTAGAATCCCGATAACTCGAACAAGCAAGGGACAATCAAAATAGTTCGGGTTATCGAATGTTCGAGTTATCGAGGCTCTTCATAGCATTAATAAGGCTCAAGGGGAACGCCAAATCTGTTCGAGTTATCGAGAGTTCGAGTTATCGCATGTTCCAGCTATCGGGATTCTACTGTAGTAAGAAATGCCTCTAGGACCAGAGCTTATACTGTACCCATTAAAAAGCGAAATCCAGGATAATGGAAATAGCCAGAAATACTGGAAACACATAGATTACTTGAGCTTTTCGTCTGACAATCATTAGAGTAATACTTCAGAAAGAGATGGAAACAGTATTAGTTTTCTGACGTATTACTCTGTTGAATTTCAGACAAAAAGCTTATTAAGTAATCTATGTGTTCGTTTTGCTATGTTTCTGGTATTTCTGGCTATTTTGAAGTTTTGTACCATCCAAAGACTGATAATGGAAAATTTATGTTGTTGTTTTATGTTTTAGGCAGCTTGTAGAGACACCTGATGGTGGATTGTTGAGTTTGGACTGGCTTGATAATGAAAACAACAAAATTTATCCAAATCCAGCCACTCGTCCAACCTTGCTTGTTATGCCCGGGTTAACAGGTATTTGCTTTTGTTTTTAAGATATTGTTATGTAAATGTTTTGGCAAAATTAGAATGATAAATTGTAACCTGAATGACAATTGTAAGAAAAACCATTGAAATCCAACCTTTAGGTACATCCTGATGGTTTAGGCGTGTACCTTCATACCTGATAAGTTGTAAATTTTTCTCCTTTCTAGGGTCAAGTGAAGCGAGTTATTGTAAGCATTTGGCTTTGGCAGCAAAAGAAATGGGGATGAGGTATTTTATGAAATTAGATGTATGACGGAACAACAATTATTCAAAAACCTTGAGGGCATTCTCTGCAGTACTTGGGTTGCATAATGGTTACCATGTGGACATTTTGTCTTTCTTCAAAACTTTTTATAGTTTACTATTTTTGAGAAGGGCATTTATATTTTAGAAGGAAAAATCTTTATCAAGTAGTCAGAGCTGTTAGCCTAAGAGTGCAACAGCAACCAATGTGGAAATCTGAAAGAAGGTTAAGAATTATTAATGGTGAGAACGAAATCCCACCAGTTAGAGTCACACCAACTTTTCAAAGTGATTTTATGCATGCGAATTAGAAAAAGCTTTGAAGCTCCCCTAAGTTGTAACCACAATCAGACGAAAGTAAAAACCTAAAAAATAAGGTTGAACCAATTAGTTAATTGTTCATTAGTTGAAACACAGATCCACTCGTTAGGGATTTGATAACCAAGGCTCTCTCAAAGCAATATTTATTTAGAAGCAAAGTCATTAATATTTTCCGAGTATTCAATATCGGAAAGTGGGTCAAGCCGTGGTGTGATCCTGACCAATAGGATTTTGTGTTCACCTTGCCAAAAATGCTGGAAATTTGTGACTTTGTTGGTTTTGCTTTATAGGGCAGTGGTTTTGAACAATCGTGGCTTTGGCACAGATATGTTTTTGAAGGTATTTTAAGATGTATTGTTTTCAGTTTAGTTTATTGAATCATGCCCAACAAGAATGAGGCAAGGGAGGACCCATGAAACAGTCCTTTTCGCGAGATGAATTGTGGGTGTGTTCTGATTCGCACACGTTAATAATTTTGCTTGTGCAATCACACTTGTAAAATATTTGTGTGCTCAACATGCTATTTAAACAAAAAACAATCAACATGTTCGCATTGGTTTCAGTCACTTAGTAGGTCTATAAGTTGCAAATGACAAGGGTAAGCCATTTGTGGTCTGGTATTAGATTCATTCCAGAAAATGTAATAGCACATGTCTGCACGTATGATAAAATGCACATGCAATCTAACTTGCGTGTGTGCCTGTGATTGCACGTGCTAAAAGAAATTTTTGAAGAGATGAAGTAAGAAGTATGTTAAAGGTCTTTACTAGGCAAGTTATACGTATCATTCATTCCTTTTCCAATTTTCACAGCAGAGAATTTAAACCCATCCAGTCCCATCTGCGTTGTGGCTGGCAGATAATTTTCTGATATCATCTTAAATTCTCCTTTAGACACCAAGAACATTCTGTGGGAACAACACAGATGATTTGAAATTCATCTTGGCAAAGCTTGCTTCACTTTATCCAGACTCTCCAATTATTGGAACTGGTGTATCATTAGGAGGGTAAGTGAAATTGTTTTATATCTATCTAGTGCTGCTATAATCAAAGGAAGGACCAGACTCCATCCAATATCCAATTCAAAAGGCTGATTATTTCCGTCAGTTGCACAATCTTCCACTCACTCAGTAATCTTTGCAATAAGAGCTAATAATATTTAGAATTTGAAGGAGAGAAACAATCAAAAACTCAATTCTATACATGGATATCCTAAAGAGGTACAAGGAGAGGTAGCAAATCATCATAAAGTCAATTATTTATCATCCTCTGAGAGTGATGAACAATTTATCAACAAATTCTCAACCCTCTAGACTGGAAAACATGTAGGTTTGCCATAGATCTCTAGTGTCGAGAAATGTTGAAAATAATGGTGGAATAATAAGGCTGTTTTTTAGAAATAACTGGCGTGGCGGAAGCCTCTGGTGTGCCAAAAATAAACTTTCTATCCACGTCAACCCTTGATTGTATATCCATTTTTAAAGTTTCTTAGTTAGTGAACATGATTGAGACTCTGAAGAAGGCTGACATAGGAATTACTGTAGAACCTTCTTAATACGGCAGTAGGCCAGCAAAAGTTGGTCGCAATAAGGGGATGGTGGTATAGCTGGGATCTTTTTCATTAGCCTATGTATGTGTAAGACTAAAAACAAATTTACGAGGTAACTGGAAAGTGGGGTTCAACTGTAATAATTTCTTTTTTCAATTCATTTCCCTGATAGTTGCATTCTATGTTTGCACTATAAGCACCCCTTGTTTTCCCAATTATTCAGCTTACAATGAAGTATGGTACAATTGTTTTGATTTCAATGAATATTTGTTTAATTTCCAGGTGCATAATGACTCATTACCTGGCTGAAATAGCCGACTCTCCCACCCAAATGATTGGGGCTTTCATCATTTCCGTCCCTTGGAATGTTTTCCTTTCAACAAGCTCTCTGGAGCAGCCACTGAACTGGTTACTTTTCAATCGACATTTAACCCAGAAACTAGTCAAAATGGTGGAAAAGTATGTTCCCTTATTGTATCTTATTCTCTGTTGCTTCGCTATTGCGAAATTGCACAATATGGCATGCCAATAAGGGAAAAATTTACAGCTGCACAGATGATAATAATAATAATCTTGATTAAGTATTAACTAAACGGGGAAACACTGTAGAAGAGAGCCCCTGGTCACAAATGATAATGTTAATGAATTAACAGCGCAATGGGGAAATACATTAATCTAGGGGTGATCTCCTTGAATTCTAGCTCCAACCATAGGGCCTAATTTCACGTTAGAGACAACCCCCAAATAACAATGGTCATGATAATCATGATTAAGTAATAGCTAAATGAGAAACACAGTAATCTGGAGCTGATCTCCTGGAACTCTAACACCAAGTGGATAACCCAAATCCATGTTAGAACAAACCTTGCAACTGTCCCCTTTCCTCAACCCCTCTATCTACTACACAATAGAGTATCCGTAGTAATACTTAATTTATCATGAAAATTATCATGAAAATTAACTACTTTTCAGGAATTTCCATGTTTTCGAGCAGCATCTGAACACACTGCCTTATGAACTAGATCAAGTGATGAAGGTAAGAAGACAAACCTCTCTTAAAAGTGATCTTATATTGGGTCGTATCAAAATGGCAGCAACATTGCAAAGCTGTGAGGGCTAGGCTAACGAGACTCATGGGGATCTTCAGAGCAGTAGGAACAAAGTAACAAAGCACTTTACCTGGTGTTAGATTTTTAAAACACTTCTGCATTAATTTTAGATGACAATTCATTTCTTAAAAACTCCTTGCTGATATTTTGACCATCACTCGAATCCTAGGTCATAAATAATTTCTCACCCAATTTATTATTGCTTTATGCTTATGAAATATGGCGTTAGTAAAATTTCCCTGAATTTCCACACCAATGTTGTGTTGTTCCCCTATGTCCCACACAAGTTATGGGAATTCTAGTAAAGGCTAACCATCACAGCTTTGCAATTTGTTCGCCATTTTGAATCTACCTATGCAATACATTCAATCGTCTAGTGTAGATGACATAGATGCCAACTCGTATTGTGAAAATTGTGAAGGGGAAGCATCTTTAGTTGTTGCTATTTTGTGGTTTGCCTATCCCGATTTTTAGTCCCACTTTACTTAAATCCAGTTTAGGGACCTTCCGAATGATCGTTGAATTTTCAAGCTTTTGTTTTCATGCTATGATCTAAGTAAAAATACAATCGTTTGAAATCAATGGAAGAGTTGCTTGTTTAAATTTTTCAAAAAAGTAACCCCTTATTTACGTTCTACAAGTTCAGACGATTTTACCCATTTCAGTTCAGCCTGAAATCACTGGCAGTTGTTTCAAGTAGGAAAGTTAGTTACAGTTTTTGTTGGAACAGAACTTCAGAAACATTAGCGAAACATACCAACTACTAAAGAATTTTGTAGCTCTTTAAAAAGTGTTTGCTGCGTGTGGTACTTTGTAGATATATGATAATATCTATATCTATAAAACAGAACTGTTTGTATGTATGTTTGTATGTATGTATGTATGTATGTATGTTTGTCCGCTTAAAACTCGAGAACCACTTCATGCACAGCACAATGAAAGGTATCATTCTAACCAGAATTTATCTGGGAGTGTCCTTAGCTGAAAATATTTTACAAATCGTTTAGAAATAAAAGAGGAAAGGCAAAAATGTGACGAGTAGTCGAGATAAAATGCGTTCGAATATGGATTTCTTTGATGCCATTATGACGTCAAATAAACCACCAGTCTGTAGCTGTATTTCTTTTTCACTTTCGTTAGAGTTAGAGACATACAAAACCATTTAAGTTTGATCTAATGTGTCGTCAAATTTATGTACTGCCTCCATAGTAAAATTTGTTGTTATGAATGTTATCTTAGTTGCCATAGAAGTAATTTTACAACTAGTACAAAATTTATGTATACGTGGCGCAAAGTGCTGAGGAAACGGACTTTACGAAGTGCGAAACAGCGAAGCGTGAAAGTGGATACCCGCAAGGGCGAGCAGACTCTATAAATACAAGGCGCGAAGGGCTGAAGAAATTGATAGAGCAACTGTCTTAAAAGAGAAGTATTTGTTATCATGAAAGTTATATTAGTTGGCATAGAGGTGTTCTTTCAAAGTCGGTAAAAACTCAGAATCTATGAAGACGAGGCACGAACCGCTGAGGAAATGGACGTAGCGAAGTGCAAAGCACTGAGAAAGTGGATACCGCAAGGGCGCGCAGCGCCCTGCGGTAGACGCTATGATAGAATAAAGTTGTTTATTACCGAAAATAGCAAAATATGAAATTTTACAACGTTTCGAGATTATACCCGTTATCAAGTCGTGTTAACGGTGATGATCTCAAAATTTTGTAAAATTTCATCTTTCCTATTTTTACCTATACTAAACTGTGTCGTTTTATCGTTTAATCGTCACAAAGAATGTTGTCTTTCATTCATCAGAGTAGTGTGTTGGAAAAAGAACAAAAATTATACCAAAGAAATTGTTATATCCCTATGTAGATCGAAACTGGCCACCAAGAAAAGAGCTTTAGTAGCTGATTTTTATTGCTATCCTAAAGTTATAGACCTGTCCCTTTTTAAACTCAAATCTCATTCCTTTTTCCCAACCTGATTTATTTGTTTACTTTAGGCCAAATCAATTCGTGAATTCGACGACCGATTTACGAGCCGTGCGTTCGGATACAGGGACTGTGATGAGTATTATAATGCTGCTAGCCTTCACTCTGCACCACTCGAGAACATTGCAATTCCAACGCTTTTTCTTAACTCAACTGATGACCCCTTTTCTCCCGGAGAAAGTAAGTTTCCTTATTTATTTAATCTCCCCTAAATGATTCTGCATAGCATTTCATCATTACCACTGTTTTCTCTAGTTAAGTTTATTCATTCACTCGTTGTATTATTTTCTTCTTTCCTAGATTGAATTCCAAATTCTACATACTCTGCATTGCTAAAGGCATGCCTAAACACCTTTCCACAAGTCACAACCTTCAACCATGAACTTTACATGCAAATAGGGTTACCCCCCTCAGAGGATCACCTTACTAGAGGGGCAAAAATTCAGCTGTCCTCAACATAAAAATTTGTCAAGCTAGGGTGACTCTAGGAGGGGAGTATGAGAAGGCTGGTTGTGGTTTTTTACCTATCAATATCAATGAATCAAGGCCAATTAAGATAGCCCTTCCGCTAGGGTTACTATACCTTAAACGTTTACATGTCTTGAATAAACAATATGTTCGTCGTCCTCCTAGAAGGGTGATTCTACCTTGCTGATACCCTTAGGGTGACCTTACCTGACATGTCAAGTAAACCTTAGTTAAGCTAGGCCTAAACATCTTATTTCAATTCATCAAGTGATAATATTCTTTGTTTTTCAGGCATTCCCTTGGAAATTTTTGAAAAGAACCCAAAGCTGGCTTTGCTATTGACTCAATATGGGGGCCATATTGGATTCACAGAGGGTTTCATCATCAAAAGCAGATCAATTGTTGAAAATGCAATGATGCAGTTCGCTAAGGTTCTTGGGATACCAAATTCAACAGCAACAACAACCAAAACCGAGGAAAACTCTAATGAGGTACTCAAATGAGGTAATGAAAACTCAAATGGATATTGTGTGACATTTGTTTGCTGTTTCAGTAATCACGTGGTTTATTATATGGATTGTTTTATAATGTGTTGTTGTCCTACGTACTGATGCAAGGTAGATAACTGTATTGTAACGGCATTATGAATATCCGCTTGGTTCATTATTCGGTCTGCTATATTTTTTCTTGTTCATCGAAACAAAAATTGAATTCTTGGGACACTCTTTTAATGATATCGGACATGATAATGATGTTTTAGTCCAATTTGGCTTTTAAAAAGCTATAATGCACTCTGTAAGCACACTTAATTTGAAGGCAAAGACTTTCCACACAAACTAACTCCTTACGAAGTAAGTGAGCATGTTTTCAAGTACCAATGTACTGCTTCGATTATCTATTCATCTATCTATTCAGTGGACCTTTTTAGCTTTGCACATAAACAAATTCCTTTAAAACATAGTAGATGTGTTTGCCTATCAACTATCAATGCACTGCTTTGATTAGTCTACCTATTTAGTAGGCCCTTTGTGCTTTGCACATGAACCAATACCTCACGAAGATAGTAAGGGTATTTGCCTATCAACTATCAATGCACTGCTTCGATTAGTCTTACTTTTCAGTGGGCCCTTTGTGCCTTGACCATAAACCAATACCTTGCAAAGATATCAAACGTATTCGCGTATCAATTCATTATCTGGTCTGTTTGATGTAGCAACATTCGATCGTTCTTAAATCACTTAGACAGTATTTATAGGGAGGAAATATCACCGGCTATCTAAGGTTCTTTTGCAAGTTTCAGCATCTTATACAAACAAACTAGAGCATCTCACTCTGAGTTTATACGAGAATCGCCAATAGCCTACGGGATATTTCCTCCATGTAAACAAAGTCTTGGCACATTTTAAGTTTAGAAGTTGTATATTAAGGGTGAGATTAATTAATTAACTAATTGCAAGCACAATATACCTTATTGCGTGGTTTGTAAATTCACATCTAATCACTTATAAAACAAATGAATATTAAATAAAGGATCACAAGTACAGTAAGTCCTGCATGTAAGAAACTCGAATTATTAAATCAGGCTGTCCTGTTATACAAAAGGAATCATTCTATGATCAAATGTGTACTACCAAATAAGGAAACAAAACGAATATCATACCAAGTCTATGTTTTTGATTTCGGTAAGAGAGTGCTCAATACATAAGTGCAGAGTGTTATATACTGAGTAGGAAGGAGTCGAGAAACTTAACTCGGCATCTCAATGGAAGGGAATGCTATACATCTATCATAAATTAAAGTTGCTATTCTTTGAAAGTCTGTACAGTATTGATTATAGCCAAACTTATTGTAATAGAGGAAATACTGTTCAAGGTGACAAGCTGCAGTTTTTCTGATGGTTATTTCTTGTGAAAAAGGACTCATTCATTATGAATTGTGTATTATTACCCAAGGAAACAGAAGGGAATGTCATACATCTATCATAAATTGTTATAGAAGAAATACTGTTCAAGTTGGTAGGCTGCAGTTTCTTTTATGTTCATTTCTTTATGCGGGGACTTACTGTATTTAAGATTGGAGATCGATGAGCAGAAATTCTAAATTATTGATTTAGTGAATAGTGAAGGGAAATGAGAAGGATACAGTATAAACCTACGAGTAATACACTCTTCGAAATATTCGTACCATAGACGAGCAGTGCTTTCATTAAAGTTATGCTTCATTCCTAAAATTTTGGTTTCAAATATAGTGTTCAAGTGAGGAGCAGAAAAAAGTTATCACAAAACATGTTTTTTGTGGACTATGAGCCAGGGGGTTTTCCACTGGTGGGGAAACATGAAAAGAGCCCCCAAAATGTTGCAAGGTTTCCTACAAGACTTGTACTATCTGCCCCTAAAACATAGCATTCCCAGGCCCCAGAAATTATCATCTATATTTGCAAAACGTACTCTGCCACCGAAACCTACAATTATTCCCAATTATTTTTCTCTGCAAAACATTTATGAACTTGATAAAAGAATAAATTGTTAAAAGTAAAAATACTGAACTGAAAGAATCACATTTTGATTTTGGCCACTGGGGCAAAAATTTGTGTTTTTTCTTCCACTGCTGGGCCAAATGGCCCACCAGGCAGTACATATTCCCAGCTATGACCTAATATCTACCAATTTTCAATCATTTCCCTCGCTTCAAGAGGTGCCCAGAAGTGCGTTAGGTCTGTGACGGTGCCCAAGAAATCCTGCTCGTCACATCCAGAATTCCAGTCCGAGTTTTTATGCTGAAAACTTAGGGCCACTGAGAATCTACCTCCTCTCTTGTGCTGGCCTTTGCAGGTTAAATGCCAGACTTTCAGATTCTCACTCGTGGGTTTATACTGTTGCATGAAATGTCTTTACTGATTAGAGTAGCTGATATTTCTAATTATTGTATATTTGCGATTTATTTATTTGAAATGATTACCGATAGAAGATTGAAGAGCAGCAAACCAGTTTTTTTTATTAATTGCTCTTTTTTTATAAGAACAATTTCATAAGAAAACGATCCTCTTTTACCAACATCTAAAACAAGCTAAGAACAAACCGAGTCTGACCATTTTAAACTCGACATGGAAATTTTAAGAAATAATCACGAGACTGGAAATAATGACAAAACAAGCAGATTGACCGCACAATGTTACGTAGAATGGTCAACAAAAGTGTAATACCTTGAAACAATCAATGACGTAACTGATAAGCAAATAAGGCTTCCAAATGATACTAAAAGTAAGAGCAATTTAAGAACATCCCAGGCTTAAAATAGGGGAATATTTAAGAACTGCAAGCTTCAAACCAACTTTCAGCTTCTTATAAAATAAAAGAGTTTAGAAGAACTGACCTAGAGTCGAGAGATACGACGGCTATTACTGCCCTAAAAGGAGGTAGGATGGCGGAAGACCTTGAACTTCTAAACAGCTAGTGACCCAGGATTTTCGAATGACCCAGAGTTCTTTGCTGAGAGCTACCGTGAAGCGACGTGAATTCACCTAAAATCAGGAACTCGCCAATGTCATCACATTTTCTTACTGTGGATACGACCACTAGGAGGCTGTATAACATTTTGCAACGATGGTTTATCATCGTCCATGGGTGCAGGCCCGTAGCAATGGAGTGGCACAAGGTGGCATTGACACTCCTCGCGCAATTTCAGTAAGTTTTTTGCCACCCCTATATAGCAGTGTTATCTTCTTTTGAATATAATTGAGATAAAAGAAAATATTGATGAGAATAAGTGGGAAAACGGCATACATTGCTCAAAAAGGCATGGCCTGGGTACGGGCCTGCATGGGTGGCAACCATACGTAAAAAGATCTCTCATTTATAAGTATATTCACCCCCATTGTAAGATGATATACTGCCCCCTCCTAAGCGTATCCACCCCATTGTGAGGTAATATTCTGCCCCCTTTTAAGCGTTTCCACCCCATTGTGAGGTAATGTACTGCCCCCTTTTAGACGTTACACTTCGCAGCCGTAAGCGCTCAAGTTTGTTGTTGTGTTTTTCCGCGTGCAGTAACTAACAGGATGGTGAAATAACGAAATAGTCCTAACCAATAGAAAAATAGACCACAGCCAAATATCCTTTAGCCAAATAGCCTTAACTCTAACCCTTACCAAATGACCCATGACCAAATAACCCGAAAATCAAAGACAAATTCCAAAAACAGACGACAGACCAAGCACAGCACGGAGTGCAGATGAATCTGAACTTAAAGCTTATGAAGTCGAACGTTTTCGGGCTCCGAGGTCACAGATTATCTCCATAGGCATAACTAAACTCCAAGCGGTTCATTTTCCTGAAACTCCACGTACAAAAACAGACACTGTAGCGAAAACAGCTTTAGATATAATAGGATCAATTAGAAGCAGAGCGTATTCGTTTAAAATCAAGGTAACGAGCAGAACAAAATATTAGTTTGCTGCAGAGCAACGACAGCGGAATCTTACACAAGAGAAATCATTCCAATACTTTGTTGGTTTTCGGTTTGCTGGTGAAGTAACGCAGATAAGGATATTGTATTTGTTGAATACCGCAATCCTATTTGTAGAATTAAATATCTAGATAAATTCATAGAAAAATTTACAGCTGCACTACTAAAGAGGAAGGAAAGGCAAAACAGACAACTTTTAAGGAACAAAGATCTTTGACCACAAATAGAAACAAAAGTGATCAAGTTGATGTGCTTAAATACGAATTTGACTTGTAAACAAGAACTTTAAAGGCAAGAACGTTTTGAAGTTAACGCAAAACTTCGTTGAAAAACTTTATACAAAGGTTTACTGTACTCAAGAACCAAGAGTGAACTCATTTCGAGGACGACAGAGCGACGGAACGGAGATAAAGTTGGCGTCAAACTGAACCGGCGATAAAACGGCAATAAAGTTGGCGTCAAACTCAGACGACCAAAGACGACAGAAAAAGATATTCGCTAAGGCTGGCGATAAAGCACGAAAAAGTTTGTGGCGAAAAAAGTTTGCGTCGAAGTGAACTCCATATACAAACCGTGTCTTTTTTTAGTTTATGAGAAAGCTTAAAAGATCTGAAACGATTTCAAAGCAAAACAAAGAAACTTCATTCGACATTTCTGACTCTTTCCATGAAAATGACGTCACTATTCAGCACATCAGCAAAGAAATCCTTCTGTTGCAGCAGTACATTGTTATCGATATCTCTTTTGGCTTGTGGAGTTGCTATGGTAGTTATTGGCATTCATTGGGACGTTTTCAAATCGAACGATCAAGTCTTGTACGAGATTGTTGACGGTGATCAGCAGGTTATTGGTGTGAAAAAGACCACTGCTCTACTCTGGGCCAGTTTTCTGGTTAGGCTCAACTTTTTTGTTTTTCTAACTTTTATATTGCATAGCCCCCTGATACCAGATTCTGTTCTGTAAATTCCTCCTGTTAGATCTTCACTGTTATCGAGAAGAGGTAGTGCATTTCTGTACTAACTTGATCGCGTCTCTTTGCTCGCTCAATCGAGTAAAGCTGATATCTTTGTCCGAGGATCTCTGAAACATCTACTGGATATTTTTCACCGGGTCCGCACGTTGTAACTAGTAACATGCTTAAATATTCGACATGATAATCACCACTTATCATGACAAGCCTTTGATATTTAGTAGGGCAACGTGTCGGGAGAGATCCGTCTCTCATCATCGGGTAATGAGAAATGTGGTTTCTTTCCTATTAACGCAAAGGTCGGATCGAGAGTCTTAGTAATATACTTCTCTTCTAAAATTGAGAATCAAGTTGGTGTCATTGCCAGTTGGTAGAATATACTATCTGTTGATTTATAGAAAGCCTACCTTATCCCCCCCTAGCCATTAACAAATGGATTGGTTGCGTCAAGTGAGCCTGGTCTATCCCCTCCCTAAAAAGTTGATTTGCAGACACAGTTCTATGAGTTAAATCATCATGTATTGTCAATATAATAAATCAACAGATGGTATACTCTACCAACTTGCAATGACTCAAACACGATTCTAAATGATAGAAGAGAAGCACATTACTAGTTAAAACGTGTGGAACAGGTGAATAGTTTCCCTTGCTTCAGATTTCTAAGGAGAGAATTTTATTTTCTGCAGGTGATGCCGTCATGTATCGTAGGAATTGCCGTGGTCTGTTCAAGAAAGAAAAGCATGGTAAGAAGAACATTATTCGTTAAACTTATCCAACTGATCGATTTCCAGAAAAGACGAGATTCTTTTGCTGGTCACTATTTTCTTTATACAATGACAGGGAGGCTCGAATTCCATTCCTATCTTCGTAAGGTATTGATTAATGTGCAAAGCACACAGGGCTTACTGAATAGGTAGACTAATTGAAGCAGTGCATTTATAGTCGATAGGCAAATACGCTTACTATCTTCGTAAGGTTTTAGGCAGTCAGACCCTGGTTTTTCCTCTTGTTGTGACCACACCTAGTAACTCCAGTAACAGAAATTAACAGAGTGCTGGTAAATAGTAACAGAGAGCTAGCGAATTGTCAAGTAAAAATTGATGGCTTCTAACCAATGCTGCCTCCCCACTATGGCTAGTTTATTTCTTCCAAACCTGTAGTCTCATTTTCAATGCACAGTTTATTCTACTGGGAACAACAGCAGCCATAGCCTGTGTTGGAGCCTTCATTGCGTCCGTGAAATCGAGGCAGAATTACGGAGACCTTCGTGGCATTGCTGCTGATGATTATGATGATCGTTGTGAGGACAATTCTTACAACGATGTGAATTACTGCGAATGCAAGATGGAGGCTGGTGAATATTTCAAAAACCAAACCAGAATCTGGCGGTTTCAAGGTTAGTAAGGGATTATTTTGTCGAGGCCACTCTTTACTACCTACTCTTCTATTCACTCTTTCGTTTATTCTTTTTCCTTTTCTCTTTTTCTTTACTCTTCTACCTCATCCTTCCTGCACAATGTTGCTCTAGAGCAGCAATCTCAAACAATGGGTTTTTTGTTCATGATTCAAGCCATAGTTCCTTATTTTGAGTAATGTTATTTAAGTGTGCTGTAATGTCGTCGTTTGAGAATTGCGTTCTTTAGTGTCACGCAGGCTCAGATAATTGATGGTGAAATGGCGATGCAGTAGGGCTCTCTGAAAGACAATCCTAATGGATTGACGGGGCTACCGTGCATGAATAATTGGAAATAATGAAAAAATAAAAATGATAATAATAACAATGATAATGAATGTGTTAACTTTCATTTTCAGTAATGTTCTTCTTTATTTTGTAGTTGAGGAATGTGATGACATCGAGAAGAAGACAAAAAGGATGTTTTTATTCTTCTTGCTGAATGTGGTGTCGACGTGTTTTAGTTTCGCTTTATTCCTCGTCGCAATAATGGCTTGCTGTTCAACAAGTGAACAGGTATTGCAAGTTCAATTTACATTCTTCGACTCTTTTTAATGAACTCTAACCATTCTTTTTCTTGCTTGTTCAGGATACGAAGTCTGAAATCAATTGTTTTGGAACAATAACCTCTTTGTAATTCGAAAGACAGTAAAAACGCATGCGCACTGAGTAGATACTCAAGTGAAAAATGAATTTCGCTTGTGCAATCACCAACCCTTGTTTTCTTCTAGAAAAGTTTTTTTCATATTTTCATGACACTTTGGGTAGTGTTCTTGGGATCAAATACAAGTGTTACGCTCACGTCACTCCCTTGTTTGTATGCTGCTTTCTTGGCCCTAAAAGTAAGCCATGATTGTAAGTCGCTGTTCATATCCCAAACAATGGCTGTTTGAGGTTCTTTATCGATCAAATACCGTTTTACATCCTTTTCCTTAATTTCTCTAGGAAGCAAATCTACTGCAACAACGGCAGACAATGCATTACCACAGTATTAAGCTACCAGAAGATGGTCCTCCTTATTCAAGCATATACCCCAACATCAAACAAAACGCAGACCATGGTTACCAGGACAATAATGTCGGATTCTGCAATCCGGATTTTACACAAGGAGGCGAGCAAAGAAAGGTATTTTGGTATCCTTATTCAGGTGCACCCGAGGCTGGAAACGAGGCTGTTGGACACAAGTTATCAAACAGAGGCTCTGAAATAAACGATACAGTGACTCGAAGTAGCTTTACAAAGATGGGGACTGTTTCACTTTAATTCTATTTTCATTTAATATTCTTCATTAGAATATATAGATTTCTGAAGAGCTGGGGTTACCGAAATAGAAAATATAGTATATGGATACAATAGAATAATTGATAAAACCTGCATAAATATGAAACTAGACAAAAGCCTATAAAAATTAATAAAGTAAGGAGATCTAGAATGAGATGGGGTGAGAACATCGTTCAAAACTCTCAGCCACTCGCTAATGGAACAATCTAAAAACACCAGTAAAATCAATATCAAACAAGAAACTCTTTAACAGTAAGGTGAAGGAATACTTCATAGCAGCCTTTGTCATATAAGTTGACATAAAAAATAGTTGAGCTATTTTACCTCATCGTTTTACTAGTGTACAGACTTATTTTCAATTTACATATTTTCAACATTTTTTTTGCAGTCTTGTTACACTTGTATTTAATTTATTTTAGTTTTAATTTAACGGCCCAAGCATCATAAGCATTGCTGTTCTTGGGTCGTTTAGTATACAATATTTTGTAACCTTATACTAGTATTTTTATGCTATGAATGAAATTGAAATTAATTTGATTGAACAGAACGTTCACACATTTATATTGGATTATCAATTAAGATATTTGAAATGTTGGCATTCCCTGGAAAATCTCTGCAGCTTCTCGTGCTGCTGTGTCTCAATAGTTTAAAACAAGCACACCTCCTTTAAAGAATGTCCTCTATAGAACGCTCTAGGGGCCAGTTTAAAATGGGATCAACAGAATTCTACGTTTTAAGTTTAAAAATACATACCTTACTGGGATATTCGTAGTTGATAGGCAAATACTCTTACAATCTTCTTGAGATTATGGCTTATACGCATGCAAAAAGGGCCAACTGAATAAGAGAATAATGCAAGTAGTGCATTCATAGTTATTGGCAAATACGCTTACTACCCTTGTAGAGTATTGGTTTATACACAGATCACTAAGGGACCACTGAATAGGAAGACTAATCGAGCAGTGCATTGACCTTTGAGAGGCAAATATGCTCTCTATTTCTGATCGGGTATTGGTTTATGTGCAAAGCACAAAGAGCCCACTGAATAGGTAGACTAATAGAGCAGTACATTGATAGTTGATAGGCAAATACACTTACTATCTTCATAAGGTATTGGATTATGCACGAAGCACAAAGGATCCATTGAATAGGTAGACTAATAGAGCAATGCATCGATAGTTGATAAGCAAATACACTCACTATCTACGTGAGGTATTAGTTTATATCCAAGACACTAAGGCCCACTTAATAGTCGAGTACTAATCGCGTAATTCCTCTCCGTATTACCACACCTCGTGATTCATTTGCTATTTTGCCTGGAGTTACAGAGAGCTGATTAATTCTCTTCTCACACTTAAAGTGACAGGTCTAAAAAGGTGGTTTTGAGTCTACAACTCTTGTAATAAAGATCGTGTAATCTGACCATACGGCTCTCCCGTCATCATGGATGGCAAAAATAGCATATATCTACAGTTAGACTTTGATCCAAGATTTAACAAATTTTGATCACTGGTTCAAAACATATATTTGCAACCAATCACCCTAAAATTGATTCTAAAAATTATTTCATGATTATTTACAAAGATTTTTGAAAGATATTTTACAATAAAGATTTACAGCATTCCAAGAGTTTCAACTCAAAATGAAATGTCCTTCTCGTACAATACTTATCAGATCCTTTCATAAACTATGTAAAAAGTATGATATTTAGTACCATGAAAAATTCAGATTATTACATACGAGCTTCCTGGCTCAATTAATGTTTTTTATAACCTTTATTTATAGTTATTCTTCCCGCTATCAAGGAATAACGGGCTTAACCTGTTATGAAGTGAAGAAAAAATAAAGGAAAATTGATGGAAGGGCAATTTTTTTTCTAATTTTGCTTTTCCATCAATTTTCAATTATTTTCTATTCACTTGATAACGAGTTAAGCCCGAACGCTCGAATATAATAATCTCAATAATCTGAATTTTCAATGGAACTAAATATTATGTATGTTTGAAATTTTACTTTAACATTACGTTTACTTTTACTTGTGCTTTATGATGCATTACATACCGAGACGTTACTTTCATTATTTACTCTTTCCATAAACTATGTAGGCGGTACTCTATTATAAACTACTGGGAAAGTAATTTCTTTTAATGATCACTGAGAAGCGTATTAAATGACTTACCAATCCCCAACTAACATCTGATTCTACAGGATGGGTTCCGTGTTGTTCCAGTCCACAGAGGCATTCTTCCATTTAGTTCGTATGCAGTGTTCCAGAGGGGGTATCAAGTCGTCATTATAAGCATCGAATTCGTTCTCTAAATCTACAAAGTAACAAATCAAAATGTATAATGAAGACTTTTTTAATGTTAGCCGTTATGTAGAATCGAGATTCAACTAACATAAATCAATCATACATAAAAGTTTCAGCCCTTTTTGGCCCCCCCCCCATGTCTAAATATTTCTGCGTGATGCGTGATAGGCTACTTATTGGTCCGTCAAAACATGACATTTTTACTTTGAATATGTATAATTGGGTGGGAATCATTCGTGAATCGTGTAAAAAGTAAGTTTTCTTGGCATTTTTATGCCTTCCCCTAGAACGATTTAGCAATTACCCCTTCCCTCTTTAGAGAACAAGCTCTTGCTATGCGCCTTTTTCTAATTATAATGATTGTAAATTGTTCTAACATTATAACAGTTGTTTTTATGTAATGTTATATGCTATGGCTTATCTAAAAACATAATTCTTGATCAGCTTCATTCTACTATGTACAACTGAAGATGAGCATCGATTGTTCGAAACATGTTTTGCCGTTTGAAAATTATCGCTTTTCTCTTGAAACTTCTGTCAATGCATTTACTTAAATTCGTTTTTTATTTGTGCAGCATTTGTATTTTTCATGAATCTGAATTTAATGAAGTCATACCTATTGTCAGTTTAATTTCTTCCTCTTGCCTTGCCAGTCCATCATAGTAGTTCAAATCGAATCTCCCATGCGTATTCCTATAAAAAGCATTACCCATCAAATTCCAAAACACCACGATTTCACCGTTCAATCTATTCTCTTCTAACCGTGTTCACACTGCAGTTAAACCAAGTTGAACTAAACCAAGTTTTCCGAGTGGGAAATTTTCATTGATTAATTCCAAACTTTTCATGCAGCTGCTAAATTGCAAGAAAATCAACCTAGAGTGAATAAATCTGGTTAAATATTGTCGGTGTGAATGCAGTATAATAAAAAATCATGAACATTATTTTCTTCTAATATAGTTGAAAAATAGACAGAAAAATATATCTGTAGTTGAGCAAAATTGAAAGCTGGAGATTTCGATGCAACTGGATCTACCATTAGATTTAACTATCAAAATATACCATACCTTGTATAGGTTTTCTAGCGTGGAAATTGGTAGCACAAACAAAAATTTACCTGTCCGGTGCAAGTCTATCGGTGGAGAATAAGGTGCTGAAATGACTTTCGCTGCAAACAACCCAGATTGGAAACTTCGGCGATTTGTAATTTTCACCAACCTACAAATGATAAACGTTTCGTCTATGATATGCCAATTTTTAGCTAAAATTTTTATCAATTTATAAATTTGGTGAGAGGTTAGAATCTAAGCCAGGGCTAAAATTAGATCGACTATGAATGGGGATGGCTGTGTGGTTAAGTATTCAAAGGGACGCGGGTCCGAGCCCATCTTCGGGTCTGTAACATAAGATATGAGATCAGGGGCGTAGCTCTAGGGGTGTGGAGGGGAGATGTGTAACCCCCTATCATTACAAGCCATAAAAAATGTATGATATATAAAACAACCCAACATTTATATCCACTAGGAGAGAAATCTCAGCTCTCTGTAATTCCAGGTAGAAAGGTAAAAGGAATCACAAGTTGTGGTCACATCGAGAGGAAGGACTAGGGTCGCACTACTCGATTAGTCTACCTAGTCATTGGGCCCTTTGTGCTTTGCGCATAAATCAATACCTTACGAAGATAGTGAGTGCATTTTCCTTAGTAAGATACATTTGACTCACCGTACAAGATCTGTAATGTTCAAACAATGACAAAAGTCCAATTTCACTTTGTTTGTCGATTCCTTTTAAAATTGACTGCAAAAAACATACATCAATTGATCAATTCATAAGAAACCAATCAAATCAAGGGACTACGTGCCTAATAATTTGGATGGTTGAATATGAAGATTCACCCTGGAAAATTTCTGTGCACTATTGTCGTGTGAAGGGCGTTTAGTATTGTAGGGGAAGTTCAGTTTCTGTTGAGGATGTTCAGTACTGTGTGGAGATGTCATCAGTACTGTGTTTGTGTAGAAATCATCAGCACTGTTGGGAGATACTATCAGTACATTAGAGTCTTTAATAAAGTGGGCGAATACCATCAAACTTTGCAGGATTTTCACAACTGAGTGTGGGGGATACCATACGTACTGCAGAGGATCTTCAATACTGTGGAGGAAAACCACAATCATTGTTAGTATCGCCTCTAAGGTACTGATGATACCCAACAATTTTGACACCCTCTCAAGTATTGATGTTATTCAATTCAATTCAATTCAATTCAATTTCATTCATAGCATTATTCATCCACAGCACTGGACGAACATCCCCATTCTCTTTATATAAGAAACAAACTGAAACAATTCCTTATTATAAGCTGTGACCTTGATGTATAAGGGTCTATTAAAATCAGCAACTTTATCAGGCTGAATTGAAAAAAATTTTTTATAGATATAGGAGCCTACTGTTCCACTTTCCTCGACATAATATGAGAAGAAGCAGGATTCGGAACATTAATTGAGATAATTTGTGAGGACGAAAATAACCCGAGAGGGACTCGAACCAGCAGTGGTATAGCGCATTAGAGTACTAATCTAGAGGTCTTTGGTTCGAGTTCTACTCGGGTTATTTCATTCTCATGAATTTTCTCGATCAACATAACTTCCTGATCGGTGACTTACCTTTGAGGTGCCTCCAGAGTCTAATTCGATTGTTCTGTCAAATACGTTGGACACGGATTTCCCTGTCAGACACAAGTTCACAAGCTCCTGTAAGAAAGCAAAAAATTAAATACAAATAGAATTCAATTCACAAACCGTATGTACCAGACAAAATAGATAAGTTTGACAAGCCTCTTTGAAATTAATATTGTCTTGAACCTTATCTTTAGAGGGAATGGTCTGGAACCTTTTATTACATCTCTTTGTTATCGTTTGGATTTGGATTGGTCTTGACCGTGCACAAGGTTTCTTTAAATGAGTTAGAATACATGGGCATATGAATTAACCAAGGGTTGCTGAAGGAATTAATCATAACAATATCTCTCCTATTGTTCTTCACCTATTTCTTCTCACCTACAAGAAACACTCAGCCTGGTTTTGTAACACTTAGTTTCTTGTTGTGTTTGTACTGTATTCTATTGTTTAAGAATACAAGAGGCTGTTTTTTTCCAAAATTATTTGGGGCGATGGCAACTCCTGTCTTTCTATGAATCCGAAATAGCATAGCAACATTGTATAAGGACCAGCCCTAAGCGAATCTTAATACAAGGCATAAAGGTAAATAAAATCAAAAGGCTTGAAAATTAAATTACCTGGGTGCAGTAGCCATGAGCACCGATCAGTGTCCCCGTCGCTTCATCCATGTCAGACTGAATTCTGCAAGACAAAGCAAACAAATAGGAACACTTTTAAAGCTTATTGTATCTGAAATGATCAGGGTGTATGTATCACTGTACAAGAACCCCTCCTAAAATCAGCAGAGTTCCCCATTAACTATGGAACCACAGAACACCTGTTTTCTGTCATTACATAGTGGCCAAATATATCAAAATGGCAAAGCCTTGGTTTTTTTAACGCACTGACTGGTAAGCCAATTCGCCTAATAGGCCCCTGGGCTTGCCCCAGCAATGGAAGAAAAATTCCACTTTCGCCCTAGTGGCCTAAGTCAAAATGGGGTCCGTTAAGCATTTGCATTTGTAAAAAAAAATTATTGTTTTTTCCTACTTCATAAATTTTTTGGAAAAGAAATGATTGAAATTTAGGGACTCCTTTTTTATTAAAAAAATTCCCTAGGCATAGCTAAAGGCATTTTCGTCCTCCTTCTCAGCAGCGTTCTAATCGAGATTAGCTTCATATTCAGAGACACGAATCATACAGATATCTCACGACTGATAACACGACTGTCTAATTTGACGGAATTCGACTAATAAAACCTGTCCCTAAAAACAAAAGTAAATTTTGAAGTCCAATTGAAAATATATTTCCTTGCTTCAAATACCTTTCTATTCCTCTTGATAATATTAGTGAGTACATGAATAAGACGCAGCCATTGACATTTTCACTTTCAAACTGCAAAGTAATAACATAAAACGATAACCTCACATTTATAAATTGAATTATATTTATATATTTTTTCTTGATGGATTGAAGATAGTGCTCATTTGCAGAACATTTGTTATAAATAAAGAAAAAGTCTTCTATACTGCTACTGGCAGTTTCATAGCTATCTTTAAGACAATCCTCTACTTAGATTGAATTATACAAAGCAAGAATTACGATGAATCAATAAAGTTTTAGAAAGGAGAAAACACAGAATCGAGAAATCACACTGAAGTTTTTCTCAATGACTCTTCCAATATAAGAATGTTTCGAATGCGGCCAAAACGATTAGTCAATGCTCAGCTATAGCTAGAAAATGAGACAGGTGCGATCAATATTTTAAGCATTCACGTGAAATTTGCGGAATAAATATCAGAAACATAGCAAAAATGAAAAATACAGAAACTTTGCGTCTGGCACTCATCAGAGAAGTAAGTCACAAAAAGAACCAAAACCATCCTTAGGTTCTGTACTGATCAAAGAAAGAATAAAAATTCGTACTTGTCCAATATTTTGAGTGACAAACAACTTTAGATTTTCCATTTCATCGAAGGAATGAATTGATAACTAGAAGAGAATAAGTTAAGAAAATGTATTTCAATCCCTTACTAAATCTGTTAGCCCCCTAGCCTTGGAAGGCCCTTAATAAGAAAATCAAAGTGTTTACTTATTCTATAGCAAAATAACTTACAGTCTCTGTAATGCCGTCTGATTTATACCTTCCACCTCCGATGAACTTCGCTTTAATCGCAGGTCTAAGAAAGAAAAACTTTTAGTATATTAAAAGCTCAAAACAGGTTAAAGACCTAACAATCGACACGTTTCTCAAGTTTTTACTGCTTGCATAGATAGGGTCTATCATAGGGTTTCCGAAACTATATCCTTTCTTAGAGCTACTAGCCTTTATATCCTTATTCTGTGAGGAAGACAACTTATTATAAACAGGCTATCAAAATCACCCAAGGAAGATGGGTATAAGCACCATCGTAAAAGGGGTTATACTACGATAACAGTCTACAATACTTGCCACAATTGTTGAAACGCTTGATCGATTTTGCGAATCGACACAGCATTATCCCCTTCCCATGTTAAAAAAATGTTGATTTTTTAACTGAAAAGGCTACTTTTGGTTGAAAAAAGAGCACACATTCCAAAAGGCAATCATTAAATCTTCGATTTCTACATTGTTTACGATGAGGGGAGGAAGGGGTAATCGACAACTTATGTTTATTATCATGGAGTTCCCCTTCTATCCATTGATATTCATAGGGTACTCCCAAGCGCTTCTTGCAACCAATTAAGATACCTACACTGCCAATACAGCTGATTTCTTCGTACCAGCCCTCCACAGCATTTCAGAAATGGCATCAGCTAGAGCTGCTGTTCTGTCTTTCGCTGAAGTTGACAGCTGCCTGAAGAACATTAATCACATTAGATCTGGGGTTTTGACACAAAAACCCATGGGGTACACTGAGAAATTCAGGGTAGGGGTGCTGGTGTTACTTTTTTGATGGATGATGCCTTCAGAGGTTCCTGGAGAGGGTACTAATCCCAAGCAGCACTGAAATAATCAAAATTCCAATCCCAACAAGGAAAATAGAGAAATTCCTAAAACCGATGTGTTTAATAATTTCAATCCTAATTTTTCCTAATTGGCACGTGTTACGGAGTGGGAACTGTACTCCAGCCTACCAGGCATTCAGATTCGCGGTAACAGGAACACACCAGATGAAAGGACGCATCGGTCGTCACAGAACAAACTTGTTTGATGCAATTATGAACGATCTAAAATGTAGGGACATTGAGGTCGGAAACGATGTTGAACTTAATGAACTTGTAGATATAGCCAACGATCGTAAATTGTGGAAGGAGTTGTTTTCGCGAGACAAATTAGATGGTTAATATTTTTATAGTGTTTTCCATTTAGAAAAATGTTATTATATATATATATGATCCTAATTTACTTTTTCATTCCCGAATCCCAGTCCCAAGAAGTCCAATCCCATATTTTCAGTTAATAAAAATCCCATTTTCTAATTTTCCCTTCATGACCATCATATTATTACTTTTCCCTTCAAACCAAAAAAACATATCTAAAATGCTTTTTTAACAGAGTAAGACCTGAGCTTTCATTTAACTTCAATTTCTAAGAAGTCCTATCCCGTATTCCCAGTTAATAAAAAAAGCTATCCAAATTCCCAATTTATCCCTTCCTTAACCCCCTATTACCTTTCCCGAACAGACCAAACAACATATCTAAATTCATAAATTGCTTTTGATACAGAGTAAGACTTTGGCTTTCAGAAAATATAAAGGATAGTAGTAATGAAGATGAATTTCTACATGTCACATTCTTCTAAAAATCAACTGCCAAACAATTCCTGTTTACTTCCATTTCCCTTCAACAAGTAATAGAATTGTTTGAACAACTCAAATGATCGATAGATGGATATATTTGTTTAATTTCGTTAGAAGGAAAGAATTGAATGGTACGGATTTAAAAAGGAATAATTGATTCTTTAAAAGCAAATACCTTTTGATCCTACGTTCTGAGCCTCTTTCGAAAAGCAAATGTTTCAATAGTGTTGCCTGAACTGCAGCTAGTACCCCGCAAGGACCTCCCTTGAATAAAATAATTTCAAATATAAAACTGAAGTAAAGAAATTTCAAAATTTCCACTTCTGCATCCATTAGGGTCCCACTTTATTTAGCCCCTATTAATCTTGCTTTTTTCTTTAGACCCTTAAGATTTCCCTAAACCCCTTCAAGACCATATAAACGTAAACTATAAACGTAATTTCCAGGAGCATCTTTGTGGCTAACACATAGTGCTATTAGTTTGAAGAAAATGTCATCTGTTTCTAGGTTCCGGACATGTTGATAAATAAATTGGCATTTTTCAATGATTTTGAGCATTTGAAGATTTTTCAATGATTTTGGACAAAAAATTAGCAGTTGAACAATTGTAACATCTCTATTCCTGATTTCAATAGCAGAAGTGTTAGGACCGATGTTTGACTTATCTGATAAATGTAGTATTTCAAACTTGCATGACTCTATTGAAAGATATAAGCTTTTGTTTAGGGACCAAAAAATAATATAAAAGTAACAAAGCAAAATAAATGAAAATTATACAAATCAGCTCAAGATTAGGAACCAAGAAAGAATATATTCATGCAGTTCTGCTCCGGTCAATGATCGTGCATACGTGATGTTTTTCTGATTCTGTAAAGATGCTTAAGAATTCATTCCATACAAAATTGTTCACAACGGAATAAAATATGTTGATTTGAGCAATAGAATCAAATACCTTTTTTTGAACGATGCCAAACTCCAAATTAGGCAGGTTGCAAAACGAAAAACTTTGATTCCTCCACTCGGGGTTGAAGCAAGTTGAAGCTGATCCAAAAATCAAGTTCTTCAGGTTCTGTCAAAACAAATGAAATCATCAAAGTCTTCCATTGGTACAGAGCTTCAGGAAAGCGAGGACAATTATCAAAGTCCTGTTGTATGATGGAACCGTACATCGAATGCCCAAGTTCACGAGTTGCTGCACAGCCAGTGTGGTGATAAACAAGAGGAGGGCATATTAGGTCTCTTGATCACATAATTATGAATATTTTGGTATATATCAATGAAAAGTCTGTCTTATGATTGCAAGATCATGAAACTTTGAGTTACAGAGTGCCAGTCATCTTTTTTGTTTCTCATCTACATCACTCTGTATATCTAGCACTATGATGCTGTAATAGGCAACACAATACTACAGACATTACAATGAAATTAAGTATTAAACTCACAGTCGCTATTTCCAAAGTGATTGGTTGACAGTCACTGTAAAGCTGTGTGATCGATCTGCTTGCAGGAACCTCTAAAAGAGATAAGACAAATTTATCAATAGTAAGTAAAAGAACAGAAATCTCAAGTATGAAATAAACAAGGTAAAGTTTTCCATAAGAAATTTTCATTATGTTTTACTAAATTTACGATTTTCCTCGCTATCCTCAAGTTCTGTACCAATCAAAGACTAATTCAAAAGAAAAGCTCATCAGAATTTCAAGATTGCAAGATATGCTTACCGAAATTTAATCTTTCTTCGCCATCAGGAAACTCATCGTCAAGATCATCAAACACCATGATATCTGCTGACTGTTGAAGACAAAGATAACAATAACATAACATCCACTGAACACAACTCGAAATACTTATTATGAAGGATTGTGTCAGTAATCAATTTCAGTATTCTTAATGCTTCCCCAATTATATGTATCTTTTTAATAAGAAGTCAAAAAATATACCTTTGAAGCTTTAATTCAGCACATTTAGGCCTTCGGACTTATGTTCTCCTAAGAGTATGACTTATCATTTTGTGAAGTCCAAAAGGCCTGAGTGTCCTTTAATAAAGTTGTGTTTCTTTGCCTCTTTTTTCTACAGATTTTACTCCTAAAACTATAAATAGAATGCAGAAATAGCAACCATACGATTAAGAAGATTTACCAACCTTGGATTTTACTTTAGAATTCAGAGGAGATAATTCCCTAAACGAAAAACGATTAAGATAAAAGATGAAGACATTATTACTAAGAGGCAAATATTCGAAATATGAATAAACAAGCTGGAAGAAACAGTTTGATGTCATGACAAAATATGCATGGCAATGATTCTCAAAACTAATATGAAAAGTAAAACACTTACAAGCAGAAAATAGAAAAAAAATTACTCTTTCATCTCTACAAGCCTGTTTCGTGATTGCTATCATTGAGATGAAGGATTTAATTGCCATTTTCTGCTAATAACTGTATTTACCTCTTTTATCGGTTTTCAATGACAGATGCAACCTTATATGTAAAATGTATAAGAAATGAACCTTCGCTCAAACATTTCACTACTCATTGGTTGCCTTTCATAATATTGTTTCCAGAAAGCCATCACTATCTCTTTGAAAAGGCTGCCCATGGGCAGTAAAATGTGAGCAAAGGTTACTTTCTTATATATTCTTAACTTAAGTTTGCAAGTGTCTTTAAATTACCGTAATACAATTTATCGTACAGGAAACGGGATGAATTAAGATCTTTTGTAAATGCAATCTCACACCGTTAGTTTGATTCACTGCTTTCCTATAAATGAATTGAGCACTGTCTCTCTAAGAATCAGAACACCGACTTCTTATGCAAGTGATATGTGATATGTAGTGAACCAATGAAAAATCAGACGAATGAATCAGCGCAGTAATAAAATGTTGCAAATGTTGAACTGTGAACTTACGTCTGCCGTCGTTGTCCCAAAATGTCACTGTCTTTCGATTTTCTTCTAGAAATCGGCGTCATATCTTTTGAAGTTTGCTTTTTCTAAAAGAAAGTAGAGATATTGGTCAATTATTGGTACACCTACAATATCTTTGATCTATAGAGAGCAGTAGGACAGCAAGAAAATATAGCGAGAAACGAGAATCTTTTCGTCTGAAACTCAATGATTCTTAAGGTTTCAAAATCGTTCTTTCTATTAAAGTAGCTTGATTGAAAAGCTCAAGCTATTTAACTGTTTTTTATACGAGACACCACATAGTGAAATATATATGTTATTACATATTCTAAACGTCATAGCTTTGTCACTTGGGTCACGAAAAGTGGCAAAGAAATTGGCCCAGGGACAACCAATCATATTTCTTAGTACAGATTTGGCTTTTCCATACCCAAAACTGGTAACAAACTTGGTATTATGGCAAAAGACTAAGACAACTACAAGTTATGCCACATATTATACAGGTCCAGAAAAATAGGCTAAATCCATAATGGCCGATTGTGTTCATTTTGGTCCTCTGTAGTGAAATTTTGAAATTGATTTTCTCCTGAACGGTGACAGATATTGAGGTGAAATTCCAGAACTTTGATACCTATATCTGAGTCTTTTTCATAAATACAAATTTGAGATGGTGCGACATACCCTAGATGAGTTTATATGGAATGACCCTTTGAAAGTTACTTTGCATTGCTGTGTTTCCGATTTAAAGATCATCCTACCTGCCCGTAACTTTTTTGCAAAAAACAATATAAGCAAATAGCAATAAGAAGCTTCAAGTAAGGATCCTACCTGTCCTATATCTTTATAAAAATCTCTCTCTATCCTCAAGTCAGCAAGAGAACTTGATAGCCCATTGTCAGTGTCTCTACCAAATACTTCTCCGTTTGGAATCAAATCGATGTTTTTCTTCTTTCTACCTTTCCTTGCAACATCAGTGGTGCTTTGTATTTGTCCTTTGCCTCTCATCTTATTGGGTTTATCAATAACAGGGTCCAAACTCAATTCATTGCTTCTCAATAAAGCGGTATCCTTGCCTCTGTTCTTAGTATCAATTCCTGGAGATTGCCTTCTGCTGTCATCACCAAATATAAGAGATTTGCTTGAGTCGTGACTGCGATCTAAAATGCTTCTATTTCTTCCTGTTTTTGGCGATTTCATCATGTTTGTGTCTGCACCGGTTATTCTTAATGCTTTTTCTAGCTCCAGGTCGAAGTCTTTATCTGGTTGTGGGGATCTGCTTTCTCTGACGTTACTGAGACCAGTGCTTGTTGTCAAAGAACTGTTAGAAGAATAAACTCAGAGATTATTTACTTAAACAAAAAAACACATGTAATCAATATGGAATCATTACTAAAATATGTTTAAAAAATACGAATACCTCCCTGTGGATATGCCTGGAATTGGATACACCTTAAGGTTACTGTGCTAACTTATAGTCATCATAGAAGTTGACATATGTCAGTTGCAGTAGCCTGCTCTGGCAAAATTTGAAAAAAATCTAGGTATTTTCGTATCCAGCATCGTGTAAAATAAGATCCCCATCTGTTGTGGACACGGCTACAGGTAAAAATGAATCATTTACATCGTTAGTTATGGTCAAGAAAAAAGTAAGGAGATTCTGAAGTAATGGTTGCACAAAGAGTTTTCCATACCTTTTTCTTCCGGAAGTCTCATCAATTTTTTGAGGTTTTCTACCTGGACGCTCTTCAATTGAGTATTTCACCATCACCTCAATCATAGTTCTCAATGGTGTTCCGAGCTCCTTAAAAAGCAGATATAATTGAGATTAATCACTATGTCAACAAAACCTACGACAGTTAGGATAACATACACTTTTCAGACCTGTCCATTAAGAGTTTTGCTTGATGGGTGTGACACAACTAAATCAAGTCACCACCCGATATTTTTTACTTTCCGAATCCTCTCCTGAAGCATCTAGCAGTTACCAAAGCTCTAGAGCATTTTTAGTATGAGAATGAAACATCAGATATTGTCATGAATTCAGAATAAAAAAAACTACTACATGTATCCACGCATTCCCTTCCCTTATATCATAAAAAGGGAAATGTCTTCTTCTGCTATCTACCACAAAATCTACTCTCGGATAACGAGACCATGAAATGAATTTCTCACCTTATTCAGTCTCATAATTTTCTCTATTTTCAGTTCTTTGGCCAGCACCACTCGATTCCTTATGCTAGAATAAAAAAATATAATGAGTTAATGAAAAGTTTACAAACAACTCATTTTATAGGAACTACAGTACTTGTCAATTAGTAGCCCGCCAATTAGAAACAGACTTAAGATAAAAAGATTCAGCCTGCCAGCTAATAGCACATGATGATATCTAGATAATATTATATAAAGATGACATTTTTCAGCTTGAAAATCCATATTGCTTTTGATTGAAAAATCTAGCATTTCATGGAAATTCAGTGGCTTTCCTGCTGAATATACTTTAATTTTTCAGCTTTTTCTTGTTAGCCCAGAAGAAACCCAGCAGCATGGTTTTGCAACATTCAGTTTCTAAATGGGTGTGGGTAAGTACTGTTTTCTTATTTTTGATTCTGTCACGAGAAATTAAGAAACAATTCTGCAAAGATTTGCAAAGATTTCAAAAACACTTTTGCTAATGGTTAATTTTTCTAAATGATTCATATAAATTCATCTTCACAAATTTGTGGAATGAACACAATAATTTAAAACTTTTTGAAATCAAAATTTACCTTTCTTCAGTCCTTGGACACTCTTCATCCAACACTCGAAGAGAGCGCTTGAATCCCTGGACAAAAGACGTTAAGAATGAGAAAAAACTCTTTCATTTGGTTCAGTCTAATGGTTCAAGTATTGTACAAACCAATCTTAAATAAGTTTAGGAATAAGGATAGGGTATAAAGGCTTGTGGTTATTGTTGAGACATGTAGTCTGCTAATGATAAAAGCGCTTAATGCTATCAAAGGAGATCATTTATAGAGTATAGAGTATAAAGCAAAAATCCACCTTTTATGCTGTAAAGTCTAGTTTCATGCTTTATACAATCTTCAGACAGCAATGAATCAGGGTTGGAGTAAGAGTATATAGGGTTAGGCGATCTAGGGTTGCGGTATATGTCATGTACAGCAAGTAAAATACAATAAAAATGTAAATTAAAAGAGAAATTATACACATGGTATTAACTCAATCTGTATCAGGCAATGCCCATGCGGAGCGCAAAGGCAATTATCAAAGTTAAAAGATGTCTATAGTCCAGGGGTCTGGGCAACCTATAAATATCAACCAATAAGATAGCTGGATTCAAAGCTGGACCTTGAGCTCACCTTTCTGCTGAGGTATTCACGAACTAAGGAGGCAGATAATGATTCTACATCAGTCATGATTGCATCTCTTCTTGTCGTTTCGCAATTAATACTCGTTCTTCATCACTATACCAAATTTGATGCTAAAATAAGGTCATTGTTAAGCCTCTTATTGATACGAGAACAGTTAAGAAATTGAAAACAAAGGAAAACATAGGTTAAAAAAACTTGTTCCTGACACTCACACTGGATGGAAAGTTATTGGCCCTGGCATAACTGGGCCGGTTGGTGCGGCTTTGGCCGTACTGAATTTTGGGCTAAGTCACTCTTAATCATTGACAATTAATTATTGCTCCATAAAACATTAGATTTTTATGGCAAATTTTGGTTTATTTATGAATGGATGCTGTTCTAAAAATGCATCAAATTGCATCGAAGATAAGCTATTTTTCAAAATTTTTCTCGGTTTTACCCTTCGCACCATCAGTTTATCTGGAACAGAACCAACTATGGACAGATACCACCAGTACAGGCGTAATCTTCTGTATGCTGCACAGAAGATCTCATGAGTCAAATTTCAATTAAAAAAAGATAAATTGTAACATTACCTTTCATTGTTTATATGCACAATAAAATAGAGGTGGTGGGGTGGAACAATTTTCTTAAGTTGAGAGTCAGATCGAGATTAATAAGACGTTGGGCAGAATGAAAGTGGAAAGTCTTCAGTTCTAGCCCAAGGCCCAAACGAGCTATTTCCTAACCATTTCAATCAAACATTCAATAAAGGTTGGATTGTTTACTTTGGATTTTGTTTTTTTTCCAAATTTCAAGAGTTCAATTTCAGTTTCACTGTTGTATAAGAGTAGAGAGGTTCTGGTGCCACATCCTTCAAAAAATTCTACCACACCCATCTCGGAAAATTTTTGGGTGACGACGCCCCCTTTCGAAAATCAACTAGGCCTAGGCCTACCCATCTCTGCAAACTTGGTGGTAAAGACAATTGTTTACATTTTTGATAACGAGGAGAATTTCGATTCTTTGGATACATTCGCAGATTATCATGGAAATGATATCCATTTTTCAGAAAACATGGAGCCTAACAGGCAGGATAGTGTAATTTCTATGTAAATGCAAAAGAAATGAAGTTAAATCAGCACCCTACCTTTATTGTTTAGCAGCGACAAGTGACGCCGCCATTTTTTCAAATGAAAAATCACAAGAATTTCAAACGAGGTCCAACTGCATTGTGGGTCTGTTGCTATTGGTGACAGCTCCAAATCGTTCCCAGTTCGTTCCCTATTCGTTTCCTACCAGTTTATACTCGTTAACACTCTTTTCTATATATAAGAACCAGTAAAATTGATTTGAAGCTAGCTGCTGTTCTTGTATATTCCTCTATTTTCAAGCTAAAATTTTCTTTTAACTGTTCCCACTATTAACACGATCTTTAATTCTGTTGTGCTATCAGTAATGTTAATTTTTTTCAAATGTTGACTCTCTTGTCCATCTGATACATCTGTGTGCTGTCAATCTACTTGTTTTGTAATTATTTGCAGTTTCGTGGTTTTTTCTTGAAATTCTCATATTGACCTAAAAGTTGTCAGCTTCGTCTTGTTCTTAGCTTGTTCTTAGATGTAGGCAAAATTTGAGGCTCTTGTTTTTATAAAGTTGTTCTTATGAAATAGGAACAGTTTACTAGACCAATTCCTACCAATTCCTACCTTACTTTTGTCGTATGATTGTACGGTTTCAAATCTATTTCTGGACATATTGTCTTAGAAAACATATATCGTATGTATCACATGGGATACTTTTTGGAACGTTTTAGAGTTCATTTTACCCTGACGTCATATCTATTCATCATGTGGGGGATACCTGTGCAGTGCTGCGGAGAAGGGTATTCGGAGGATATTTAGCACTTCGGGGCATGCCTAATTTTAAGAGAACTTTATCACAAACCAAGGCAAGGAGTTGATGCTTGTTCATCCCCGCCCTGCCCTGAGGTCAGCTTTATTGATCATATGGAGGATTTTTAGCATTGCGGGGCATGCGTTATTCAAAGAAAACTTTATCACTAACTATAGCAAATAATTGATCCTTGGTGATTCCTGCCCTGACTTTAGTCCTATTTATCATCTGGAAGCACCTGTGCAGTACTGTGGAGGAAGTTTAGCTCTGCAGGGTATGCGTAATTGAAATGAAACTTTATCACTAACTATAGCAAAGAGTTTGTTGCTTCTTCATCCCTGCCCTGAGGTCAGCTCTATTGATCATATGGAGGATATTCAGCGCTGCGGGGCATGCGTAATTGAAAGAAAACTTTATCACTAACTATGGCAAAGAGTTGATCCTTAGTGATTCTTACCCTGACTTCAGCAGTATTTATCATCTGGGAGCACCTGTGCAGTGCGGTGGAGGAAGTTAAGCACTGCGGGGTATGCGTAATTGAAATGAAACTTTATCACTAACTATCAGCTAGGGATACTAAGCTAGAACGGGCTAATTTTTTTGAAATTAGCTCGTTCTGGCTAATTTTAGCCCGTTTTGGCTAATAAAAAATTATTTTCTTGAAAATTTTGAAGCCCAAACGGGCTAAAACGTCGATTTCTTGGATTTCCAGGAACCGGGCCGCTATTTTGACGCGATATTTTGGTTCTGCGCATCAAGAAACGGGGATTCATGTCAAAAAATTTGGCTGAAATGCGACTTTAACTTTTGTGACGTTTTCTATTGTTCTTTCTAATGCGGTTAAGTCCGCGTAATGACACCCGTGCCGTGCGGGGAAGCTTCAGAAACAAGGCTTTTATGAGTGCAAGTTTAATTTAAACATTTTTGTAATTTACGTTGTATTGATAAACATCTCATTAGAAGACCTCATTATAGAAACGTACGAAGCTGGTGTTAAAGTCTGGATTATATATTTTTTTCATTTCGCCGCACGGCACGGGCGTCATTACGCGGACTACATCGCATCAGAAAGAACAATAGAAAACGTCACAAAAGTTAAAGTCGCATTTTTCTCAAACTTCCGCCGGAGAAACCCCCAATTTTTTTGACATGAATCCCCGTTTCTTGATGCGTAGAACTCAAATATCGCATCAAAATAGCGGCCCGGTTCCTGGAAATCCAAGAAATCGACGTTTTAGCCCGTTTGGGCTTCAAAATTTTCAAGAAAATAATATTTTATTAGCCAAAACGGGCTAAAATTAGCCAAAACGAGCTAATTTCAAAAAAATTAGCCCGTTCTAGCTTAGTATCCCTAGCTGACTATGGCAAAGAGTTGATCCTTGTTGAGCCTCGCCCTAAGGTCAAATCTTTTCATGATCTGGCAGGAGGATTTTTAGAACTGCGGGGCATGCGTAACTCAAAGGAAACTTTATCACCAACTATGGCAAAGAGTTTGTTGCTTGTTCATCCCTGCCCTGAGGTCAGCTCTATTGATCATATAGAGGATTTTTAGCTAAAGGAGACTTTATCACTAACTATGGCAAATAATTGATCCTTTGCTGCTTATTAATTGTTGTTGAATCAGGACGTTAAGCTATATTCTGTATTTGTAGAATTAATTATAGAGAAGGAGGGATGACCTTAAAAAGGATTTTAAAGGGAATTTCTTAGTCGTAGGGGAACGATTCCTCTAAAACGTTGGAAGTAAGACATATTTTAGGCTCAACGAAAGTTAAGGTTTCTTATAAAAAACCTGTTCATTATGCAGATGATAATAAGTTGGCCATACACGCTACTTTATGCAGTGCTGGAAAACCCTTAAATAAATATCTATTGACGACAATAATAAAGATGTTGATAACTAGAACGCAGTTTTCTTAAGTCGAATCCAGTGCTGATTCTTGCACTGCCAATCTGATTAGTATTGATTAGCGGTTCCATGATTTTCAAAGGAATATTTTATTTGCAGATAAACCAATGCGTTTTTACGTGGTTTTCGTTTAATCGAACGGGCAAGAACAGTTTTTTAAGAGCCAAGACTGACCACATCTTGATTGAATTTTTGCATTTCATGAAACATTCAACATCATGAAAAGTTAGAGCGTTAAATCGATGTAATGTTAGATCGAGGTCTGACGCACTTTGGAATCAAAAGTTTTTCCTAGTACAATGTCACAAGAGTGAACCCCCAGTTGCAGTTTAAGTAATGTGAGACTGATTTTAGGATGAAATATTTCATTAATGCTTGCTTGATTTCAGCATAGAGCCTAAGGCCCCCTAAAAGGGTCAATCCCCGTATTCAATAAATAACCCTTGGGATTTTTGCAAAAATACGAAAATTATATAAGGGGGGTCAAGGAGCGTTGCTTTTCCAATTTTCCCCCAGAAACGTATAATGTTGCACACCGTGTACGTCAATGTATGCACAATACATATATACGCAATTCTAGGCTAATATAAACAGGAAGTTTCTAAAGTTCAACACACCTCCTCGAGCCCCAATTTCGTTAATAAGGAACCCTGATAGAGAATAAAGAGGGCTAGTATGAGCCCCTGTCATTATGTCGATTCTAACGCAAGTTATAACGCTTTCGCTGTGAAATACGGGGGTCTAATAACTTTGAAGAATAGTTTATAAACAGATTGCTGCGAAGAAGTTGATCCACTTTCCTATAAAGCAGCTTCTTCTTCAGATCAACAGATCGAACGAAATAAGAAGTTTGCAGAACAACAAAGATGTCGAGCAACGGAGATCTAAGAATCTCGAGCAGTGATGTGATCACAGATCCGAGCTTGCATACGAATTATGCGAAGTTCATCGAAGAAGTCGGAGTTAAGTATAAGAGTGAGTTGGCCAAGGATCGGTTTGTTCCGTTTTCACAAAGACGACGCTCCAGTGTGCTTACCCTCGCGGTAATGAAAGCCTTGTGTCATGGTACGTTTGTTTGGATTTATTTTCTCTCTCAAGATTTAGCTTCAATACCAATAGTTAACAATTTGTATAAAAATAGATAAAAAATAAATAGACTTATTAGCAACTAAGATTTAATATGTTTATAGTGTTTTCAACAAAATCTTATTAGTCATACATCATAGTATTGGAGAATGGAGAGATTTTTGTCTCTTCATCAAGAATGAGGGCAAGGTCTAAAAAGAATACATACAAGGGTTTCAATGTCATACCCAGTCTATCAGGGACGTAGAAACAAAGGGGAGGGGGCACCCGGGAACGTCAGCCTAGTACTCGTCAAGCCTATGGCAGGACTTTCGATATAATGGTATATTTTAGTAAACAAGTATTACGCTGAGGCAGTGCTTAATACCGTAAGGTAGAGTTTCACTTATCAAAAGGTTTTTAGAAATTTACTGATGACATTGGTGAAGATGTACTGATGACGTAGAATGTTTTGTGCTGGTGTCGACAAGGGTTATGGGGAGCCATTGTATAGCTAATGGTTTGATCCCCTTGAGGAAGTTATGTTACAAAGTTTCGATTAATTTTTTATGTCATAGGAAAAGGCCTGACACATTGGAAAGGTATCAACCTCATGAAAGACTGTTTGGACCTCACTATCTATCAGCAGTTGATTTGGCGCGAAAAACCTCGCACCATATTCGAAATTGGTTCCTATACAGGTGCATGCGCAGTATGGATGGCTGATACAATAAGAACATACGCGTATGACTGTCATGTTTATTCGATGGACATTGATGCGAATCTGGTGGATGCGAGGGCGAGGAAGGATCCAAATGTGACCTTTATAAAAGGGAATTCCAATCACATTGAAACTGCCTTTCCGCCAGAAATGCTCAAGGTTAGTCTTTGCATTGGATTCAGTCTTTGGATGGGTTTCTGACTTTACATGGGTTTAAGCCCAAATAGCAAATCACACCGAAAAATTTCGTACACTGAAAATCCTATTGTTCTAATGAACATCCCTTGAAAATCTCTTGACATCCCTTTGTGCTTGAAAACATCTCGTACGCTTTAAAATGGAGTGAAACGACCCTTTCTTTAGTCTTTGCTTAGGGTTCAGTGTTGTATGGGTTTCAAGCTTTGCATGGGTTTTAGTCTTTGAATGGGTTTCAGTCTTTGCATGGGTTTTAGTCTTTGCATAGGTTTCAGTCTTTGCATGGGTTTCAGTCTTTATATGGGTTTCAATAGGAACAATAATTTCGTTGTTGTGTCAGTAGGCTGTACCTCTTCAGAGTCTGGCACCACAATCACTGACCATGTAACATGTTTTATTCGAGAACTTTTTGAACTTGTTGCACTGACCAATTCATAGACATATTCTAACAAATTCGTTCTTTTTAGAAAGCTCCCCACCCTTGGGTGGTGTCTGAGGATGCACACGTAAACATCATTGGAATCATGGAACATTTTGATAAATTCATGGTGGAAGGGGATTATTTCATCTTGGGAGACACCTCCCCCGACAGTCCGCTATATTCTGGACAGGGTTTATTTGAAGAGAAAGGATACATTGGTTTTGGTAATCGTAAACTCTCTCTACTTCAAAAGTTCCTGGAGTCGAGGCTGGACGATTACAAAGTCGACACGTTCTATACTGACTTTTTTGGGTAAGTTTCTAACATAAAATCTTTGGTACTGAAGAAAACAATTTTCACGGCTCAATTTCAAAAGAGCCAGAACAAATAAGTAGATATTGAGGAAATAATTCATAGTTGATTTCCGCTTTTTTATCTTTAAATAGGGACTGAACAAACCCCCCTATAGTAAAGTAACAACAAATATTCCCTCTGAAGAGACACACTTGTCAGTTATTTTGAAGGTTGCTACTTTGCTCAGGGTTTGTCGTTACTCACACTGTACAAATATATTTCAATATCATATATGCTTGCATTTCAGATATAATGGAACATTCAATTGGAATGGCTATATCAGGAAAACAAGGAACGGAACAAACAACTCATTACCATAAAAAACTGGAACAGTAGAATATCTAACACGTAACAAATCGAAAAGGATTTCTAAGGTACAATTTCTAAATATAAAATAAACTCTTAGTCTTATGAGACACATAGAAATAGGAACAATAACCATTGTTTTGACTGTTGCATTTATAATTTCTCAGGGTTATTGAAGCATGACGAAACCAAACATATGTATCAAGTGCTCCAGAAAAAACTCCAATGCTTGAAATGTAAATTGAATATGGCCTTGGACGCATCCAATAAATCAATTCATGTCAATGAAAACTATACCAATATAGATATAGTTAACTTGCTAAGCAGAGTGAACACAATAAGAAATAATTTCTATTTCTTAATGTGTTCATTCTGCTTTAAAATTGCTCTATGCCTAGCATATCGAGCACTACGGATGTTATCCCTGAGAATCTTACGATGTCTCTTGGTTCCTCCTTTTCCCAAACCTTTACCACCTTTTCCTCGGCCAGTCATGTGGATTGATTCACTTAGAGTTCAACGAACGAACACTAGCTTGCAATTTCGAGAGCCTGGATAGGCACTACTATAGCACTTACTTCTCGTGTTGGGTGTAGTTGATTTCAATAGATTTTTGCAACAAAAATTTTAAAGTAAATAATTGATATTCCAGTCATAATCATCTCACCGGTTTTTCAAAAATAGTAGAGCTTTAGAGAAAAGAAGGAATAACTTCCATCCTCTAAGACCAAATAAGAAATAAGTTTCATAGGCTACACCGTTTAACATAAACTCACTCAATTCATTCCGTTGCAACAGAAAGTAATCAAAGATTTTGTTTTCCTGAAGACCATTGTAAAAAAGGCAACAATTTAAACGTTGGATATTGTTTGAAAGTCCCTTCTACCAGTCTGGTTAAAATATAGAAACTTTTCAGAACTTCAATCTATACATCATAACATTAAATCTGGGAAATATGACACATTAGCAATACGCTGGGTTGTTAATCTCAATTTGCAATCTAAATCGATCTCTAATCTACGGTCTATCATGCATATTTCCATACGAAATGTTTTCAAACAAACAATTGAGAAAAAGCTATTTTAGCTATAATTTAGGAAGGCCCTCGAGCTTTGGCCGGGTAGGGTGAGCATTTGAATTAGGACGAGGGGCAAATCACTCAAATCAATCCTATTGTTCCTAGAAAATCACTGGTAATCCTTTTGTTCTTGAAAAAATCTCCCACGCTATTTAAGGGAGTGAAATGCCCCTTGTATTAGGATACATGAAGGATTCATTTTTGATAATGAATGGAAAGCCCTGCAGGAATTCAAGTAATTATTTCAAATATATTATATTCAGTACCATAGAAGATTATAAGGATGATTAAATACCTTTTGGGCTTGGCCAAAATTGATTATTCCTATTTACTTGATAACAGGTTAAGCTCGAAAGCTCGTTAATTATCATTATAATCTTCTATAGTACTGAATATCATATATTTGAAATATTTACTTGTGTTCTTTATATACCAAAATGCTTCTTCCATATTCACCCTACCGGAATTACTCTGACTTCTTAAACAGAATAAGAACTATTTCTGCAAAATCTAATTTAGCATATATTTCCAAAAACCCTTGGACAATACATTGACCTTAACCCCATGCAACTAAAACACAAGATCTGAAATCATAATCATTGACTTACTCAACTCGTTGATATCTTCTTCAATAAATTAGTCCCCCGTCCTCTTCCAAAAGTCGTAGCACTCCTAAACTGTGTATTTGATCTTCCAGGGGGCACATCTGCATTTGAGTTTTTATCATATGCGTCTATCGGTTTTCGTCCCCGCCCTGCTAGCCGTACATGTATACTACTTGGAACCTGGTAGCTGGTAGAGTCTCTTTGTTCTTCCCGTGCTTTGAGATGTTTCGTCTCCTCTGGTTTTCTTGTAGATGGAAGGTTTACATCACTGTTAACGTCTCTAGTTGGTACATTTGAATATTCTTGGGGCCTAAAAAAGCAAATGATAATATTTTTCATCTTCAATGTCTAGACTACCAGAGCTGGATCCAGCACCCACAGAAAGAGGGAGCTTAACAAAAATATCAAAGGATAATGTAAGGGAAAGAGGGTATTATCAAGCTAATTGTAATGTTTTTCTTCCAAAATAGGGTGGGCGTACGCCCCTTGCGCCCCCCTTGGATCTGGGCCTGACTACAATCTTTGTTATTAGCCTCTGCTCATTGTAAGCAAGAAAGAAACAGCATTTCTCATTACACGATGATGCTTGTCTTAATAAGTGGTGACTATTATGCCAAATATTGTGTCAGAAAGACCCAATTGCCTCACAACATATCAAAGGCTTGTGATGATAGGTGGTGACTATCATGTCAAATACTCTGTCTCTTGATACATACGATTCAATTTATTACAATTGTCCTGTTACATATCAAAGGCTTGCCATGATAAGACGTGTCTATCCTGTCAATACTGTGTCTCGTGATAAATGAGACCCAATGTGGAAATCCAAAAAAAGACAACAAGTTTTACCATAACTTCAAGTTTCTTGCTTAAGTTTAATTTAGGTTTCTTGGGATAACCATCTGATGATTGCGTAAGCAAGAAACTTAAAGTTATAGTAAAAACATGTTGTCTTTGTTGGAATTTCTATCCTGCTCTGCCTATGACATCAAGCACTGTTCTTGCAAAGCGACAAACAAGAGAATATTCTATAACACCCAGTATATCACAATGGCCCCACTACATATCAAAGGGTTGTCATGATAAATGTTGACTTCGGGTCATGCTGTGTTTCTTGATACAAAAGACCCAAAGTATTACAATTGCCCTACTACATATCAAAGGCTTGTCAAGAAAAGTGGTGACTACCATCTCCAACATTGTGTCAGAAACAGCCTTGATAAGATCCACTGTATTACATTTGCCCTACTGCATATCAAAGGCTTGTAATGATTATCATATCAAATACTGTGTTTCTTGATACAAAAGACCCAATGCATTACTACATATCAAAGGATTGTGATGATAAGTGGTGACTATCATGTTGTTTTTTTGATACATAAGACCCAATGCATTACTACATATCAAAGGCTTGTGGTGATAAGTGGTGACTATCTTATCAAACTCTGCGTCTCTTGGGAAGACCCACTGTATCAGAATTGCCCACTACATATCAAAGGCTTGTCATGATTATCATATCAAATACAGTGTTTCTTGATACAAAAAACCTAATGTATTACTACATACCAAAGGCTTGTCAAGATAATTGGTGACTATCATGTCAAATACTGCGTCTGTCCTTACATAAGACCCAATGTATTACAATTGCCCTACTACATATCAAAGGCTTGTTATGGTTATCATATCAAATACTGTGTTTCTTGATACAAAAGACCCAATGTATTACTACATATCAAAGGCTTGTGATGATAAGTGGTAACAATCTTGTCAAATACCGTGTTCCTTGATAATACCCAATGTATTACAATTGCCCTACTTCATATACAGCCTTGGCATCATAAGTGGTGACGATTGTGTCAAATACTGCGTCTCTTGATACAAAAGACCCAATGTATTACTACATACCAAAGGCTTGTCATGATAAGTGGTGACTATCTATTACCTTCGAAAGTTTTGTTTCTGGTTATCTTGAGGCTTTGCATACTTCTGCATGACTTTCTCCTGCTCATATTGCTCGGCCTCTGAAGAAACAAAATGGGATGATTTGATGATAACAAGTATTTAAAACGGTACACCCATACATACACAAACAAGATTTCTATCCCTGCTGTCTTCCATGCTAGCGGCAGTTGACTGGCCCGTGAATAAATCTTCTTCAAGCCTCCTATCAATTGCCATCCACTTCTCCAACCCGCTCAGTCGCAAATCATTCTCAATCACATCTCTCTATCACTCTGATGGTCTTCCATGCCTTGCGTCCCTGCCACTTCCATTGTTAATACTCTACCCACTTCTGTATCCTCACCTCTTCTCAATACTTGGCCGAACCAAATCAAATGTTGTCTCCTTAAACACTCTTCTATTGACTCTACACCCACCCTTTCTGAAACCTCTGAGTTACTTATCCCCTCCCTCCCTCAATGTAACACCAGGTAAACCAATCACAATCAAAAATGCTTTAAGACTCAAATAAATGGTGCATGGGCAATTCAAGCTTTTCAATACTGTATCTTCTTATACAAATTGTATTTTCAGAGCTTGCTATGAATAATGATTCTGATACTTGATATGATATGGGCTCAAATGACTTGAAGTGATTTTCTTTACAGGGATATTCTCAGAGATAGTAAGGGATCAACTTAAGCGGCTTGCAATATCAATAACCCTGCAGCTAGAAGTAGGAAGCAAAATAAATGCTGATAAAACTTAGAATAAAGGAATGGAATCAATCAATAGCAGAACGTAGAGAAGTCCACACCATTACAGAAAAATCATGGAACAACTAAGAAATACATTGGTTTTTAAAACAAATGTTTGCTGTTTGCCCTATTCTTCTGCTATGGAGTTCATGCAAATTTTAAGGAGTTCTTGCAAATTCTAGACCATTTTTTAGCAGACTGTCAAGGGGTTACTTTGAGTAGTAGTATCCAATGCCTATTACGTACCCATGTCCCAATCCTCATGAGCATCTAGAGATTGCTGTCTTCTCTCTGGGATGGACACATTTCCCATTAACCGAAGCACTTCTCCAGTTTCATCACACCTAGCTAGAAAATAATCAATTGTATTTTTAAGATCCATTTCAAAATGGGAATAGCATACTTCTTTTGCTTAAAAGTAGAAACAAAAAATAGAACAGACTTTGATTGGTACAAAACTCCAGAGAAATCGGAAGCATAGCAAAGTGAAAAACACATATTTAAGCTTTTTGTGCGACACCCAATATGTCAGAAAGAGAAGGAAACAAAATCTATTGATTTTTCTGGCTATGTCAAAAGTAGAATGTAGAGCCAATGATCACAGGAAAAAAAGGAATTTGAATTTCCAAGAATTGAATTTCAAGATATGAATATGAAATTAATTTATAAATCGTAAGGCAAAACCATTATCAACAAATCGCAACAGCATAAAAAATGAATTAGATTCTTCCCGTTCTGAAGTAACCACATACTCTATGAAAGAAATGCTTTCCTAAAAATCGACAATTTTTCAAAATATGAATAGAAATGAAAAAAAAGTACCTTGTATTACATCAGGCTCGATGGCAACCTGAAACAAATTAGAGTAATATCTTATTCAAACATTCCAGATAAGAAGCATCCTGTTTTTTTCAAGACAATAGTTAGATCATACTTCCATTGATCTTGCCCAGTTGTCTAAATCATTAAAATGTTCTCCAATAACCAGTGATTTTTGCTGACCAGTAAAAAGTACATCTAAAATCAAAATAAATTGACGACACAAACATACCCTATCTGGACAGTTTCCTAAGTGCTCACGCAAGTTCGGTCTCATCAGAATGTGGGTTGCATTATACGGACACGAGACTGTATCCTTTTCTGGGTGATTCTAGAAGAAAAGAGCGAATTAAGGTATGATAAATAAATTTTGGTAAAGTAAAATCTCGATAGAGCAAACTTCTGATATAACAAACTTCCCGCCGTAGCAAACTAATTGACTTGTCCCTTTGATTTTGCCTTTTCGCTCTTTGAAAAACGAGATCCTGATGTAACAAACAAATTTCTGGTTCCCTTCAGAGTTTGTTGTAACGGGATTCTAATGCAATTAAAATAGCTCTAAAGCTTTTGATCACTGCAGAACTTCAGGAGAGATTGTTTTGATAGTAGAGGTTGTATTGTAAACATTGCAAAGCAATCATGTGATCCTAGGGGCGCTAATGGCTTTAGCTCTCGGGGGAAACTATAACACATTCTTCAGTCTGGTTTGACAGTGTAAACATTAGTGCCTGGCTCTTGGCCATTGTGTGCACATGGCATTCAAAGTTATTGTTCTAGTAGTATACTACATTCTTACTCTGTCAACATTGAAGTATACTATGTACTTTTATCCTAGCATATTAAGACATCGTAGTATACTTCGATGTTGACAGGGTAACAACGTAGTATACTACGTTTGGACCTGTTTGAAAGGCTTAAGTTGGATTATTGATTATAGGCCTAAACTTAAAAAATTATATTGAATGTAATCGTAATGTATACATTATAAATAGGCCTAGGCCTACCCATCCAATACCTTGCCTTACCTTTCGGCATTTCAGGATGTGTTTCTGGAACCGACACGCAGCAATTCGGTGAACTTCGTCATAAGGGCATGTAATCAACATGTTTGGATCCCAATGTTCGTCCATTTTTAAAAACCAAAACTCGTTTCTGTCACATTGTTGCATTCAATCCAATTCAATTCAATTCAACTCAATTAAATTTGATCACAAAAAGGATCTGGATGCTGCGAGTATCATCATAATAAGCTGGTAGAGAAACACTGCGACGCAAAAAACACACAAATATGTTTTGATTAAATAATTGTTTCTAATATTTCGCCCTGCTAAGCAAGGCTTCCTCAGAGAATGAGATACGGGCTTTGAGGAAGCCTTGCTTAGCAGGGCGAAATATTAGAAACAATTATTTTATCAAACTAATTTGTGTGTTTTTTGCGTCGCGGTGTTTCTCTACCAGCTTCTTATTGATTTCTTCGCCGTATTCAACGCAGCAGTTAGTTTAAGTGGTTTTTTCTTTTCTAATAATATCATCATAATCATCATCATTTGTGCCTTCAAAATGGGTTGTTGAAGTACACTGAAAATGGGCTGAACTGTGGACTAAATCGGCATAAACTCAAATTTCCCAGAAGTACAGGTAAAGCTTGCAATTGTGCTCCTAATTTGAATTTCTAAAGAATCTCATTCGCCTGTAATAATGTAAGCATTGAAAGTAGTCTACAGGAAATACTTTTTATTTCATAAGGAATCTACCTCAAGCCCTACAATCCCCGCCAAAAATAGTTGGAGGACCCATGTTTCTCTTAACAAATAACTACTTTTCAGTTTTCCTAGCATTTCATTTCCAATTAACCCCCACCTCAAACGATGTTGTTTACAAAATGAACTTGATGAGACTACACGAAACACTAGCTTGATGCTATTGTGCTACTTTTTGTTATCAAAAACAGCATTGTAAAGGGGGGGGGGGCAAAATGTAGAAAACTTTAAAATCATGCAAGTGTTCTATGAGTTGTGTGGCAGGGATTGTAGTACTAAAAGTTCCTTATTTGGATCTTCAAAGGTACTGTTCTAAAGCAATTGACCAAATTCTATGTAAATATGCCAAATCCCATCCCATAAAACAGTTCCTTAAAAACAGGCCCCTGTAATTTCCCATGCACAGTGATGCCAAGAGAAACTTGCTTTGTACTGGAGAAACTAGCAACCAAATCAACATTGGGTAAAAGTTTGCAAGACGAATTAAAACAGAGGCTTTCTGGCTTAACGGGATACCTGGAAGTTTCCCAGTGAACCCCTAAAAACGACTTTGTGGGCCCTTTTACCCTTATGGTGCCACATTTAATTGGGCACTAAACTTTCCCATGGCCCTTTTTTGCTCCCAGCACGCTTCTGAATTACAAAAACGAAGATAAGAATCATAAACAATATTTTATCTTTCGTTTGTTTATCACCTATAATAAGTTTATAAGAGCAAGTGATACACTTTTATAAATCATACGCAATCTTCAAAAGCTTAATGTTCTAAATATATACAAAAAATTGCAAATCCATTTTGTTCATACACCAAAAAGATGCAGACTTCAGAAATACTATCCAAGGGGAAATTGGATGGCTTGATGGAGGAGCTTCGCTGCTGCGATGCAATTGCCATTGGGAGGGAGCATGATGACAATTTTCACGAGCTTGTCAAAATCTTTCTTGCTTCTCTCAATCCACTGAGAAAGGCACCAGTGACAGTCTGAGGAAATCCACGATTGGTCGCCTACGAAGATCTTTCAGAGTTCAAACAGAGAAACAAACAACTCATGATAAAGCTTTTATAGTATATCCAAGAACACAGCGTTCGAAACCATGTAAGTAAATTTAAAGTAAACCATACAGCCTAGTCTATATAGTTATTGCTAAAAGTTATTAAATGCGTGTGGTCCTGTTAATAAGTAAGACAAATAAATGAAAAAACTGTGTGTAAGTAGTACCATGTAATTCATAAAAATCTTTCACCGACGATTTAAATGTATGCCCCTTATGTTAATCAAAGTGATATGGGAAGTGAAGAAATGCTTATAAGAGGAAGGACCTGACCATGTTGATGATCCCATAATACATTATGTCCTGAATTAGTTAAAAAATTGTTTGATGCATGTTGTACTCTTAATAAGTAAGACTAGTAAATTAACTCGTGTATTATGAATTCAAAGAAAGTGACTTTGATAACGGACATTAGCCTAAAAACGTCAGAGAAGCTTCCTATGAATAGTACTACTGATATAATTTGTTCTTTTTTTCGCCTAGTCTATTTTAGATTGCTTAAAAAGATGGCTATCAATGCGTATGGTCTCTTACCTCACCAGCAAAGTAGAGTTTGTTATCGATTTGCTTTGCCATCTGATCATAGTCGTCCCCATTCCCCTCCAGACCCACGTAAGAATACGTCATTTCAATGTGCTCCTCCTTCGACCAGCGGCTGACAAAATATTTACTTGGTTTCGGAACTTTCTGAATAAAAACAACAACAAATAATGTAGCAATAAACAAAATAATGACAAAGACTGAAACCGGAAAGAGGTCCATTGGGTTGTAGTAAGTTGTTTCAACTCGATAAACAAAATAAAGCTACGGATAATCAAGCATCTTAAAGCCCCATACACATTAGCAAACTTAAGTTTGCAAACTTGAGCAAACCCCAAGTTCTCAAACAAAATGTTGGTAAAGGTTGTCAGCGTGAACCAGTCAGCAAACTTGAAAAAACTTTGGCAAACTAGTTTGTAAAAGTTTGGACATGCATCTTCTTGCCAAACTAGTTTGCAGGAGTATACTAGAGTCTAGTCAATCAAATGTTCCGCTGTGGTCAGGGGCGTGATGAAATATGCAGAACAATTCTCGCACTTCTTTTCCATATTTTATCAAATTTTGGTGGTTCTCTTAACTTCTCTTAACTTTGAAAAACTTCTTTGAAATTAACTTGACCCCCTCCTCAACAATCACCAACCCACAAAACAAAACCCTCGCTCATTCCTAGGGCGTACCCAGGGGGCACTAGGGAATGCATCCCAAATCCATACAATTCATACTTTAAAATTTTGAAACTTAAGTTAAACAATGAAGAAGATAAGGTTATGGCATCCCTAATCGAAAATCCTGGTTACCCTGTTTTGTAGATTGTAGATAAAGAACGATCCTTCCTGCTTTGTAAATAAAGAAGGGTAAAATAATTTCAACTAACCTTTTCAGGGAAGAATTTAGCCAGAGTCTGAACACAGCGACTCACAATTTCCTGCTCAGGCATTTCTTTTATTTCCTGAACCGAATCACCCGCAATCAGTGCCAACAGAATGTAATTCGTCTAGAAGTAAGAAAATAAATGAGTCCAGTGATATTGGAATGGAGAAAGACTAAGGCAATGTTCAGAGTAATTCGGGGCAAAATGGGTCAGGGGGTAAAATTGGTCATTTGGTATAAAATGCTTCAGAACTACCGCAGGCTATGCTGGGGAAGCAAAATAGAGTTACCCAACGTTGTTTGTTATTCAACATTCTAATGGAGGTATGATACTCTTTCTTCGTGGAGCTGTGTTCTGCAACATTTTATGCAGAATTACCCATTTTACCCCCTGACCCGTTTTGCCCCGAATAACTCTACATAATACAGATAAAAAATGAATACAGCATGATTTCGTGCTGGAATGGGCTTTTGTCGTTTTCACTATGACGCCAGGAAATAATGTCATCGTTTCATGGACATGCGCGAAAATGCTGTTAGTTGACGTACCGGTATAGTGTAAACATAGCCTATTTCGTCTCGAAGAAAATCTGGCATAAAAACATTTTGTATTCACCGTTTACAAAATACCAATACCTACCGTATTCATTTTATGCCGGTTAGATCTCTTTATGCCAGTATAACGTAGACAGAAGGCGAAACGTCATAGTTCTATACCATTTTCACTCTCCTACCGGTATAGTGTAAACATAAGTCCAGGCTGGAAAACTGATGGTTTGCGTCGGATGACTCTGGTGTGTAGAAAATATCAAAGACAATTGGAGAACAACAGGTCAATTGTCTGTATACGGTTGGTGTGGTGTATACCTCTGGCAAAACAAATACAAGATTTCCACCCTAGACAGTTTCACCATAAGAATAGGCCTTACTTTAAATCTATCATTGCCGTACCTTATCCGACACATCGTAGAATAAACAAGAGAAACCACGTCCTTGGCTTGAATCAGGAACTCTTCCAAAATAATCTGCATTACCGATCTTATCAGTCCAAAAGTTGTTCTTGAATTTCATAACTACCTAAAATAGATAGTAGAAAATACTTCGTTGGAAATGCTGTTGTGAGCAATGTTCATGTGATCATTGGGAAAATAACACCTTGTTTTGGTCATAGCTTCTACTCTGACAAAATACTTCAGTGGTTTATTATGGTTGTTTGTATATGGTATGTCTGTCTCTCATCCCCCATTCTAAATTAATATCATGATTTGGACACAGTCCAGAAAAGTCTTCAACATTCCACCAGGGTAAAATTTCCAGTAGCCAATGTACTTCCTCACTCAGGTTAGGTCATATACAAGGAGGGCTAAGTTGTAATTTGCATGCAGAGATTGATAAACATTATTTTTACCAAATAATCCCAAAAGCATCCAAAAAAGACTTCAATGCAGCTATGATTTACCACCTTGCCTTTGAACTATACGATGCTATTAAACAGCACTTTCATACCATTTAATCTTAATATGTTCGAATCCTTCCTCAATTTCTTAGTTTTTTCTTAACCTTCCCCAGGTCAATGACCGTGCTACCGTAATGTTTTGACCCCGGATTTGGATTGGTAATGAAGACGTTACTTACTTTTTCAATGCAACCAGCTCCGAGGTGTGATATTGCCAGGGATTTGTCTTCAGGAAGCTTGGGGTTAAACTTTATTTTTTCTCTTTTCAGCATTGATAATGGAACTGTCAAAATTACCTTTGAAAAATCCACAAAACTATTAAGCAAAAAAACAAAGGCAAATAGAAATAGATATGTTTTCTGTTTACGATTATGAAACCAAAGAAGGATAAGGCCTATTTCTCATTAATTTTTAAAAGTAAAAAGCACTGAGAAATTGAAGCAACTACAAGGGGTCAAATTTGCATTCGTCTTAAATATACTGCAAAAATCAATTCATGTACACAGAGCAACGAAATATCGGAACGATAATATGCTAGATCTTTCGTGAAATTGTACTAGATTTGCGAAATAAAGCTAAATTTCCCAAAAGTATAATATTATTATAGGTCTGGCCACACTGCCATTACCTTATCAGCGAAGAATTCTTTACCATTTGAACATTCAATCTTTACTTGACTGCCGGAATAGTCGATGGCAGAGACCTGGAAAAATAAGATTAATCCATCTTATTTATGTTTCTTGCTATCTTCGAGTTCTGTACAGATCATAGGCTACTTCTTTCTTCTGAGCTAGATTTCAACTTAAATATTTGCAATCAACTCAGTACAGTCTTAGAGGCAGAGATTGCTGAGTGGTTAGATCAATGGGAACTTATTCATTGGGTCTCGGGTTAAAAACCACCTTCAGACCTTCCACAAAGTGCAAGGAGAAAATTTACAAGCTCTCTGTAATTTCAGACAAAAAGGAATAAGAAATGGCAAGGTGTGGTCACATCGAGAGGAAGGACTAGGGTTGCACCGCTGGATTAGTCTAGCTATTCAGTGGGTCCTTTGTGCTTTGTTCATAAACCAATATTTTACAAAAATAGTAAGCGTATTTGCCTATCAACTATAAGTCTTATTCTGTATAGCCTGTCAATCATTATGCATTTTTAGTAGTTATGTAGGCTGTATCGTATAAATTCAAAATTGATGAAATGTTCAAGTTCTTACCACATAACCTAGTCGGATATTCAAACCAAGTGAAAGTTTGTTGAGAATCGTCTTAAATCCACTTTTCACCCACGCATGATCACCAGAGTATTGTAGTATAGCCTCGTTTTGATTCCAGTGGAAGGCTGATATTTTCTCAAGCGAGGCACCGCATGCGTATTCAAGATTCGCAAGATGAAATTCAAGTAGGTGATGTTCTTCCTAGGGAAAGAAATTAATGTTGATAATTAAAATTTTCTTCCATACAACAATAACACTACTCTCCAATGCAGAGGCTTCTTCGCACTTTATTTGGGAGCGAAGTGGAGCAAAGCAACATAACTGCACAGGAACACTTGCAAGAAGAAACGGAAGGAAATGAATCTCATTTCTTCACTGAATTTCCTACTATGCTCCTGTGCAGTATCCTGAGTGCAAAAGAACCTCTGCGTTGGAGAATACAACAAAACATTAAGATTCATGTATATACGTACGTAGTTAGTACTCAATAAAATATTTTTCCATGAATAACTATCATCATCATCATCATTCAATTTCATTGCATGGCAGCAAAAGACAGTAATATATTCGCCATCACAAAAGATACCTAAAATTCTACTACTAATTGCATTAACTTAAATGAAAATAAAGAATAAAGAATAAAGTAAAGTAAAAAATACTTCAGCTAAGATAAGGATGCTACCCAGTTGGAACACTAATTGAGATGTTGAATCAGAATGACAATCGAAGGAGAATCTTAATTCGAACTGCGCGAATTGATGAAATCAGCTTCCTCATGTAATCATTTTCGTCTTGAATGCTTAAACTCCCGACTCCCTATCCACTGACAGATTAGTTTAACGTAAAACAAATGAAACCTCTGGACACAAACCTCGGTCAGTTCTCTGTATATTTGGGCCTCTAAATCTTTTTTTCGCGCCTCAAATGAATCTGAAATATATAATCAATACATTAAGCACAGTCTTTGAACAGTGTTTGAATGGTGCAAAACTTCAAAATAGCCAGAAAAAAGGGAAGCATAGCGAAAACATGGATTACTTGAGGTATTTGTCTTATACTCAACAGAGTAATAAGTCAGAAAGATAACGAAGCGGAAACTTAAAAGATTTATTTACCCAGATGTGGATTGAAATAGGCCAATAAGGAAAGATGTACGGTGGCCCAAAAGTTCACGGCAATATCAATTTACTCACGGCAATTTCAATTTGCTCACGGCAATATCAATTTGCTCACGGCAATATCAATTCGATCACGGCAATATCAATTTGCTCACGGCAATATCAATTTGCTCACGGCAATTTCAATTAGCTCACGGCAATTTCAATATTAATATAGCTACTTTATGATTATTAATTTTATGGGCTTTTAGATGACCGCAAAAACTGATTTCTTTTTAATTCCCATTGCTGTTTGATAATTATATGATTATATGATTATATGATTATATAATTATATAATTATATGATTATATAATTATTTTATAAAGGACACGAGTACCAAGATATTTGTGAAATACTGAAAACAGATCATAACGTAAATCTTAGCCTTAGTCAGCTGAAACGAAAGCTTGAACAATACAACCTTCGAAGAAACAGGGTGGAATATAATCGTCAGTCCTTAAGAAATTCAATCATGGAAATCCTTGATGGGCCTGGGAGTTCTTGGGGCTACCGCAGCGTTTGGCATGCGCTTCAGCGGCAAGGTATACGAGTACCAAGAAAAGTTGTAAATTGTGCGTGAGCTTGATCCTGATGGAGTGGGGACAAGAGTCATAAGCTGCGTAGGCGTGAATACATCTGCCCTGGGCCAAATGAAGTTTGGCATGCTAATGGTACGATAAGCTAAAGCCATTTGGGTTCCCGATACATGGATGCATTGATGGCTATAGCAGGAAAGTTTTATGACTGTACGTCACACGTTCAAAAAATTTGCCTGACAGCTTTGTTGCCTGACAACTGCAGCATACTACTACATTTCATAAATCTCTTGGTACTCGTGTCCTTTATAAAATAGCGATTCTAGTATGACTCTTTCGCAGCTTATGACTCTTGTCCCCACTCCATCAGGATCAAGCTCACGCACAATTTACAACTTTTCTTGGTACTCGTATACCTTGCCGCTGAAGCGCATGCCAAACGCTGCGGTAGCCCCAAGAACTCCCAGGCCCATCAAGGATTTCCATGATTGAATTTCTTAAGGACTGACGATTATATTCCACCCTGTTTCTTCGAAGGTTGTATTGTTCAAGCTTTCGTTTCAGCTGACTAAGGCTAAGATTTACGTTATGATCTGTTTTCAGTATTTCACAAATATCTTGGTACTCGTGTCCTTTATAAAATAATTATATAATCATATAATTATATAATTATATAATCATATAATCATATAATCATATAATTATCAAACAGCAATGGGAATTAAAAAGAAATCAGTTTTTGCGGTCATCTAAAAGCCCATAAAATTAATAATCATAAAGTAGCTATATTAATATTGAAATTGCCGTGAGCAAATTGATATTGCCGTGAGCAAGTTGATATTGCCGTGAGCAAATTGATATTGCCGTGATCGAATTGATATTGCCGTGAGCAAATTGATATTGCCGTGAGCAAATTGATATTGCCGTGAGTAAATTGATATTGCCGTGAACTTTTGGGCCACCGTAAAGATGTGAATGATTGGTATAGTGGTATATATATAGAAACAAAAACTATGCAAGAAAAACTGATATCATTTGTAATTTTGACGCAAAAATACATGGAGATGAAAAAAAATGGCCATTAGGTTTTATTGTGACAAACTAATATATATTGTCGGTTGTCCTCTGTAAAGTTTGTGTTGAAAAAGATTTTTAATCAAAATATCCACTCGGTTTTAAACAGTTTTTTTAGAAGATTATGTCTTGTTTTCATATTATTATGATCATTATTACCTTTAAGTGATAGACACTTCCCGTCATCCTCAGCTTTTAGCTCCTCCAACGACTCAAGCATGAGATTGAAATAAAACTCAACTTTCTGATCAATTTCTTCGTCAGCTATCGTTCCTTGCGAATCTAATAAATTGCATCTCGGTCGTAAAATTCGTAGGGTCGAGTCTGTCTACAAAACATTTAATCGGAATGAGAGAATCAGAATATTGAGCTAACCCAGCACTTAGAAACCGACTTAGAAATTTCAGCCTGCAAGATAGTAGAGCATATATACTTAAAGATTAGATTTTTCAGGTTTAAAATTCATATTAATTTTGCCACGAATTTTGCTTCCTTCAAGAAATAAATTTTGATTGCAAAGATTTGGAATTTCATGCAAATTCAGTGGCTGTCCTACTGAATATATTTCAAATTCTTCACCTATTTCTTCTTAACCTTTAAGAAACCAGGCACATTGGTTCTGCTTTATTCAGTTTCTTAGTGGCGGGTTACTACTGTATTGAACTTTCATTATAGCCAGAAAAATCGGAAAAATAATGAAACGAACACATAGATACTACTTAAGCTTTTCGTCTGACACTCAACAGAGTAATACGTCAGAAAGAGAACGAAACAGAAACCTAACTGATTTATATACCCAGATGTGGATCGAAATAGGCCAATCAGAAAAGAGGTGAATAATTGGTATGGTGTGGGAAAAACCAATAAACATCCAAGATACAGTGAGCTGACCAATAAGATTACTTCAAGAGTCCTAAGGCGAAAACGAACTCCTTCTGTCTACACAATAGGGGATCCCTGGTTTTTATGTAGACAGATTCCAAAATCACATAAATGGCTTTCAGAGGTTTTGGAACCAGTTCTCCATTTGTACTCTGAAAATTGCATTTCGGACTCGTTCACTTTCGCTAAATTTATCCAAAACTTAGAGCTCAACCCCACTAAAACTTTTATGTGCTCTTTCGACGTCAGCAGTTTGTTTACCAATGTTCCTCTGGATGAAACGATAAAGATTTGCGCCGACGCGTTGTACCGAAGTGAGCTTGAAAGGCCGTCGTTCCCTGAGGAGGTTTTCATTGAATTGATGAAATCTGCAACTAGCTCTGTGGAGTTCAGTTTCAACAATGAGATGTACCGCCAAAAGGACGGTGTCGCCATGGGCAGCCCTTTGGGACCAGCGCTAGCGAACATATTTGTCGGCTTCCATGAGCATAAACTCTTTAACTGCCATCAAAAGCCCCTTGTTTATTTTCGCTATGTTGATGACACTTTCGCGGTTTTTGAAAAAGAGTCTGAATGTGATATTTTTCTTGCCAAACTCAACTCATTGCATCAGTCTCTAAAATTCACCTTTGAAAAGGAGGAAAACAACTCCTTACCATTTCTTGACGTTTCTGTGGAGAAAACTGAAACTGGTTTTCTCACCAGTGTTTACAGGAAACCAACTTTAGCGGCCTATATACAAGTTGGGATTCCTTTTGTGCTAAACAAATCAAAATCAACTTAGTCAACACCTTGGTTCACCGGGCACTTATGATTTGTTCCGAACCAAAACTCAATTTAGAATTGGCAAAAATAAAATCTACCCTCATCAACAATGGATATCCAGAAGATCTCATTTCGGCTTGCTTTCGTAATAAAATCGCAGGTTTCTCGGCTGACAAAAAGATTGGTCCGCAAAAGTGCCCTGTTTATCTAAAATTGCCTTACATCTCGGCAACGTCTCCATGCGGTTTGAAAAACAAATTAAGAAAGCCATAACTAAGTGCTACGCAACGGTCAGCCCCCGTCTCGTCTTCTCCTCTAGAAAAATAACTCCATATATCCGCAAAGATAGTGTGCCTACCACACAAAACAGCCTTGTAGTATACGAATACTCGTGCCGGTGTGATACCAGGTACGTAGGTCGCACATCTCAGCGGTTATGTGATAGGGTTAAACAACACGTGCTGTCTAGCATACGCAACAAAACTGTGCCACAACGAGAACAACCATCTCGCGCCTCTAAACCAAAAAGTTCACTAAAACATGACTCTGCTATACAACTATAGGTCAACATTTGCTCGACAACCCAGAGTGTGCTAAAGCCTACAGTGAGAATTGCTTTCGAATAATTGGCAGAGCAAGATCCACCTTTCACTTAGCTATTTTGGAATCAGTCTACATAAAAACCAGGGATCCCCTATTGTGTAGACAGAAGGAGTTCGTTTTCGCCTTAGGACTCTTGAAATAATCTTATTGGTCAGCTCACTGTATCGTGGGTGTTGATTGGTTTTTCCCACACCATACCAATCATTCACCTCTTTTCTGATTGGCCTATTTCGGTCCACATCTGGGTATATAAATCAGTTAGGTTTCTGTTTCGTTCTCTTTCTGACGTATTACTCTGTTGAGTGTCAGACGAAAAGCTTAAGTAGTATCTATGAGTTCGCTTCATTATGGTTCCGATTTTTCTGGCTATACTGAAGTTCTGTACCATCCAAAGACTGAACTTTCATTGTATTTCAAGTCTCTTATGAATGAATGTCAGAATTGAAACATCTGGATAAGTTATATAATGAGTTCTTGCACTTTTTCAACAATGTTTGGTTAAGGTTTGCATTAATAAATGGTCTCTTTGGCACATCCGTATATGATGCTAGTAAAAAGAGGCAAAGAAAAATAACTTTAATACAGCAGACTCAGGCCTTACGTACTTATACACCCCTCGTACATACACCAGAGGAGCTTTACCAGATCAAGGTTTTACACTAAACATTCAACTCTAAAACTTATTACAAGTGAGCTTAGAATGAAAAAATGAATTTAGTCGACTAACACTGAGAGCAACCTGTTTGCAAACGAAGCTAAAAGACGATGGTAAGGAAAATTGAAAACATAGCAAAACAAAGCTTTGCGTCTGATACTCATCAGAGTAGTTCATCAGAAAGAGATCAAAAACGAAACCTGACGATATATCATACCCATATGTGGATCGAATTGCTGTATGAGAAACGAGGTGAATGATTGGATAAGTGAGAAACAACCAGTCAGAAGCCAAAAGGCCGTAAATCATCTGGGGCTTATTTGAAAAAATGAATTTTTGGGTGGGGGCTTTTTCAGAAGTTTGTCATTTTCTTCAAAGGTTGACATATAAATGACAAAAGTTTCTTCAACAACTATGTTGATAAAGGATAAAAAAGCTGTTTCTCAAACGAAATGTAATGATAACTGTGAAACCCACGTTTGTTTTTCTATTTGTCTTCAGGTGAAGGTGGTAATACTTTACATCTATGTCCTGTGTGGGCTTTCTCGAAATAACATACTATTCTGCGATCATGCTTACCTCGAAAAAGGCCCCATGGGGAAGGGGGTTATTCGAGAGGGGGGCGTTTTCGAGGATTTACGTTAAGTAATTCCGTCGAATATTGACGTTAAATTATGAACAGGAATGGTTACTCTGGTTTATATAAACTGATATATACCTACCTGTTCAGACATGATGGTGAATGGGTTGTTTATATAACCAGTAATGATCTGAGGTCCCTGGCTCACGAGAACACCGAGTGAATTATCATCTTTTACTCTCCCCCCAATGTCTTCTCGGGCCTCCAAGATTTGTACCTGTGTGAAGGAATAGGTCATTTCATGAACAAATTATAGACAGATTCCATATGTAAGCAAGTAGTTCCTGAAAAGAAGAACAGTCTTTGATCAGTACAGAACTTTAAGTTGGTAATAAAACTCGGAAATTTAGAGAAACACAATGACCATGAAAGCTTCGAGTCTGTCACTCATCAAAGTAGTAAGGTAGAAAGAGAACAAAAATGAAAACTTAATGAACCGTTTTTTTATGTTCTACATACAGAATGAAAATTAAATAAAAACCTTACGAAAATGAAACCTAGCAGTAACGAAAATGAAACCTAAGATTTGCTTGAAACCTAAAAGTTGCTAAGAGGCCATAAGAGTTGAAATAAGACAAATGAAAAAATAGCATTTGTAAGTACTGAAAACACTAAAATAGAGTTACCTTGCAGCCAGCTCGCTGTAGTTGATTTGCAGAAGAAATACCAGACACACCAGCACCAATTACAACAACAGACCCCTGAAATCAGAGAAGGCCTATAAGAAGAATGATTTTATAACCACTGAAGTAAACAGAATCAGTTCCAACATCATACGCTCTACCCTGGAAGAAAATATTGTCAAAACAATGGTAGCCACCTACATGGCTTTCACACTGGTTGTTAAACCAGCTTAAACTAAACCAGGTATTAATTGTAAGATTCATAATTTGCTAATTGGATAATTCAAATGCTCTTGATTGGCTATAAAAGAACCTAGTAAGAATAAGCTGGGTTAACCAGACAGTGTGGACGTAATATCACCTTGAAATAATCGCCATGCAAGAAATTCGTGTTCGGGATGTTTTCCATGATTCCAAAATTAATTCTTCCTCTCAGAGTGAGAAAGTCGAGGATGTCTTTGACTATTTCAGCCATGGTTATCCGTGCCAGCCCCCGGACGTTGATATACGCCATACATTTCTCTAAAGTGTGAAATTCCTAAAAAAAATTAAGAAACTCTAATTTCTACTTGGGGGTAACCTGGATGGCTGTTATGTTGGTAGAAATGAGGCATAAAAAGAGGGCTTTTAGGTTTTTAGTGGTGTTTCGAGTCAATGTAGTGGTGGGAATCTCCACCATCTTTCCATGAAAATATCTCTAGTGCAAATGAGCATATTCGGTAAAGTCAATCCAGCCAATGCATTGACCGCATTATATTGACTGCTTTAGCAAGGGGATATGTTAACATATAGACTGAGAGTAAACAAATGAAAGTGAATATTACCTTGACATTTGTATTCCACAGTGACAAAACAACATTTCTAATTCCAAGAAATATCCAAGGAGCCTGTCTAGGAAAGAAAACAATGTCAAAAAGTTAATTTTCAGTATTAGTCTATGAAAAGTAGAAGCCTGCGTTTAAGAGCCTAGATTTTTCCATTAATCCTTTTCAGGTTCTTATTGCAATGTAACTTACATGAGGGGGTTCCAAAAAAGACTGTTTCTATATTGAAAAAACATTGAAAAAGCTGTGCAAAAAACCGCAACAGATTTTAGAAATCAAACTCTTCTGATAAGAGCCTTAATTCCAAATTTGCCTTTAAGAATACTGAAATATTAGCTAAACAGGTTCTTAAATCCCAGGTTCTCATGCACTGTTTTAAGTGTTTACAATAAGAGATGAATTAAATTGGCTTCAAGTACAATCCTCGTGGTTGCAAAGCGTTTTGAACAGACTAGCTACACCCCATACACCCAAATCTGTTAACCTACATATTCCCGACAAGACGAAGCTAGTACCTAACCTTAATAGACGAAGTAAACTCGAGCACTTAATTAAGCAGGACAAAATATAAAAAAAAGTGTACCCATAGGTATTCCAGGTTAATTCTCCCAAACTCAATAATGTCTGACTCCGTCACTTACTATTAGGAGCCCCTCTAGGGTATTGAACACTTTGAGAACTAGGAGAATAAACAAATGAAAAAGTGAATTGACAAAACTCTTACCGAGACAATTCTGGGAAAGCTTCTTTTTCGTCTGCTTGCATAATATCAGGATTACAAGAGCCAGCTTTTTGAGCGTCACTTGGACTGTAAAATGGCTGAATGAAATCTTTTTTTTCTTCATCATCTAGAGAGCGAATGGCAAAGATATGGATTATTTCTTCAAGTAGACAAAAGAAGCTCCATGACAATAGATGAAGACAACAGATATCATTTAACACCAATGCATTATTGAAAAAAGTCCCTTAGCAACACAAAGCTATACAAATTATAATTGCCTAAATCTTTTGTAGTTGCCTTCTTTATCAACCTAATGACTTAAAAGTTTTAACAAGTTATGTTTTCGTGCATTATCTGGTAAAAATGAAGTACCCAGATCACAATACTTTTTCCTTAGGAGGCAACCAAGGTACCGCCTCAAGAAAGCCATTTGGTTCAAACTTCTTTGTGCAACCCTTCATAATAATCTCATTTTGGTTTTTGCCCCCTATCTTTGTATTTGCTTGGGCTCCATTGTGTGCCAGTCTGCCCCTACCCCTAGTGATGAATCCGTAAAAAATACTGCTAGCCATGATAAAGCAAGGAAAGAAATAAATCTACATGTCTTACCATCAGCAGCCTCTTGTTTTGTGGATAACGTACTGAAGCCAATGCCATCTGAGTAATATTCTTTTAGTGTTGAGAAGGGTGAATCAAATTTAATTAAAGGGGTGTATGTTAAAGTGTTCAGCCATGACATCGATTTTGCTTCAGTGACAAACTGGAAATAAAGAAAATTGAGTTTATCAATCAAGCCAGCATCTTACCCTTGCTATAAAATTTTGTCTATTTGCCTATCAACTATCAATCATTGCTGTATCAGCCTAGCTATTCAGTGAGACCTGTGTGCGTTTCACAATAACCAATACCTTGCAAAATAGTAATTGTATTTGCCTATCAACAACTATGCCTATCACCAATGTATTGCTTTGATTTGTCAGTCTAGTCCAAAGGCCCTTTGTGCTTTGCGCAAGAACCAATACCTTGATGGACTAAAACTGCGATAAAAACGTTTCGAAAAATACTAATGTTCCCCACTAGCCTCTAAAATACACTAATAATTAAAATCTTATGGATTGCCAAACAATTTATTTATAGTTTTGTACCTCGCTCTCTGGATCACTGCATTTCAATTCATCAGCCTAAAAATATAAAATTAAACGGTTTAGCTAAAGGTTATCGTCAGGGATATCTCAAAACAAAAATAATAACAGAACCCTACCTGACCTCTGACTGCTTGCTTTGCTAATTTCACACAATTTATCTCAATTCATTTATCCAAATCCTGCAAACACTCATTAGAGAGCAGAGAAATAACCACTTGTATTTCAAAAAGTCTAATTAAGGTTTTTGGGGAATAGTTGGCTGTTTAAATAAAAAGTGGTTTGGCATGATAAAAACAACAATAAAAATTGCCTTTCCAACCTTTCCACAGCTCCAAAAAGGATCAATGACACCATTTTCAACAACGCTATCTGGCACAGCTCTCCATTTCTTACACGCAGCACAATTCACCCAATATCCTAGAATTTCTTCAGCAAAAAATAACTTTAATGTGAGTTCTTTCTGGCAGTTTGCAGCACTTTTCAATTTCCAATCTGTATACCTAGCATTGCCATCTTTGTTACTAAGGATTAAAAATGAATATAGTTAAAAATCATTTATATCAATAATCACAGGAAATGCAAATCGATTAGTAAAGGGTGCAGTGCAGTGTCATTCATTAAACCAACTATGAGAGTTCAGGAAACAGGAGTGCTAAATAACAAGTTGAGAATTGCGCTAATTAAATAATTTATCATGAATATTTTAGGAAAGGGAACAAGATTTTGCGAGGGCCTTGACAGGGTGATCACCTTAGTAAAATTAAAAAAGGCCTAGCTACCTTTTCCCTGCTGTAAACAAGGCCTCCAGTAGCCTTTCCAACGTTAAACCTGAACTCACTTGCCATGTGGTATAATTTCCAAAATTTAGGTTGTTTTAAGTCTACAACACTAACTTTGCAATCTCTGAATAACAGATTTGTCAACTAGAAGTTACCAAAAACAAGTAGAACAAACCGAGGAACATACAAAAACTGGCTGAACAACTCAAAACAAACACAAAATAAAAGTCTTAAAACTTCCTTGTTCTGGACTTGTTCTCAGGTGTTTTCGTTGGTTCCTTGCTTTTTATCAGGATGTTCTGCCTTTTTTGGGTAGTTTAGTCTTAAGAATTTGAAAAAAGGCATTAAGAGGGTAAATGTACCTTCTGTAGAAATAATCAAAACATTCATTACAGAAATGCTCTCTGTTTGATATGTGATACCATCTGGAAGTGTAACCATCTCTAGCACATCTATAAAAACAAATGAACATATAAAATTATTTTGAGGTTTACTTATTAAGTATGGAATGTAAGAATTTTGTGCATGGCACAGCAGAACTGTAATTTTTGATTATGCACCAGGCAAGGGAAGTGAACCACAAAAGGGTATTTTCTTTACATATGAACCAAAAATTATGAAGACAGTGTTTCTATTTCAAAAAATAGTGCTCAATACATGATAGTAGAGTGTAAATATAGACCACTTTCAATGTTTACATTTTTGGAGAGGCAAATCAGATTCTTTCGAAATGCAAAATAGGATCACAATAAAAAGTTACAGCTCTTGACAATTAATTCAATGCCAGTAGATCAGTAAACAAAGAAACCGAGAGGCATAGAATATAAATATTGAATGTGGTCTATACTAATTGGTAGAAAAGAAAGAAGAAACTACATGTTCATCTCGGCAAGCCTGTTTCTTGATTTCTCACTCATCAGGAGAAGTACTAATTTCAGTTAGTACATCTCCTGACGACTGAGCAATTGCAAAACATTATTCCAAAAATTATATATTTTGCACCAACTTGTGCACTTGAAAAAGCCTTTGTGCACGGAACGTGTGCCATGCACACAGCTTAAATTCATAAGGTTATGACATCATACATGAATATGACGCTCTTTTCAATGCCACAGCACATGCAACTAAGCTCAGGTGCTGTTTTCTCACAGGCACAAACCACCATTTTGATCAACCCTGACTAGGTTGCCCTACCCATGATGGCAGAACACCACCTGTCGAATATGGCCATAAAACAAAATTACTTTTGCAAGTTTGAGCCCTTGAACCATTTGTAAATTCATTTATAATAAAAATGATAGCAAAATAGAAAAAGATCCCTGAAATTGCTTGCGTGATATTACAGACTGCACCTTAAATGATATCGGAGGAATATCCATGCTTACCCTGCAGTGGCTTTTGAAAAACACGAGGGCCTAGACGATGGGCAACCGGCCTTTTCGCATTTCCTGAAAGGTTTTTTGTTCGGTGGGAATTCAGCTTGTTCTATTCCGGCATCTTTTCTTTTTGGCGTTCTAACACTTCTTCGGCGTGTTTTAGATTCACCATCCTCCATTTTAAACAACTTTATCACTGCTTTGAGAGGTCAAAAACGGCAAGATGTGAGCTTGGGATCAGCCATTGCTTTATTTTCCGACCAGAGCAAGCACGCGTTCCTAAACCTAAAATCTTGTAAATGCTCCCAACCTCGTTTACAGATTTGAAGTTTTTACCAGAACCTGAAACCACTGATCTCAAAAAATGCCCTCACCAAGTTGACCTTATATTAACCTTAAGGCCAAATAGCCAATTACCAAACAGCCAAGAGGCTAAAACGCCAAATAGCCCTAACTCTTACTCTAATCCTATCCCTAAAAAGCCAAATAGCAATTAGCCACAGAACTAAGTAACAAATAGCTAAAATAGCCGAATAGCAATTCAAGAAGACCAAATAGCCCTAGCCCTAACCCTAACCCCAATAGAAGTGATCCTCAATATTCAATCTGAACTGAAGCTTTCATCTTTCTTTATATTTTTCATGACATGATGACCAGCGTCATCTTACAAAAGACATCACCTTCAAAACCTTCCCCAGGGCCGGATCCAGCACTCATGGAAAGGGGGGGCGTAACACAAATATCAAAGGATAGTATAAGGGAAGTAGGGTATTATCAAGCTAATTGTATTGTTTTTCTACAAAAATAGGGTGGGCGTACGCCCCTTACGCCCCCCCCTGGATCCGGCCCTGTTCCCTCCCGCTACTTTTAAAAAATGATAGAAGATAATATTTATAGCTGATCCGTCTCTATGATAGGGTATTGGGCCCGATAGCCCCCTTCGTGGGTTTTTTTCTCAATATCCTCAACTTCATTTTTTGTTAATCTAATTCTGTGTAATTTGTTTGTGAATTTAATTCTAAGTTGTGGTATATGTAGTTAGTTTTAGTTGATTTTGAAATGAAATATTCTATTCTATTCTATTCTATTCTATTCTATTCTATTCTATTCTATTCTATTCTTTTCTATTCTATTCTCTTGATTCAAGGTTCCAAAGCAGAAATCACTTTATCAAGGTATCTTTACCCAACTCTACCCCTGCCATTACCCCCGATATTAGCCGATCGTTCTCTAATAATTAGAGAACGATCGGCTAATATTGAAATAGGTGTGCTTTTGTGGGAGGATCAAAAACCCACAGTCTGTACAAAAACCCCAACAACTGGGCGTTTGTTTTGGCTATTTGGCCTCTTGGCCATGGGCTATTTGAGGTTTTTTGGCTATTTGGCAATTGGACTTGGCTGTATGCGATTTAGCTATGTATTTGCCCTTTTTGGGTAAGGGTTAGGGCTTGCCTCAACCTTTACCTCAATTCTAACCCCAACCCTTACCAGGTTTACCAACCCGGTTATGGTTCATCCGTCGTACATTCAAGTCTTTATCGAAAACTTGAAAAAACAAATAATGATTTGTGATGATCTCTATGGTAACAACGCGAATATGTTTTTCGCGATCATATTCTGTGTGATTTTGATTCATTATTTCGCGGAGCCGTCAATATTTCGCGCAGTTTCGTGATTGGAATTTGGATAGGAAATGAGTGAAGTGCCCTGATCAAGGAGGATTAATTGCGAAAGTTTCGTGTATTTTGAATTGAAAACTCTGGTATAGATCGATATTGAAATGTATAGAGAGTTTTGGGAATGCTTTGAAAGACTTTTGCTTCACATCTAGCACGAGATCGTAAGTTTTTTGGGCGGTAACTTTTGGACGAGAAGGATGATTTGTGTTGTGTGGGCCTAAATCAAGGCTTGTTAGTTTTGTCATTGTGACCTCATGTGCGGGGGTAGGGTCCAGCACCCTGGCTTGTCCATTTGAGGGAGCCTCTTGATAACAAAACTGCAATCAAAATATTAAGTAATAATTAGCAGGCCAGGCGGGGGCATATATAGAAGAGCATTTCCCTACCTTAAGAAGAAAAATCGTCATATTTATTGGGCTGATCAAAATGTAAACATTGAAAATTGTCAATAGGGTCGAAATTCATAATGTGCATCATTTGCAACTGCCATACTCTGCAGTGTGGTGGTGATAAGGGAGTGATCCCTCTCAACTTATCGATGATTCATTTGTTGTTAACAGTACTTAACGGGCACATGAGAAATGGTATCTAAAATCTGAGTATCATGACACAAACATTTGTTATTTGCTCGATCTGTAAAAGGTTTTTAACCTACATCCGTCTTTGTTATGTTATGTTATGTCAACATGTTGCTCTACTAACATAACATGGCTATCATATATGTGTAAATGATAAGTCAGAATCAGCCATGATAGTTAAATTCATTTGCTCTATTGAAAGTCTGAAATTCCCTTGTAGCACCAAATACATTCATTCATAAATTGTTTTTCTTTCTTAGGAACACATTACAGAAGCATCTATATTGCATGATCAGTGGAAAACATGCCTAAAAAGAAAGGTGGCAAGGGAAAGAAAATACACCATGATGAGGACGATGATAAATCAGAGGAGGAAAAAGACCAGGAAAATTCTGACACAGAAGTCAAAATTAAAAAGAGGAAGGGCAAAGGAAAAGGGAAAAAGAAATTGGAAAGAATCCCACCCACCGATTTAGAACTTCAGAATTTAAATGCTGAAGGAGTAGAGAGTGAGCAAAGTGTCCCCAATTTGACTGATACTAACTTGGAAGACGAAGTTGTACGCACAGATTCTGTTGAGATACCTTCAAAATCAGAGATACCACAAAAATCTGAAAAGCAGATAGATGAGGCTGAGGCTGATAAGAGTGATGGAGAGCCAGTAACAGATGATGCAGTCCATTCCAGGGTTGAAAGAGAGGATGTGAAGTCAGAGGGGCCAACAAAAGTAGCTGGTATTGAGCGGCAGGAAGTGGAAGTTATCAGACAGAGTAGTGAGGAATCGATCGGCGCTGATACTGGAAGTGAAGCTGATGTGAAAAAATCTGAACCAGAGTGCTCAGATGACGTAGGTCAGGCTGAATCCCCAGAGAAGCAAATCTCAGAAGCGCCTACTAAGAAGAAGAAGGCAAAAGTAGTTACAAAAAGTAGTGTGGAAATAACTGGCAGTGATACAGGAAGGGTGGATGATGCTCACAAAGGTGAAGTAGAAAGTGAAAGGAAGGAGACTAAAACCTTCAATAGTCAAATAAAAGAAGCAATTCCCAAACAGAAAAAAGCAAAAGCCGCAACTAAAGTCAGTGAAGTATCTATTGATAAAACAAAGAGTGTTCATGATGAAGGGAAAGATGAATCTTTGGAGGCTGTTCAAAGAGAAAGCCCCACGGAGGCATCTGATTCTCGTAGATTACTTGCTGCCAAACTCAAAGCAAAATCAGAGAAAAAGAAAAGCGAAAAAACTACCGAGAAGGTTGTCAATAAAACTACAGTCAAACAAAAAGATGATGAAATTTCAGGGAGTTCAGAAAAGGGGGCCAATGCCGTATCCCCCGAGAAACAGTCCAAAGAACTGCCAACTAAACAGAAAAAGGGTAAGGGTGCAAGTAACAAAGAACCAAGTAGTGTCAGTGCAGGAGGCTTAGATAAAAAGGGAAAGCCTACATCCCCCGAAAAGCAAGCAAAGGAAGCTGCTTCTAAGAAGAAGGATAAGGGATCTGTTGAATCGCCACGGGTCTCCAAGTTGGGATTAAATGATGTTGAAGATACCACCATTTCGGATAAGGTAGAGGCTTCTAAAACAGATGAAAAAGTGGACAATGTCAGTGATAGTTTGAAAGACAATAATTCTGAAATGGAAGCAACGAGTGAAGTTAGGCAAGAGAAAGCCTTGGATAAGAACCAAAAGTTGCAAAGTTCAGATCAAGATGCGGTTGTTGTAGATACTACAATATCTGAAATGGAAGTCATGAAATCCATGGTTGAAGCCGAGGTCAAACAGACGATTGATTCTGAAACAAAAATTTTGAACTTCAGCCAGCATGGACAGGGAGAAAAAGAGGTATATTCTCAATTGTGCATTTTCAAGCTTTGTTTGATTTGGATCATTTTGTTTTCGATCATTTCAGTATACTCAACTTTGCTTTGACACACACAACACACATACACAAATAGGATTTTTATCCCAGCCGTTTTCCTCGCTAACGGGGTTGACCGGTCCATGAATTCTCCTTCTCCAAGGCTTCCCATCAATTGCCATCCGCTTCTCCAACACCATCACCCAAATATGATTCTTAACCCCATCCTTCCATCGTCTTGCTGGTCTTCGCCTCCTTTGTGCCCCTGCCACTTCTATTGTTGATACTCAAGCCATCTCCAACATTGTCTCCTTAAGCAGATTCAACTTTGAAACTTCAACATTGCTTTGACAGGCCATAAATAAGGGATCTTGTTTTTTCAGACTCACAGCATCAAAGAGAATGTGGATAAAGTTAAAGAAACCCCAGCTGTAGCTGCGCCAGCTAGAAGAAATCTCGTACCTGGTGGCCCTGAGGAGGTACTTGATGGGGAAGATGGGGGTGACTTTAATAGACCCCTGTCTAGCGCCAATCCCACACCTGATAACAAGCTCAATGGAAATAATGATGACAGTCAAGACGTACCCGAGCAGAGAGTATTTACCCCAACAGAAGCAATAGAAGTCACTGGGGGTGGAAACCCTTCTGCTGAGATAAAAGCAAAAGAAAAAGTAGACCTTGATGAAAATCAAAAACTGGAGCAGAATGTGTTAGCAGGTAGGGTGGCAGATGATGATGATGATGATGAATTGCCCTGGGCCATGTACAGGGATCTAAAGAAGCAAGATATTCTTATTGACGATGAAGAAAAGTTTTCCAGTGATGACGAGAAGCTAGGAAATGGTAAGAGTCATTTTGTTTTATTCTGCCCAAGCTCATAACAGAGGAAGACAGTTTACTCACTTAGTTCATGGAGGGAGACTTGTATTAGAAATTTCTAACTCCAGTCTTCCAAGCATGTCTTTTTTTTGCTTTCTAATTAGATCATACCTCATTACAAATCTCGGTGGTGGCCAAGCACACAATTTAGTAACTTTTCTGGAACAGCCAGTTTTAGATTTTTCTCTTAATTGCAGATTTCAAAAAAGGGGAGAACCTCCCAGAGTTGTACGAATTCTTGGGCTCCCTTGATCACGGAGACACAGAGCTGGAGTCAAAAGGCGTGCCCCCTTCACTGTTTAACAACGAACAACAGCGTCATATGCACCAAAGTGTTGATAAAATAAAATTAGCACTGGCTGAGGAGGAAATAGGAGCTTATTTAGAAGAATTTGAGAGGCACGTGGAAGAGGAGGTTTTGATGATTGGCAATATTGGGTTAGAAGAAGTATTGGTAAGGGCTCATTTAGGTTTCATTGAGTGATGTTCAGTTTTATAGAATCAGAGGTGAAAGTAGTTTGAGAAATTGCTGCAAAATTGCTCTCATTTGATTTGCATACGCACAGCAAGACGAAACTTCCTGAAATGTTACTGAATGTATTTCAGACTAAGTCGATTGATATGCCACACATTCCAATGATGAATTTGTCACACAAAAACTATAGGTTCTACTGGGGTAAGATAGGTAGTCTAGTGGTAAGATAGGTCCCTTTATTTCTGGTGAACGTTCCCTTTTACGTCAAATTTCCTTTTGACCCATGTCTTCCAATGGCCATGACACATTCGTTACTGACTCTTACGATGGAACTGCTCTCATCAGTGGGATGCCTGTCTGGGCCTACTGATTACATATATAGGTGTAGGTGGGTAACTATATTATCTTGCTAAATTGTCTATTTGTGCATGTAGTTAATGGGAAAAGGGTGCAGAGATGCAAAATGCAGTTTTGAAGAGATTAACCATCTTAACCCAGTAAACTATAAATCATTTTGGAAACTGAGCCATACCAGTCAAAGGTCCAAGGTTCTGGAACTTTCTTGAGAAAAAAACCTTTTAAATCAGAAGAGATAACCCCCAAAATCTACACCAAATGACAATGCAATCCAACTGACTGTCTCTTTTGTAATCACACAGGAAGAGGAGCGTAATATTCGTGAAAATCACGTGGAGTACCAACGAGAAGAGGCACGTGTTCAGAAAGACAAATTACAAGAACTGACGATAGCGATGGAAAAGGCCAAGAAGCATGTCATGCAGATATTCAAAGAAAAACATGGGAAGCTTCGTGATAAAGAGGTGAGAATAATTTCATTCAGAAGAAGTTCTTTAGTCGATTATTTTCGTTAAATTTCAAAGTTTATTTTCTAGATGTATTCTAGAAAATGATGATTAGATGGAAAAGAGATTTTCAACTTTGGGATGAGTAGCAAGTTTATTGGATAAGCTTTCGTTCTGAAGGCAGTAGATTTCGCCTTTGGTTTTTCATTAGCTTAGCTTGATCTCAATTAAAATAAGTGAGTTTTAGTACGTTAAAATCAAGAATTCAAACCCCGAATAAGATAGAAGTGTGAGGTTTTGCAGTATGATTGTTAGAGCTCCGATTTATCTCGTGTGATAATGAACTATATAAACTAACCTTTAGTGAATCACTGTCTGTTTTGTTTTTCAGCTTGCTCTGATGAAACGAGATAATCGCCTGCAAGGTGTCATAAGAAAAGCCTTTCGCAGATCTGAGAATCAGCTTATCAAAGCCCTGAGGAAAAGAAAGGCAGAAGTTCAAGTAAGAAATATTTGATTTGTTGTAGCAGGCCAGCAGAGAGAGAAGCATTACTACCAATGTGGATCTACTTAAACTGCTTGGTTACCATTTTTCTTTTTCTTTTTGAAACCATAGGCACTACCTTTACAAGTATGGCACTACAAAATAAACCACCTACAAAATAAACCACAAAAGATTAAAAACTACAGTAGTATAACAACAGCTGATTTTGTTGAGAATCAGAAGAGAAGCTTGAGTATATGAAATGTTTCTCTGAAGTTCAAGTAAGAGATGTTTAATTTGTTGTAGCAGGCCAGCTGAGAGAGAAGCATTATTGCTGATGTGGATCTACCCTAATTGCTTGGTTAGCATTACAAAATAAACCACTGAAAAATTAACAACTAGTAACACAAGACCTGATTTTGTGGAGTATCATACGAGAAGCTTAAGTATATGAAATGTTTTTATAGCTGTTTCTGAGCTCTTGATCGATGAAAGACTAATCAAATAAAACATCCCCCGTTCTATTTCAGGAAATGTATGGAGATCTGGTCTTTGCAGACGGCCAGTACGGGGGTGGCAAGGGAAAAAGATGGAAAGTAGACTGGAACAAAACATCACAGCCAATCCAGATCAAGATTAAATGCCTTAGAAGTGTTCGGGATAAACTCCCACGTGAGTATGCGAGGGTATCCAAAAGGCTCATTGTAGTTCAGAGCTGAATGGTAACAGCATTGAGGTCCAATGCATATTGTTATTCTTAGCCAGTTAGTGGGGCTGGAAAAGAAATATTTTAACATCAGGACATGTCTTGCAAAAATTGTGGTTTTCAGGACTCCTATTTTTTAATAATCCATTTTGCTTTTGGTTGCAGGGGCGGATGCAGACTATAGCTATTAATACTCGAGCCATAATCAGATAATAAGGCCTAATATTTTTCTTTCTTCTAACGCCGATGAATTATCATTTTTGCTCAATCTTCAATTTTTGCTCTTTCCTTTCAGCTGGACAGTATGGTGTACTGGTGTCTCTGTACAGCAGGCTGGGTGGTCATGTGTTGAAGTGGTCTAATTTGATGGGGCAAAAGTGGGGTGCTGCCACATTACCCCTTGCTCACGACGGACAATTCTACAATACAGAAATGAAGGTAGGAATTCAGCATTGCATTCCTAAAATTGTCTATCGAGATGGTTTATGTGAGTGAAAATAATCAAATTGCGATTCAAACCCACGACCTCTTAGTTTGCACTGCAAATTTGCCAACAACTGAGGTACCAGGACAATATAACTCGCGTTCATTTTAGACAAATGCGAGTGATATTGTATTGTACATTTCATTTGGTGTTAGTATTGACAATAGTAAGTATTGATTTATACTAGTATGAGCAACTTGCATAAATTTAGCTACATATTGCCGAATGAACAGGTACATTTCTCCTCAAAAAACCAAGTTTTGATTTTGAACCAAGTAAAGACCTTTGAATTCTTTAGTATTTTTAGCCCTTTTAATATAATCTTATTGTTGGAATTCTACCACAAAACATATGCCTTATCTCTTCCGAATTTCAAAACTCTTCAAGATTTTGTTATGATTCACTCTCCTTTATGTCCTAATTTTACCCAATACAATCACTATCATGAGTTTCGTAAGGATTGTACTAACATAATCATTAGGATAAATCACTGACCCCCTTACACCAATATTACAGTCCTGACTTCAACTTTATCTATTGATGGTTACTTTCTCCATAGATTGATCAAAGTGTGTTTACAGTGATTCCTTTGCACATCAGAGCACCCCACAAATCCCCCTCCCCTATCCTGTGACCCTGACTTCACTTCTGTCCAATGATATTTATTTTTGCACAGATTGATCAAAGTGTGTTTACAGTGTGTCCGTCAAAACCTGATATGAGACCAGGGATGGTTCTCATGTTTGAGCTGTATCTTTTGAGTGGTGCCGTGACCCCGAAGGATGAGATCGTTGGTTGGGGATGTTTTCCAATATGTGATGGTAGCTTTAATGTTGTCGATGGAAAGTGAGTGCCATTTATCCTTTCCTAATCTTTATTCTCTATGATTTACCTATAACCTTTGAGTGACTCAGAAATTTGCTGGTTTTATTAACTTCGCTGAATATTTTAACTTAAAGTCCCAATGAGCCAAAGCCGCCGGTTATGAAGTTAAAACGGTAAATGACGAGCCGCTACTGCAAAAATAAATTGTGAAACCCGTAGGCTGCTGCAAAATCCACTATGAAACCCGTAAGCTGCTGAAAATTTCCATTTCGAAACCCATAGGCTGCTGCAAAAATCTATTGTGAAACCCGTAAGCTGCTGCAAAAATCCTTTGTGGAACCTGTAGGCTACTACAGCACTGCTTATCACAAGAAACCCTTGATATTTCAGTATCAGTATCATTTTGAACTCTTTTTATTTCTTCTTTTTTCTAGATGCAAAACGCCACTTTTAAGAGGGAACATTGATCATTCTGTGGACAAATTTCAGCATATTGAAGAACGCATCTCGCATGACTTAGAATTCTGGCTTTGCAACTTGTACTTTGAGATCGTCAAACTACCAAGGTGATTATACTACGGTATTGGAAATACATAGAAATACGATGAAGTGTTAAACTATTTACCATGATAAGCTTGTTTTTATCTGCTAGAAAATCAGACCTGGTCATCAAACTTTTACCAGGTGGGCTGTGAATCGCCCTCCTTGATGCTCTCTAGTGGGTTATCCCAGTGAATATTGAGGTGGGCGATTCTGAGAGGCAACATATTCCCTGAAAATCTCGTTCACTATTCCTTAAAATCCTATTGTTCTGATGAAAATCCCTTGAAAATCACTCGGAATACTTTTGTTCTTGAAAAAAGTCTCCTACACTTTAAAAGGGAGTGAAATGCCCCTACTGGAATTCCCTTCAAATTCGATGATAACGAGGTCAACTCATCGCCCACCTAAAGTTCCCGAGGAGGGCGATCGTACGCCTCAAATGTCTAGGTCTGCAAGTACAGTAGAATCCCGATAACTCGAACATGCGATAACTCGAACTCTCGCTAACTCGAACAGATTTGGCTTTCCCCTTGAGCCTTATTCATGTTATAAAGATCCTCGATAACTCGAAAATTCGTTAACTCGAACTATTTTGATCGTCCCTTGCTTGTTCGAGTTATCGGGATTTTACTGTATAAAGACTGCTGTAACGTTTCTAAAAATTATTTTCCAGGTACTTGACGGATCAAAAAGAATACGAAGTTGAGTTGCAATTTTCATCTGGGTTGGTCAGCTACCCAATAAGAACGAAGACAGGAGAAGAATTTGTGGATGGGGAGAACCCTGTGTATGGGTCGACCCCAGACATGTCATCGAACGCTGCTAGCAGGGTTTCAATTCTCCCTTCCAAATCGTCAAGTTTTGCCAACATCGATGACAAGAAGCCTGGACAGAATATCAAAGTGACGGTTGACCCACCCAAAAGAAAGGTAAATGCATATTTATTATTTGAGTGATTACAGGCCAGCTCAGGATGTCTGCTGATTAAACTACATAATGAAGTATACGATGTCCCAATGCATGTAATTTATTTGCAACAGAATTTGTGCAACAGACAATTTCAATATGGAAATTATTGCTTGCTATACAACTTCGATCTAGACAGCTAACAGTGGTTCAGAATTTTCACCAAGCACCAATGATGTACGCCACTACACACACTATTAAAGATACTACTGATATCACTGCAAATTAGTATAGTCCGTATGATGAGGAGAACATGAAACTTTGAGTTACAGAGAGCCAGTCATTTTTTTTGTTTCTTATCTATATCGCTCTGTAGCCTTAGTCTCTGTAACCTTCGTACATCGAGCACTATGATGGAGTCATAGACAACGCAATTGCTAAAGAGAAAACTGCTATACAGAAAACTGCACTCCATTTAATTGCCATCTTAGAGTATGTATTTCCTGCAGAATATTCTAATTCATTCTTTTAGACTTCCCGTCCCTCGTCTGGAGCGTCAGCCTCGGTGAGATTGCAGAAAGCATCAGAAATATCCTCTGAACTGAGACAACGAAGGTCATCCAAAACTTCACTTAACATTCCAGCCGGTGATGAGGGTGCGTCCCAAAAGTTGTCTATCATGTCCCATAATGATGCGAGAAGCCTGGCTGACAGTGATGATTCTGATACTGGAAGTGGCACTGACTACAACGACAATGACGTGTGCGCAGTTAAAAAGGATCACGGGTTCAGACATGTCAAAGGACAGCCGGGCATGTATTACAAGGTATTTCCAATATCAATTCCTGTGCAGTGCGACCGTGTATCGTCCCGTTATTATTATTGATATTATTTCTACTTATTTAGGCACGGTAGCCCCGTTAGTTCAATGAACTGCTTTTCAGGGGGTCGTGGCAACGACGTTTGTACTGTTCAATATACAATTGGATGAAATGTTGGCTATCGAAACATGTTTTTCATTCCTCTCTAAAGGTTGGAAAGGGAGGGAGCCAGTTAAATTTCGCCTTCAAGTTGCTTCCAAAGTTTAGGTCCACGAAACGAAATTACCTTCTGCCCATTGTTAAGTTTCAGTAAGGGCGTCACAAGGTCATCGCACTTTGACTGATCCACTATTCTGATCCACATTTGTTGTATCTACGCATGGATGCCACAAATCTTGCAATGATATCTCTATTTGTAGGTACACCAGAATAACCCAGCTGACGTGTATGCAAGGAAGATATTCAGCAGTTTGCCGAAAACAGCCTCTCCTTCTATAAGACGGAAGAAGAAGAAGCTGACACATTTGGATGAGTTGAAACAACATTCCTACAACGTCAAGTAAGCGAATAAGTGATCTTCTTCTAGACCGGGCCTTAATATCAAGACGGATTTTATATTCGGTGCGACAGACATTTTAATGTTTTAGGCCCTGTTCATGCTTAACTGATAGCTTTTGGTGTGAAACAATCTAGAGTGGATATGCTGGATATGCAGTCTGTTAACACTATTCCGTTCAACTTTGCCTCGATAAAAAGTTTCTTTAACGAGATATCATTCATTACAAAGTAGTGAAGCAGTATTTGGTCGGTACTAAACTTCAAAACAGCCAGAAAAATAGGAAGCCTAGTAAAGCGAAAACATGGATTACCTAAGCTTTTCGTCTGATACTCAACAGAGTAATTGCTAAGTCAGGAAGAGAACGAAACAAAAACCGTAGTAAAGCAAAGTTTTATAAGTAAAAGCAAAGTAGCAAAATCCAGTAAAGTTCCTCGTTAAAATTGTTCACATCAAATGATTCCAGCTTGGAAAGAGTAGATAAGTGTATTTACTTTTGTAGGTCTATTTGGTCGAACAAGGGACACGTGCCTCGCCAAGGCAGAGAGAAAATGCAGTACATCGGGCGAATGATGCTTTCTGAGCTAGGCCTCTCACAGTGGAGAAACAGTCAGTTTTGGATCACCCTTTTCATGTTGTTGATCACGTGGTTCATCAGAATGTATCTCCATTATTTTGGACAGTGGATTCTCCTCAATGCATTATCGATTCCTATAAACAGGTAAGCCAAATATTAGCGTTTTGTGCGGGCTGTGATGCCCTATAACAATAAATCCCTATTAACTTATTAAAAATAAACGGTTTAACGAACTTTGTGTGAATTTAATGCATCACGGATCAGTATGTAGGGAGGTGATAGTGAAGACCCCCTTACAGCGATATTTTTTCAGATGCAAAGGCAGTAATATTTTCTAAGTAGTCAATGGGTCACAAGGTGGTAAACCTCCGTCGCTTGTTCATCTAATCACAGAGCTACGTCTTGAAGATTTATCTCCTTTAAAAAATTTACCTTTATGTCGTGTATATTTTATCACTATCTTTATTGGTTATTTCATATAATTGATTGTGGTTTATATTGCCGTGAACAATTGTGTATTATAATATACTTTTGAAAATGAAAAACTAACTGCAATTATTCTAAAGGTTCAACTTCTACGCGCACACGGTGAACCTGAACTACCAGGACACGCTCCTACAAGCACGTCACGAGCTGGGTATCGTCATCATCGGCCCCCTGACAAACTTCTTCTTCTTCTGCCTGTTCGTTCCGTTGACGTTTTGCTTCCAGCGTTTCTTCAAGTGGTTCCCTGACGTCATCACCCAGTTCATGTTGGCGTTCGGAATACAGACGTTCCTTGACCCCCTGTGGATATTAGCGGTGGATTCAGCTCTCGGAAGGTATGTCCAGTTGTAAGGAAACTTGCTAAGAAACTTTTCGTTTCATGCTGTGTTGGGCTTATGAATGTTACAGAATGTTCAATGAAATACAAGCTACAAAACCAAGGTTAGAATTTTTAGATCCCAAGAGAAAATTTATGTTTCTATAATGACTTAAGTTAGTATAAACCTGAATCACTCCATCAACGAATTCATCAAAAACTGTTGGGATACATCATATTGATCAAAAAACTAACATAACAAGTGTTTTGGCCAATCAAAGCTGTTGTTATTTATTACTGTTCGTTTTTATTTGTTATGTGTTATGTTTATTCATCAAGTATCTGCTTGAGTATTACTAATGGTAACCAGGCTATTTGTTTGAAAATAGAAAATATAAAATCTGAAATATGAGCGTACTCTTTATTTACATTTATGATTTTATTTTTCCTTTGCACCGAAAGAACTGATATGTGCCCGATTGACTTTGACTAATTGTAGCCCTGTGTTTTAGGAGTAAATTTTGTTGTTGCTTTTTAATCCGAGATGTAGACGTTTTGCGTGTTTTCTGCCTGTTTTCTTTAATCCTCCGTTAAGGTCTAAGTTTAACAGATTTGGGTGAAAGCTAAGAAACTGTGTTACCCAGACCTAGCATAGTTTCTTATAAAAATGTGCGTATTCAAGTGGGGTGCTTATAAATGAACTACTAAGATAAGCAAGAATTGTAACTTTAGTTTTAGATAAGTTCCAAAAACTCATAGGGTGCTTATAAATGAATTAATAATATAAACAAGAATTAAAATGTTAGTCTTAGCTAGATGTAAGAATCTCTTTTGCTGAGTCATTTGCTATATTTTATTCAGGTATAAAAACTCCGGTGGTCCCGAGCCTATCGGCGACGCGTTCAAGCTCTACTGGCATTTCTACCGCAACTACCGCAACGATGACGTCACGTTCTACATCAGCATATGCATGACGGTGTTCCTGTATGTTGTTGTTGCGTTCTCGACGGCAGCAATATGGTACATGTTCTTCGTTCGCCTGCACAACAACGGTCGCCTCATGGATGTGTACTGGAGGCTGCATGGAAGCGAGGAAGAGTTCTTCCTGCCCTACGATCTTGAAGTTTCGAATGTTGAGTTGAATTACATTTGCACGAAAGCAGAGCAGTGGAGAGGGGAAGAGTGTGAGAGGAGAAAGGTGGCTGTTTATGATTACGTCTGGGAACAAGAGGAGGTTCGTTTTTACGTTTATTCGTTCAATTTTTCCCTAATTCTCTATTCACCAGAACCCTTTTAAATCCTCTGCAATAATATCATGCACCCTCTGAGGAGAACTTAGGTCCGAAAGGCCTAAGTATGCTGTATGAAAGTTGTGTTTCTTTGCCTCTTTTTTCTACCAATTTTTAGTAATTCTATCCACATAATATCTATTATTTCATACATTGATTCAAATATCATCGTTTTTATCTCAGCTTGATGAAGAATATTGGGACAACCCTACTGCGCATGGCAAGAAGACAGGAACGAAGGAAATAACAACCCATTTATCGATCCACACGATCAGCACAGACGGATTGATTGAGCTTTATCGGCAGTTCCTTCGCTTGCCTGACGGAGCTATTGTTGAGGTAGGATTCTTCAGTTTAAGAAATCACATTTTCTTAAATGAAATTCTTGTTGTAATTGAATAATACCTATATAAGTAAATAAATTTATATAATATTATACTAATTGGCAGAAATTTCAAAGATCAATTGAAGAATGTTTCAGCCTGAAAATAGATAGTTTAGTGCCCCTAAGGTAGTTGCCAGTTTTCAGTATCTAATTAAATAGTTCATGATTTTATCTTTATCTCTTATTTTTGGTTTATTTTAATTCAATTCAGGTATTTGGTGAGATGAACATGCCGGGCATTGATGAGGGTGTCAAACAGGCCTTGATGAAGAGAACTGGCTTCCAAGGAACTTCTGCAGTCGTTCGCCGAAGTCGTTCACTGAGTGTGTCTTCGGTAGCAAGCTCTTACGGGGAAAAGGACCCTGCGGAAAAGAACCCTGGAGAAAAGGATCGGCTCAGACGAACATCATCTAATCGTCTGGATGTACCTGTGTAACATATTTTCCAAGCGCATTTACTAAAACATGAAACGAGTAGAAACGGGTTGAAAACGAATAGAGACGAGTAGGAAACAAGTAGAAGTGATTAGGAAATGAGAAGGTTGGAAATAGGTAAAAATCTACTCATTAGGGAAGGGATTGATTAAGTCCTTCCAGCCAGTATTGTCTGTTTCCTACTCATTTCAGCCCGTTTCACACTCATTTCCTACTCGGTTTATGTTTTAGTAACATAGTTTTTAAGTCATTTTGGCATTTCTTCATGTACAAATTAAGCTGGCTGTTGATAAAATGACGCTGAAATCCAACCCTTTTTTGACTCACAAAAGATCTCATACCAAAGTTTCTTTCGTTTTTAAAATCTAGCCCTACGCTTTCTTATATAAAAATGAGTTTATAGAAGAAAACCTATCAGCTGGTTGGCCCCATATGTGCTTTTCATGTTAGGTATTTTACGGTAAGGGGAGATCCTCATAGTAAGCGACTGGGGCTAGAAGTAACTTCTAATCGAAAAACCAAAAATATACTGAATTTTGCAGATTCCCTCCCCCAGAGATATACTTATTGCTTACAAGGCGAATAATTTTCTAAGATTACCTTAGCCTTTCCAACCAGATCATGTTTTATGTTAGCTATATTATTTGAAACATATTCTATATATCTGGATTCAAAGTGTGCTGCAAAAGGCCCTTCACTGATTTATCAGATCTTAGGGGCAACAACCCCCAAAATATGGAGTTTCTTAAATATCTAGCAATTCTCTAGTTTCTTAAAACGAGTTTCTTATGAAAAATACGTGCCAGCATTGTGCAAAGGGCTGGTCCCCAGTATTATTTATTCATAATAAACAGAGTTATTTACCTGTATATATTTTGTGAAGCACTTGACGGTATTTCTATCAAAATACAAAATCTAATTGCTGTAAAATGCTTGTCTTTTCGCCTCAGCTCAATCTACGCTTTATGAATATTTGCAAGTTATCTAATTATTCAGAGATTTGGGGCCTGGGGCACTGCCCAGCAGGATTCTTTAATTAACAAACATTTTCCTTGTATAATACTCGAAAGTGCACTTTATCATACTAAAAGTGCCATTATTTCACAAAGAAATTCCTTCAACGATACTTCCTTCAAACAGTCTTTCGTCGGTACAAAACTCTAATATCACCAGAAACATCGAAAGCATTGCGAAAACATACATAATTTTAATCATATTCGTTTTAGTTCATGGTGCTAAGTAAAAACCTATTCTACCATGCACCATTTTATGCACCATTCTCCTCATTTCTAATGCAAATAACATTATTGTTAAAACAGAGTATTCTCCCAACTTGGTTTAATCAAACCTCACTGCAGGTGAAATGTATAACAAGCCATAACAAGCTGCCCAGTGCTAAAGATACCGGACGGCTTGGGTTCAAAAGCATCATGCATCGAACTTACATCGAGTTGTCGTATGGACACAGAATATCATATCGAAACTCGCTGTAGCACATATATGGTAACAAAAGTGTATATATCAAACTAGAGATTTCCGAGTTGTTAGATCAATCAACCCTTCATCAAAGGGTCGTGGGTTCGAACCCATCTTCAGACCTATCACAAAAAGTGTGGAGAGAATTTGCCGACTCTCTGTAGGAATCACGTGGTTTTGACAAATTGAAAGAAAGAACCAGGGTCGCACTACTAGATTACTTTAGCTATACAGTGGCCGCTTGACGATTGGCGTAAAACCAACACCGTGCGGAGATGGTAAGCGTGTTTGCCTATCAACTATCAACAAGACCTCGTACTACTCCTCACACTATGATTGCAGCCTTACACAATTGATCGAATTGTAATCGAGGTACATACCTTTCATCGAAATCGGTTAATTCTGAGTACTTCTATTTCAGACCTTTTCAGGCATTTTTCGTTAGTGAAATAGCTAAGAGAGACAAAACATTTCTTCTATATCTTTAATTTCAATTACAATATATAAATATGATTAATAAAATTCATAAAATATCAGTACCTAAAGATTCGTCTAAATTAATATGTAACAATAAAATGTTCATAAATGTGTAAATACAAAACCAGCGCATTTACGAATTCAATCAAAGTTTGGCTAAAGTCATTTACCGAATGAAGAATATCTCTTCTTCAACGCGAAGATTATGGAATTCTTCCAGCATTAATTGCACAGTAGTTATATTTTCATTGATGCAAAATTCACTGATATCTGTTGTTCCTTGCAAACCTCACAACGAGCTCGATTTTACTATCTTTCAACAGTTCTCTTGCGATCATCAACTTCTGTCCTTTGGTCAGTGGCCTGCTGATGACGATCTCGCCCCCAGGCCTCGTTCTGAAGACTTTGCGTTGAGTGACGTCACGACCAATTAGTATGTGGCTCGATATAGTGTTCAGCAACAGGAAAACAACAACGACGTGTGTCAATGTCAAAGCCATTTTTCTGCAAAATAAAAATCAAGAATGAAATTAGGAAATAGGAGTGTCACAATCGAGCAAAACGTTTTTGATTCCTGAAAACAAGACCTACCTCATTAGGATTGAAATAAAGGGCATTTTCAACTATTGCGATACTTAAACAAGATACGAGAGATAATAAACTTAGGAAGTTTGTTTATCGGTAGCTCTTTAGCATAAAGTTTTTAACTAATTCCGACATGTATTTGTCTAGATTTCTCGCTTTTTGAAAAAATTGCTGCTATTATCTTTGTTAAGAAATTAAAATTTGTCACCAGGATTGTTCGTTCACCTAGGTATCTTCCAATTCAGTTTATCGAACAAAAAAATTCAATGGAAAACCAAATCCATGCATAAAATCATAATTATCGAGCTACTTTCGCCATCAAAATCAACAACATAATGCAACTGGTTGGCAAAGACGTGCCTTATCCAGCCCTAACTTTCCCCATCATTGAACATCAAGGAACACAACAAGGTTCCTTGCTTCGTTTGGCCAAGGCCTGAAATTGCTTTCGAAATAAACAATGATATTTTAAGATAGTAATAAGGAAATCTCAACTTACCAATTTGTAAGAATGCTCGGTAATGTATCTATCTTTGCTCGTCTGGTCTGAAGCTTCGTTTGAATGTGATTTGAAATTGTCAGACAACTTTTTTTATATGTTTGAGATATTCCCAGTGGAAAGCTTTGCATTATTTTTCAAGCATCAATATGCAAATTTCGATTGCAATCCAACATACCAAACAAATCCAAACAAAAAACTGTTTTGAAACACAAAGCGGCATCGAACGATAAGATTGAAACTTCTTTACGTTTGGAAAAAAAGGTAAAGAATCCTTACCTATATCAGGGCCGGATCCAGCACCCATAGAAAGGGGGGGCGTAACACATATATGAAAGTATAATTTAAGTGAAATAGGTTATTATCAAGCTAATTGTATTGTTTTTCTACCAAAATAGGGGTGGCGTACGCCCCCTACGCCCCCCCTTGGATCCGGCCCTGTATATAAAGCGTGCGAGCCGTTTTAAATTCCAAGCAAGAATATTTCATTTTACCTCCGAATGTGCTATATTTCATAACCATGACTTTTGTTTTTTCAAAACAGCTTATTGTTTGGACATGTTTGGTATGTTGGATTTCAATCGAAATTTGCATATTGATGCTTGAAAAGTAATGCAAAGAAATCCTCAGAGAATAACTCAACCACATAAAATTAGAGGTTTTTCATCATGAATCACATCCAAACGAAGCTCCAGCACATACAAGCAAAGACAACTACAGGATTCAGAATTCTTACAAATTGGTTAGTAGAAAGTTCAATATTAGAATCTTAGGATTTTATAGTTTAAATCGAAAGTAATTTCAGTCCATGGCAAAACTGAGTAACTGTGTTGCGTTTGATGTTGATTGTTGTTGAACTTTAAGACTGAATGATTCAGATCTTTGCCAATAAGTTGCATTTCTTGTTGATTTTGATGGGGAGAGCAGCTCGATAAATAGACTTAATGCATTGATTTGGTTTAAATTAAATTTGTGTTTGATAATAAAGTTTTTCAGAAAATCCAGAAATTGATACATCATCTCGGAACTACTTCAATATTTCATGATAAGAACCATCATTAACCAACATGTTAGGTTGTATTATTTCACGAAACTCGATAGTTAAGCAGTATTTCCAAATGCCTTTCATTTCAATCCTAATCTAGGTCTTACTTTCAAGAATTAAACAATCTTCGCTCGATTTTGACACTCTTATTTCGTATTTTCTTTATCAATTTTTATTTTGCAGAAAAATGGCTTTGACAATTACTCACATCGTTGTTGTTTTCCTGTTGATGAATGCAATATCGAGCCACATACTTATTGGTCGTGACGTCACTCAACGCAAAGTCTTCAGAACGAGGCCTGGGGGCGAGTTCGTCATCAGCAGACCGCTGACCAAAGGACAGAAGTTGATGATTGCAACAGAACTGTTGAAAGATAGTAAAATCGAGCTCGTTGTGAGGTTTGCAAGGAACAACAGATATCAGTGAATTATGCATCAATGCAGATTTAAAAACTGTGCAATTGATGCTGGAAGAATTCCATTATCTTCACATTGAAGAAGAGATATTCTTCATTCGGTAAATGATCATAGCATAACTTTGGTAGAATTCGTAAATGCGCTGGTTTCGTATTTTACAAATTTATTGTGGAACATTTCATTTTAAAATATCAATTTTAGTCGTCCTTGAAATACTGATGTTTTATGAAATTTATTTATGATATGAATTGTATTTGAAATAGAAGAAATAACGAAGTATTGTCTCTTTCTTTTTGGAAGCAAATTCACGTAGTTCAAATGCCTTAAGATCAAAGATTTTGGAAAGTAACCAATTTTGATGAAAAGTAAAGCTATTCTAGGAAATATTTACAACAACCCCAGAAATCGAATGTCTTGGAACTGATCACAATTTTCATGAAACATTAAGCCAAAATGCCTTAAACGAAGTGTCTTCAACATGACCTTGTTTTTCATTAAAGTGGACAGGCTAAATTACAGCCAGATACATCGAAAACACCTTAAATGTAAGGTGTCAAAATTAGAAAAAAGTTAAAGTACAGTCTAAAGTCTAAACCACAGTAAAAGTTAAAAATATCTAGACTAAAATTTGACTAATTGTCAAGAAACGTTGATAGCTTGTTTACTGATGGGTAATCAACAATTTCGTGCTGTTTTGTGCAGCTCTATTTTCATGGCCTGATGAGAAAGTTCATACATATATATTAAACATAACTTTTTGCATGTATGTATGAAGTTTGTGTTTCGGATTCTTCCCTATTACATTGCTAAATGCATAAATACAGAGCATGATATATATTCAGGGGCGTCGCCAGTCCAAATATACTAGGGTGGACGGGGAGCTACCTGGGGGCTGGGGGCGGAGCCCTTAAATTTTTCATCGACCACGCCTTTCAGAAGTCCAGAGAATGTAGGCAACGCCCTTTCTGCAAGCCCTTTCTGTTAGCTCTGCATGTATATTTCTCATGCTAACAAATAGAAAACTGAGAATGACGTTAATATGACTGGGAATACGACTGCCATAATGGTGTCATGATGACAACCACATTTCTATATGACATTACACAACGTTTTGTCACTTCTGGTCTTGCTTTACATGTCTTTCAGCAAAGGGTTCAGGGTGCCTTACCCCCCCTCCCCTTCTTCAATTTTTCTAAACGGATTTGAGCGAATAAGAAAATCGACCTCTGGGAAAACTGAGGTGGACAAGTCCACCCCAGTCCACCCCGTCCGGACGCCACTGTATATATTAAGAAGAAAGAAGTCAAGGGAAACTCGACATCTCTAGATTTCTGCTTATAACTCAAGAACCACTACACGCATAGCGAAATAGTATCATTCTAAACAAAATTTATCCCAGATTGCCCTTATCTGATTTCAAAAAGCGTTTAGAAATAAAAGGAGAAAAGCAAAAAGTGCCGTATCCTTGCATTTCTCAGGTAACTTTTCAATCTCACCGATCAACTCGATTTACAGTCGTCCTCAAAATTATTCATACCCTTGGTGATTTTTGTGAATTTTCAAATTTATGATGAGATACATTGATTATTTAAACTTTGATTTTAAGTTACATGTAACTAACAAGTCAAGGAATAGCAACAGTAGGAAGTTGACAGAAACTGTTAATTTTGATGGTATTTTAATGTTGATTATTGAAAAATTAAATGTTCAAAATTATTCATACCCCCAACTTATCCTTACTTCGATAGTCAATAGTATAACCTTTTTTTTTTATTACAGCTTCTAGACGATTTTTGTATCTGTCCACAAGGTTTCTACAAGTCTCCCTTGGGATTTTGGCCCACTCTTCCTTAGCAAAGACTTTTAACTGGGTCAAGTTGGTCGGTTTCCTCGCCATAACTCTACTTTTTAACACTTGCCACAAATTCTCAATTGGATTAAGGTCAGGACTCTAACTTGGCCATTCTAGAACATTGACATTGTTGTCCCCCAACCATTTCTTTACAACTTTGGCAGTATGCTTCGGGTCGTTGTCCTGCTGGTACTTCCAGTTTTCTCCGAACTAAAGCTTTTCAGCAGATGCTTTTACATTGTTTTCGAGGATCCCAATGTAATCTTCTTTTTTCATAGTTCCTTGAACCCTTATCGAATTCCCTGTGCCATTGGAGGAGAAGCATCCCCACAGCATAATGTTACCACCACCATGCTTGACGATGGGCACAGTGTTTTTGGGGTTGTATGCTTCTCCTTTTTTCCTCCAAGTATATTCGACATCCATATGGCCGAATAACTCTAACTTGGTCTCATCAGACCACAGGACGGTATACCAAAAGCTAGGATCATGTTTCAGGTAAGTTTTAGCAAAAGCCAGGCGAGCCTTCAGATGCCTCATTCTGAGCAGTGGTGTCTTTCGAGGTCTGTGCCCGTGAAGACCTCCACGGTACAAAACACGCTCAACGGTAGACCTTGATACTGTCAGTCCAACCTGGTCCAGCTCTTTAACAAGAGCCTTCGTGGTTGTCCGGGCGTTGTTATTGACCTCCCTGCAAATTTTCCTGGCAAGTTTGGAAGACACTTTACGCTTCCTGCCCCTTCCACTGATGTTTTTAACGGTATTAAACTTCTTGTATTTTCTTATGATGCTTTGAACAGTTGCCACAGGGACAGCATACTGCTTTGAAATGGCTTTGTAGTAACCTTTTCCTTGGCCATGTGCATCAACAACACGTTGACGCAGGTCTTCACTGAGCTCCTTCTTCTTGGCCATGATGAAAAGAATAAAGAAAGACCAGAAGAATTAAAATCTCTGAGTTCTCTTGGAAAAATAATACTTTTATTTCGATACCATTAGGGGTATGAATAATTTTGAACACAAGCAAAAAAAGACTTTTGGCCGTATTTATTTTGGGAATATAATTAGTAACCACCTTTTATGTTTATTTTTTTTACAACAGCAAGTTGTAAAAGAGTTAGTCAAAAAGGAAAAATAAAACAACTTTCAAAACTGGAAAATCTCAAAAATGATTTTTTTTCAAAGGGGTATGAATAATTTTGAAGACAACTGTATATGTGGGGCTCTGAGAAAATAGCCTAACATGATCACCCCTGTCATAAAATTCAATAAGTACCCCCTGGGTCTCAGTCACACTGTAGATGTTCGGATGCGTTGGGGTGTGGGGCGACTAGATGTTAGACTTCAACTGTTCAAATCCAATGATGGTACCAGATGTTTACGATGAGGCTTTTGCATTGAAAATTATCGTGAAAAGACCAGCTGGAATCTCTAACCAATATTTAGACACCATAGTTCATTATTTCCACGACATCTGGGATTCATTTTCAAAACATCATCATGTTCTTTGAATGATTCGCCCCAACAAGGAACAGCCTGATCACAATATCTTGCAAGTCCTGTACTTCTGGCGGTTTATCCGATCTCTTTAAAGCACTAATCTTTGCATATCGTAACAGCCTGATTAATCGGCAATAAGTTTTTGAGCTAACTAAACACTTAGCCTATTAGCAAGACTTTCTGAAATGGAGCATCTAACTGTTCATGCATGGACATTTACTACAGCCGGCTCACTCGGTGTCATCGCTAATTCAGCTCAACTGATCCTGATGTGTCGTGATAACAACTGGAAGGAAACTGCATTCGGTCCTACTCTCCTCAGCTTTAATATAGCGGATTTGTTGGCATCGATCGCAACTTGCCTCCTAGGTATAAAGTCTTTTATGTTCATTCATAAGATGATAGATCTGGCATTGTTTACTAGCTTAAGAATTCCAGTTGTCATAGCTCTAACATTTCCCCTCACATCGTCAATTACACATGTGGCCTTAATCGCAGTGCAACGTGTAATTGCAGTGGCCTATCCTTTTAGAGTAAGGCAAATCCTCACTAAGAAGAGATGTTACATCATATTGTCTCTCGTATGGGTGGTTTCCATAGCATTGGCAATCGTCGTACCTTTTGCATTTAAGTTAGGACATATGTCAATAGCGGGAGTTGGGATAGCAATTGGTATTACGCTGATGATCTCATATTCCGTTGTATGCAGTAAAACGATGCGGCAATATCGACGGAATATCGTCAACAATGCCAGTGAAAATATGCAAAGAAGACGTCGCCAGTCTGAAAAAGAAGTGCTGATATATTCTGTGGCTGTAACTGTCGTTTATATTGTTTGCATTTACCCTTCAAACCTTAATCACTTCATCAGTTTTCCAGCATATCTCCATTATGCAGGCGATGTTATGCTCTCCATCAACCCGTTACTAGATACACTTCTCTACTTCATGTTTAGTTACTGTAAGAGAAGGAAGGAAAGGGCCAGAGCCAACGCAGCATTGAGATCAAACTTTGAGATGAGAAGTGCTAGAAATGCCTAATTTATGACGACTCGTGCTCTTCAAGTGGACTAGGTTGATGGTTGATAGTTGATGTGCAAATACGCTTACTATCTCTGTATGGGTAATATGCTTACTTTCTCTGAATAGATAGACTAACCAAGCAGTGCAACCCTAGTCCTTCTTTTTGATGTGACCACACCTCGTGACTCCTTTTTCCATTTTGCCTGAAATTACAGAGAGCTGGCAAATTCTCTCCTCATACTTTATGACAGGTCTGAAGGTGGTTTCGAACCCGGGACCCTTTGAACAAGGGTCAAGTGATCCTACTAGGGAGACAGTTATTATGCTGTAATGATGGTTCAGACAGATGTGCAGGTCAAATAAGGTGAGATTGAGCTTAGTAAAAGAAATCGTGAGCTAAAATATGGAAGTAAGAATGTAGCAGAGCTGCTTATTTAGCTTCATCTTTATTATATCGAGCACTTTGCGGCCTAGAATAGACGATATCGCATAGAAGAAAGAATATATAAAACCAGTGTATTGGTTTTCAGAAGATAGTGCTCAATCGAAGAAAGAATATATATATATATATACAAAGGACTCTTTAAGGCTTTCAGCATTCACAATGTTGTCATAAAATAATAAAAATGCGACTGGAACGCTACCATCAAAATATATACATATGTAAGACATCACCGTCGTAGAAGTACATTGTTGTGATGGAAGTTAGCTGGGAGCAGCAACAGGCAAATTAAGAAACTGTGAAGACACTCTTCGTTCTTTCACGATCGAACTGCCGGCAGACGAGGCACTGTATGAACGATTTCGTTGTCCAAGCCTTGGAGATGCAAACTTGTGGTCTGAGCTCGGTATGCTCACCTCTCCGAAAACCTGCAAAAGGAACGTTTATTTCTTTCAGCATAAAGACACAAAAAACATCTGCAAATGCTAATGGACGTTTGGAAAGGGAGAGCTAGGGTAGCCACATCCCCTTCCCTTTTGAAGAAAAATCTATACAGATTGTATGTTGCAATTAATTTTTAAAATAATTAAAAAATCATATATATAACATATTAAAATTTAGCAAAAGCTTTGCGGTTAAAAACCATTCTCAGTGGTAGATGTTGAAATAATGCTAGTTTATCATTTTTATATTTAGCCCTGAAGATAGGTTTTGCCAATTAGCTTTTGCTAAATTTTGATACGTTGTATATATGATTTTTGATTTCTTCATAATGGCAAGTTTTGATATACTGTATCAAATTTTCATAAGCTTTTATCCACAAGTGAATCCTCAAGATACTCAAGTGCTCCCCCCTTTAAGAGCTTTTAGACATCCCTGCGTTCAGATACTAACAAAAATAAAGATACGATAAGATTGGAGGCTACCAAAGTAAAGATGAAAAATTTTGCAAATAAGTAACGAATGATTTATAGGAGTTTCAAATATAACACGCCAAAATTGTCTAACATTTGAATCGATTAATGGCATTTAGCAAACAGATTTTATGACCCTCAGTTCTAGATATAGCTCACGAGAAAAATAAGCTTTTGAGGTTAAGATGAATACATTGGCGAATAAGATCCAAAATTTAAATCATGAATCCAGTGGGGGGTGGGGGTGGGGGCACCCTTAGAAACAGAGAATCTGATTGGTTCTTTCGTTCTGAAGATTACTATTTAGGACGATTTTTTTCCCGAAAAATACTTTTCCGTTTTTTACATTTAATAGATATTCGAATACACAGTGCTTAAGGGAATACTAAATAAAAAAATCAGCCTGAGGAGATCTCATAGATTAGTTAATATAATGAGATGGATATACTAAAGATACTACAGGACCCCATTCATTCAATTCAATTCAATATTATTCCCAAATTACATCTGAATACAGGATACTTAAAATATGTAATCTACAAGACCCAAGAAAAGCAAAGCTTATCTAGCTTGGGCCGTAAATTAAAATTTAAAGCTATTACAAGGAAAATAAAAAAATGCAATCCAAACTAATACAAAGTGTAATTCAGCAGTAGCAATAAATGCGTCATAAAAACCAGGTAATTAGGGTGATGGAAGAGTATTTGATGATGAAAGTTGTTGATACAAATGTTAGAAAGATGGAAAGAATTCAATAAGAAGTATAAGATAATGTAAGTTGATTTAAGACTCAGATCAAATTTATATTTTTAAATTAATATCTAGTAATGAAATATCTTTCAAGACGTTTTGTAAAAGTTGAAGTTTTATTTACGTCTTTTAGAGATTGAGGGAGCTCATTCCAGAGTCGAGCACCTTTATTTAGAAGCATTCTCTTAGGCCCATCTTTTATTAATACAATGTATTTTGTAATATTTGATTTTACAGGTCTCGTAGACGTGAAAGCTTTCATTTTTAGGAAATAGTTTTGAAAAACAACAGGCAGCTTTCCCATGATTATAAGGACCTGTTCAAATGAACCAAGGATGAAGAGCCAATGTGAAGAAGCCCTGATATCTATTAAAGCCAATTACCTCAACAATAGCACCATTGTGCAGCCTGAGAAAATGTCTGTGCAGTTCTCTCAAGCCATCCAGATGGATAGTATGAATTGAAATATGGGTGATGGTCTCCGAGGCTTTTTTGTTTTCTTTCTTCCCTTTTCTCTCCTTTTTCACATCGCTTGCCCATTCCTCTTCAGTCACCTAGATAAACAAATAAAACTCTAAAACACGACTCTGCCATATGTCAATATTTGCTCGACAACAAAGAATGTGCTCAAGCCTATAGTGAGTTATTCTCGCAAAATTGGCAGAACAAGGTCAACATTTAATTTAAGTATTTTGGAATCAGTCTACATAAACACCAGGGATCCTCTATTGTGTAGACAGAAAGAGTTCATTTTCCCCTAAGGACTTTTGAAGTCATCTCATTGGTCATTTTCTGATTGGCCTATTTCGATCCACAACTGGATATAATGATTCTTTAGGTTTCTGTTTCGTTCTCTTTCCGTATTACTCTGTTGAGTGTCAGACGAAATGCCTAAGTATCCATGTTTTTCGCTATACTTCCAATTTTAATGACTGTATGTCAACTGTACCTTTGATAAAATTCTATTTCTTCCCAGGGTATTTCATGGTCACCCTAATCTTACCAAACAAGTTTTATTATGATGCCATATAGCTAGCTTGGTTTTTTTGGCAGCTAACGCATGATTTTAAGTCAAAGTAGATTGTCCTATACCCTACCGTACAAAATTGTGAAATGTCTAGTCGTTATGAAATCACAAATGGACAAAATAGTTCGCAGTTTTGATGGCCAAAATCGCAACTTTGTGAGCTTCTACAAAGAGTTTTATGAGACCGACTTCAATTCTGTTTGTAGTTCCGTGGTCAGTGCGTTACTGGAAATCGGAAAATTCAAATCGATATCAATTTTTTTCGTTGCATAAGCCCTTTAAGGATCTTAAACTGCTGGGTAAAACATCACAGGTATAGACATGAGCAGATATAGATATTTCAAATGATGATGAACATAAAAGAACAGCAAGAATATTTTTCTAGCTAACCCTCATGTTATAAAAAAGTTTGCTCCCTCTTTCGGGACAAAATTTTAAACTAGTCCATCCCAGATATAAAGAATGGCCTTATCCCATTGGAGCTAAAATCTTGTGGAACAAAAAAAAATAATGAAGTTTTTAATCACCTCTTCTTCTTCCCAGGCATAATGGTAGACATTCACTTTCCTTTGCTCCCCTTCCTGCCCCCTCCACTGCTCTGCCTTACGACAAATGTACCCCAGTTCTTCATTCGACATCTCCAAATCGTACGGTGAGAAAAAGCTAGACTCCTTCTCATGCAGCCTCCAGTAGATGTCTAGCATTCTGCCGTTGTTATGCAAACGCATAAAGTACATGTAGAGGATTGCGCATGAGCAGAAGATTGTAACGACATACAGAAAGATTGTCATGGAAACACCGAGGAATAGAGTCACAGTGCCGTTGCTGTAGTAACGACTGAAGTGGTAGAAAAGCCTGTAGGCGTCACCGATCGGGTTGTCTGCTCCAAGGTTTATGTATCTGAAAATACAGAAAGATTTTTTCTACAAGTAACTTAAAATTCTACCCAGTACTAAAAGTTTCTTAAATTGTTTTGAACTTTGAGAACTGGAAGATTCTTTTATGAGGTACCTACATTTACACAAGATTTTACACAATCTGAACGATGCTTGATAAATTCTTCTTTTCATTCATTTAAAACTTTTAATAAATAATTATGGACCAGTCATAGCAGAAAGACATAAAGTCATCTAGGCCCTACTGTAGCTAGCACTTATAATTCAAATCTAATAATTCAAAGTTAAATTCTAAGTCAACAATATGAGAATTAAGCAAACCTAGTTTCATTTCATCAATAAAAAGACAACTAAATAACACAATCAAAAACACTTTGGCAACAAAGCTTTCAATTAGCTCTATCGGGCCTAAATGAAATTCAAAAACTTGAACAAGTTCGTCTACAAAATATTTTTGCGCAGTTTTTGAATATCATAAAATATGGCCCATCGCTAAACACAAAAATTTCAAATAGCTGTGGTCAATATTTTCAGCTGCAGCGTTTTTTGGTAACTAATGTGTTGTTAGGGGAGAAATTCTTATCAGGCATTGCGTCTGAAATGAGATCTGTCATCTCTTAAAGGCAGCGATTTCCAAGTGGTTAGATCACTCGACCCTCGTTCGAAGGGTTCTGGATTCAAAACCACCTTCAGACCTGCTCGATTAGTCCACCTATTCAGTGGGCCCTTAGATAGACCCAAGAAAGTATACTAATTGGCAGAAAAGAAACAGGAAACTACACGTTAATCTCGACAAGCCTGTTTCGTGGTTTCTCACTCATCAGGAGACGTACTGAACTGATGTACTGATGTAATGACCGAATATAGTAAGTGCATTATCCTGCCAAATCAAATCAAAATCTTTTGCGCAGTTGTCTATTGTAGTCTTTGCGAGGTAACATGTAAAATAGAAGATTAACCAACCTAAGCTTGGCCGTGTCAACAAGCAAAATCCATAGAGGATCCAGGGTGGTTTGGATACCAAAAGCCATGATGAGCCGGGCGAATAGATTGGGGAATCGATCATACAGTAGTTGGAAGAAATAGGTGAAGAGAATGAGGATGATGAGGGCGATGATGTTTGTGAAGGGACCCACAACAAGTAGGCCTATTTCTTCTCTGGTTCTCAAGATTGTCGATTGGTATCGTATGTTGACTGTGTATGGCAGATACTCGATACTGAAAGATAAGATATTATGTTTATAAATCTGCGATTCGGAAAGGTTGTGAAACAATTATGAAACCTTACCACAACAAAAAATTACTGCATCAGCAAATATATCATCTTTTTTTGAAATCTTGCAACTAAAATATTTGGACCATGTTACAAGACTTGAAAACAGCTCTTTACAAAAGCGAATTCTTTTTACAACTGATTAAAAGAATATAATCGTGATGCATGAACAAAAATTGAAAAAGATCCAAATATATCTAAAATTCAAATATAAAGATTAATGCTGGATAAAAAAAGAGTTTCTTCCCTACCATACCGAACCTTTACATAGGGACACTCTAAGGACACTAAGTGTTCACGAGAATTATGATTGATATGACTGTGTATGGCAGATACTCGATACTGAAAGATCAAGGAAATCATGTTAAAAACAGTGATTTGAAACGGTGGTGGAACGATGATGAAACTTAAACACTACGAAAAATTACTAAATCAACAAATACGAAGTCTGTGGGTCGGTTTACCATGAAAGTGCTCGATACATAGAGAAGAGCTATATACACTAAGAAGAAAAAGACTCAAAAAGCAAAACTTTCCATCTCGACAAGCCTGTTTTGTAGTTACCCATTCATCAGGAGATGTACAGATCAGGTTACCCACTCAATCCTTTTCTCCAAAGATTAATGCTGGATAAAAAGAATTTATGTCCCTTGTATACCGAAACTTTACATAGGGACATTCTAAGGACACAATGTGTTCACAAGAATTATGATGATGATCATGATGATAACTTGCAACGAATATGAATCTGAGGCCAATCTAGCTTTCTTTTTCAAAAAAGTTAGGGCTGCAACCCTCAAAACTTTTCTCATATAAACGCTGGAATATGGGATACAATAGGTAAAAGAACAATAAAAGATGAAGATAGCTCGTATTTGTATGTGGAATTTGATACCATCTTTAAGCTTATGAAGTTATAAGAGGAGAAGAGATTTCACATGTGACCTTATGCTATTTTCCTCCCACCTCTCAGCTTTTGGCCTGGGAGTAATGATTTTGTCCAGATAAACAGTCCCTTTGTGAATAATTTACGAAAGAGACTTACCTGTTAATGGGAATGAGCAGACCAACCAACAACACATACTGCCCAACATAATGCAAATACATTCGAATCCACCACGTGAGCACCAGCATCAACATCATCGACCAGAACTCCCGAGCACGCCACTGCGAAATATCCAGTTCTGTCGGCAGCATGCGACGCACAAATTGCAGCTTGGTGTGACCTCTGCGGAGGACGTTTCCTTTGGTTGGTTTCACCCTATGAATTAATAATTAATGTTATATCTTTCATTTCATTTTCATTCTAAATTGATGACCTACATCTAATTATAATTGTGTCGTCATATAAATGAATGAAAAGGGCTAAACTAGAACTAAACAGAAAGAAACAAACATAAATCGTACTAATAAAAATAGACAGTAAAAATAAAGATTGTTGAAATTCTTTGTTTATCAAGCTGAAAAATTTGAAAATTCACAGCAATAGAATTATTAGTCAAGCCAGGATATATAATTTTTGCAGTTTTCGTCTAAGATAACTGTATCAGACAATAATGGAGCAACAATTTCAACTCTAGTAGCCTTTGAATTTAGAAACTTTCATCGTAAGCTTTTTGAAAAGAAGCTGGCACATAAGAAAACATATCACTTAAGCCATCAATTTTGAGCGTATCAACTAGCCCACTTTGGTAGAAACTGGTCAAACCGAGGGTAAACGTTTTTGCGTAAAAATTGCAGAACCCTTTTAGATATGCAAGCGAAACCTAAAATTTAACTAAGAACCCCTCGGGGGTCTAAGTCCCTAAATTGGTGACGAAGAGGGGGTATGACATAACTTTTATGGTACTCTTTTAAGCAAAAACTCCTTGGGATACACATAAAAAGCAAAACTAAAGATGGCTCACTTGATTGCAGCAGTGTGCTGCTCGAGTTCTTCCAGATGAGTCAATTTTCTCCTCTTCTGCTGTTGAGTCAAGAGAGGTGTCTTTGGAAGCATCGTGCAGAATTTGGAATCATCTTGTTCTCCGTTGTGACTTTGTCGAACCTGAAAAGCCGCAAGAAATTAAGCTCAATTCTTGTGGATTGCAAGGAAAATCGAAAACAGAGTGAAACATCATAACTACTGAAGCTTTTGCATCAGACACTCCTCAAATTTTGTATCGATCTAAAACTGTTCTGACGTACTACTCTGATGAGTGTCAGAAGAATAGCTTGAGTAGTTATTATGTTTCCCTGCTTTCCGATTTCCTGGCCATCCTTAAGTTTCGTAACTATCAAAGACTGTTTTGGCGTACTGATTAACCAATTTCAGTGTGATAGAATGATAGGTTGTTATTGCACAGGTATAGAAAGTAAGACTTTTCAAAAGAGCTGCCAAATATATTTTTGTTTCTGGGAACTTAGGAACCGATCTAGAATTTTCAGCAAAGTAAAAGCAATATGTGTAACAGATGTCACGCCGTGAAGCTGCGTTGTTATTGCATAGAAGGAGGCCTAGTAAAGTTTTATACGGTTTAACAAAAAAGCTAAATTAATAGGGGCTAACAGAGGCAACACCTTGCCTGGTTCCTACCAAAGGGGAAATTCTCCAATTCGATGCTATCAGATTGCTGAAAACTGCACAAAACCATATTTTTGCATTATTTTATATCTGCACCTATGAATCTAAAACTATTATTATATTTTATACCCAAATCGTATTGAAAATTTTCTGCAAGCCTAAAATGATTTTTGGGAACCTACAATCCCCGCCAAAAGTCTTGGAACACTTGCTTCATTTTTACAGTTTTCTACATTTTGCTTCCTCCCCTCCCCCGTTTACAATGTTGTTTCCGATAACAAAAACTAGCCCAATAACATTCAGCTAACGTTTGGTGTGGTCTCATAAAGTTCCTTTTGTAAACAAAATTATTTTGAGGTGGGAAGGGAGGTTGGATTGGAAATAAAAGGCAAGGAAAGCTAAAAACGTAGTTATTTGGTAAAAAAAATCAAGGGTGTTCCAACTATTTTTGGCGGGGATTGTAGTTTCCAAGTTCCGATACTTTTTGTAGCTTTGCTTTTGAAAGTCCTTTTCTAGGCTTTCAAAGTTAGGGCAACATCAATAGCTATAAACAAGCACTTACCTTATAATACATGCCAGGCTGTCCTTCAATGGCCTTCAGTCCACTTCCTTTTCCAAGAACATAAACATCATCATCCGAGTATTCAGAACCAACAACAGACTCATCATCGCTAAGAGTCACACCTTTCTCTTCCACCACCTTACGTGAGCCATAAACAGTGAATGGCCTTTGCGTCTGGGGGACATCTTTAGGTGGAGCTCGCGGTGATGGGCCGTTTGATGGCTTCCGTTTCCTGAGATCTGTTGATATCTTGGACACTTTTCGAAGCTTTGCTGACGAGGCTGTGGGTGATGTGGATCTTTGAGAGCTCTATAACACAACCAAGTGATTTTTCTTTATGATTTCAACTAAATATCTGAAGATACATGTTCTAATTCGATTAAGCTAATAACTAATAACTTTATAAATTAACTGATTATAATAACGCGAAGAAGAATACGAATTAAGGTTTTCTATAAATCTCATAAATAAATTCTCCAAAGAGTTCCATATAGATTCATTAGCACATACTAGTAAACTTAGGGGGGCTTTGGAGCTCGAGTCCGAGTCACTACCGCTAAGTTGGGAGTTCCCTTGGAAGAATGAAATAAACGATCACGTTTCACTAATTGTAAAGTTTTTGACGATATTTCATCATCTTCGGCGTCCTTTATCATCGCCTAAAACAATGGGAACTCATAAGTTACCATTTTCCCCATATCTGCTCCTATTTCCTACACAAATCATAATGAAGCATAGTTTTCATTAACCTTCATACAATTTGTTACTCTTCAGTCCTCCTTGGAGATTAAGTCAATTTACCCCTAATACAAAAAACTTCAATAGACATTAGCAATTGAAGAAATTATAGGCCGAATAAGTGTACTACTACTGGACAAAACAACTCTCTTCATCAACTTACGTCTCTCTGTGGTACAGCAGGAACATCGATGGTCAGATTTACACCACTAAATTGACTAGGCCCTGGCTGTGGGTCAGACATATTATCCCCGATCTCATCGTAAGGTGGTGGCCTAGAGCTGTCCAGTGAGAGATTACTTGATAAGATAGACGGTGGAGGAGCCTTCTCTTTTTCATACGCATAAAGAGGTTTATCAGGGATGTCTATCTCTTTGTTTAGGAGTTTTGATGTTTGGGAGGAAAACTGGAGTTCCACTTCGTATTCCTTTTGTCCTGCCAAATACCTAATAGGAAAAATAAAGGTTTTCAGTCATCTAGGTATATGAATATGTAAATATAAAGCCAGTGTATTGGTTCTCAGAAGATAATGCTCAATACATTGAAGTAGAACATAGATAAGCGCTGATTGGCAGAAAATAGACAGAAATCTACACTTTCATCTCGACAAGCCTGTTTCGTGATTGCTCACTGATCAGGAGATTTACTAATGAAATATTCCAAAGCTACAAGTTATATCTATACCAATAATTACATAAGACTAATCGTATATGAATATGTAAATAAAGATGAGTTCACAAGGCATGATCAAACACGGGTGATTATATTGTACTGTGTAACCCTACTTACTTTGGAAGCTTGATGATCTCGAAATACAAGTTGCAAAGCCAATGCTCAATATCAGTTGCAATCAACTTCTCAATAGTGACGAATTTATCAATCGAAGAATCCATGTTCCCACGCAGCATTACTGCTTTGTGCCTGAAAATAAAGGGGTCAACAGATTAATAACCCTACCAAGGATAGGGGCAGAAGTGGAACAAATGTCTTACTTTCTGGGACCGTAGGAAATTTCAAAAATGATCTATGATTTTTCGAAATGAATGAACGAAACGTGTATGGTCAAAAATCTCTGAACAAGGTCCTAATATGAAAACTTTTATTCTTTCTAGTTTTTGCATTTTCTTTTATATTCATATCCTTTCCCTTATTCTTTTTCTATTTCTGATTCATTTCTCTCTTCTTCTCCTTTCTATTCTCCTTTTTACCCTTTTTCTGGAGGCCCAAAAAGATTTCTGGGGCCATTGGTGCTGTGGTCCACTACTGTTTATTTTAAACACCTGGATAGGAGGAGGGCTACTACATAGGGCCATGGCGCCAAACTTTATCCTTTCACGTATTGAAAGAATTAATTAAAAGAAAATTCTTTTTGCAACTAGACACAAGAGAGGGGTTCACTTCTTTGTACCGGTTGCTTCTTGCTGTTTATCAAATTCGAAGGAAATATTGATGATTTTAGGGTTATTTCAGATAAACGGGGCAACGATAAGAGAAGTATACTTACTTTCCCTCTACGACATTGAAATCTCCATCAGAAATAGGAAAGCACCCCCAGCCAACCACTTTATCCGTGGGAGTGATCGACCCCCGTAATATGAACAGCTCAAACATGAGAATCATTCCAGCTTTCATGTCAGGACTGGATGGGCAAACTGCAAAAACACTCTGATCAATCTGAAAGCAAGGAGAAATTGGATGAGATAGAGGAAGTATCAGATAAACTAGACTTGGAGCTGTAAAGATTCCCCTTTCCAGCAGTAAAATGCTACTGAATCCTGCAAGTAAAGTGCACGAGGAGATTGGAGTGTGAGAATCGATTATTTCTCCACGGCTCTGACTGGTCCATTCTCTACATTTCATGTGCCTGCGGTTGAGAAGCTTTGATTTGGCCTAGAGTCAACAAAGACTGAGTGGCAAGTCAACAGATGTACCAGATATTGAATAACATCATAAGTTTCTCCCTTCTCATTAAAGTAACCCCCTCTCCATTGAGCCCTTCCTTGAAATTCAAATGATGCAAAACTACTAAAGATTAGGAATATTTAATTAGAATAGATACTATGACAGTAATGGTTTCACACAATTAGGGCATTTTATGAATCATTTCAGGTCATATCATTAATAACAATAATTGTTTCATCGACCAGGCTTCATAGTCATTCACGTGTAGCCCTACCAGGTCTAGCAGTTTCCAAGTTTTTAGTAGTGTTCATTATGTTTTTTGAGCTGGAATAAACTGGATTTGATTCTTTAGAAAGCAGGCCGTGTTGAAATCTGCTACTGATTTTCATAGTTGTTTGAAATGACCATTTTCAGATTGCACAGCATTGATTGCAAATTAAATATATTCAACTTTACTTACTGTTAGCTCAATGTTATAGAATTCTCCATCATGGGTGACGGGTAATGTTGAGCCACCCCACTGCTGTCCCTTCAGATTGGACCATTTCATAATGTGACCTCCCAGTCGGCTGTATAATGATGCCATTAACACATATCTGCTAGCTAAAAAACATAAAGAATATTATTATAATGACGGTGGTAATAAGACCCTTTGGAATCGCGGTATAGGCACAACGAGTTTAAGATGTAGATTGGGGAATTCGCTGTAAGTATTCAATTCATTGTTTTAAATTTATTCTATATGGCTCCTAAAATGTTGTGTGTTTTCAGCGATAATGGGCTGGAGACGAACAGCTCACGTCCAGATTACCTCTAACGTCCAAAATGTATCGCACAGGGTAATCAGGAAAAACATAAAAAACAATTCAAATTTACTAGTTTGAAGTTAATATAAGCATGGACCTCATAGTTGTGATTTAAGGTTCTAGAGCATTTAAACTTGTGGCAAGTAGGGTAAATCAAATCAACAGTTCGACAGGTTCCATAGGAAAGAATCTAGAAAAAAGAACATAAGAAGGAATTGTCCAGGAGGAAATATCCGATAGGGATGTAATGGAATAAGTGTCTGAAGAAAGTGTTCAGAAGAAAGTGTAGCTCACCCTTTAGAAGTGTCAGGAAAAGATTTCCATATGTCCGAAGTTCACAGATCAAGGGTTCAGATTGTAATTCATATAATGACAGTGCTACTACGAACCTGGCAGTTTATTTTTGACACCTCGTAAGCATTTCAGTTTGATTTGGATGGGTTGTGGGGTTCTTTTCCAGTCTACCTTCCATCTTCTGCATTTGCTACCGTCGTATTGTCCATCAGCAAACACCAAATCACCGTACATGGTCTGGAAAATAATATTTCAATTCACCCTTGACAAATCACCTTTTTGCTCGACAACCCAGAATGTGCTAAAATCCTACAGCGAGAATTGTTTTTGAATGATTTGTAAAACAAGGTCTACATTTCACTTAGGTATTTTGGAATCAGTCTACATAAAAACCAGGGATCCCCTATTGTGTATACAGAAGGAGTTCGTTTTCGCCTTAGGACTCTTGAAGTAATCTTATTGGTCTGCTCACTGTATCGTGGATGTTGATTGGTTTTCCTACACTATACCAATCATTCACCTCTTTTCCCAGAGGCCTATTTTGATCCACATATGGGTAATATAAATCAGTTAGGTTTCTGTTTCGTTCTCTTTCTGACGCATTACTCTGTTGAGTGTCAAACGAACAGCTCAAGTAATCCATGTTTTCACTTCGATTTTTCTCGTTATATTGAAGTTTTGTAAAGACTAATTGAGAATGATTTGGAGGAAATTCTTGCAGTTATGTGGGGGTATAAGCAATGTTTCCGTTGACTTTGAGCAAATTGTATTCAGTGATCAAATACACAACCGTCCATATCAGATGGTAAAAAGGGGAACTACATCACAGGTAGTGCCCCTCAACAAACAATCGGACAAGGAATAACCAAAAAGTACCACACTGCTTTAACATAGATAGCTGTACCTTGACTTCGCCTTTTTTGTTCTTCAAAGCTTTCAATAGCTGATTCTCTGATCTTCTGAACGACCTGTGAATGCGATCTTGCAAGAGGCGATCCCGCTGCATCATATGCTCCTGTAAAAACATATATAATCTGATGCAACAAACAATTTACTACCGCAACATAACAATACAAGACTGGATTTATCAATTAATTGACAGGTGGATGACACATCTTTAAAAGGAATTGGTTAGTTAATCTAACAGGAGCTTACTGAAAAGCCAAGCTCTTTTTCTAAGGGCCAGTAAATTTTACCCAAGGCCTATATCAGTGGCAGCGCCAGCTCTGAAATATTTGAAAGAACTGAGGGGAATGTGGCATAATTTTTCTGTCAATAGGTATACCCAACTAATTTCATGCCTTCTTATTTCCAAATTTTACCGACTTTTGGGAAATGGGGGGACAAATCCCTCCCAGTCACTCCTGTGGTGCCGCCACTTGGTTATATGTTCTTATTTTTTCTATTCTCTTGAAAAATAGTCCATTGATTTTGCTAATGTTCTCAATCAGAAATTAAACCTTGATGTTCCTATAAAATGTTTTCTTAGCTTCTAAGACTGTCCATACCAAGAGGGAGTTATTATCAAAAAAGATGTAGGAGGTTCATAAGAATTCAGGGTTTCTAGAGAACTGATGGGTTTCTCTTGGGTTTCCAAAATAAACATATTTGAATTTCTAAAAATTCATGCGAATTCTCAGGTTTCTCAAGGATTCTAAGCGATTTTTGAAGGATTCTAAAGAATCGTTAGGGATTCGGGCAAAAAACCGTTTATTTGGTTGCTGGTAATGTCCTACCCCTCGGTCCATACCTGACGCATGAGAATTTGCCTGCATTTTTCTCTAAACATCTGCATGACATGTTTCTTAGCTCTTTCCATGGCCAACATAAACTCTTTCTGTCTGTCTCTCTGAACTCTTGCTTCTCGTTGTTGATACGCAATGTGCTCTTCACGCAGTCTTCTTTCTTCTTCCTATAATTGTAAGATCTTCTTTAATTTCTTAATAGCTGCAAAGGCTTAGTTAGAGTCCTAAATTGCTGGTGCCCCATACATCCTTTTTCACATATCTTTGAAGACTCTCAGCATTAAATTCTAAAATCTTAAAAACAGTCAAAAAAGAAATTGCATGGATGCAAAATTATCAATCAAATCATTAAAAAAACAATAAAATCCTAGAGCCAAGTTATAGTTAGGGGAATTCAATTTACAGGAAAGTATATGACCTGTACATATTCTGGAATGCATAGATCTGTGTACAAACCTGAACATCTTCCAGTGAAATATCCCCGATCTTGATGATTTCCTCCTCCACCTTTCTTTCAAACTCATCCAAATACGCATTGATCTCCTCGTCAGCCATTTTCTGTCTCAACTCTACCACATATTTGTGCATCTCCTTCTGCTGTGAGCCTTCATAAAGGGATGGTAGGGAGGTTTTTGATCCTAACCCAGAATCAGCACTCTCTACTGATTCCATGAAAGTGTCAATATCTGGAACATCGTCAGATTTTGGTGTGTCTGAAATAATAAGTCATATCTAGAAGAAGTGACTCTCATATGAATCAAATTGCATGTGGATTCATCTTTTGTTACAGCATACTTGGACTGTAACAAAAGGTTGGTGGAGTCTGTCTGAAGAGTGCGAAAGCACAAAACTTGGAGTTATAGAAAAACATGTATTTTTTCAATGTCACTTAGTCTATGCAATTGCTCTATGCCTAATGCATATCAAGCACTTTAGTCAGGATAGACATGCTCTCCTCAAGTTAAGTGATAAGTCAGATCTACAAGCTAATCAATCATGGATCTAGAGAAATATTTCATAGCCATGACGGGGTACAATAAAGTAAGGGTTCTTCATACTAAAGGTCTGATTGATTGTTTAGCAAATATGTGTATAGATAGATTTAACAAATCTTCCTAAGAATTTGTAATTCTTCTAATGTCTTCAGATCTCAGAGTAAAACATGAATGAAGAAAAATGTGGGGAGTATTTTACCGTTTCCAATTTTCTCCCCATCATGATCAGAACCTTCTTCTTCCTCAAGCCCTAAGCTCTGCTTTTGCATTTCATGATAAACCTTCAACGGATGTTCTTCTTCGACATCTTCAGCAACCATTTCTGAACCAAAATCCTGATCTGATGAACTTCTTTGGGGCTGCTCAAAATCCATGGATTCATCTCTCTCCATTGAGCCATTCTCACCCTCTGGGTCCAAGTTCCTTCTTGGAGCCTCTTCTTCCAGGGACAAAGCATTTTGGCTGTCCACCAGCAAAGCGCTTTCACTGTCAACTTGACTGACATCAATGAGATCTTTGGTTTCCAGTTCTTTTTCAAATTGCTTCCCATCTTCATTTTTGTCTTCAATTTGGGCTGGATACTCCTATAATCAATTTACAGTATTTTAATGGGTCAAGAACACAATTTTTGAGATGGCCACCACTTTCTCAACAAGCCTTTGATATTCAGTATTGAAAGGTTTCAGAGAGATCCGTCTCCCATCATGCCAAATATTGTGTCAGAAACAGCCTTGATAAGACCAAATGTATTTACTTACATTTTAAATCTAGGGCCTTTACTAAAGAAAGCAAAAGATTGTACCCAATCTTAATTTAAACAGGGTAAAGAATCTCATAGCTCCCTAGCACTTTATGTCTCAAACTCATAACCCTTGCAACAAGGTAAACACTAACGAGCCAAGGGAGATCGAAGCAATCTCAGCACTGCAATGGAATGAGAACATAGAACCATAAAAATGAATATTGTGTGCCAGATTTTCCTGCGTAAATATTCCTGAATTATGTGTTTGCATACTTGATTGGTCAGTTCTCCTTCTTCAATAACTTCAGCTACACTGAGTCTTGCTTCTCTCCTTACTTGATCCAACTCAGCAACTGTTGTTATTTCAGCAGGATCTTCTGTAAATGCCCCATCATCATTCTCACCATCTTTAACATCATCAAAACCGACGGACGGATCTTTAGGCTCTATAACGGGCTCGTCTCCAACCACGAGAATGCTAGTGAGCTCTGAATCAGAACGTGCTAAAGGCACCTTTTGTATCTCTACCTGTGTGGTATCTGATTCTGATAAAGCTGTTTCCACAATACCATCTTGAACATCTTGGGCTTGCTCTTGCAAACTTTGGCTTGAACCAACTTGAAGCTCTGCCAGTTCAGATTCTTCAGCGAATCTTAGTTCTTCTGACTCTCTTGCTTTCTTCTTTCCTTTCTTCTTGCGTGCTTTTCTCGGTTCCACCTCCATTTTGTCAACGAAGTCCTCTTTATTTGCTTGGGCCTAAATCATCAGCTGATCAGCAAAAAAGGTCTACGAAATAACTCTTAAAAACTTCATCTGAAATACTTGCAACAACTCTTATACGAATTCCAGTATATGCAGAAGCTTAATGTTTCTTTATTTTGAGGTCAACATTACTTCTTAAGATAAGATTTAGAGCTTTAAACATAGTTTTATACCAAGCAGTGAACACTTTCAACCTCCATTTTGTCTTTTTATTTGTTCCCTTGGAAATCAGCCCACATAATTCAACTCAATTCAAAACAAATAACAAATTGCGTTTCCTCTGTGAAACTTATGCAAAGAAAAAAGACAAAACCATCATGTTGGGGTGTGGGCATTCAGTAGAGAGGGACCAGCGTCAGATGCAAGGGGGGCGTAAGGGACGTGCACAGTGGCCCAAATTGCAAAAAGGGTACGAGCAGGAAAGGTTGTCTAAAAAATTTGGAAGACTTACTAGATTCGGTTTTTATCCAAATCTCTAGGAAAACGGATATTTTTGGTCCGTAAGTGTTTTGCTTTGTCAATTTTCGGCTCAAAAAAGTTTCGCATTTAGGGTTGCATTTGCTTTATCACGAATTGATTAGATCTGAAGAAGATACACAAGAGATAAATTGTTGCTATGGTAATGACTTCCAGCCTGGACATGTGCAAGCGTGGTACGTGTAGTCATTAATCTTGCACAAAATGCTCGAAGAAGCATGGGTCTGGCTTTTGTTGCCTTTTCTTTCATACGACTTCACGTATCTGATCAAATAAGACATTTCTTTTGAGATTCTGTGCCAAATTATCTTCGATTAAGTTAACTAAGCTGTTTTGGACATCTTTAGCTGTTAATAAGACTTAAAAAGTTTCTTAGGCTCGTGTGATTTCACATATTTCATTTTATTTTATTTCATTTTCATATTCTATCCTATATTCATTTAATTTTTTGTCCTATTCTTGTTGGGTCACTGTTGTAAATTTCATTTCATGTAATTAGAATTCTTATTAGTATTGGCATTTAGTTTACCAGCTCTACTGAGTTTTTTCCGCGTGTCCTAAGCTTATCTTTAATAACGTTGTTGTTTTAACTTGCTTAATCTATAAAGCTTGACTTTGTATAATGAAATGATTTACATAAAATCCCCAGCCAAAGTTACTCTGATTTTGAAAATCTGGCCCTAGCTTTCCTTATGAAGAGATGAGTGTGGGTTGAAACATAAGCAACTCCCACACTAGCCTACTACCCACAGATACAATAATCACAATAATCCATTATTTAGATTTAAATTCTAAAATGACGACCATACGATTTAAAAACCTAGGCACTATTTCTGAGAGCTTAGTTTTGTAAGAAAAAGTCCTTATATGCTTGTATTGAATCAATCAGGTGAACAAGGAAAACCGAAAAATAGGATTTTACTCATATCGACTCGACTGGTATCGAATGAACGGAGGCCAACAGATTTGAAATGAGCAAACGAATCCTTTTTGAAATCCATTAGCAAATTTTCTATTTATAGATAAGTACGTCTTTCTCACAAATAACTAACAAAAGGATAAAGAAGGTTGAATTTATAAACATAAACAAGCCACCGCAGGCTTATTGTACAGGACGATGTTTTGTAGACATATCATTTCTTCCATTTACGAATTTATCTATTTCTGCTGATTCAATTTCCGTTTATTTGCCAAACTAGTTTCATAATGGTTTCAGTGCCATCTTGGCAGAAGCTTCGGTGAATGCCATTGCCATGCCAAGGAAGCACTTCATCAACAATGAGGCCCTCGAGGCCCAGAGCACCATACACAAACGCAGAACGCAAAAGCTGAAACAAAAAGGAAAAACGCGTTCGTTTCATGATTTCACCTGTGCTAGCTTTAGAAACCCCTCTCACAAATAACCTGAATGCTAATTTTCACACGTGTGCCGCAGGTTCTGGGCCACATCGCGCGCGAGTCACAACAAAGAGCATTGGCGTGGCTGCCAACTGTTGCCTCTGGGAATCACCACAAAGAAATTATTTTCTGCTGAGCTGGCCCCGCAAATTTCACATTCTTATGAAAGATAAAATAACATTCTTCGAGGGCGACCATATCGTGTATTTTTAATAAAAAGATGGAGTTCGAACTCAAAATAGGCCATACATTAGAGAATCAACTTTCATTGAATCAGAAATTTCGCTAATCCATACAGGGCCTAAGCCTCATAAGACCCGGCCTTAAAACTCGAATCCCTTGGTGATTTCGGCTTCCTTCTCTTCGTTGAAATAGTTCTCAAATTACGCTCGCAGCCAATGCCATAAATGCTCACCGCCATTTCCTGCAATTATTTGCGGATATTTTGCAATGCCCCGGAGATAAAAGTAATTTTTTAGAAATGAGAGATTTGCTTCTCAGCCATTCACGGTTGGTGAATGAATCACAACGGAAATGGTTTCACAATTCAGAAATGTTGCTAACAACGAGCTTCACCATGGTTTCTTCGATCTCATTGGCTAATTGCCAATGGCGATTCCACGTACAAAAGAATTTTTGGGGAATCTCTCTCATTCTAACAATAGGGCACTCCCAAATTTGGCTCGTGATGTGTCAGTTAAGCTGTCTATCGTGTTGCTATTGTTTTCTGCCATTGCACGAATGTCATATGTTGCAATGTGGGAGGATATTGTTTTGAGGCCATGACAAAACAGTGAAAGGATATCCAAGCTGTAGTTGCGCAACGCCAAACCAATCGTAGGCTGAATCAGAAAGCAGAACACAAAATAAGTTATTCAAATTGTTGAAGAATTTCGAGAACTTATCCTTCGTCGTTCTGAATCGGTTGGCTTCGGGCGTTAGGCACTACATTGGCTTCCTTCCTGTAAACTGAAAAGTCGTTGATCACTCGTCGAATGCTTCCGAAGTGCAAACACGGAAAACGAACGTCCTCGCATGCAATAAACCAGTTACAATTCGTTGGCCAGAAATATCATTAATTCGTGAAGATGGGAAGCACATTCTACTGCAATCACCGATTTCATCCGTACACATCGTCCCTTGATTCAAAATCAAGATTATCAAGCAGACAGAACTCTTCAGCTAGACGTAGGCCTGATTCATCACAAAGCAACTCAACACACGAACACAACAATTCTATGAAATCATCAGCTAAAGCCTCGAAGATAGGAAAATACCTGATATTTGGTAAAAACCTATTGAACTCGTCGTTGCATTCTGCAGTTCACGTCGACACTCGACAGGAATTCTCCTGTCGCGTCGTTGGATTAGAAAAATACAGAGAATTTGTACTTCCTTATTTTCAAATAGAGCAGCACAAGAACATAAATAAGATTGTTGAAATTTTACTTGGAGAGTCCCATGCTTATGTAATTTTCGAACCTTCTTATGGAGATCTACATTCACATGTCAGATCTATACGAAGACTGAAAGAAGATGATGCCTGTAGACTTTTCAAACAAATTGTACAGACTGTTTCTCATTGCCATCAAAATGGAGTTGTGTTACGAGATCTAAAACTAAGGAAATTTGTCTTTCAGAATAAAGAAAGGTGAGTTGTCTGCATATGAACTGATTTATCTGGCTTTTGTAATTAGATATCCTAGTTTATGCGTTTTGTTTTCAATTGGATCTCAAAATAGTCTAGAATTGCACAATATTTTTGCGCACGACGTTGCGAAATCAGGGCTGATGAGCAATTTTTCTTCCTACGAAAACTTTGAGGTTGGGAGGAATGCGAGCAATTTCATACATAATTTCCGCGAAGTGTTAGTAAATTTAAAGAAACACTGCGTTGTAATCATAATTTGAATAGGACTCTGATTCAACCAGTTGTTTGGTGATGTTACTATTGATCAGAGCCTAGCCTACGCTGCATGATAAATTCATGAGGAATTGCTTGCATTCAATCTTCTATTTGACAGCCCACACTTCAATTGCACCCCTTGGTGATACGGGCGAAATAATCAAAACTCGAGTTTCTGGTTAATTTTTCATGAATCACTGGCTTTTCCTCAAATGAATGACGCAAATTTGCGTTCTCAGCAAGATTTCCATTGTGGCTGAGATTGTGCGTGAGAGCGTGGGTGCAACCTGATCCCAGATGCACTTGCCCTGGCGTATTTCCTTCTCAAGCTTAATTTCATCCTACATAAATAATAACAATCCATTCAAAGCTCTGAAATTCGATTCCTTTTTTAAATCATGTTTTTATTCTGTGAGTTAGGAAAATGATTTGTTCTGAAATTTATTTTGAGGGCAGGTGCTTGTGGGTCAAGGTTTTTATCTTACAAGGAACCTACCTCAAGCCCTAACTACTAAAAATTCCTTAATTTTTCTATTGTCTTTTATTGTTTAAGGAAACAATGGGACAAAATTATCTATTGTTTTTACTAGAAATATTAGTTTTAGCTTGCTTATATATATAAAAGCTTGTAGACTACAGAAAGAGAAGTTATAACCACAAAAAAGGAATCAATCTTTAAAAAGAGTGAATTTGTTCAATCCTACTGATTTCCATGTAGAGGGATAAAAAAGGAAGGGGGGTTCCAACGTGGTTCAAGAATTTCCTTCCTACGCCCCTGCAGTGGGATTGTTGTACCCCTAGTCATGTTTTGTTCCATCTTTCATTAACTTCACTTTTGTCTTATTTGCAGAACACAATTGAAATTGGAGACCTTCGATGATGCTCACATAACATATTCAGATCAAGGAGATGTCCTCACGGACAAACATGGCTGCCCCGCGTACGTCAGTCCCGAAATTCTAGAATCAACCAATGGATACTCTGGAAGAGCAGCAGATATGTGGAGCTTAGGCGTGATGCTGTACACCATGCTGTTTGGAAGATATCCGTTCCACGACAATGAGCCATCAGCTTTATTTTCAAAGATAAGAAGCGGACATTTTATTTTACCTGACACTGTCTCGTCAAAAGCAAAATGCCTCCTCAGAGCAATTCTTAGAAAAGATCCTACTGAACGACTAAATGCACAAGAAGTTCTTGAACATCCTTGGTTTAGTTCGTCATTTGTACATACTGTAGTTAGTAATAAAACTGATCGTAAAACTGGTGACCAATGCGTCCCAAATTTTGAGGATAATCATTCCTTCTACAGTTAGATATTTTGGTTACTCCATAAGAGAATCAGCCTGCATATGAAAACCACAAGCGTCTCCGTTTTACCCAGTACATGAAGACCCTTAGGTTCCACCTGCTGGTACTAGTAAGTTTTTCATGGTCTTGAATTTTTGAGTTCTATGAATTATGACTAAAAATATCCGGAGTTTCCAAGGATTCTAGAGAAAAATATTTTGGGACTGCCAGAAATTCATGGGGGTGCCATAGATTTTTCAAGGATTCTTGGAAATATTTTGCGATTTAAAAACTGCATAGGTTGCAGCCAGTCAGGGCCTTCAGGATATTCTCATCCCTCCCTTGAAACTCTTAAAGTAAATATCTTGGTATTATTTTGAATACACGTTTTTTATAAGTTAGTTATTTCACACGCATCATTCTGAAAGTTCGGAATATTTTGAGTTGTGGTTGTCATATGCGGGATTTTACGATGCATCATTACTGGTGTGTAGCATGTCTCCTGTGAGAATCAACCTCTTGTAAAAATTTGACGATTGTCACCTCTTATTAAATGTTTACCTCCTTTGAGTTGTGAAAATATTGTTTACTATTCAATTTTAACGCATCAAAAGATCACCCGCAAATATTTGACGAGTTTTTGAATCAGTGGTCTGAATTCTTTGACAGTTTGAAGGAGTAAATTTGGGAATGAAGCTGAGAAAAAGCTTTGGTCCTAGATGGAATGCCCCAAATATGTTGACCTGATTTTCAGACACCAGGTTTTTTCTTTGACGAGAGCGATTGCCAACACTCTGTTAAAGCAACTACTAGATCTTGCACACCAAATGGACAATGCTCAGGTGAAATTTTCTCCAGGAAAAGGCCTGCAGACACCCAAACAGTTTGTGCAATTTTGTGAGTTGACTGGCAGGCAAATGCAGAGCAGGCTGGCCAAGGGCGCAAGGGGAAAATCATCTCCTGAAAACTAATTCTGCAAAAGATGGTGCATCTCGTTTCACGCATTGCAAGATAGGAAAATGCCTCCAAGCTCCACATTACTTTAGGCGGAAAATAACGAAGGTGGATCAAACAGATGGAGATAATGAGAAATGGTTTCTAAAATTATTGACAGGGGAGGTGTGGGAAATTCAAGCAATCTGAACACCTCAAAAAGTAAGCATTTTTTGGGCCTATTTTTTTGCTTTAGAAAGAGACAGAGCCAATTACTAAACGGGAGAGGGTGCGTATATTTGGTACCCGAGAGTAGCTGACAAAACTTATGGCCTAATGTTGAACACACACAACTACGATGGATTTACATTTAGGCCGTTGGAATTCTTGTTTTAAAATCTCTCACATGAACTATAAAAACTCAAAAAACGGTGCAAATCAATGTACATTAACTAAAAAATAGATTCAAAAATACGAAGGAGGGATCACTCGCCGAGGAAAATCCAATATGAAGTACGAAATAGAATAAAATCTCTAGTCTACATTTTTTTAAATTTTTTATCACTTTCGAAAAGCATTGGGCCTAAGTAAAATGCGAGGAGTTGAACAAGTGACGTCAGCATCTATTTTCGCGCGCTTTCTCAAAAATAATCCATAATGGCCCTTTTGTTTTCAAGTTTCAAAAGAAATTCGCGACTGTCCGGCCTAAATCCAACGTAGCTAAATCTAAGCTTATCGCAAAATTATTTGTATTGATATTGCAGGTTAATAAGTGGCAACATGAAGCTGATGCAGACAAATACAATAAAATCAAAACTAATCGTAGCTTTGGTCAATATTTCATGTTTAAGCCGTTGGTTTTTGGTAGCTAATGAGTTATTAGGGCGTATTTTCCCATAATGCATTGCGTGAGATGCCACCCACAATCTTTTGTGGGATTATCTACTAGTATTGAGAGATGCTAACACGAAAAATTGTCTTTTTTTCATCTTGATCTTCCCAAAACTGTGCAAAAATAGTGAAAATGAATTCATTTCTATTTAAATCTAACGCAATATTTAGAACTTTAAGGATTATCTGCTCATCGAAATCATGTGATGTGCGTTGTATTCTAATGCAGCAACAAGAGGCCTCAAATTATGATTATCAATTAGCACCGACTTGAAATCAAAACTAGCATGATTTTCAATGAAAGCAACATCCCACATGACATCAATGAACAGACAACATGTATCATAAATTGCTTCCCTCTCAATAAAATCTATGAAGAATGTATAAATTTATTTACATTTCCTGATCCGTCCAAAACTATCTGGGAACTGGGAATTTAGTTTTGTACTCCCCAGCATACAGGACACAATTCTGGAGTATTCGTCAAGTTTATTAATTCAGTCACTTAAAATGGGGTTCCTCAGAAATGAGGTAACTCAGAGAGGGGTTAAATTGAATTTACGGTGCACAATAATCTGAATAATCAGAAATAATTTATTTTCAATCAAATATCATTTGATCGCTTTTCCTCCTTCATTTTCTCAGCGGCTACCTCGTCAGAATCACAATCTTTCGTGTCGATTATCATGACGTTGAATCTCGAATTCTTTTTCTTCTTGTCCCTCAATTGAGACATCTGCGGACTTCTTGGTGGCTCAAGCTTTTCTCGGGAACTTCTCGAGTTAGGGCTGAGAAAAGAGTTGAATGAAGATGATCTCACTCCACCCGATTTTATTTTCTGCTCTTGAAGTAGTTTGATGACGAAATCCAATTTTCGATCGATGTTTTCAACCTGTGAATATGAAATCAGGTTTGAGAAGAAGCAGGGTTGGGAAAATCAATAAAAAGATAGTTGTAGTCATCATCCTTCGTCAGGTTCTGTGTAATTGTTAAAGAAAATGGATAAAACAACATCAAAAGTTGCAACAATATCAAGTAAGATATCAGATTGAGAAAACAAAACACAGGATGTGGAACATAAGTCTAAATCCCCCTTGTCACCCCTTTAAAATTTGACAATTATCTTCTTTCCCTCGTGGAAAATACAGTTTTTCCTTGCCCTAAAGAAATATTTATAGTTTCTCCCTCCTTCTGAATTATAAAATCAATCAAGCAAAGAAGGAAGAAAAGATCACCTAAAATAGCGGACTGAAATATTATCAACATACTTTTCGTTCCAAATGGTTTAATCTTCCAAGAACATTAAACTTCGCAACATCTTTGTCTTGTTCATCTAAAAATTCAAACAACAGATAAGTTGCAGGGCCTTTTTTAACATACTAACTGGGGGGGCAATTGCCCCTCCAGCCTTTTGCCTTCTCATTGTTCTAAACAATATCCTATTGTCCCTTTTTTTAATAGACAATAGATTGCCCCCCCCCCAGTGATGTTCCCTTCAAAAAGGCACTGATAAGTTGCATCGCCAGAACTTACCGGAAAAAACAGATCTAGACATGAAATTAAGGGAATAAGCTGGTTTCTCTAAGCTTTTATAGAAAAAAGGGAAACAGACAAGTTAGGTATGTACACAGATATGAATCAAAAGTAATGAGCTTGGACATACTTTGGATGTTGTAACTGACCTTTTACCTTCTCATACATTTTTAACAATATTTGACATGATAATCACCACTTATCACGACAAGCCTTAGATATTTTACAGGGTAACTCTTACACAACATTCGAAATGATAGTTAAAACTTACCATGACAAGCCTTTATTATGTAGCAGGGCAATTATAGTACATTTGGACTTATCAAGGTTGTTTCTGCACAGTATTTGACATGATAGTCACCACTTATCACGCTTCTGATGATGAGTGGTGACTACAAGTCAAATATTGTGTCAGCAGCATGTTGGTATTATGTTCCTTCCTTCCTTTTTAGGGCCCGGGGTGGAGTATCTATTGCTTTTTTTACCAGCTACATTTACGCCAATCAACCTTTAAGATCTGAGGTAACCATTTAGCTTGAAATAGACACTGAAGAAGAGTTTAAAGATCTAAAAACTCAGAAACCTACCTTGACAGCCAAGAGCAGTTTCAATTCTAGGAGTAAAATGTTTTGAAAATTAACAACTGATATTTTGAAAGGAGTACCCACTTGTTAAGTAATTTCCCCAAGAAATCTTCAAAACTATAAACTTCCCTATCAAGGATTTTCTTAAAGATTTCTTCAAAATGAGCTTTGCTCCAATGCTTAGACTTTTCTACAAACGGTCTCGACTGATACTGCCTTTGATAGTGTATTGAATGACCTCCTTTTTCATGAAGTGAAATCACAAATTCTGATTAAAATACCTTGATTGCAATTTCTTGATGTACCCAAACATCTCCATCTGACCATTCGAGTATTGTTCGATTACGTCTTTAACGTCGTAAGGTCTTCTCGCCTCCTTCAAAACAAAAAAGATGTTGCAGTGATCATTCTAAAGTGGAATTGAAGGTGTCTCTTTGGAGTTGGCAAAAGTATTGTGGATCTAAAAATCAAGATTTGTGGATTTGAGAAATTCCTTCACCTTCTGATTGCCAAGATGCTAATAGGTTAGATGCTTGATTTTCAATTTGAAAAGGTGTGAGAAACTAAAATTACAAAGTTGTGGCATGTGTCCGTTACTTTGATGATATTACCTTACTTGATGGTGATCATTGAACATATTTTTATCATTAGGGACGTCGAACTTGAATATCTTTAGAATTGAGAGGAAAGCTGATGAAATCTGCCACAAACAGGAATGTCATCTTAGGAGGCTTACATTTCAAAATTTTCCGGAGAAAATAATGCGTACAGAACCTCCTTGACATTTTATTTTAGGCAGAGCCTCAAATCTCTACTTTCAAGTCAAGATTTTGATCCTTTTCTTGTGACTTTTTCATATTCATTGTTCTAACAACTTCTTGGCCACTCTTTGTGCATCTTGAGCCACAATCTTCCATTTTCATTTTGGTTCATTACGTTCGAGCCCTCTTTGGTTTATGAACACCAACAATATGTAACTGTATATCGTATGTCCAAGTTTGCGAGTTGCCGCAGAGCCAGTGCAGTGATACCCAGGAGGGCACATTGGGTTTCTTGAAAACAAAGTTACATATCGATATATAAAACAAAAGACACTGGTAATTTTAACTAACCTTGAATTTTTTCACAGAAACCTCAAATTGCACCTCAATCAAAAATCGAATCGCAACTCTTTCACTTGATGTTAGTCTGTCGAAAAAAAGACACGAATAAAATCAAGTATGCTTAAGCTGAATAATAAAACTCAACTGCTCTGATATGAGCTGTATTCTTCAAATCTTAATCGAAAAGAATACGTTCGACTCGAGAAGATGAGATATTTTTGGATACTCGATTATCTAATCTCAGAAATATCACATGTCTCGAATATGAACTTAAAGATATAAACTTAAAGATATAAACCTATAGACACAAACTTAAAGATATAAAGCAAATTAAGACTTACATTAATCTCCAATAAACGGAAGAATTTTGAAATAAGTTTAAGTCACACACCCAGGCAACTTTGCATGTCTCGAATTTACTTGTCTAAGACACAGCTCGACAAAATCTTACAAAAGTAGAGGAAAGGCTTTTTGAAGATTAACTACTTATCATTCTCTCGTTTACTAGCTTCAAATTTTACTGAAAAGAATTTCAGGATTCTCAGCCTAGATTAAGTAAAAGCAATTTTGATAAAGCTGGTTAAATTTTTTATAAGTTGCAAAGGTCCACATATCAGTGTGATTTTGAGCAGGAAAAGTCCTCCCTCTTTCATGGCCGTACATAGCAGGGGGGCAAGGGGGCTGCTGCCCCCCCAAAAACTTCCAAAAGTATATGCTTTCCTATAGAGGATATCCTCAAAAAGTTCTTCAAAAGGGGTTTTGCCCCCCCGCTAAAAATTTTCTGTGTACGGCCTTGCCCTCTTTACAACATACCCGATTTAGAAATGTTTATTCTCATATTTGTATAATTGCAGCCATGTGTCTTCAACGTTAAGATTAGTGGTCTAGACATTGGAAGGTAATTCTCAGATTTATAATATCTGATGAACGCCAAGTGTGCCATCTTATCTAGTATTCTAGAACCTTTAAGATGGTCATGGAATTTCCCCATAATTTGATGACTAAATTGGGTGAAATTAATAATATCAGGACTTGATACTGCTATATGCAGTAATATAGTGCATTCTATCGTGCCCCTGCTAGAGCAAGGCCAAGAGTTCTAGACAGAATGGTACGCTGAACAGACTACTCCAAGTCTTATTTCTAATTTCTACTATTTCCAAAGGTCAAGATAGAAGAATATAAAAAAATATAATAGAAGAAATATAAAAAAAGTTGTAACTTGAACACGAAACGTTTAAGATTAAACATTGACGAAGTTGTTATCAGAAATGCTGACTAAGAACAATCAAATGTCAATTTGAACTGTTTTTAAAAGGAAAAACTGGATTCAGGTAGGAATGTATTGACACATCAGGAATTTATTTATGAATGAATGTTTACCAATGAATTTGTCATCCACAAACAGTTTGGAATTACAGGGGATGCAGTACTGGGGAGAGTTATTATAGAACAATGTCTTTGAGAGTTATTTCTAGACTTGTCTCAATTTTCTCTAAACTTGTCTCAATTTTCAAGTGTGAGATGACGTATGTTATGTAGATTTGAATGATAAGCTCGATAGTGTCAAATTAATCCTCTCTGATTCTGACTTCCATTTTACTTTGAGAGAGGGTAGGGGCATGCTGGCCCTCGGGGGAATTTCCCGATGGGCCCCTAAAAACTGCTTCTTTGTGGGCACTTCTATCGTTAGGATAGCAACACTAATTGGGCCCTAAAATTAATTATCCCCAGGCCCTTTTTTGCTCCCAACACGCCCCTGAGAGAGAGGCTATAGTGCTTTGACTGTGTCATGAGAAATCAAAAAGTATGATTTTCTCCAAATTTGGTGTTTTAGAAAAATGAAAGCACCAAAATATGACTCCTAACCTTAGGAGTTTTAGTAGCTCTTACTCTAATACCATTAGTTTGAAATAGTAGCTCGCGGAATTTTTCTCCCAGCAAACCCCTTCCAAATGATGATAGGAGCAGAAACAGATGCCTTAATGCGATCCTAAGACAAACTAGTACAGGCAAACTTGAACCTAAGATGTATTTATTCTAAGTTAGATGAATCGCACATTATGGAGCTTACTAAAAACAAAAATAAAGTCATTTCATGGCATTGTTATTTGGGTCCTTTGTAAATCTTAGAGGGCTGCTTTTCTCTTTACTTCGCACGAACCAGTAATTTATTTCCAATATAATGTGAAGATTTGAAGAAATAAAATACAAATGCAGAGGATCAAAATTTCAAAGTGAAAATCTTACTCTTTTCTCATTGACCAAAGGTCTGAAACTCCTTTTGAGCTTTTTCTTGTTCCTAGAGTTTAAAAAATATTGAAATACATATGATAAAAACATGAAATCATTATCGTAAGCACCAAGCCTCGACAATTTACCATATCAACATTCGGTGTTGTCCTTGAATAATTTTTGCAAAATCACTTGATAAAATAAACGAATACTTTCATGAAGCTTAAACGCTTTGATTCGCTTGAAAAGTATGTCATTATCTTTAGGACAGAAACAAGAGAGAAGACTGGCTCTCTGTTACTAAAAGTTTCATGCTCACACAATCATCAGATAGACTATTATGTCAATATCTTTAAAAATCATTTACAAATATGCAGCGAGCAGCACCGTTAAGCCACTGAAATCATTACAAAATAATTTTGAATCGTTGCAAGTCACGACAATAATTTGTAGATGCTTCCTAAATTCAAACAAAGTGTATTTACCATAATAGCCCGTAACTGAAGGCAAACTCGTCACGGTCGATTGGTTTTCTTCATCACTCAAATTCTGCTCAATAAAAGTCAAATCTCCGTCCGACTGAGCTCGTTGCGTCCGGATGTCAATCTTCGGAATCGAAAACTCGTTTGCATGTTCCCTAGTTTCCGATTCCGAGTTTTGATTACGGTATCTTTCGCCAAGTGATGAGCTGCGCACGAGCTGTAGCCTCCTCTTGATGTTTGATAAATGTTTGTTGTCTATGGTGACGGTCGGAGAAGAGGCAGGGCTTTTACTCTCTGTTCTTGTGTACTTGGGTTTGTTTGTCATCATGAGGTAGCGAATCCACGTGGCGTGTAGGCCAGTGGCAGGGTCAACTGCGTATCTCCGCCAGCAGGTCTGAAATTTTAATTTCATCAAATAAGCATTTCAACAATCTACCACTATTTCAATACGGCTCCAAGAAGTTTCGAACCCGGGATCTTGCCTGCCATAGGCTTGGACTAAACACTCCCCTAAATAAGGACGATTGAGTTAAGTGTTTTGTAAAAATATTTGAATCCAGAGCTGAAATATCTACAGGGATACTTTAAGGGATACAGAAATAGCCTCTTGGTAGCCATATTGAAAGCAACAACTCGAAGCTTTGGTTGAATTTCAAGCTGCAGTTGTAATTGAATTGATCCTTCCAATATGGCTGATAATAATGACTTCATCTTGTGAGCAGCGTATGCTCGATCCAGTCCTCACCTTGAGATCAGTGGTAAAACAGCATAGCAAGTTGAACAAATACAAACAAGTACACGAAATACCAACCTGAATCAACACAGCAGCAGGGATCTTACGATTCGTGATGTGTTTTTGTCTCTGATGATTCGCGACTTGTAAAGCAAACCCTGAACCGAGGATTCCCTGAAAACCATCAAACATTTAATTGATACACTCATTTTTTATAAACCATATTCTTATAAGAACATGAGCTTCAAATTTGGCCAAAACTTAAGAACAAGCTAAGAACAAAACGAGGCTGACCATTTCAAGGTCAATATAAGAATTATACGAAATAACCTTGAGACTGAAAAATAACTACAAAACAAAATTTATGCAAATTGACAGCACACAGATATATCAGATGGTCAAGAAAGTCCACATTTGAACCAATAAACACAACTGATAGCGAAAACAGGCTTCCAAGTCATTTTTAAGTAAGAACAATTTAAGAACATTTCAGCCTGAAAATAGAGGAATATTTAAGAACAACCAGCTTCAAATCAAATTTACTGGTTTTCTATAAAAAAGAGTGTAGGTCCCTGTATACGTTTCGTTCGTATAAGCTGGATAAACAGTGCTCTATGCCATCAGCAGTGCGATATACATAGAAATAAACTCATTGAAAAGAAACAATCAATGTTGTTACTTCCAGTTTCACGCATTCATGCAATTGATTCTTGGGACAACTGATTCTAGCTACTACACTTAAAGAGGCTCGACTGAGAGAGTATCCTTTTTAGACTACTTTTCTTTTCCTTTAAGTAGCATTATTTATCTAGATTATCTAATTCTAATAACTTGGTAATCAAGATTTTAATTTTAATTTTTTTTTGCACGGACCTCTGTAAAAGCAGTCTATTTAGACTGACGGGGTCACCGTTGGTAAAACTGAAAAAGGAAATGAAATGGAAAACAAATGAAAAAAATTTATTAATAAAATTTACTTACAAAGGGCTTACAATTACCATAATCAGAACAAATTTAACAGTGTTGACACTTCCTTTGTTTTCATTAACTAGATGACTCCAACTTGCAGAATCCCACCCTTCTATACAGAACACCCTTTTTATCAACTGAAAATCAGCAGGGTTTTGTATTCAGTTTTTTACGACTAGAAGAAGCTTTTCTGAGCTATTTTTTACGGTGTAATGAATAATTGAAAGAAATAAGAAAAGTGAAATTCAGAAATTGAATACTTACAGCAGGTAGAGCGAAGAAAGCTGTGCCGATAAGAGAAAAACAACACGTAATCAGTTTAGCTACCCAGGTTTGTGGGGCTAAGTCGCCATATCCAATTGTGAGTAGAGAAATCTGAAAAAATTGTCATGATTATGATGATGGTAATACCCAATAAATAGAAATACCAAAATGGACCCGATGGGAATCTTTAACATGGTACTTGCTGACATGTTTCGAGACTTCGTAGTAATTTATATTATATAAATTATAAAGATTTATATATAGCCAGAAAAATCGAAAGCATATCAACGCAAAAACATAGACTTGGTTTAATAATTCGTTAGGTTTTTGTTTCGTTCTCATTCTGACGTATTACTCTGTTGAGTGTCAGATGAAAAGCTTAAGTAATCTATGTCTTCGCTCCACAATGTTTCCGGTATTTCTGGCTATATAGATTAGTTTCTACAATTCTGTTTAACGAGAGTATAGGCAGATTTCTGTCGTTATAAGAAAAGATCGTGCAAGCACCACTCAATGTTTGACATGATGGAGTGATCCGTCTCCCAACTTCTCCCAGAGAACCGTCTCCCAATCTATTTACCTTGCTAAATAATACATCTAGATTAGTTACCAAAACTGGCATTCTCACTAGTGAATTTATTTTGCTTTCATTGAGCATAAGAAAAACCAAGAACCTATTCTTACAGGATCGTTCAAAAGGCCGTATTATATATTGTTGCGGAGATTGCCCAGTGGTTAGATCACTTCACTTTTGTTCAGAGAGTCCTGGGTTCGAAACCACCTCCAGAGCTGTCACAAAAAGTGTGAGGAGAGTATTTCAAAGCTTTCTGTAATTCGAGGTAAAAAAGCAAAAGGAATAACGAGGTGTGGTCACATCGAGAGGAAGGACTAGGGTCGCACTGCTCGGTTGGACTACCTAATCAGTGGGTCTTTTTTGCTTTGCACTTAAACAGATACCTTACGAAGATAGTAAGTGTATTTGCCTATCAACTATCAATGCACTGCTTCGATTAGTCTCACTATTTAGAGGGCTCTTTGTGCTTTGCACATAAACCAATACCTTACGAAGATAGTAAGCGTAATTGCCTATCAACTATCAATGCACTGCTTTGATTGGTCTACATATTCAGTGGGCCCTTTGTGCTTTGCACATAAACCGATACCTTACGTAGATAGTAAGCACATTTGCCTATCAACTATAAATGCACTGCTCCGATTAGTCTACCTATTTAGAGGGCTCTTTTTGCTTTGCACATAAACCAATACCTTACGAAGATAGTAAGCGTATTTGCCTATCAACTATCAATGCACTGCTCCGATTAGTCTACCTATTAAGTTGGCTCTTTGTGCCTTGCACATAAACCAATACCTTACGAAAGAAGTAAGCGTATTTGCCTATCAACATCTATCAACATCAACTTCTTTGTGACACCTATCGTGAAGAAATCCTGCTAACTCTCCATTAATACACTAAAGATTGAGCTAGAAAGGGTTGAGTGATAAATCACTTACGACTCCCCAGTACAATCCTTCAGCTAAATTCTTCATTTTTCCAGTTTCTTTGGAAGGCGAAGATCGTTCAGCCAAATAAACCAAGAAAGAACACGTGATCAGAATAATGAAACTCATATACCAGCATGTCAGCAACTCCTGCACGAAAAATCATAATAATAATAATCATTATCATAATATAATATATGAATAACCATAACGAGGTGAAATGATACATCATGAAGTCTATAGGGCTACTACAGTGATCTCTTGATACAGCCCAAGTGAAAGGCTGAACCACCATATATGCTCAAACTGCTTAATCTACATTATATTGAAACAAACAACTAGTGGGTGTATGCTCTGCTCCCGAACATAAAGCAACATCTAAGGGAACTGAAATGATACCTCATCAAGTCTATAGGGCTACTGATCTCCAGACTCAGGCTAAGTTAAAGGTGAAACTACCATATATGCTAAGACTCCTTAATCGACATGATATTAAACTAAAAATCAAGTGGACTGGTAGTTACCGGAAATCCCAGCTTTTGCACGAAAGTCGATGCTCTGCAACTACTTTAGTTGTAGAAAATTCAAAAATAATTATTTGCTGCTCAGAAGCCTATCAAAATCACTTTTGAAAAACACTTCTCCTGCTATGATCTTATGCCACTCACCTGTCTATGATCGTACACCACTTGGCTGACCATTTTGAACGCGCCTCTCTGGCGATCAAGTCTGAGAATTCGAAGAACTTGAAGAAATCGAAGGAACCTGAAACATATCATCAGAGAATACATACCAAAACAGAAGTTGCAAACAATATGTTTAAATCAAACAATCATTTTATAAGGGAACAGGAATGAACCCTCTATATAGCCCCTCCCCCTAGGAACAAAGAGATAAATGATGAATTCATGACAAATCTATAACTTATTATCACTAATCATAATAATTATAATAACTAATTATAATTATAACTCACCTAAACATTGATATGTTAAGATACTCGGCTCTCTTGTGGAAAATTATCAAGGCAACAGTCGCAAATATCACAATTATATCTACACAAGAAAAAGATAAGAAAATATATTGTTATTCTAAAAGGCAAGGGAATATTACTTCCGTAAATATTGCTATAGAATTAGAAGGATAGGCCAATAGACTTGATATCTTTAAAAGGTAATGGTAAATGTGCAAAACATAACCAGGCCAAATGAATGAGTAGATTCATCTAAGCAGTGAATTGATATGAAAATACACTTACTATCTTACCAAAGAATTGTTTTTGTGCAAAGAACAAAGGGCACATTGAAAAGGTAGACTAATCGAAGCAGTGTATTGATAGTTGATAGGCAAATACGCTAACTAACATTTTATGATATTGGTTTAGATATCCGAACAAAGACAAACAAGTATATACCGTTACTTCAAGTTTCTTGCTCACGCAATCATCAGACGGTTATGAATACAAAATGAATATCTACTAATAATAAAAGTAACGGTATATACTTGTTTGTCTTTGTTTGGATATCTATCCTGCTCTGTCTATGGCATTGAGCACTTTTCTTGTACAACGACACACCAGAGAATATATTATATTGGTTTATATACAAAGCACAAAGGGCATACTGAATAGGTAGACTAATCGAAGCAGTGTGTTGATAGTTGATAGGCAAACACGCTTACTACTTTCGCGAGGTATTGGATTTTGTGCAAATCACAAAGGGCCAATGAATAGGTAAACTAATTGAAGTATTAAATTGATAGTTGATAGGTAAATATGCTTACTATCTTTGTAACTTGTAAGATATTGGATTTTGTGCAAAACGCAAATGACCCATTGAACAGTAAGTGTATTTTTCTTTAAATCATAAAACTGAAGACAAGGGTGATTATTCAAAATCTAAGCCCAGATGAGTTACAGAGAAAAGTACAAATTTTGCAAATATCTAAATTATTCATTGCTGTGTCAAAATTATGTTAGTAAGAAAGAAAGGAAGTCCTCTATCTGCGTCCATCCGAAAGTTTGTTGTTGTATCTTATTTATTGCATGAATGTGTTTTTCTTGCTCCATTCCCATCACTAATTTATGTTTCAGCTGCGCCTTTTCCGTAGGCGGTTTTTATTCAAATTCTCTCTCTGCTTTCTCGATTCATTATTGCTATTACATTTGCATCTATCTCCAGGATTTCCTTTACTGTCGTAGTTACTTAAAATGAAACGGATAGAAATGAGTGGGAAAAAGGCAGTGGTTGCTAGAAGGACTTAATCTATCCCCTTCAATGAGTGGATTTCCAACCTTCTCGTTTCCTACTCATTTCTACTAGTTGCCTACTCGTTTCCTACTCATTTCTACTCGTTTCCAACTCGTTTCCTTCTCGTTTCCTACTCATTTCTACTAGTTGCCTACTCGTTTCCTACTCATTTTCACTCGTTTCTACTTGTTTCCTACTCATTTTCACTCGTTTCTACTTGTTTCCTACTCGTTTCTACTCGTTTCCGTTTCTACTCATTTCAACTAGTTTCCTTCTCGTTTCTAGTCGTTTCCTACTCATTTCTACTAGTTTCAAACTCGTTTTTAGTCGTTTCTTACTCGTTGCGACTAGTTTCCTACTAATTTCTACTCGTTTCCTACTCGTTTCTTGCCTTATTCTAAGCTAAATTCACAAGACCCTATTTTCAAAAATGGACAGATGCTTACAGGTAGAGGGATTATGTATGTAAGGGCGCTTCCGAAATGAATCTTTTTTGAACCTGCCCAGAGGGGCAGGATACTGCCAAAATTAGGATTCCGAAATTTCGAGGCTCCCAAAACATTGCCTGGGGTTTCTGGGGAATTTCGAGATGATTAAAAAGACAGATAGATGCTAACAGCTATACCCATCACTTTGAAAAATATAATGAAAATTATAGTAAAGGAAAGAACAAAATACTAGATATTTTAAGTGAAGCTGATAAAAATCGGCAAGGCTCTCAAAGAAAAAAAATCTAGCATATTAATATCAATGCCACACATTCTTATTCACACAGCTATAGCACCATATTTGGTTCTACAAGTCATCTATAACCCTAGTCATCTATAACATCTAGTTTTACCACTAACCTATAACTATATATGATTTTGACACTAGCCTGTACCCATATCCGGTTCAACACTATCCTATAATATGGTTCTGCGACTCACCTATGACCATATATGGTTTCTTCATAAACTTCACTTTCCCTGCACACCCACTGTAGGTCCCATGACAAGCACATGACCACAGTCTGAGGAGGTACTCAATGGAGAACAATGCTATCAACACTACCTCCTGAAATAAAAAGAAATAAATCTTATTTTGAGGTATTCCTATTTGATACAATGCTCACAGTTACTGTCAATGTACACAGTTATACTGCTGTGTGTATACTGCTGGGTTGAGGGAGGCACAGTTTGTGTTCACATATCATCAAAGGATATATTATGTTGATATGTCCGAATAAGTCCGAAAGGCCTAAGTTTGCTGTATAAAAGTTGTGTTTCTTTGCCTCTTTTTCTACTAATTTTTATCACCGAAGGATGTTATCCTCATTCGGTTAAGGTTAGGTTTCATAAGGGACATAACCAAATAGCTCTGAGAGAGGGGGTTGACGGCTGACGGCTTCACTTATGGATGATAACACATAAAAAGTGCTCTCTACATACAATATGCTTAGACTTTTCTTCAAAGAAAGGGCTTCCCCAACACCTCCCTTTGGCCAAGTCTCTAGGTTTTAAAGCAACCACCTTTTGGCTACGAGACAATCACTTAAAAACTTGACTTTCAAAGAACTACAGGAAGGTGTGGCATTGAAATATCAAATGAATGGAGCAAAATATAGGGCCAGGAAAATTTAGTAAGAATCGACAAGGGATCAACTTCTCACAAACATCACGTACCAAATACCAAACTGAAGTGTCCACCAGTGGATTCTTTTCAAATTGCTCGATCGTTGCCAAAACACTTACTACCATGCTTGCAAGAATTACCAAAAACCTGATGAATAGATAAGTATGTTATGAAATCTTATAATTTCAATGGGGCGTCCAAGTTGAAAGCTAATGGCCTTTCGTGAATTTGAAAATTAGGAATAAGGGGTGAAATATCTAGATTCAGCACTTGAATTCTCAATGGTCATTAAATCATTCAAGGCCATGTGGTCTGGAATTACCCAAGCCCCCAGGGGCGTGCTGGGAGCAAAGGAAGAGCTGGGAAAATTAGGTTTAGGGCACAAAAGTGGTGGCGCCATAAGGATAAAAGGGCCCACAAACAAGCAGCTTTCAGGGGTCCACCGGGGAACTTCCTGGTACCTAGGTGGGCTGGGGCACCCCTGCCAAAACCTAACAAAATGTAGCTTACATTTCTATGAAGCAGTCCAAGTCGGTCCAAGTTGTTAATTGTATATTCAATACTTAGTCTCAATCTCTTATTTGTGAAGATTGATGTCCAAAATATGTGATACCTCTTATGTCATTGGGGTTATAATTTCATGAAATCATGATCAAACAAAAAAATAATGATACACGTTTCAGAGTCATTGCCGGTGCTTCATTCTTTTTCAGACATCTCACTCAAATGAATGCAGCAAAGAACGCTAAGTGAAAAGCTTTTTAAGTACTTTGTTAGTTTCAATTGCTGTAGTGTAGTCTGCTTATGATACTTTTGGGATTTGAACATGTTTACATATTGATTTCATAACAAACAATCAATCTGAGAGACAAACCAAAACTGATCAATTAGGATAACTATAACAAAGTTAATCAATCCATTTTGCTTCGCTCTTAAAGCAATTAAGCTAAAAGTGTTTTGCAACCTGTAAAATGGCACCTGCGGCCTTACTGAATACCTGCCAAAAATCAAGTGTCAAGATTCACAAGCTTGTTACATACTCATATGTTCACTGAGAAAAAAACCCATAAAATAGCTTGGTGATCAAATAAGTAATAAGAAATCAAAAAAGGCCAACCAGCCAGAAATTCGGCAAAACCAGCCAGAAAGCAGCCAAATCGTCCCAAACCCTTCAAATTACCCAGACCTGGCAAAAATAATACCAAAAATCACCCGATGCTTGAAATTCAGGGGCAGACGGGAACAGCCAATACTTTTGATAGCAATTTCGTTTTGCGGGTGGATTGAGCAATTTTTTGGATGATTTCTTTGTGGGTATGAAGGGCAATAAAAGAACCAGATTCTTGAAATTACTCTGATGTATGAGGAAAGATGCCCCTATAAAATGACTTCAAGATACAAGTTAGGGGGGCCAAAATTAAGTTTACCCCCAGGGGCTGACCATGCTTGCTATGCCACTGGTTAGTTTATTCATTTTGTCATTTCACGCACTTGTAAAAAGTTCCTTCTACTACCAGAAAAAGCAAATTACAATGATAGAAAATGTCAGGAAGACTGGAGAACTTTATATTCCTTCCTTGGGGTGGACCTGCAACTAATATAGGTGTGTCCACATTGCTACTATTAATTGATGGTGATCACATACTCTTACTATCTTCCTTAGGTATCGGTTTATGTGCCAAGCACAAAGGGCCCATTGAATTGGTAAATTGATCTAGCAGTGTGAACCTGGTTCTTCCTTTGGATGTGACCACACCTCGTGATTCCTTTTGCCTAGAATCACAGAGAGACGGCACATTCTCTCCTCACACTTTTCGACAGGTTTGAAGGTGGTTTCCGAACCGGACCCTTTGAACAATGCTCAAGTGATCTAACCATCCGTCCATTCCCATCACGATTGCTGCATTATGTCCATTTTCAAGGTAAAAAAAAGGTTCAAGGAAAAAAACATTTAAACTTACACACAGCTATGGTAAACTACACTCAGAAAACTTCTTGGTCTTTCCATAAAATTGTAGACATTGACTTGAATCTGTCGATATTCATCGGCTCTCTTCTTCTTCTTGTTATAAAATGAAGCGTGATAAATATATTTTTCTGCAATGCTGCCATTCTTCCTGTAGCAAACATCAGGGGAAGAGTTTTTGTTCAGATTTAGCAGCTCAATATTGTGAGAAGATATATTTGAGGCCATGATATGAAGTGTGAAGACTGCTTCAAAATTGATAGAAGTTAAAGTTGTTCTTCTTCACCAGGAAGAAAGTTTGCTTTCCTCCAAGTTAAATTGTCTTTAGTTTCTCTCGAATCACTCTGTGAAAAGCAGCATCTTCTGGTGTGTGGAACATGCCGTCCAAAAACAGGCTGACAGAAGCTACAGCAGAGTTTTATAGGCGTAAAATATCGTCTTGGCCTTGCAGATCAAATTGGATGATTGCAAATCGCTATGTCTGTTCGACTCAATTAATTGACCTATTGTCTGGTCTTTTCCACATTCCAGCTCGACTTTTATCACCATAATCTTTGTCTGAAATTCCTCATTATTAGATATTTAAAAACATAACAAATGGAGCGAATTCCTGTAATTTATTTGCAGTTTCCAAGGGTTTCAGAAGAGCAGGGCAGAACAATGTTAATGAAAGTGCGTCAGTGATTCTGTGTGCGTCAGAAGAGAGAGGCCTTCGTGATTTTCTTCGGAAGCTCGAAAACAAATTGTGGTCTGCGGGAAGTAGGGCTTACAATCCATTGGAGAACAATTAAAATGTCATCAAATACCTTCGGAACAGCTGGATGGCGATCAAACTGACAAGGAAGTAGACTCAGAGAACAGGAAGATACCAGAACAAGTGAAGAATAAAAATCTTTCCAAAGTCATGTGGAGGAATGTCATTTTAAATTGTTGGTTTTACCATAGCCTCGATTTCAAATCCAGGCAAATGAAAATAAGAAAATTGGCCCTCTGCCAACCATTTCAAACCATTACTAAAAGCTTGTTCCCTTGAAAATGTATGTTCTTGCTCTTTTTGCCAGATTAACTTATCATAAGAGAGGTCATACTTGGTGTAACTTCATGTTACTTTATATTACTTTGAATTAGTCCCGGTACTACCTTAGCACTAACATTAAATAATTGTATGATGATCATTATACCAAATCAAAATCAAAATTTCGCGATGTCTAGAATTATGTATTGTATATCTATGAATTTTCAAATTAAGAAATTTCTCTATATTGCTATTGTAGTCTGATGTTTTCCTGCCTCATTTCTATAAATATGATTATCCTGTTTCTTTTATAACAACAAGAAGAAGAAAGCTGACGAATATCGACAAATGAAGTGGCTTTAAAGATAAGAGCTTTAAAACAAATCAAAGATGACCAAATTTAACGAGATTTGCACCTGAATTCCAACAAAGCTTACTTTTAACAAATTATGTAGGGCTAATTATTTGAAAAAATAAATTATGTTCTTTTTCTTCGCCCTTTTCCTTCAAAAATATTGAAACAATCTTGAAATAAATCTTTTTTCAATCCTCGCCGAATGCCTCGAAACTGATTGGCTGAATTTACACTTCAATTTGAAAATTAAAAGAGAATGGCAGCTCTCATTGAACGCAATGCATCTTGGGAAAATGCCCCTTAGTAACACATAGCTACTCAAATTTCAACGGCCTAAGGCCTCTTTCACACTGCTCGGTATTTGTTTGTCTCCGTATACGAACACGAAGAAGAGTGCCTGTTCGCACTGCTCCGTTTTCAAGCAAATACGCTATGAATACGATGAAGTACTCACACTGCTTCGGGCAAACGCGATGCTCCTAATTCTATTTCCACACAAATAATTTCAGTCTTTGAAAAGTAGAAAACTTCAAAATAGCCAGAAATATCAGAAACATAGCGAAACGAACACCTGGATTACTTAACCTTTTCGTCTGACACTCAACAGGGTATTACGAAAAGCTTAGCAAAAAGCGTAGACGAAAAGCTTAAGTAATCCATCTGTTCGTTTCACTATGTTCCCGATATTTCTGGCTATTTTAAAAATAAGTTCATTGAAAGAATACCATCGTATTCCAATGTCTCCATATTTGGTGTTCGCATTCAAAACAGAGAGTATTCAATACGCACCGTATTCGAAAGTATGCGTATTTGTTTGTGTATTCGAACTGATCCGTATTTGAAGCGCATCAGTGTGAACTTAACGCCGAAACGGATAGGTTTTGCTCCGTTTTCATTCCAATACGGAGCAGTGTGAACGGGGCCTGAATCCGTAGAAGACCTAAATCTGTTCAAGCCGTAGTTGTCAATTTCTGTAGCGATGTGTTGCCAAGGAGAATATTCCTATCATGCTTTTCGGGAAAGAAAGTGCACCGTCATTCGGGAATCGTCTACTGCAGTATAAATTTAGCTATTTGCAAAACTGATGCAAGACTTAAATGTTAATTGGCCCCTTGCCCCACCATTCCGAACGGGAAACAAGGGAATTTTAACAATTTTCACTTAAAAATGCGAAATATAGAAATAAGTCGATTTCTCAGATTTGTCTCGTGACCGAGTGGCGAGGATTGTCGTTATCTCAAAGAGAAATGGAGGCGAGACAATTTTAATTGTTTCCAAGTGTTCAATTTGCCTTCCCAAGATCGATTTTCTTCTTCAGAGCTCTCGCCGAGTGATAAATCATCGAGTCTATCAGACCAGCCACTGCAAAACACAAATAAATGTTTTTATAAATCAAAAATAGAAACAGAAGTGTCTGAATTATAAACTATGTCTTACAAATTATACCCTTTGACTCCACAGAATGTCTGAATACTATTTCTAAGTCAGCCTTAGACCATTATCTCGTGCGTAGAACAAACCACTTTTAAAAGAGTTTATTTAGTCTAGTTTAGTTCAGAGAGTGCACTTCTGAAAGTACAGAAGTGTATATTCAGAAGTGTTCTTTAGTGTACATTTAGATAAGTGAATTTGGGTCTAGGGCTAGTCCTCACTGCTTTGCAACTTTGCCGCCATTTTGAATCTACCTTTGCAATAATTTTGATAGGCTTCTGGAAGGATCAGTTTCTGTGCACAGGATACAGCCCATGAACGGTTTGGACACTTGGTTCATCGTATTTCCCAACCTACATTTGTTTACGATTTCATTCAGGCCATTTAGGCCAACAGAGAGTCGAAAAGATAATTTTGAATTTTGTGACTACAGCTCTCGCTCTTTTCTATTTCTTTTTCATCAGTCGATCTTCATTCTATTGTTTCACAGCTACTATCATAAAGTTAGGTTTATCATAAAGTGTAAAGTATCCAGAAAAGATGTCAATTTTCTTCAGTCAGTATTCTACAAAAGATAAATAGCCATGTTTTACTTAATATTTTCAAGCCACTGTAGGTTTTTGTTGCTATTTGGAGTAAATCTCGAAGCGCGGGGCTTTTTACTGGTAGCAAATAGGATTATTTTCATAAATTCGATTAGAAATGTAGTATTAAAGATATCTTAAAATAGGCCGTGAATTTGTAGATTTGAATAACATTTACCAGTGAATACACCACCAACAATTGCACAAACGCCAGTTAGAAAATGCATGAAGGATCTGAAATACGAATGCAAAAATACAATGAAAACATGATCATACGAGAACCCTATTTCCTAATTTCATAAAATTTTAATAGGGTAATTCAAAAATAAACTACGCTTTTTAAACGTTTCGATATCATGTTCATCAGCAAACTCATCAGTTAAATGATGAAAATGATATCGAATCGTTTAAAAAGGATAGGTTATTTTTCAATCACTCGAATTAAAACATAAATATTCATCCATGTTCCATAGAAAACAAATACATAGATTTTTAAAGCATTTGTTTTATTCAAAACAAAGCAATATTGCATTTCATTTTTCGTCCTCTGTTTCATGGAAAAGGTTTCATGCCGGCCAAGTGGGATCTCGCTTTTTGAGAGGTGGGATCACAACTGGATGGGAGAAAGTTTCTCATATAACGTAGGAAGTTGTGATGAAAGTTGCAACGTGGGAAGAATATGTAAAGAGGGGTATCATATATGGGGTCCTGGTTCCCCTGTTACCTCAAAAATTATGATTTGTTCCAATGAATTTTGGGGAATTTCTAAATTAATCCCTGACAAACAAAGTGCAACATATTCCCTCCCTTGTTCCCTTAACTTCATGCAAATGTTCTCTGTTCCCTAAGCCATTTTTTGGCTTGTTTCTATGTTCTCCAGTATCCCTATACAACCCTCTGTAAAAGAACAGCACTTTTAATTTTAAGTTTATAAATGAAATATCACCACACCTTCCTCCTGATGAAGCTAAAAGGTAGGATGAAATTTCACATGAAAACACGTGCTGTTTGCATCAAACCTCTCAGCTTTTCGCCCAGAAGGTGGGATGATTTTCTCTAATCAAATGTAGTATTATCTTGTGACGTAGTATATACTATCAAGCACCTGCCGGGAAAAGTTTGGCCATTATCAGGCTAAAAGCAGGTAAGTGGATTGGTCACAAGAATAAACTTTAATATCAGGAGCCGTAAGTAACTGCTTATGCAGGTAGTTTTGATTACGTTCCATCTTCTGGAAGGTAGGGATATGAAAAAATCAATAAAGAAGTGTTTAGAATTACCTTCGCTTTTCAGTATACTGCACTAACATCGGTGATAGTTCATAAAGCACAAACACTCCTATTAAAACAAAAATGAATATCATGTTACTAGGATTTCACTTGGATAGAGGGAGCATTTAAAAGGCAATTACGAAGTCTGTGTTTCAGATTTCATAATACAGTGCTTAATGCATAAATGCAGAGTGTGATATGTATTGAGAAGAAAAGAAACAAGAAACTAAACTCAGCATCTCGACAAGCCTTTTTCATGGTTACCCACTCATCACGAGATCTATTGGTGAACCCAGCTCTTCTTCAGAGCCCTTTATTAGTTCTTGAATTAACATGGCATAGTCTAACAAGGGCAAATTCATTCTCACAAATGGGCTGCTACAATTTTAATATGCCCCAAATAAGGCTTGAGCCTGAGCCTTTCAATAAGTTAAAGATCTAGTTTTCTGGTGAAGACAGCTCAAGGCCTATCAACCAACAGTAGAGGCTGTTCCGAACTAAACCCCTCTTCAAAGCCATGTATTAGTTCATTAATTCATAAGGCATGGTCTAACAAGGGGGGAGATTGATTCTCACAAAGTTGGCTACTACAAGTTTGATACGCTACACAGCTCCAGGCCTGTCCAAAGTAAGGCAATAGATCGTGTTTCAGACTAAACCCTTTTCAGAGCCATGTATTAGTTAATGAATTCACATGGCATGACACAGGAAAATGTATTCTCATAAGTGGCTACTGCAATATGCTGCAGCTAAGTCTCGAACCTAGGACATTAACCACATATAGGCAAGTGCACTAACTATTGTCCAAATCAGCACAATAGATAAGCACTGTAGTTTTATAGCTAGTGTATCCAGCCCCAGGCCTATCCACAGTAGATGCATTAATTCACGTTCAATCATCTATTCGTGCTCTATCAATCATGTTTATCCTGAGGATACCCTGTGAGCATCATGTTTATCCTGAGGACACCCTGTGAGTATCATGTTCAGTCTGAGAAAAACCTTTGAGTACCTGGTAGTCCATGTTCCCCAGACAGTTGTTTGACAGATCTTTTATGTTTCGTGTACGAATATTGATTGGTCCATACATTCTACAAATGAAATGAAACATTATGTTTTTGATCGAATAAGCCAGAAAAGTTTCCACAACTTCTTTTATATACCGCATGCGTCTAATGTTTAGATAGTAATGATTACGTATTGTCATGTTAGCATGCTTCTTGGTATCCCCCCTAGGGGATTACTCCCTAAGGTAAGTGACGTAGCTTGCGTACAAACTTCATAGAAAGTGAGGAGGAGAAAAAGCGAAAGCATAAATTTATCGCTGCCGTTCATTTTCCTTCTCACTTTTGCTCCTCCCCAGCTCCCTTAAAGTCTACATAGGGGGGCCAAACATTTATTGGGTTTGGGAATGATGTCTAGTATACCTTTTGGCACCCTATTTCGTGTATAGTTAGGATATCTTTAGAGGTGTGGCCGATATGATCTGATAAATCAGCCTTCTGACCTCCCGTCCCTTACTACAGAGAACCCCATTTACTTCGAAGACGCCACCAGACAACGTCAATAGACCTATTTCTTTAGAATTTCAAAAATATGAAAGCTGGAATCGACAAGAAGATACGTACTTCACCATTTAACTTTTTATAAAGTGTTGGAACGATTTTCACGAAATACTGGAACATTGTTGAAGCTAAAAAGAATGAAAAATATACGTCTAGGGAAATGATTATCACGGGAAGAAACTTTCGCAGAGTAGTATGGCAGAAAGAAAACAAATCTAACAAAGATTATATCCAGATTTGGTATAATAGGTTATGTAGTTCTTCGCACAATTTAAAAAGGAGAAACATTATAAAGAACCTCCTGCTGACTTATTGTAACTGCAGGAATAGAAAATTTCAGTCAATTTTACTACTTTGTGGCATGAAGTTATCTAAGTTTTTATAGATAATTATTTCTGCACTCATTCCCTTACGACCTTGGGACAAAAACTTCGTTGTCCAGAGTTCTATTTAGGTAGCTACCATGCTTAAAATGATCGGAACCTAGTACCAAAGCGGCCAGAACCAGGTACAAAAGGAGCTATTAGCGAGTACTAGCAGCCCCCTATCAGTACCCTCTAGGTTTTTCCTATCAGCTGGAAAGACAAGCGAGACAGTGCAGTAAACTAGAACTTACTCTGCTCGGCAATGATATTAGTTTCATCCAGCGGATTATGGACACCAGGATATTTGTCTCCAAATGACAAATGTCGAATATGGTGCGTTAAGTTGAACTGAAACGGAATAATGGTTTGTTAGGATGGAACGGTATTGATAAGTGACAATATTCGACATGACAGTCACCACTTATCATTACCAGCCTTTGATATCCATAAGTGATGACTATCATGACAAATATTGTGTCGGAAGCAGCCTTGATGAGACCGAATGTATTTACTCTATTGGTAAGGGATCAACGTTTGAATGATACAAAATTTTCTCATTTCGTTCTATAATTCCTAGCTTTGCAATCACAATTGAATAAAATAAACTTCAATGAAGCTAGTATAAAAAGGGCATTAACTATAGCTAACAGTGTGGGGTAGGGCAGTACTTCGACTCTATTAGAAAAGAGGCAAAGAAATACAACTTTTATACAACACACTTAGGCCTTTCGGACATGTTTCCTCCTCAGAGTGTGACTCATGATTTTATCACTTATCTAGAATGATATCATAAGTCACAATCTAGACATAAGTCAGAAAGGCCTAAGTTTGCTGTATTAAAAGTTATGTTTCTTTGCCTCTTTTTCAACAAATTTTTACTAATTCTATCTACATAATACTACGACTCTATAATGGGTCTTGCTTTCCTAACGTTAGAATTATGGCTTGGTAAATTGCAGTAAGGCACTATAAAAAGAGATGCTAAGGATTCGACGTGACATATAAGACTAAAATGACCTCCTCGCTGAAAACATAAAAGTTATATAAAATCAGGAAGCTAATTAAATTATGTACATACCTGCATAGCTCCAAATGGTTGCAAATCATGAACTGTAGGAAAATGAAAAAAATCACCATAAATAAACAAAAAATCAACTGAATTTTAATATTAAATCATAACAAAAGAAGAAACAAAATTTACCAACCCACCAACCTTATATTTTCTTTCCTAATAATTCAAGATCGATTTTCTTGAGACTAAAGATCAAACTTTTGCGAATCTGGGGCTCGTTGTAGGGTGGGGTAGAGGCGTAGCAAGAGAGACGGGAGCTAGGGTAGCCACGATCTTCCTTTTTGAAGTAATGTCTATACATATTGTGTGTAAGGATCGATTTTTAAAGAGAACTATTCGAAAGTGAATGCTGAAAGTGGTCAACGCCTCTTTACTTCAGACCTTTTGGACCGATATCCCTAATGATATTCGAGAGACAGGTTCCATCGCTCTTTTTAAATACAGTTTTAGACGACATCTTTTGAACCATTAAACCCCAAAACGAACCCTTGGTAGAGCAGCGCATTATGCTGATATTATTTCATATATTCTATTTATTCTGTTCTCTAAATTCAGCTAAATATGTAATACAACAGTTACGTAATTTATTGGCTGAAAAGGTTTAAGTGTATAAACAAGTATAAAATGAAATGAATGGATAAGTTTCTGGGGTGGGGGCGAATAAAGGGCATTTGAAAAATCTATCGCCTGATGAAATTCAAGTCTATCGTTTTCAGACGCAGTTAAGAATACTATATATATCTCGTTCCATATAAGACCATAAACAAAGGACCCAATCCATTACAGCCAATTATTGGCAACACTTAAGCCATCAGACTTTATCTTCAACCAAGATCATTTTCTTTATCTCTCTAGACTTTTCCAACACTAGGGTGTGTCAGAAGAAATTTCAGATGAGACCAAAACATCAGCTATTCATTGAAAAACGTAAGATTGTTGAAATATGTAAATCAACTGTATTTTAAGTCAGAAAACCCTCGCAATGATAGTTCCTGACCTATTGGTTGCAAGACTGCATCTATTTTTAGTTTACCTATTGAGTAAGCAAGTTCATGTTACTAGCCTGAGAAAGACCTTACTTCCACCACGGGCACAGGACCCCAGGTTCATTCATTCATTTCAAAGATCGGCGGAGTGAGTTCTTTAGTCAAAACTTCGAAGGTAAACCATCTAGATGTTGACCTCATGAGACCAAGCTTAACTTCAGCTACACACAGCCAACTACATAAGCTGCTTGGCCATCTATATACATCCTAATTGCTACTAACCTTATTCAATTAACTTGAAGAAATAGAGAGTAAGAAAAAGCGTAAAGAAACTGCATGCTGTAAAATACCTCAGAAATCAACTCAAAAATCAACTGCTACCCTATTAACAGACAACTAACCTAAGAGAACTAAGTTAGTTAAATCCAGACGAAATATGACTTTGGAAAGCCTTGTTTTTGAATAGAAAATGCATATTTAAGGTTACCTTTTAGTTTATTTCAGTATTATTTCTTTCACATTTTATATGATAGTGTCAGGGGTGGAAAATATAGCGGACCACGCCACCAATGTTCCTACAAATATTTTTAAGTATCCAGAGAGAAACATTTTAGAAAATAAGGGGGAAAAGAAAAAAAGAGAGGAGAAAAAAAGGCGAAAAGAGAAAAAGAAGGGGGGAGGATTGGGTAGAAAATGTTAAACTATCACTAGAATTACATTTTCAATATTTAAGACCTTGTTGAGTGATTATTGCCCATAACAAATTGTTGACTTATCTTATATATGCTCGCAGATATACTCTTAAAAATTTCCTATGGTCCCAGAAAGTAAGATAATTCTTTCCTCCCCTGGATAGTGTTGTAGTTGACGAACGGTTATAATCCTAAACGCTATCCAATGGCAAAATAAAATGGCGATATTATAGCCAGATATTAAACAGAAAAGGAATCTGAACATATTTTAACTTTTAGGGTGAACCATCATGCACTAGTTTCATTAGTTTTATCATCGCATTAGTTTTAAAAACTTTTATGATTATTATTTTGAAATTTAAAATTTTAACAACTTACAATTAAAGGAGACAACGTTACCCCCTTTTCCGATCTTCATCATTTTCACTAGAATTATAAAGATATTTCATCAAAAGAAATAACCATGCTTGTACCCCAGAAGAGGTTAAGGGGGCAACTTGTTCCCCAAAAATTTCTAAAAGAATTAACTCTCCCATGAAGGATGTCTTTCAAGACTTCTTCAAATTTTCTTGATTCAACCTTAGTACCAATTAATTGAAACGTTTTGAAATCAACTTGATGTTTTGTCATCGTTTTGTAACCATAATTTATTTGAAATGTTTGCTAGAGACTGAAAAACAAGTCGTTGAGACATTTATTGTCTTAAACACATTTGTTTATCTTTTATCAGTAAGTAGCAGGAAATAAAGTTTTTCAACCACCTTCAGAGGTTACCTCACGAGGTCCAATTCGATCTCAGATGTATCAATGCCAGGTTCGAAAGCAACATTCTCTTTGTATGATGAGTGAGATGCAGAGAGACATGAACTACCATTGTCCATCAAATGCCTTTGATATGAATCATCCAGGAAATGAACCAACAACCTTTCGACGCCATGCTGACACCACAAATCATTTACCAACTCGAAAAACTGACTCAAAGCTTTGTAGTTTGACACTTCTCAGGGAAGAAAACGTCAGAGTTATGGCAATGAACTTTGAGCTTTGAACTGTGAACTGTGAGTTTGAGTTTATGAATTATGAGTTTATGAATTATGAGTTTACAAGTTTATGAATTATCAGTTTATGAGTTATGAGCTTATGAGCAATGAGCTTCTGAACTTTGAACTATGAGTTTATGTACTTTGAGCATATGAACTATGGCTTATAAAACAATGAACTTTGAACTATTGCTGATGAACTTTGAACTATGAGATTATGAACCATGAACCATGAACTATGAGCTTACGAAACATGAACTTTGAACTATGAGCTTATGAACCATGAATTTTGAACCATGAGCTAATGAACTATGAACTACGGTCCATGAACTATGGCATATTGACTATGAGCTTATGAACATTGAACAATCCATTATGAGCTTGTTTGAAAGTTTGTGTAAGATGTCCAATAGTCGGAGAGGTAAAGGAGAATTTCAAGAGATACCGAACCAGGAAAACAAGGCTTCCGTTTGAGTTAAGGGAAGAGATGCATATCAATAAAAGTAAGACCAACATGTTACGAGGATTGTAAAAACCGTAAGCTACATAATGATTTGGTTCAGAAGTGAACGTCATTACCGGGATATTTCAAACACGTTACTCTACACAAATTGTGCAACCAGAATTGCTTGACCGCGAAGAAGACACTAAATAATCCGTACAACAATCCAGAATCTTAAATGTTGAACGATAGTCTAAATATCGTCGAGGTTTATCTTCCATAAGTTTTCGTTGATGAAGATGGATTCGTTTCATTTGTTTGAACATCAGTTTCTATCATACAAGAAGCTTCTTATTAGTCGTATCATTAAAAATAGTTAATCAACCAGTATTGAAATTGATAGGACACTGGTCACAAACAACCTACCATGCACATGTTGCTGTTGGAAACTCTTTCCTGGAGCGATGTGGAAATTACCAGCCACCTGTCAAAATTCAGCATAATCAAAAGTAAGTGATTTATGACTGAGGGGAAATGCGAGAAAAGCAGAATTCTCAAATCTAATCAAGACGATTTTGTTACATCACATAGCCATAGCAGGTCAAGAAGCTAAGACTATGAAGCTAAGAAGTAGTGACTAATAGCTTTGTACTTAACGTATCCCACAAACTTCTCCCACCCCTCCAACGATATAAAACTAAATTCTGCCCATATTTATATAGCCCATATTTTCTTGCCCCGATTTCTTTAAAAACATCTTTTTAGCTTTCCTAAAATTTCGGACCCAGAAATATCAGCTTTATGGAAAATAACTGACTCAAAAATATCGGACTTACATCCCCGTATATTAAAGTCTTGAGTGACCCCCCCGCTGGGAAATGAATGTTGCATATAATAACTGAACATTGAACATTATATTTAAGAAAGAAAAGACATATACGAACAATATCATATTCGTCCTATCGTCACTGCTACATGGTAAAAAGGATAGCGACAGGGGAAATTGCAAAAGGGCCTTATGTTTGCAAAAATTGTTTTTTGGTTGGTAAAGGGTCTTTCGAGGGCTTTAACCAGTTACTGGGAAGGGAGAGGCACAGTATTTTCTCAATCAAACAATAGCTTACCTTGCTCACTTCCAAGTGTCCAAATATCTTACAGCCTTCATTTTTCTGTTCTTGAAACTTGTCTTTCCAACCTTCTCTTTTGCACTAGAAAATGAATTTCTTGAATATGAATCCATTCTTGCGTACAAAGTCATAAGTTGTGTGTTCTCCTTGGGTCATGTTTATTCACACGAATCATGTCGATAACGAGGGTGTGATTTTATCTTTTCTTTTATCATTGTTTACACAATTAAACCCTTGCAACTCATAAATTAGGATGCTGTAGTATACACTCTATATTTAAGACGAAACCTTTTTTTATCGTCTCTGCTAGCTCGGGCAAGAAAGATAATAAAAAATGCTGAATTTAAGAATGGGTGGAGATGTAATTGGCTTGACGTGAAGTCATTGATCTCCCTTGACCAAGAATGGATGACATAAATATTAAGAAATCTCTGCCCTGCAAATCTTTGCCCTAAATTCACTGAAAGATCTTAAGTATCAGAATATAGAACAAGAGGTCATGGAGATCTGCAGATCCCCAGAGTCAAACTAGAATATTCAAAACAAAGCTTCTATTGCTCTGGCTGGAAGGGGATAATGTCACATGTCTTTAAAATCAACTTCATACTAGCCTTTGCATAATTCGTCAAAGAATATGTCTTTATTCGGGCATACGGCATGATTGCTAGTTACCTGATCTATGCTTTCGGGGTCTGTGAACGCCCAACCATGATTTCGATACGCATTGCGAACATCTTCACACGTGTTGCAGCAACTTTAAAGAAAATGTAGTTAGAGATGAAAAACTACAAGCAGATAATCCCTTGTACCATTGGTTTTATTTATTAGTCAGGTTAGTTGATATCTGGAATCAGTGTATAATGAGTTTTATAGATATTTTTTTAGACAACTGTTGTTCGAGGATTGCAATTTAAGCATGAAACTTGAAGTAACAACTTGAATACTTGAGTTTCTTTCATCTCACTCTATTAAGCTCTATCTATATGATATCAAGCACTTTGTTCCTTAGCAGAATAGATGATATCGTATAGATGTTAAAGGTCAGAATAAACTCAACTCACGGAATTTCTGCTGATTCAGCTCCATAGCAACTCTCGCATCTATTAGGGTCCATCGTGGTTTTTACAGACTAGAAATACAATAGACACTATCATGAGCTATCTCTTACTTTTCATTTCTTAACTGTGAGCTTTCACTTGAGTTTTGAAGAGCGGACAAGTGCATTTCTGCTTAACACAGAACAGGATTTAGCAACGTTAAGTAATAACTCACAGCTGACAAATTTAAAATCAAATACAAATTATCACACCAACTAGTAGATTAGAATCCTTCTAAGTCTTAGCTTTGTGTGAGGGAGGGGTCTTATTCCCGATGAAGGTCTGTCCAAAACATTAGGCTGAAAAGGGATTTTGCATATTGGAGAGGGGACTTATTTGAAAGGGCCTAATTGAATTAACAAATTATTGATTAAGGGAAACAACATTGCCATCTTCAAAGAGGAAACTTCAGACAATCTGATATCTATCTGCATCTTTAAGGTTTGACGAAGAGTGGACGGATCAATGCTGCTAGGGAAACATGCCAATTTTTTCTGATCCACACACCAGAAAAATGAGGTATCATTAATCAAATCTTTTTAGATTTCAGTCAAAGGTTCAAGTACAACTCTCAAATACTTACTTTCATAACCTCTTCACTTTTATCTCCAAGATCTGAAAAATGTTTAAAAGTTCAATTTCAAATTAATAGGCAAAAAAATTGTATCATACCAAAATATTCAGACAATTATTAAAAAACAATTAATTTAAGATTAATAATTAACAAAATCAAGGTTATCGAAATAGCTTACTTTCTCTTTTTGCATGCTCTTCCACAGGAATGCCTTCTTGAGTCATTCTTTGTTTGAAAATATTATGGTCAATATCCGTCTAAAAGGCAAAAGAACAATGAAAGTTCATTACTAGTACCTTAAAAGGTAGTAGAGCTTGCATCAACTCCATCAAAAATAATAATCAACTTAATTAATTTAAGTTTCACTCCCATTAAAAAACTTGTTATTGTCACTAGCAGTAGAAGTAGAAATATGCACCTCTTTCACGTCTATATCAGATTATAGAATTTGAATTTTTTGCTTGGACCATCACAATGTTACCAGCGTAATTTTTGCAACCTTTTTGTTCCTATGCAATAAACCTTAGTTGATTCAGGTCTGTTGTTATCTTTAGTTGCTTGGGAAGTTCTTTGTTTGGCACGGTTCTTTCTTATCATGACTACAAGACCTAAAATAGCTTTAAAAAATCATTCTTACCTGCTGCTCTCCGGATACATCCATAGCATCAATGCTAAGATCTAGAATTTAATTCATTAATAATAAAATTAGAGCAATGAGAAGTTTTAAAGGGTCCCTAGCCCCCCTTTTTGCTGGTCTGCATGCTGTATCTCATAGAGAGGTACCGGATATAACGGTGAGCGACCAAAGGGAAGATTCACCTACTAGGCTGCTTATTGGAAAATCTTTATCTTTATGAAACAGTTCCAGGTTCAAGAAAAGGAAACATGAAATAGTTGCTAAATTTAACATTTTGAGAAAGAGGTGTAAAGAGGAATATTAATCCTGAATCATTGATCTTACAGTAGAATCATTTCTGAATGAAATTTCTAAACGGTGCTCAACAGAAAACTTCATATGGTGCAGTGGCATAGCAAAAGCTAAAAAAATAGTTAGTGAGAGGTATAGGATAACCTTAAAATCACAATATGGTCGATAACACAATGAAAAAAAGGTTTTAGGGGCCCTTTTTTCTCTGTGGTCCTTAGCCCTACACTGCTTTATACAACTAATATGGTGCAAGATAAATAAAAATAGGACAACAGTTGAGTACTTACATGCGCAAGGTAATTTTGGAAAGTAGATGTCAACATTTATTTTAAGTTTCTGATGCCTCGTTGTGTCTACAAACAATTCTGGATTTACCTGTGAGGGTGAAAAAAAGTATCAATATCCAGCTGATAATCAAATACAAGTATAATATAACCCTGCTTTAGAACCTTGTCCAAAACATACATAATCTAATGAAAAAGACCATGTTAATGTAACCACCGCATTATTTTAGCCAATTTTTATAGCCCATTGGCAGCCATGTCAATGGAGTTTCTAACAATCTAAAAAGTCAACTTATACAAACAATAACTGAGCCTTACCAAATCAAACCTGAAAAGCATTTGTTGAAAAAAAGGATATTGATTCTTTGATAAAGAAAACTGCGCAAGTTTCAACCAGAAAAATAGCATTTCTGCTAAAAAAACGGTGGCTTTGAAATCAATTGTATCTGATTAACCCTTTCCTTGCTGAATCATCTGACAGAAATAACCAGAAAATTCCCTATTTCCCAGCAAACTTTCTACTTTTGCACTGCAATTTTTGAAATGCCCAACTGAAGGGAAACGAGTCATTTTAGTCACTATGAAACTCAATATATTCTGAAAGGTGATATAAAAAGGAACCCAATACTTCAACCTATAGTTTTGTATCATTAGGTCCGCAAAATGAAGGCACCACCCTGCATTGATTTCTAAAACACTTCTTGAGTTGATAGTAGGACTGACCTCAAAAGCGGTTCTTGGCAAGCAAAGGGTGAAGAGGGAAAGAAAGCAATGTCTGTGCATTTAAAACATATCGTGTGACTTCTCACAAAGGTTTGCAAAAATTACTTTTGACTTACCTCTGTCGTCATGTAAAAATTTAGTTCTGACACGAATAACACAAACATTATCAGGCCACTGACAACAGTCACTATGAAGATAGAAAGAAATCAGAGTCAAAATTTGATGAAAATGAAGAGGAACAGTTTTTATATTGTATATTATTGTATCTTGAATTAGATTACAAGGCAGGAGCAAATGCATGATACTTTGGAGTAACAGAAAACTAGTCTCCTTTCTGGCTTCTCATCCATCTGTAATCTAGGTTCGACAATAATCTATGCAGCCCATACCTGGCCTAGATACAAGTGGAAGATAACATGCTTATATTATGCAAAAACGTTTCCCAAAAATTTAACAACAACAAGGCAGTTTCAGATTTAGGGACTGTGGGGCCCGGGGTAAAAAAAATAAAATTGACTAAATTTGATGTTTTCATACCATATTTTGTTTTTTCCTCTATTTTGTGGGGCCCTTTTTATCTGTGTGACACCCGGGGCCTGAGGCCATGGCCTCCCCGGCCCCCACCTACTAAGGCCAGCACTAAAAATATGGTCCTCCCGTGAGGTTCCCTCTGAATGAGCTGGTTTGCTTGAGATATTTATCTTTGTGATCTTATCAAAATATTTTGAAGACCCGTTTTGACTGCTTAGTTACAAACGGAATATGATCTATTGACTTTTATCTCAATCTCGCAAACAATGAAGCTTTTAGTTTGCATAGTGTGTAATTAACAATCAACCAATCAACGTGCGCCAACCAGTCAACTTCCTCACACCTGTTGTTGTTGTTGCTACACATCTACAAATAGGCCTAAATTTCTTTGATCAAGAATAAACCTATAAAACCTGATGAAAATAGCTCAATTCTATACTTTTACTTAGAATTCATGTATTGTTACATGATTCATGTATCTTGCATGAATCTTGGTGTGAGAAAGCAGTTGATAATAGAGAAAACTTACCGCCAGCACCGGTCAGCGTTTTCACTCTGAAATCCTCTAGGGTCTTGGGATAAGCATCAAATTGCTTGAATTTCGTAAAAATATCTTGTGAATCCATCGTGAGCTATCAATTTCTGATCACATCAATCTATCATATCATATCAAGAAGGTCTAAATCAACATAAAACAACGCCTCCTAAAAACTTCACGTTACCTTTTGTCCGCCATTGCCAAATGTAACAACTTCCAATATTGTGAAAAGCGATTCTATTGTACAGCGGTTTCAAGCAGCGAAGGCACTTTTTTGTGCCCCGCAATAAACATCAAAATTCAACCAATCAACATCAAGCAATTATAGGTATCACATGGTTAAACCTCTTCCTCAGAAGAAGGAAAACTTTTCTTCTAAGGGCCTGATTACATGAGGAGGGCTGGTCCCATCAAGAGGGCTGGCCCTGGTACCCGAGACAGATTTTTGTTTGCGATTACATGAGCAAAACTCATCTCGCGGTCGACCTCTCATCCCTGCGCAGATTGCGCACTAATTTGGCGGGAAAGTTTTGAAATTTTACAGAATATTTTTCCGCCATTTTACGAACGAATTGCTTCATATTGCTGAACCTTGTCGGCATTAAAATCGCTGTTATTGTACTCCATTTCTGTCTTGTATTCAAGCAAAAAATCGAGCAAATCATGAACCATTCCAACCGTCCATTTGAAAGCTAAACTCGGCTTCTTCGATTTGCTAGCGTCTGCCATTTTGAATGATGAGAATGCAGGCGGGAAAGAGAAATGCAGGCATGCGCAGATATGACTTTAGAAAGCCAGCCCTCTTTCCAGCCCTACCTAATCGATTACATGACAAAAACACCGCATTTCCAGCCCTGTCAACAGGGCCAGCCCTCTAGCGAGTAGGCGAGATCTCGGCTACCAGGGCTGGCCCTGTCTGCATGTAATCACAATCTCAAATATTGATACGTTTCTTATCAATACCGAGATCCCGGCAAAAAACATCCATCTCGGGTAGGAGGGCCAGCCCTCCTCATGTAATCAGGCCCTAAACTTACACACTACCAGGAGCTCCCACGACAAAATATTTTTGAACTTAATATCACTTTTATTTAGAATTTAGAAATCATTAAGTCCTTCCTAGGAATCGGAACTTTGGTCCAAATATCTATACCCCTTTGCTTAGCCCACTCGGCCATCCAAGCACTTATGAGGAGAGAGGTGTTACTTTTGTATCATTTTATTGAACATTATAAATCTTAGAAATCAATAGCTCCATTGAGAAGGATAATACCACGGTCTGAATAACAATAGCCCTGGGCTTACACCACTCGTCCATCCAAGCTTTCTTTATGAGAAAGGTACTATTTTTGGATAATTTCTTCTAAACTTTTTAAATCTTAGAAATAAAGCCTAACCGAGGAATCGACCTACAGTGAAAGCACTGTCATCTCTCTTCCAAAGTAATTTCTCAAAAAGCACTATCTTGGTTTTTGTACCTGTTCGTTTTCATACACGCTGCGCTGTATAGAGGTCTTTGCTCAGGGGAGAGTCGACTGTATAAAAAAGTAGGACATGATGATCACATAATTGAGAATATATCATATAAATGGTATCAATTGAAAGACTGTACACTCGTTGTAAATAATTTCATTTAGCTGTGTTCAGACAAACGCCGCACTAAAGTTTAAGCGTTTATCGTCATGAAAACTATTAAAGTTTTTCAGCTATAAAGTTCATTATGATTAATTTAATCCTTCCAGCCTTTGTAGAGTAATGCATACTTTGTTTTGAAGTACGTAGGTATCAAGAGTATAGTTCTTTCATTGAAGATTTGGGTATGAGGAGTGAATGCTTGAAGAGTTTGTCTCATAAGAAAAATGACAGTTTTCGTAACTTGTCTAGCTGGGATGACAACTCATCTACTGAGATTGCATAAGTCACAAATATCGTTATAAAAGGGAGTTATGCAAACACATTATAATTTGCACCCCGAAATAGGCCCTAAAGATGGCTGTGTCACGTAGGTACTAAAATATGAAACGAATAGAAACAAGTAGGAAACCAGTAGGAAACAGGTAGAAACGATTGGGAAACGGGTTAGAAACGAGTGGGAAACAGGCAGTGGTTGCTAGGAAAGATTTGATCAGTCCCCTCCCTAATGAGTTGATTTTTACCTACTTCAACCTTCTAGTTTCCTACTCGTTTCCTACTCATTTCCTATCAGTTTCCTACTCGTTTCTCACTCGTTTCTACTAGTTTCCTATCCGTTTCCAAATCAATCCCTGCTCGCTTCATGTTTTAGTAAATGCGAATTTGTCAAGTAAAATATTAACAGATTTCAAATTTCAAGTGAGCGAGAAATTGGGAGTTTCTGAAGCTTCCCTTGTACTTCAAAACACGCAAGACTCTTGGCCAAGGAAGGATTTAACTACCCTCAGCAGGCAGTCACGTGAGGGTCGAGCCCAGACCTCTTAGAGATGTTCATTTTTACGAGTTCTTCAGCAGATGTGGGATGAATACCAACAGTTTGTGATAGTTGTTTGTAAGTGATATTCGCCCTAGAACAAGAAAAATAATTGACATCTAGATACTCAAGAAAATTGTTGATATTATCGTGGTTACTTTCTTTGCTATTTTGATTTGATACTGTACATTTGCTAAGCCTATATGAATAAGTTAATTGATAAAGTTGATTGGTATAGTCTGTCTGATGAGTGCGTAAGCACAAAACTCGGAGTCACAGAAGGACATGTATCTTTCTTATAGTGTTCATTTTGCTTTATAAATAAGTTAACAAGTAAAACAATTATTAGAACATTATTCTAGGGGTTGATTTACCCAACTATAAACCTAGCCTTAATAAAATCATTATCATCAACCCTTACATTAACCCCAGTACCAACATTACCCAAACACAAACGCCAACCCTGACCCTGGCCCCTACACTTAATCCTTGTCCTAGTCATAACCATAAAACTAGCCCGAAAATTAACACTAGTAGCCCCAGTTCCTAAATTAACTTGTGCCTACTACGCATCGTGTTAGATGCTATGGGCTCGACCCGAACCGTTGTCCTTTTCATCTTCACAAATTAAACTATGATGAAATTCAGACAAAAAACTTTAGTAGCTATCCCGTTTTGCTGTTTCCGATCTTTCTCGCTTTCCTGTATTCCAAATTATTCAGCAATTCAATCTAATTCATAGATAAGGAAACTAACTTTAGTAGGGATTTGAAATCACCTCAATTATAGCACTAGAGCCCTAGTCCCCCATTGAAAAGCACTAGTAATATATATATTTCAAACCTCAGTGCAACCGCAAAACCTTGCATGACTTCACCGGCGTTTGGTCCAAGAAAATGAATTCCAAGAATTTCCTGGTCACCTTCTCTCTTGCAAATTATCTACAAGGATATGATGTTCAAAAATAAAGAACTCCACTCAACTAGAAAGTAGTATTGATTTCCTAAAGAACTGCCAGAACTGAGAACAACCAGACATTTTACGCACGAAAATCGGCTTCGAACATAGATTTGATAACGAAAACCCAACGATAATAAACAACGATAATTAAGAATAGCCACTCACCTTCATGTAACACTGTGCTGCATCACGATCAGCAATCGTAAATTCTAATGGTTTGTAGAATGCATGGTAAACCTGGAAATCAACACAAAGGTTTTGAAAGATTCGCAGCATAGTCATAGCGATAGTGTCACAGTCATAACCACGAAAGTATTCATCTATTTCGATCAAGGCAACAAAATATTGCCTCTTTCGAATGCCACGAGCAGAAGTACCACTCTAGTCTTCTGTGTATTCAACTCCAGGTCTATTCATAGAAGAAGCATTAGTCCGTGTTTTGGGTTAAATCCTTCTTCAGAGTCATGTGTATAATTACATAAATTCACAAGGCACGATCTAACACAGTAAAATATATTCTACCAAATGGGACTATCCAGCTCCAGACCTATCCAGTAAAGCAATAGCTCGTGTTTCAAATTAAATCCTTCTTCAAAGCTATGGCATACTAAAGTGAGCCACCACACTCAATTTTGAAATTACAAACCTCAACATTGTCATGACCGTAAATTTCCTCTGCTTTCTCTTCGGATAACCCTACTGAGCTGTACTCAAGCGGCGTGAAGACTGTTGTGGCAATCTAAACAATTTAAAAGAATATTACCGAACTGTGAGAGAGTTCTCTAGAATCCCTAGAGATATATTATTATCAACTACGTCTGAGAGAAGGGAGAGAGAAAAGGATAATGAATGTTAGAGTTTGAGAAGAGGGAGAGTGGAGTCGATTTTACCTGTAGGAGGCGAAGTTAGGAAAAATAGTTTCAAATCTGTTGAGGTTTTGTAAGAAATAGTAATGGGCTCGGAAGCAAAGTGAGTTTCTTTCTTATTTGAATATCATTCTTTTAAATCTAGAGCAACAAGATGGCAAAAGAGCAACGTTCAGTCTGAAAGGCCAAGGCCAGGCTCCCTTAACGTAGCAAATGAGATTTTGAAGTCCAAATATTTCATGTATATGTTATTGCCAACATATAAACATATTGACCAGATATGACTTCACACTCGGAATCTGGGGATGATTGCAGTGTCAGATGTGGATATTACATCAATAAATAACAATTCATTTAAGGAGCATTAAGCATCTATACAACATGATATAATTGTCTTACTTTATTGTAGTCCATTGGCATGGAGGAGCCACCAAACAATCTTTTAGCCAATAACTTGCCAGCCATGATCGCCACTGGCGTGAGTTCAGGACGGTCCTACAAATATAAATCAATAACTTTTGACATGTTTACCACTTGAACATAACTTAAAACCATAGTCTTCGATATGTACAGAATTTCAGAGTAGCAATATATTGACAATGTTTCCATTTGAAGGTTATATAGGATTTAAGTATATAGATTTAGGGTATAAAGGAGTAGAATGTAAAGGGTTATGATAAATTTTGTAAAGGTTTATAGGGTTTAAGGCTTATAAGTTAAGGCTATATAGGGTTAGGGTACATGAAGTTAGGGTATACAGGATAAGGGTATATAGGATTATTATGAATATGGTAGGAGTATGAAAGGGTTTGGGTTATCAGGTTAAGCTATAAAGGGTTAGGGTATATTGAGTAAAGGTATTTAAGGTAAGAGTATGTAGGGATAGCTTATCATATATAGGGAAAGGACAATATAAGGGAAGGGCATTAAAACCCCAACCTTAACTCTGAAACTAACCATAGCTAAACTGTAACCCTTACCACAATTAATGAAACACAAATTAATGCTTCTACCCTCAATAGGCCTGGCGCTGGACATACTTCAAAGCTACTGCACTAACTATTGTCCTGATTTGAGACAGTCATTAGCGTACCTGCCTTTTGTGGGTAATGTCCCGGGTTCGATACCAAGCGTAACAAAGACGTTTAGAAATAACCTTACCAATATTACGTCACCGATGGCATAAACATTGGGAACACTGGTTTGCTCGTGATCATTACAAATTATAAATCCAGTTTTCTCATCCATTTCAACTCCAACATTCTCCAGTCCAAGATTGCTTGTCAATGGATCACGACCTTGGATAGAAATATTTTTCATATAAACCTTTCCAGTAAGCATTTTAAGTAAGGCCCAACCCCCAGAGTTGGTTTTCTCCAAATATTTATAATCCAATATAAAATATATACTCCCTGTACTCAATACAATATAAAGCTCTTCCTATCAAATGTTTAAGGAATATCCAGTACTGTAGAGAATGTTCAGTACTATGGGGGATACCATCAAGTACAGTAGAGGGTGTCCAGAACTGTGGGGGATACCAGGATTACATTGGAGGGTGTTCAGTACTGTGAGGGGAAACCATCCAGTAATGTCGGGGGGACCATCCAGTACTGTGGAGAATGTTCAGTACTGCAGGAAACAAGGACTCGTGGAGCAAGTCTACTAGATTATGTGAAGGAAATCGAAGGGTGTAATAACCCGTTAAAGTTTATCTCTGGAAAGCCCTGTGACAATATTTGCCTAACTTGTCAATAAGATATAATCTAGCTAAATAAAGAACTTAATTATGAAATAACCACCTTACCTGTCGCAAGCATAACAGTGTCGAAAACTTCAGAAACTTCTTCACCATGCTCGATTGAATCATAAAATACTTTCAATCGGCCATCAGCCAACTTTTCAATTCTCTTTGGTGTTGAGTTCTTTATAAACTTGATGCCGTGTTCATGCATATTGTCTCCTATCAAATTAGCCATTTGCTGAAATTAAACGAATAATTTGATAGGCATTCTTCTGGAAATTGAATAAAATTTGCAAAGATCATCATAATTTCTAATCTAAGTATGTGAACAAGAGACCCAATTTACCCTCTCGGTTATCACCACACTGGCTGTATAGCAACTCCCAAACTTGGGCATACGATGTAAGGTTAAAAATTGTGTTCAAGAACCCAAGAGTGCTCAAATTACCACGAGCAATGAGCAAAAATTGAAATGGTAGATTGTGGCTCAAGATACACAAAGAGTGTACAATAAGTTGCAGGAACAACGAGCAGATATTGTGTGTGATATTGGCACGACTTTTGATAAGATAAGATTTCGGAAATTTCATGTCATAATTATTAACATTGCAGTCACGAATATCATATACAAATAGAGGGAGTGTTAAACGGGTGTAGTAAAGAAATTCTTCAACAACGTTTGTGTGAGATTTCACGTCTTTATCACGGCCAAGAAAAACGCCCCTCCTCTCACCTGTCTTACTCACCAACAGCACTATAGCCTGAGTGAAGGCTTCACTTAACTGTTTTATTTTGATGACATATAGTTCATTTACATAAGTATGTGATCAAGACACCCAATGTGCCCTCCCGGCTATCACCACACTGGCCGTGCAGGAATTCCTAAACTTGGGGACACGACATACGCTTATTCTCCTTCTTAGTCACTTTGCGCATCTTGCGCCAAAATCTACCATTTTTATTTCTGCTGTACAAATTCTATTTCTAAACTCTTTTTTAATCCACCTGTTATGCGGCAAAATAAAATACAACAAACATACCTGGTCAAATCCTCGAAGTAAGATTGACCGAACCATAACACTTGTATCGAAACCCAGGCTGTTCAGAAATCCAGCACATTCAAGCGAAACATCTGATTTTTGTTAAGAAATGTAAAAACGATTGGCTTTTAAAATGTGTTACACTCCTGACAGATTTTGAGTATGATGTTGACCTCAACCTCAACCTTACCCTTAGAATATCCTTCTATGAAGGGAATCATACCACAGAGAGCTGCTAAGTAGGGTGGTATTATAAGCTGTAGTCTTTGAACCTCACATCGTCGATGCTCCAGCTACGGTGCTTCTTCATTGCCGAGGTGGTAATCTTTGCAGCCAAAGAGCGACTACACAACAGATCTCAGAAATTGAAAAAGTTAACAAAATCACAGAATGACACAAAAGGATACAGCTTGCTCCAACAACCAGCCTGAAAACAAATAAGATCTGGTTGGGAATCAAAGGATTCAAATGATGTTTTTTTGTCTGGTCGAGTTTTGCTACATTTCAGATTTTTTACAGAAGTGCTAAAAACATGATACATACGTTTTTCCAGGAGGATTTTGTAGCCAAAAGATGTCATCACTGGAGATGCAGTATTCTTTAGCACCTGGAATCTGAAAAGAAAGGTGAGAGGATTAATTCAATGAATTTGATGAGTTGGAAATTAAGCCTCGTCGACACTGCTCCGTATTTATCGGTTAGGTTTCTGTTTCTTTCTCTGTTGAGTGTTAGACGAAAAGCTTAAGTAATCCATGCGTTGGTTTCGCTAAGTTCCCGATATTTCTGGCTAGTTTGAAGTTTTGCACCATCCTAAGACTGCTCCGTATTTGTTTGTCTTTGTGTTTGAGGACGAGAAACATCGCCCGTTCACACTGCTCCGTTTTCAAAAAAATATGCAATGAATACAACGAAGTGTTCACACTGCACCAAGGGAATACGAGCAGCGTGAACTCAGCAGCGAGGGGCCTTAGTTAAGATTTGTCAAAGTTTTGGGTAAGTAAGGCTCAAAACTTGTGCAATACTTCAATCAAAAGGAATGGCCATGTTAAACTTGGCCTGGCTTAGGATCAATAAGAAATGTGGATCTTATAAGAAATTCAAAGAGGGGAAATTTCTTTGAGGGGCGACTATTAAATGCTACTCTTAACAGAAATACTTGGGGCAGGGGAAGGCAACTGCCCTCCACTGCACTCCCCAAATAAATCTACCAGTACCATGGCTGATTGTCCAGCTACTTACATCTGGGAAACGTGGCCTTCCTCCAACGGCAATGACGATGTTATCTGCAGACAGCAACCTCTACGAGAGAATAATCATTTTCAGGGTTCATTATGCAAAATAAATGACTGACGTACTCCTAAAGTTGCTTCTATGACAAGCATTGGCCAAAATAAGTCAACGGTGAGATACAAATTGTCAATCATAAACATTGCTCTATGCAATGATAGAATTAAAACCTCAGTTATTCATACATCATCATTTTCATTCTCACAGATTATCTCGATTGATTTTCAAAATCCTGCTTCATCTAAGGACTATGTTAATTTGAATATCACACTACGGATGAACATCAACTTATGAAAATTTTGAGAGATTTGCTGTAAGTAGCTTCTAAGGTACTGCAATAGTAAACATTACCTCTTTGCCATTAGGCATGACAGCTTTTACAGTATTAGTATCAACAAACGAGCCTTTACCATTGATGTACTCGACTGATCTGAAAGGGAAGGTATAATAAGTTGACAGAAAAATGATATTTATAGGCAAGCCAGAAGTAGGGGTGCCCTATCATTGCTCATGAATCCCAATGGTATAGAAAGTACTTCCTGCCATCTTATCCCTTAAAGCAACAAAGAATGATCCAGAATTTATGAAATATTTTGCTGATATTCTCAAATCATTACTTTCTTGTTTGGGACTAAAATGCATCAAACAGTTATCCTTACTCTATTACTTACTTGGACTTGAGTTGAACTCTGTAGCCCCAATTCAATGAGCGTACATAGCCTTGAATAGCTTGGGCAAGAACTGACCTAGAAAGAAAGTTTTAATAAAATATTTTGGCTGACTTGCTCTTGCCATGTGTGTATGTATGTATGTATAATGAATACACCATCGTTTTATACGAGTGTGAGTGAAATATTTTAACGAAATAGAAACTCACCAATCATGTTTTACATTTTCCGGAACATTCCAACCATAATTCCTTGAATCCTAAAATTGATGAATAAAACCTTTTCAGGCTATATTTTTTTGAAGATACATTTCCTGGTAACAATCCCCACCACAGCCATTAACTATGGGGTTCTTTGGCTGTTTGCGAGTATTGCCAGGGTCGCGAAGATCCAGAGCCAAGCCCTAGGCAACTTCAGCCAACAGGCCCCCTCCCCCATAATGTTTCCAAAAATTGTGGATTTTGGTACCACATTACCCATTCTGAAAATAGCTATAAACCAACGATTCTGTAGCAGACAACATTATTTTTTAAATTCATGTATCTACAAGATTCTTCCCAAAATTTCAATTAGAGCAATTGAAGTTTTGTTGGGCCCTAATATGATATCGGGCCCATGGGCAATTGCCCCTCCTTTTGGTGGGTCTATATATTGCCTCCTGGAGACCATATAAATATCTCCTAAGTTACAAATGTTTTTTTCTACTAGCGAGCTTGAATTGAATTGAATCACCTGTATTGCTTCTCCTAAAAGTCCGGCCTGGTGCATCAGCTTTTTTGGAATGCAGCCGACATTTACACATGTTCCACCAAGACCCCATTTCGTTCCTGAAAAGAAGTATTTACACATCAAAATACAATCAAGCAAATGGTAAAAGAAACCTACAAGCAAAGATGGCACAGGTAAGTTCTTTTTTGGGTGCTACTCTGTTAATTGTCATCAAGATTCCATCATTCTGTCAGCTATCATAAAAGTTATTTGTTTACCATTAGGGGTCAATTACATACTGCTATGTTGCTGGCTTAAGTAAGTTTTTGTTTAACGAGCTAGCCAGCAAAAGACCAAGAGGGCCACAGAGCCCCTAGTTTATCGTCCCTTTGGAAGGACGGTAGAGTGAGTTAGTTGTTCAGTCAAACTTTTGAAGGTCACCCATACAGATGTCGACTTCACACGACTGAGCTTAACTTCTGCTGCAAAAATGAAAAAGTTTTCAAGCCGCTTCTTGGCCAGTCACATCTGATATCGTTGCTAACATAGTCTAGGCTGAGATATGCAAAGTGGTAGCTAAGATAGCAAAAAGACTGGCAAAGGCTTTTCCTTGGGTTTTAATCTGACAAAAGACAATAGGCAGCAAAGGATTGTTATCTAATCTAATCATGCAGCTGTTAATGGAAACAGTTAGACTGATGCACTAGAAAAGCTAGGGAGCAGCTTTAACTTAAACTAAATCTGAATTAATTGATAGTGTATGTCACCTTGGTATGATGGATCAACATAGTCAAGGACAGCAACTTTTTCCCCCAGGCTTGATGCTACAAAGAAATCGACATTATAGAGAAAATATAGTTTTTGTAAACAAAAACACAATCTTTGAATGAAAATGTTCAAGCAACACATCCCAGCTTGATTGTTTGATTGAAGATTGTTTACATACTATTTAAAACTCCTTTTTTTATTCAGTATTGTTATGCAACTCTAAGGGGACCAGTCTGGGATTGAGGTCATCTTGACCTTTCAAACACTATCCCTACCACCCCAGTAAACAAGAGAACCTATATCAGGGAGTATTTTGATATATTGCAAAGAACTTGAGATATATATATATTATTGTTTGTCTACTCTTATCATCTTTGGTGGCTGACAGAGACAATCCAAATAATCTGACCCCAATAACTACAAGAGTTGTTTGAGTATTTTCATAGTTACACACCTTCCTTTGAACAAGCAAGCCCACCAGATCCACCTCCAATAACAATCAAATCATAATCAAACTTCTGCGCTGCAAAAATGAAAAGAAAATCATTAGCTTAACTAAAAATGATCATGTATGGCTTTTGGAAGTATGAGATGAATTAAAGCATTAGTGCTTTGTATACTTTTATCCTATGGGGGTTCTCCCTATCTTCAAACAAGGTGTCCATGCTTCCATTTCTTTGTTGACCCCCATATAATTGAGACCATCAACCTGGTTATCTTTTCCTGAATTTAGCCATCAGTCTCATTAAAATACAAAGAGTTTTTGTCAAATCTTAACCTGTGGTGAAGCCAAGTGGTTGAGGATTTAGATATATTATACTTGCAGGGTAATCTTTGTGAGTTCGAATCCACAAACGGTCAAAAACATAAACTACAAAGCGTCAGCCAACTCAGTTGTCAATCCTTCCCGAGGTTGGTAAATCAGTACCAGTGATATTAGAACAAGAAGATCCATTCTAGCTTTAGGGGCAAAAGCTGTTAAGTGGCCATTACCCAGTCGGAGAAGCATGTCCCTTCTGGGCAAAAACTATTGAGTGTGAACAAGCCAGTTTCTATTTTTCATCCTATTTCTCTATAGTTTAACTTGCATGTGCAAGTTCTACACTCAGATCTCTCTGACTCAAACCAAATAAAATCTCAATGAACGGATTGGTTGGTTTGTAGAATACAACCTTCCGTTTTATGTGCAAAATAGGGTATTCTTATTAAATGAACATTTATTTTGAAGGTGATATTTTGGGTAATTCATTTTGTATTTATTTAGGCTTGAGGCTTGTATGTACACTAGTACAGATTGTAGTAACCAAGCGATGTTTACCACAGAAATGACGGAAATTGTTTAAGCTCCAGCTTCTGCTTCTATCCAACCATTTAATATTCTTTTTATATGACAAAAGAGGTCTAGAAATTGAAGAAATTGTCTTGAAAGTTCGCTCCCACCAATAACATTGCAACATCGCTTGAAAGAAACCATCCAGTTTTAATAATCAACTCTCATAAATCAACTCAAGAAAATGGATAAATCTGCACTTTCTAGCCACTCATTCAGTGTTCTTCAAGTTCTCACCAAGTGTATTTTCATATCATAAACATAAAATGATAAACAACATGCTAATTTAGATTAAAACTTTTATCTCTCGAACATAAATCATTACAGAATCTGCATCGCCTTCCTTTTGGTACTACCTCGTATCGAAATGGAATGTATTGCTAACGAGGCCAAAGTAAGATTGCTTCTGAGAAATCAGTATTGTTTTTATTAGTATTTTCATGACCCGTACTTTTGTTAACCTTAACCCTGTTACCCTAACAATTTAGTCCATATCCAAATGACCCATAGCTAAAACCAAACCCGGCAGGATATTTCTAAGGTTTTTTCGCTGGTGGGGGAGCATGAAACTATCTATTACTAGCTGCAAAAAGCACTCAGCAGCGAAAAAATATTTTATCTTCCTTATGGAATTACCTCGTATCCAAATAGAACGTATTGCTAGGGAGGGAGGCCAAAGTAAGATTTCTTCCAAGAACTCGGGTCTAGTGATCTCTTTTCAGTATTCAAAACAGAGAGCTGTTGAGGGTGACTCATTGGTGTGATGTGTTATTGTAAGCATCTGCGTATCCTGCAAAACAGATCAAGTAATCTTAGAGGTGAGGAGCTTATTTTAATCTATTCAATATTCAGAGAGCTAAAACAATCAGGGAAAAAAATCACTTAAAAACTATAAGAGGGACAATTCTAGAATTAGGGCTAAGGGTCATATCCCGGAGGGTGATCAGGTGATGGCGTTGTTACCTTGCGTATTGTAACTAATTCATTAACTAAACACGTGGCTGATCTTGGACATTACTTAATTCTTCTGGTGAGTTTGTTAAGTCGATGCTGGGTTTAGAAATTAGTTTAAAAAAAGACTTACTGATCCACATATGGTATGTCTAGTGGTGCACACACAAGATTCCAGTCTGCAGAGTTGGGCAATTGCACACCCGAGATAACAATAGAACAATAGGATAGAACAATGGAAAATTGTTAAAACGCACTCGAGATCTCATTGAAAAAGGCCATACTCTGCAGACTGGACAAGATTGACAAGTACATAACAGAAAAATAGAATATAATGACAGGGAATGGCTCTTGAATGGTTAAACTTTCCATTGATTAAGTATGACATAACTTTCCATTGATTTACACAAGCCTAGGTTTGTTTCAAGTGTTTACATGAACCTGGGTTGATTGCTTTTGCAGCAAGCTGATCCAGCCCAGTCAGCTTCCTGATTGCTGATCCAAATGGCCTCCACATAGAAAAATCAGCTGATTGGGGGATCCAGCCCCGTCTCAACAGGTCAACTCTACCATCAAAACAGATTACCCCCTAGGCTGGTTGAGGCAGGTTGAGGAGAGAATTGAAGAGATTTGACTGGAGAAGGTCTGCAACGATTTGGAGCCCACCAGAGCTTGTGTAAGCGGTTAGGTAATTGTTCAAAGCATACAGAAAGAAGATTGAAAATCATGCACTAAAGATTCCAGAAAAAAGATTTCAGGTAGGATGAGACTGTGTCTGAAGTAACAAGGGCATGTAAAGATGTCTCAGGAAAGATGGAAGAAGGGAATTCTTGTTAAGTTGAATGCAACTGCTGAGATATGCTTTGAGATTTTCTTCTAGCTCAAGATCAACAGCCAGCAAAAAAAGTTAAAGCTTGACTAAGAGAAGCAGAAATATAGACGGAGAGGAATACAAAGAAATATGGAATGGTTTAATAGTATTTTATAAAAAGGGGCTGAAAACCATTAACATCATTGAAGCTCTGATTTTCAAAAGTATCAGTTCTACAAAGAACTGGGTAAGATAGAATCAGTGGAAGGTAGTAAACCAGAAGATTATCAGATAATTGAAACTCTTTTCTTTGGTATCAATAAAAATCTTCAATTATTTTCCAGGTTTGAGCTCCAATGTTCAATTAGCAAAGCGATGGTTATCATCAAAAGTAAAGCTTGATGGCTAGGGATCATGTGATGGTGGAGAGCTTGGAGACTTTCCGAAATCAACCAACACTACATCTCCTGTTCCGTTAGAGATCACTGGTATGTACATAACCTACCTTTGGAAAGAGGATTGTCACTGAGATTTTGTAAGCATATCTGCAATTATTACCAATTTTTGGAAATGATACCCTATATCAATGAAAGACTGTATAGAAAAATCATATCCATGCAGAGACTGTTGAGGGGTAAGAAAAGTGGAGGGGCTGAACAGAGATCTAGGGCTTTAACAGGTTAATTCCTTATTGATTTCCTATTTTTTTGAAAAATTAGGGTATAGCCCATCACAGTACCCCCTTTCTGTGGTTTATCCCATGTATGGTTATATTTGGACCTAAATCCCAGTTGTATAAACAGCCTTAACTCGTACCAGTTTTATGCTATATACCCCCCTGAGGTTAACTCTTTGCCCCATTTTACATTTCTTTAATCTCTAAGTTTAGAGAAATTTGGTTGAAAAACCCACCTATAAGAGCAGCACATCCATGTACCAATTTTATTCTATGTAGCCACTTATCATTTGAAAATATATCTATGATGATATTGATCTCTATAGCAAATGCGTTGTCTATAACGGCATCATAGAGCGATATAGCGGAGCAACAAGCTGAGAGGAGACTGACTCTCTGTAACTCAAAGTTTCAAGCTTACGCAATTATCAGACAGACTATATTCTGATAGACTAATCATCCGACAGACTATATATAGTTGTTAAACTTTGTCTTTCAAAAACTTTCTCTCAATTTCTAAGGTTGAGTTAGTCAGTTGTGGATATGGGACTACGTTTGTAACTAAAGTTTCACAGTCTGGTGCTGTAGCTTTTGGTTTGAACTCTGTCGGTCAGCTTGGAACAAAAGAGGGTGTCAGTGGTAAGCCTTTTGAGTTAATCCCTAAAATCAATTTCTAATTTTTATCTAATTCATTCCATGAATCAGGTAAAGAGGAGATTAATGAAAAATATAGTTGGTGTTGTCTCTGTAAGACCAAAAAGTCCCTTTGTGTAAAAGGGCTTATTACCCAAAGATAGTGCAGTACCAAGGCTGAACATTTTCTGCAAGGTGGCAAAAGCCCTTTTGAAGAGTAACTGAAGGATATTTTCTATAGGAAAGTATATAGTTTTGAAAATTTCTGGGGTAGATGGAAGTTTCCCTCCTTTCCCCCAGCTTGATATGTCCATGTGCAATACATTGGTTAACACAAATTGAACAATAGTATCAAAAATGGGCATTAATTCATTGTATGCATTTTGGTGTATCGCTTCATTATTGGCAATTGTTATCTAAAGATAGCAGTAGAAAGTTGTAAACTCTACAAATCAGAAGTGTTTTGGTAATGTTCTGATAAATGTTATATTACATGCTCTTGTCATTTCAACAATATAGATTCACCTATCAATCAAATTGCATGCGGAAGATCTCACAGCTTGCTTCTTTCAAGTAGTAGAGGTAGTTAATGCATACTTCAAAAGTCTTTTTAGTTTTGATTGTAAAGGAGCTGCTCAAAATAACACAATTTCAAAATATTTCTTACTTATAGTCAAACATCTAAGAGCAACGACTCTTAGATCGAAGGTTATGAGGTTTTGATTCTCAAATAACAGAAAATAAAAACGAAATTGACCTCCTAAAGGAAAAGTTGGCATCAATGGAGAATCTTGTATCCCAGCTTTCGACTAAACTTGAAGATGAAGTAGGAAGGCATGATAAAAAAACGAAAAACATTAAGCAAGAAATTAATGACTCAAAAATCACCATAGCAGCAATTCAAAATGAGAAGTCAGAAAGTCTAGATAAAATAACAATCGAAAAAAACTCTGACAAACTTCTTACAAAGAAGCTAAATGACATGGGCCTTGAAATAACTGATGCCAAAGGTCTCATTAAAAAGAATGCAGATAATCACGAAAAACTGATGAAATCACTAAATGACCTCAAGCATAATATAAAGGAAAATTCGATAACTATCAAAAAATTTATTGAAGGCCATAATCAACCCCACGACATGCATGAAACATCTCAAGCTACCCCATTTGAAGAGACTTCCCTCCCCGAACCAAATCACAATGAAGAATCAGTTAGAATGAGGCCATCTGAAAGCAGGAGCGCTCGTTTACTTTTACAAGTCCTCTAGAAATTTTTCAAATCTCGATAATCATAAAAAATCCACACTCATTGTCGGGGACTCAATTAAAGGAATCTTTCCCAGGAAAATTGACTTTACTGGTTCTACTAAAGTAAAGACCTTGTGAGGATGCCAGCTACATGATGTCAGAAATTTTCTTGCAAAGCTTGATTTATCATCCCTTGACACCTTAATCATTCATGCAGGCACCAATGATGTTCCGAAATTCACAGGAGTTGAAATAGTTGATAAATCATAAATCAAAATCTCAAGGACATGTCTCTGAAATTACACTTCCATGTAATTGACAATAGTGACTCTATGCAAGATCCAAACCTACGATATGATGGTCTCCATCTGACCGAAAAAGGCACTGCCCTTCTTGTTCGCAATTTTCAAAATGCATACTTGCCTGGTGATACTAGGGGTTCTACTGCCTTCCAACGAACTGGGATGATGAGAAATCAAAGCTCAAATCAACTTTTTAACAATACAAATGCACCTCCAGGTGTGGCTTCTAGCACACCATTGATACCAAACCAGGGGAGTCGGAGCACCGAAACCTTTGCTTCTCCAAATTTTAACAATTATAACATTCTGTTTCAACAGTATTCTGCTCAATGGCCTGTGTTACATCCACCCGCACATAGAAATTCCATCTACCCTCAACATGGATTGGTCCAGAACCCCTGGAACCAATTCAATGTGGTCAACCCGTATAGCTACCAGAATAGTCAAGGTATACCCGCCGTACCAGTTTACTAAAGTTTATTGTAGAAACTTTTTGTTTTCACTAACTATTGCTTGGTGATCTTTTCTCTAAATATTTTTCGGGCCCAGGGCTAATTTTCACTTTTGCAATCAGATTAATTTAAAGGGTGAGCCATGTTCAGTGCTTCACAAAATTCTGATGGAGACCTAAGTTTTGCTGCCACTGGCAGAAATTTACAAGATTTTTTGGATCAGTTTGAACCAACTACAGAAAATGGTCATTATTTAACCATTGAAAATGTAAATAACATAAACAAAAACTCATCTACCCTTTCAGTTTTACATTTAAACATACGAAGCCTTAACAAACATGCCGATGAACTAGTTAACCTTTTAAGCTCATTTAAGTTTTCTTTTGATTGCATTTGTTTGACCGAAGTGCATAATACCAACCTGGAGCACTTTTCATCCTTGTTGAACGGATACCAGTTTCACTCTGTCCCCTCTGAAAGGGGAAATGTTGGTGGTGTCTGTGTATATGTTCAAAATGATCTTAAAGTAAACACTCTAATCGATTTTAAACTTAAGTGTCATCGTCCTTGTGAGAACCTCTGTTTCGCACTTACCAAAAATGATATTGAAACTGTTGTCAGTCTTGTATATAGGCACCCTGACGGAAACATTAATTAATTTTGCGAAAAACTTGAGCTCCACCTTGAGAAAATAGCTGGCTATTCTGCCACCAAAGTAATATTAATTGGTGACTTCAACATAGACTTACTCAAATACAACGATAGTAAGCACAAAAATGTTAAAACGTATTTAGAACTTCTCATCTCCCATGACTTCTTACCTGAAACTGTACTACCATCTAGAGTTACAATCCATAGTGCAACCCTGATATTTATCTATTGGGTCTTTTTATACGAGCAACGACCAAGCAATCAGATTATTGCAGGAAACTTGATGACCGACGTAAGTGATCATTTTGCCTCGGTGTTGATGCTAAACAAACCTTCTAAAGAAAAAGGAAGCTTGCCTAAGATACGTTTCTTTAGTGAAAAAAATCGTGCCAAATTTAAGGAATCGCTGCAGAGGATTGACTGGAATAGGTTTCAAGAATGCCAAGATACTAACACTTGTGCTGAAATTTTTAGTGAAAAAATTAGCAGTTGCTTTAATACATGTTTCCCATTAAAAAACTCTTCCTAAAAAACGTATCAAAGATAAACCCTGGGTTTCTAAAGGACTGCGAAAGTGTATACGCCAGAAAAATAAACTCTATAAACTTTCACTCTCTCGTAAAGACCTAATTTCAATTGAGAATTATAAAAAGTATAAAAATGTGTAAACAAACTGTTTAAGACAAGCTGAAGTGAACTACTTCAATAACATCTTAAACGACAAGGCCGATGTAGTTTTTCGCATGTGGGCTACACTTGGGCCAATGCTTAATCCAAAAAAGAGCAAAAAATCCTGCAATATAGCAAAAATTGTTGATAAGTCAAAACGTTCTCTTACAAAAGATGCAGATATTGCTGATTCACTCAATAATTTCTTTTGTAATATTGGCAGTAAAATTAATAACGAAGTTGGTTCAACCGACACACCTATCTAAGTTTCTTAAAAATCAAATCTTTCTTCCTCGCCAAAGTTACCAGGCACGAGGTATTCAACGAAATTAATCGTTTAAAAGCTGGCAAAGCTGCAGGCCATGATGGCATAAAACCTGATATCATTAAAGAATGTTATGAAAGTTTGATTGAACCTCTCACCCACCTTTATAATCTATCTTTTGAAACGGGTGTTTTCCCAGATATCTGGAAGATTGCAAAAGTAATTCCTATTTTTAAAAAAGGGGATAGAACAAAGGAAGATAACTATCGACCTATCTCCCTTCTCTCTTGTTTTGAAAAAGTTCTTGAACGACTTATGTGTAAAAGAATATTAGACTTTCTAAAAAAGCACAAAATTCTGTATAAGCTGCAATTTGGATTCAGGGAGAGTCATTCTACATCGTTGGCCTTAATCGAAGCTATGAATGAAATTTACTCAAAACTCGATGAAGGAAAGTTCGTTCTAAGTGTCTTCCTTGACCTCAAAAAAGCCTTTGACACAATAGATCATCAAATACTTTTAAATAAGCTAGAACACTATGGTTTTCGTGGTATAGTAAACACGTGGCTTAGTAGCTACCTCTCAGACCGAAAACAATTCGCCTACGTTAATGGATACTGCTCTAATTTAGTGGCAATCAACACAGGTGTTCCTCAAAGATCTGTCCTAGGACCCATTCTCTTTACGTTATATGTAAATGACATGGCCAATGCAATACAACTACAACCCAGACTTTTTGCAGATGACACAAACATTTTTGCATCTGGTAGAGATATTGATTCTTTGACACCAACATTGAATTGCAAAAACTTCACACCTGATTTAAAGCAAACCGCCTCAAACTAAGTATAGAAAAAACATCTTATTGCATTTATTCTCCAAAACGGAACCAACGCTCACATAAAACAAATGTCCGAATTGGAGAAGATATAAAACGTTCAAGCTATGTTAGCTAAGTATCTAGGTCTAACAATTGACGAAAAACTTACATGGGAAAAGCACATAGAAGAACTAGGCTCTAAGATTGTTAGATATGCTTCAATTTTTCGCAAGGTTCGTCACCTGCTACCTAAAAAGTGTTTGAAATCAATATACAATGCAATTATTCAATGTGAAATTGATTATGGGATTGAAATTTTATGGTGATGCCTCCAAAAAGTTGATTAAAAGTACGCAAATACATCAAAATAGAGTACTTAAAATATTACAACATAGAAATCACCTTGCTTCGACCAATACAATCCATAGAGAGTTTAACGTACTAAAAGTTTCAGATCAACATGAAATGAAAGTCTTAAAGCTGATGCATTTGCATACGCACAACAAGACAAAACTTCCTGAAGTGTTACAAAATTTATTTCAGACCAGGTCAAGTGCTCATCGATATCCCACCCGTTCCAGTGATAATTTTATTTTACCAAAAACTGTAAATCGCTTTGGCAACCGAGCAATAACAGTCAAAAGTCCAAGCTTCTGGAACTCTTAACCTAGTGAATTGAAAAAGATAACCCCCCAAATAGTATACTTACAAGCTCTGAAAGAATACAAACTAGAATCATACGTGTAAAAATGAATAAAAAATACTTTAATTTGCTCTTGGAATTCAGTTTTCTTGTCTTGACATTTCATAGCTTTTTTCTAACCACTAATGTATCTTCATTGTATTTAACCTTGTAGAGTAGTTGTTAAATTTTATAATAGTTTTTGTTTTGTTGTAAACGCCCAAGGCTCGATAAGCTTTGCTTCTCCTGGGGCGTATGAAACGTATGTAGTTAGTTTTAACGAAATATGTTTTCATGAATCACTATCATCATCATAACATATGATTTAGCAGCTTGATCTTTAACTTTGCCTGTTTCCTGGTTTCCCACTCATCAAAGATAATTGACCAACCATCTATACCTTCATACATATAATATTTCATGGAGGAACATATGTCTAAAGATAAGAAAGCAAACATACAATGTTCCTTTGTAGCACACCCTATTTATAATATCTTGTTCTATTTCAGTTTATGCAGCTGGAGCTAACGTCAAAGGACAATGTGGATTACTGCAATCCTTGACATAAGGTATGAGACAGTGCTTGATTGCCACTTGATATATACTAATTGTCGAAGAAAGACCCCCATCCCCCCTAAACAATGTTGTTTCAGATGTTGCTTTGGTGCAGAAATGCATCTGCAACATCCTCGGATGACATCTAGACCTAATATCAACATTGGTTTGGGGGGAGGGGGGCTCAAATATCATCTTACAAGTTAATAGCTCCATGTTAAAGATAATGTTAAAATCACCATTGTGTCTCAAGACCTTATGGCGAGGATTGTGGATCAGAGGAAGTTTATTTCTGCATTCGAAAAAGTTCCTCTCACGGTAGCTTCGACAGGCTATTTTTGCAGCTTGATAACTTTACTTAGTTGCAGGTGAAGAGCTATTAAAGGACATGGACAAATTTATCCACATCGTTGTTGGTTTTTCACGTATTGAGTCAATTAACGACCTCGGGTAGAACAAAGGTTTGGAGCAATGCTTGCTATTTGGAAGATGTTAGCGAGGTTCTTTCGGAGCTTGATGATGACTACTTGGGGGATTCTGATGATGAAGATGATTTGCAAGACAACATGGAAATAAAGGATGATGACTCTGAATTTCAAGATAGTCAATCTTTATAAAACTGGGTAGAATTCAACACTTTATCCGTTTGGACTTTGATGGTTACATTTGACGAATTCATGAAAGAAAGGCAGTCAACGCTGATATTACATGATTTCATGCAGTTCCATTTCATATTTAGAAGAATGCAGCAATCACTATGCAGCAAGGAATCCCAAGGAGAATGTCAGTTAGCATCAATATTTGAAGTTGTTTTTCTATTTTCAAACATTGTCGGAAGTACAGTAACAAATGATTCTGAAAATTTCAAAAGAACATGATATTTTTGGAAACGAGCGATCCACCTTCATGCCCCTTTTAACCCCCATTATCCCCGTACAGCATCAATAGATGATCCCAGACCTTTTGAATTGAACAAATGGACTACCTATGACTGTGCTTCAAACATCTGAGTGTTTAGAGCAATTTTAATCGAAATCCAGATTCACACCGAAACGAGGTAGTTAGCCCCCTAAATATTCCCCCCAAAACATAGAATATTTGAAATCAGCACCCCTGAATTGCTTTTTAAATATTTTGCACATATGTTAGGCATTATAGGCATTATTTCAAAGCAGAACGAAATCATGCTTGAAATCGAGGTTTTTCGTCAAAACGAGGCAGTTAGCCCCCTTAATTCTCCGTATAACATCGAAATTCGGAATCAGCACTCCGAAATTGACCAAAATCACCTATTCCCGTAAATTCCCTCGTCGGGTGACGATACCCCCCCTTCTCCTCCTAGACTATTTAATCACAAGCTTATCAAACAGGTTGATATATATTATTTCTTTTTTATAAATTGAGGAGAAGAGAGTCAAGAGACTTAACTCTGCTTCTGAACTGGCTTCCCACTCATCAGAGATGTACCAATAATACCAAGAGATGAACTACACTCAGACCTAATAAGTATTGGGACACCTAGCAACAAAATGGCGTCTCTTCCTTGACAATCCACTTAGGCCACAATTTTCATTTGCCATTTGCGTGCTCTTCCTGTGATGCGTAAGCAAGGTTTTGGCGCCAAATTCAAAACACTTGCTCACGCCATAGTTTGAAATCAAAACTTTGTGGATTTGAAAAGTTTAAAAAAGTGTTTACGCCAGGAAAAGAAAACAGAGCGAGAAAGTAAAATGTTGGAAATAAGAATGAACATTCGCACAAAAATTGATAATTAACTAATGAAGATCTTCGAGTATTTTCAGTGAATTATGGCTGGATAGACTCCTAGTGAGTTGAATGTTATGATTTTGGAAGTGAAACTAACGAAAATTTCACTGCAAGAAATTAATTTGATGTATAAACTTTCCTGTTGATAAAGTGCTGACAAGGATAAAGCTTTAATGAAGTGTCTCAATATATAGCAAAAATAAAAATTATCTTGCACAAATCAATAATGGAGCATGTACTGCTGTAAAATTCAAAAAGGTAGGTTTCTTACTTTAGAAACGCTTTACATTTTCTACCAAAGCTCTTCTCATATTTGAGATATTTTGAAAAATTTTCTTTGTGCTTCAACCTAAGGAAGACTTTGCTGAACTTTTTATTGAAGCCTGCACCTGAAACAAAAAACTTGTTCCCCCTTTTTTTTATTGAGAGACTCAAACATGGGTCGAAGCATAGAAATTTCAAAATTCAGTCTACCCTCCAAACTCTGAAATAGATCTAAGAATATGAAACTTAGAAACATGCCTTGATAAAACAACAATAATAAAATGTCCTCCTCCATGATTTCAGGCATTTGCAAGCCTTCATTTTTGCTGTATTTTCTTCTCAAAAAGAGCAATAGAAGAAAATTATGTGATCAAATGTGATATCATTGCACCTATTGTTTGGATATTTTTGATAATATTTCCCTTTACAACTGTGTCAAACGTCAGTAAATTGTAAAAATAAAACTATGGCCTTGCAGTTGTTTACAGTTTGGCAGCCATTTTGTTGCTAGGTGTCCCAATACATATTGAACCTAAGTGTAGTACATCTTCTGATCAGTGGGAAACCATGAAACTCTTTCTTCTTTGATATGTATATTATGCTTTACATTCTTATACCGAGCACTATTTTAAGGAAGCTGAGATAAAGACTTCCTAACATCTTTTTTATATATGTAAGAGAAAAGAGTCAAGAAACTAAACACAGCATCTCAACAAGCATTTTCCAAATTCAGCTTCTTCTCAAGTATATTATATCAATCTTTATTTTGATTTGTATTGTAAGAAGAGGAATTTTGAAAATCAAATGAAATGAACAGAAAATTTTTAAGCACTTATATAACCCCATTTCAAAATAGAAGGACCTTTCAGAAGGACCAGAGCTATAGATAGGACCGTATGCTTATGAAAGTATTGATGGTGCCTTGATACGTAAAATTGCTTGTCAAATCAAGGGTGCTGCAGGACCTTCATGTTTAGATGCTGATGGATGGAAACGAATTATAACATCTGCTTCCTATGGTTCATATAGCCATGATCTATGTGATGCATTGGCGAGTTTCGCAAACAAGTTGTGTTTCGACCGATTCGCTTGTGACAATGGTTCTCTTGAAGCTTTCTTAGCATGCAGACTGATTCCATTAGATAAGTGTTCAGGTCTTCGACCTATTGGCATAGGTGAGGTTCTTCGTCGCATTATTGGACGTGCAGTGATGGTAACTTTCAAGCAGCAAATAATGGAGAGTGCTGGAGATTTGCAACTATGTGCAGGTCAACGTTCTGGCTGTGAAGCGGTTGTTCATGCATTGAAATCTGTTTTCGATGAGGACGATTGTGATGGAATATTGCTCGTAGATGCTGACAATGCCTTTAACCGAATAAACCGTCGGGTGATGATACACAATATCAAGATTGTATGTCCAGTGATTGCTACCTACGTTATCAACTGTTATCACCAAAACTCCAGACTCTTCGTCACTGGAGGTGTAGAAATTAAATCGTCAGAAGGTACAACGCAAGGTGACCTATCAGCGATGTCTATTTGCGCCTTGGGTTTGGTTCCTCTCATTCGCGTCATTTCTACTGTAAATGCTAAACATGCTGCCTATGCTGATGATCTCACTTGTGGTGGAAAATTAGCGTCTCTTCTTCAATGGTGGCAAAAGTTGGTTTCGGCTGGACCAAGAATTGGCTACTTTCCGAAACCGACCAAGTCTTGGCTGATAGTTAAACCTGATAAATACGAACTCGCTAAATCGATATTCAAGGACACTAACACAAACGTCACAAAGAACGGTAAACGACATCTTGGTGCAATCATCGGCAGCCCCGAGTACAAGAGTGCCTTTTTATCTGATTTAGTTGATTCTTGGGTTAAGCAGATTCTTCTCCTCTCGGATATCGCAAAGTTCTACCCACAGTCAGCTTACTGCGCGTTTACGGCTGGATTTAGACATAAGTTCAACTATGCAATTCGTACCATCAACAACATAGAACATCTCCTTGAGCCAGTTGAGAACGCCATTAGAAACAAACTGATTCCGTCGCTATGTGAAGGTCGATCATGCAATCACTTGGAACGCGATCTATTATCATTTCCAGTAAAATTGGGAGGCTTGTGAATAATGAATGTAACAAAGATCTCAAGCCTTGAATACGAGACATCGAAGCGCAATACCGAATCACTTGTCAACAACATCACCAATCAAAATAGCAAAGCGAACGTTCTCATACACCACCAGCCTCGAAACTTTGTTTTAACAAAGTCTACATATGAATCTCGACTACTATTTAACATCAGAGCAGATATGAATCAACATGAGCTGAAAGCTAACGATATAGCTTGTTCTGATGGTGCATCTACATGGTTATCGTCACTGCCATTGAAGGATGAGGATTTCTCCCTTACCAAAAGAGAATTTTTCGACGCCGTATATTTGCGATATGGATGGAGTTTGAACCGTCTGCCATCTGAGTGTGTTTGCCATAGCAAATTCTCTGTGGATCATGCTCTTTCGTGCAAACTAGGCGGATTCGTCATACTACGACACAACGAACTTGTAAATATCACAGCTAATCTGGTTTCTAGTGTCTGCAAGGATGTTTGCAAAGAACCTGTTCTTCAATCTTCACCGGGAAGTGACGATGAGCTCCGAGCTGACATCTCGATGAGGGGTTTCTGGCAAAAGCTACCGAAACCAGTCCCTGAATTCGTTGATGATCAATGGGGAACACCAAGAAAATGAAATACAATTCCCGTATCCTCGATTCGGAACACGGAAGCTTTAACCCGTTGGTTTTTTCTTCGAACGGTGGAATGAGTCAGGAGACAAAACGATTCTACTTAAGGCTTAGTGAACTCGTATCCGAGAAGCACAACCTTACTTTCAGTACCACAGCAGCACGGATTAAAACGAAAGCTTGCTTTTAGCCTGATTCGCTCTGCTGTCATTTGTATCCGGGGTTCGCGCTCCAGAAAGTACTGTGTTGGGTTTGACAACATTGCTGACGCTGATGTGAAGATGAACAATGCTCTGATCAATTAACTTTCGACTAATTGAACTATTTCAACTTATTTAGAATTGTCATAATAATAAAATTTATCTTAATGTTTTTTTACAGATTGTTGTATTATGGGAATCCATTGTAATATGAGTAGAATGAGTAAGAAAAAATTCTTCGCAACGATCGTAAAATATCAATTGATCTCCTTATTCCCTATTACAAGCTTGTTTTGTATGAAGTGTCATTGTCGCCAAAATCAAAATGTGGTAATGAAAAGTTGAATTTGAAATCCAATCATGTGAATTGAAATGCATTCATGCAGTCGAAATGCAAATCTACAACTTGAATCGGAAAATTGAAATCCATTTGTACCTACATTTTCGAATGCATTCAACAAGATTATTTCTATTTTGATAAGTCAATTGTAATTGTGTAAGTTTCATCAAATCGAAAAGGCAATATGCTAAATGAAATCTTGAACTGGATTTGCATCGCGAAATTGTAAACGTTATTTGATTTAAAAACCGAAAATGTTCCCGAGATCCTAATCGTGTACTTGTATCACAATCGTAAAGCGAGACGCAGAACGAGACTGCGATCGACATCTTAAATGGCAAAAACGACCGCAAACTAACGAAAAACGACAGCAAACTGCCATAATTGCGTTTTGAAGTCAAAAGTGCATTTTGATAACAAAACTGCATTTGGCAATCAATACTCGAATTTGAATTCAAGACATACTTCTAAAATTCAAATGACAAGATGGTCAATAGACCGCGAAGTGAAAAGCCAAAATGTATTTGAGAAAGAGGATTGTATTTGAGAAATAGGAAACCCGTACAGTAATTCTATTCGCAAGCACTTGAAGGGGATGGAGACGGAATTAGTTAGGGGTCTTCTCTCCAAACACTCAGGCTAGACCGGGGGACTTCGTACCGCATTAATATCAAAGAAAGGTGGATCCAGTGCCCGCTCAGCTCGTAGATGAATTGAGTTAATAGAAAATGGGGCCTATGCGAAAGATTGATTTCAGTAAACTCCGTATTGCAAACGGTCTTAATCATACTATAATTGTGGAACCATTTATTCAATCCATTGCCGAAGGAAATTACCCTATTTTTCAAATTTACATGTGGACGGAGTGGCTTTACATGCTTTTTATTTTGTAAGGAACCTACCTCAAGGCCTAGTACTAAAATTTCCTTAAATTTTCTATTTATCTCTATTGTTACAGGAAACAATAGAACAAAAGATTCTATTGTATTTTTGTAAGGGGGAGCTCGACAACCATTGGCTTCATAGCTGGGTAACCCAAAGGAGAATCCTCATTTTGTTTAGAAGGTTAATTTAATCAAGTAGGCCAGACTTACTTTAAGAAATTTCTAAGAATATGTTTTAAAGTATTTTGAAAAAGCAAGTGGATTCTAGTCAAAGGCCTTGGGGTAAACTGTAATAGTCACGAAGAACGACAGCAAACTGCCAAAATACCGAGAGCAAACTGCCAAAATACCGAGAGCAAACTGCCATAATCTCGAAAAACGACAGCAAACTGCCAAAATACCGAGAGCAAACTGCCAAAATACCGAGAGCAAACTGCCATAATCTCGAAAAACGACAGCAAACTGCCATAATACCGAGAGCAAATTGAAATAATATGTTCAGTTGAAAATTCAGACTTCGTGATAAGATGTACTGTATAAAGCATCAAAACATTAGAAATCATATGACATGTTGGTTCTAATTCCTATCTACTAAATGAGAACTTAGCATTAAGGGACTACACTCTTTTTTTATAAGAACAATTTTATAAGAACACGAGCCTCAGATTTTGCCAAATCTTAAGAACAATGGAAGAACAAACCGAGGCTGACATTTCCACGTCAATATTAGAATTATACGAAATAATCACGAGACTGACAAATAATTACAAAACAAACAAATGGACAACACACAGATATCATCAGATGGTCAAGAGAGTCCACATTTGAACCAATTAACACGACTGATAGCGAAAACAGGCATCCAAATCGTTATAAAAGGAAGAACAATTTAAGAACATTTCAGGCTGAAAATAGAGGAATATTTAAGAACAGTCAGCTTAAAATCAAATTTACTGGTTCTTATAAAAAAAAGAGTGTATTAAGAAACTTTTAGAACTGCAAAGTGGTCGAAAGAGGTCTCAAAATAAAGAACTTTAAGAACTAGGCCCTGAACTAGGTTCCTTATAAGAAAGCTTGTATGCTGATGTGTGAGATTTTGTGAGGTAAAAACTTATGGTTTTCATATAAAAGAATAGAAAAATAGGCTATGGAGGTAAACATAGTTGCCTAAAAAAAGTGAGTGTAACTTGACTCATCTCCATCCCCTTCAAGTGCTTGTGATTAGTATTACTGTACGGGTTTCCTATTTCTCAAATACAATCCTCTTTCTCAAATACATTTTGGCTTTTCACTTCGCGGTCTATTGACCATCTTGTCATTTGAATTTTAGAAGTATGTCTTGAATTCAAATTCGAGTATTGATTGCCAAATGCAGTTTTGTTATCAAAATGCACTTTTGACTTCAAAACGCAATTATGGCAGTTTGCTGTCGTTTTTCGTTAGTTTGCGGTCGTTTTTGCCATTTAAGATGTCGATCGCAGTCTCGTTCTGCGTCTCGCTTTACGATTGTGATACAAGTACACGATTAGGATCTCGGGAACATTTTCGGTTTTTAAATCAAATAACGTTTACAATTTCGCGATGCAAATCCAGTTCAAGATTTCATTTAGCATATTGCCTTTTCGATTTGATGAAACTTACACAATTACAATTGACTTATCAAAATAGAAATAATCTTGTTGAATGCATTCGAAAATGTAGGTACAAATGGATTTCAATTTTCCGATTCAAGTTGTAGATTTGCATTTCGACTGCATGAATGCATTTCAATTCACATGATTGGATTTCAAATTCAACTTTTCATTACCACATTTTGATTTTGGCGACAATGACACTTCATAGTTTTGATGCCTACATTTGCTAACAAATTCAGATCTAGTGTTTAATAAATCTGTGTCCCCTATAGATCGATTAATGTAGAACTTCTCGGTTAAACACAATTTACAGTAGTGGCTTCTAGGTTTGCTATTTACTTTCTTGACTATTCTCCAGTTTATTTTCGGATTTTTTCTTCATCCTTCAACATCCAAACATACTTCGACAACTCAGTGCTTTTCCTATATTTATCTTGCTTAAAATCTCTCCAGTGATTCGAAAAAGTGCCTTCAGTGAGACCAATGTATCGTTTCTTCTCATCGTCGACAGTATTACTAACAGTGGCTTCGTAAATCAGGCTTGAGGTTAAACATTTATTATCGAGCGGACAGTTCTCTTTTACTCGGCAGTTACACCCACTTTCCTTACTTCCTATTGGATTAATAATAGCTTTATTGTGTGAGGCTATTATCGAACCAATGTTCTTCATGCAGCTATAGCTCACTTTTACTGTATTTTTGTTGAACACTTAGGAGAGGTAATATATATATGGTATGATTGATATTTTATAGTCAGGAAACGTATCTAGAGTGCATTAGTATTCTTAAACACTTTGTACTTGTACACTAGGCTGTTAGAATTAATGCACAGGTCGATTCAAAATGGCGGCAAAATTGCAAAGCAGTGAGGGGTAGGCCTAAATTAGAATTCCCATAATTTGTGTCAGACAGCTCACAAATACAGGATTTTGGTTGCAAAATTTAGGAAATTTTACTGACACCATAGCTCATAACAACAAGCAATAATAAGTTGAGGGAGAAACTATGTATGACTTGAGATTTAAGTGATGGTCAAAATATCAACAAAGAAGATTTTGAAGAAGGAGTTGTCATCTAAAATCAGTACAAAAGTCTTCTAAAAAGTCAATAATATGGTAAAGTGCTTTGTTACTTTGTTGCTACTGCTTTGAGGAGCCCCATAGGTTTTGTTTCTTCTCTGTATTGTGACTTGAAGGGAAAATGAAGTAGGCTCAAAATATTTCAAGGGAGGGGGAGAGTAATTTTTCATCTTGCATCCCACACATCAGTTGCAATTTTTTCATTCTTCAGGTAAACATGTTGTTTGTTCTCCTTCTTATGCCCCTTCAATTTCCATTTATGAAGTAAGGCTGGAGATAAGCTTCGGGTCCAATGCTTCGTAGTATTGATTTTAGGGATTAACTAAGTTTTTTATTTCTCTGGGGTCGTACTTGGTGTGCTTTTCCTAAAACGATTTTGCATTAATGGAGGGTTCAGGTTATTTAGAGTTTTGTAAACCTATAATACCAAGTTTCAAATCATGTTGACATGAATTTTATTATCATTATCCTTTTTAAAGAGATCATTATAACTTAATTATCAATTTATATGGATAATGCGTGAGTAGTGCATTTATTTGACAAGATGCTTTAATTGCAAATTAAACATATTTATCAAAATTTAATTTACTATCAATTTGATTGCCTAATAGGGTAACTTCAGTTGTTGTTTTGTGCAGTGCAAAATTTGCCTGTGATTACAAAAATATAACAACACTAATGATACAAAAGTGATACCAACAGTAATACGAAAGCTTTTCAAGAGAATGACAATGTGATTTTGAATGGAAAAACAAAACCTCATCAAGGAAGTCTAACTGATGTTTGAGCCTTGGAAGTCTATTTGACCAAGAATTTAAGAAAATGCCTTTGTTTTTCTAGGGATGCAACTTATGAAAAGAAAGACAGCCAGAGAGAGCAAAACAGTTTTAGTAAGTATGGTGCCTTTTGTTTCGTAAATGTGAAAGTTGAGATGAAATGTCACATAAACCCATGTTGTTTGTATCCCACCTCTCAGCTTATAGCCTGGAAGACAGTGTGATTTTGTCCATAAAAACAGCCCTCAAGTTTTAAAGACATGGCCCTTCTGTTCCTTGCAAAGGATCACTCATGAAAATACAGGATGGACCCAATAGATACCAGCTCAAAAAGTTTCCTGAAAAATTCTTACGAAGCCCTAGAATAAAATCATTGAATTATTTTGTCATGCAGGGAGCATAGAAGACCATAAAATGGTTCGTTCTGCTGGGGATTGGATGGAATTCAAGCAAAATAATTCGGATAGAACAATTGATTACGATTGGCCAAGAGATTTACGCTTGAAAAGACCTGTTGCAACATCAACACCAGCTCTCAAAGAATCCAAGAAGGAAAAGAAAAGTGAACAACGGAAAAGCTCCAAATCAATTCTGAAAGAGCTCGGCAAATCAGATTCCATAATATCAATCGATGAAAAGAAAAAGACCCTTCTGAAAGAGAAAGAAGAAGATTTGAGATTGGAAATTTATCAGCTGAAACAATCGAATGAAAAACTAATTGAAGAGAAGTTGAAGTTGTCCAAACAGTTGGGAATGCAAACCCAGGTACTCATTTATTTTTTGTTACGTCTATTCTTTTCAAGCATATTCTTTTGAGCGGGTTACCCAGGCGCATATCTAGGGAGGGGCAGTAGGGGTCATAACCCCAACCCTTTTTATAGGGAAGTTAATTTGACCTTGTATTGTTCTGCCAATCATTAAGAATCCACAATTTGGAAGATAAATTGAATGTACTTCAGCCCCCTAGAGTCCCCCTAGATCCCTACTAGAGCACTTCCCTCCCCTGTTTTATGGCTAAAGCCCCTGCCCTGCAAAATTTCCAGTTGGGCACCATGATTATAGTATACCCAAAAAATAATAATCCTTCAATCTAAAACTGTCGCAAACATTTCAAAAATTAACCTTATCCAAGTAGTTCATCAATTTGTTGTCAAACTTCAAGTTTTGATAAGAAAGTCTCAAATAATCTCAGTGCTGAAACTCTCTTGAATGTTAATTTGTTTTCTATTGTGTAAGAAAAAATTGAAAGAAACTTGTTGTTACGAGAAATTCCAGCACTACTTTCTCATATTGTAAATACTTCAATCTCATGTAGTAAAAGGGAGAGTTAGGTCTTGTGTAAAAGGTCCTTAGTGTATGCAAGGCAATGTTTGATTCATAGTTGTTACGACAAACGTCTTATGTCTTTTGGGTGCATAAGGTTTTTGACAACTTATCTTGTAGCTGTTCGTAGTTAATGTACTCCAAAAGACTTTATTTCTAATTGATTAGAATTTTTATTAAAAACTCTAGGTGAATTCTGAGTGGAAGACATTGCTTGTTGCATCAGTTGGGGAAGACCTTGAAGAAAAGTAAGTCCGTGAAATTTACTACCTTGTTCTCTGTCTCATCCTGATTAAATTAGTTCTAAATGTCAACATTACGGCCATGTGGGACAGTGGCGGTACCAGGTTTCCCGTTGCAAAAAGAAACTAGCACTTCCAGCCTAGGGCTTATTTTCTCATAATTTGCAACAAAACTAAGAAACTTTATATTCCAAGGTGACTTGTAAAAAGTTTGATGTGATCCAACATCTTCTCCTCAAGCTTACTTCTCGACCATATTTGCTGGCTACATGATATGGGAGAGCTATTGTTTTTTGGGTAGATCTAACTGCGGAGCCAGTTCCATGGTTGTGGGAGAGTGTGACCACCCCTATATATTGCGTTTGGCAATCTACTTGGTAAAACTCGACATTTGGTGTGCAAGATTTTGTCAAGAAATTTTGTATTAAGTCCTCATTAATAAATTCTTTAAAACTCTGCTTGGTTCATAAGATCTTACACCCGCCCGTTCAAAAATGTCTTATCAAAACACTTTCTTTTTATTCACTCAAGAATACTATGCTATCATTTGAAAAAGTCAGATTTATAGAACTAGAATTAATTCCAAGTAAAGTTCAGAATGACCTGCTGCTATGGTAAGAGTGTTAAAAGTAAGTTTTTTTTCTTTTCATGAAATGTTTTGGATTTGAATAATGTATCGTCTTATCTTCATTTCCTGATCTTCACGCTGCGTCACTGCAGTTTAAAATTGCGATTTATTCTCCAGGTTCCTGCTGAGGTTAGCGAAGATAACTGGATGTGTGGAACCAGAGGAGGACCTTGAGGACTGCTCATCGGTTGACCTTGCAGTTAAAAACCACAGTTTAGCAAGGCAAGTCACGCATTCTTTCATACAAGGCTCGCCAAACATAAAAAGACATCCAATAATGCACAAGACTTCACTTGAAGAAATTCCGTCAAATCCAGGAAAGGGAGCTTTGTTATCTGAAGGAGAAAAGAAGGCGAAGAAGGTGAATTTTAATTTTCAATTTTACACCATCATGCATATGTAGTAAGAAAGCATATTGCGGAGAAAAGAGTCAAGGGTTAAACTTTGCGTCCTAACGGGCCTGTTTTGTGGGTTCATCACTTGTCAGAAGACGTACTAATATATATGTCGCTCATTCATGTATGCACCACTGTCTCTAGGAAAACTGAGGTACAGGCTTTATTTTCCCAAGTAAGCTACCACAACAGAAGATTACGCAAAAGAAGAGTTCGCGCAATACTCTATAGGAATGACCCCCTTAGCCAGGGGATATCAGGGGTAAAATATGACTGCTGCACAAACAAGCTACTAATAAACGGTGGGCAAGGAACCTCCCCTATGAAAATGTAAAGAGGGTAACGCCAGTAAAAACACCGGGAACTCATCTTTTATCGTCAATTGGAGATGTTTTAAGATAACAAATAATATCTGTTGTTCTATTACTTTTGGGTTAGGGTTACAGTTGGGATCAGCCAATCCAGACCTTCCACCTGCTGTTGTGGGTGACATCAAAAGAAGTGCTAAAAAATATCAGTACTATGGATGTTTTTCTTCTTTTAGGTGTTAGAAGAGTCCAGTTTCGAACAATCTGGAATTTGCAAGACCAGGAAAGACTTTCTAGCTCATAGTCGGATTAGTCACATACTTACAACTAGATACTCAATGAGATGCCTCACTTGCAAAGGTTCGCTTACTTTTATCTAAATAACCAAGAGGCTGTCCTAGTTGACTTCTCAACTCCCCTCACAGTGATTCCCAGTGTACAAGAAACGGACCTATTGGAGAAACTATTGCCTACAAAGTTGGTCAGATTCAACTAGATTTCCCTGCACAACACTTATCTCAACTAAACTAAACTAAACTCAACTAAACTAAACTAAACTAAACTAAACTAAACTAGACTAAGCTAAACTAGACTAAACTAAACTAAACTAAACTAAACTAAACTAAACTAAACTATGTAAACTAAACTATGTAAACTAAACTAGACTAAACTAAACTATGTAAACTAAACTATGTAAACTAAACTAAACTAAACTAAACTAAACTAAACTAAACTAAACTAAACTATGAATGTCTTCAAAACCCCCTTCATTCTTCCCTCGGAAAAAGACTAATCTTACGAGGACTCGAACTACGGCCCAAGCATCTAAAGCCATTCACATAGCCCACTGGGCCACACCAGCTTCCTTAATGATAGAGGTTTTACTTTTGTATCATTTTTACCAAATATCACCAATCTTAGAAATCAAAAGACTAACCTTACGAGGAGTCGAACTACGGTCCAAGCATCTAAAGCCATTCACATAGCCCACTGGGCCACACCAGCTTCCTTAATGATAGAGGATTTACTTTTGTATCATTTTTACCAAATATCACCAATCTTAGAAATCAAAAGACTAACCTTACGAGGAGTCGAACTACGGTCCAAGCATCTAAAGCCATTCACATAGCCCACTGGGCCACACCAGCTTCCTTAATGATAGAGGTTTTACTTTTGTATCATTTTTACCAAATATCACCAATCTTAGAAATCAAAAGACTAACCTTACGAGGAGTCGAACTACGGTCCAAGCATCTAAAGCCATTCACATAGCCCACTGGGCCACACCAGCTTCCTTAATGATAGAGGATTTACTTTTGTATCATTTTTACCAAATATCACCAATCTTAGAAATCAAAAGACTAACCTTACGAGGACTCGAACTACGGCCCAAGCATCTAAAGCCATTCACATAGCCCACTGGGCCACACCAGCTTCCTTACTGATGGAGGTTTTACTTTTGTATCATTTTTACCAGATATCACCAATCTTAGAAATCAAAAGTATTACCTTACGAGGACTCGAACTACGGCCCAAGCATCTACAGCCATTCACATAGCCCACTGGGCCACACCAGCTTCCTTACTGATGGAGGTTTTACTTTTGTATCATTTTTACCAAATATCACCAATCTTAGAAATCAAAAGTATTACCTTACAAGGAATCGAACTACGGTCCGAGCATCTCCAGACCTTCACATAGCCCACTGGGCCACACCAGCTTCCTTAATGATGGAGGTTTTACTTTTGTATCATTTTCACCAAATATTATCAATCTTAGAAATCAAAAGACTTACACTACGAGGACTCGAACTACGGCTCAACATCTCCAGACCTTGATTATTCCACTCAGCGATTCGAGTTTTGTAAATAAGAATTAGTCCTACTCGGATCATTTTCATTCTCGCAAGTTATCTCGATTAACAAGTAAAATACAAGTATGTGACCTAAAAATATAAATCACAAGTTCTACCTTTTAACCTTAAAATGAATCGAACTACGGTTCGCATAAATTAAAGCACTTGGCTTAGTCCACTTGGCCACCCAACCTTCCTAAGTGAGACGGAATTACTTTTGTATCATTTTCACCAAACGTTATAAATTTAAAAAAATGAAAAGTCAAACCATCCTAGGTTTCAAACTAGCTAATTGTCAGACAACTTAAGCCGTGGGCTTAGTCCACTCGGCCATCTAAGCTTTCTTGAAAGGTTTTACTTTTTTTTTCGTTTTCATCAAAAACGTATAATCAAAAAGTCCTACCTTACGCGGTATCAAATTACGGTCCAAACATCTACAGCTCTTGACCTCTTTCCACTTGGCCACCCGAGCATTCTAAATGAGAGAAATATTACTTTAGTTTGATTTAAACAAAAAATTATAAAAAAATCTGGAAAGCAAAAGTCTTACCATAGATAAAATCGAACTATTTGCAACCATTTATATCAGGCCAATTTCAACCAAAAACCATGCGGTAACGAGGCTTTTTAGAAGGAAAATATTCATGGTGATTTTACGGGATCTCTAGGGCTATTATAGCCTAATATTGGGCTATAATAACCTAATATTGCTCTTTGAACAGTTCGTAGTGCATCAAAAGCCTATTTGGAACCATTTATTTTGGGCCAATTTTGACCAAAAACTATGGACTAAGAATAACCAACTTTTGACTTAACATACTTTGAATACTGATAATGTCAATAATTTTTGTCAATTTTTGCGTTTTCTAAGCCTATTATAGCCCAATATTGCTTTCTAATTAGCTCTGAGTGGAATAAAAACTATTTGGAACCATTGTTTGGCCAATTTTTCCAAAAAGCATGGGCTAACCATCAGGCTTTTATTCAAATTTTAGGCTGGTTTTGAAGGAAATATTTTAGGTGATTTTATGCATTTTTTAAAGTTATTATAGCCTGCTAATGCTCCCTGAATGAAATAAAAGCCTATCTGAACCCAGATAAGCTCCCAATCTCTTCAGAGGTAAATATAAGGAAGTGATGATGCAATAGCACTTGTAAACGTTCATAATCAACCAAAAAGGTAAGGCTGCAACCCATTAAGAAAGCTGAGAAAAACAACAAAACTAAAAAAACAAACTTTCTTTAATGATCACACAGCAATTGCATGCCACAACAAGCTTGTAGAACTGCAGAAATCACCAAAATTTGGTAAGGGAAAATTGCTATGCTCACAATAGGTTTGAGGTTGATATAATTTTTATTAAGAATTTAGAAATGAAAAGTCTTACCTTACGAGGTATCATACCACAGTCCAAGTAATTTAAGCCCTTCGTTTGATCCACTGGGCCACACAAGCTTTCTATATGAAAGAAATATTACTATTTCATCATTTTCACCCAACTTTATGAATTCTATAAATCTTTAAATCTTCAAAAGTCTTACTTAACGAGGGATAGAAATTCGGCCCGATCATCTATAGCCATTGCTTTAGTCCCCTAAACAACCCAAGCTTTTTTACCTATCTAAAATAACTTCATTCCAAATCAGCCCAAAATTGAAAAAAGCCTGATGTCCGTGGTTTTTTGTCGAAATTTGGAAAATAAAGGGTCCAAAATAGCCCATTTATGCACTCTGGACTGTCCAGTGAGCAATTTTTGATTAGGCTATTAGTCTTACGGGCTTTCTTAGTGTATTATACTGTAATAGACTTAGAAAGCCCTTAAGACTATCAAACTAATTCCCGATGGCTAGTTAGTCCATGTTTTTTTTCAAAAATCGGCCTAAAATATATGGTCCCAAATAGCCATTTAATCCACTCTGGACTGTCCAGAGAGCAATATCAGGCTATATTAGACTTGGAAAACCTGTAAAATCATCACAAAATTTCCTTCAAAATCATACAAAAATTAGAAAAAACCCTGATGACTCTGGAATGTTAATGAAACAATATTAGTCTTTAACAGACTTAGAAAACTCCTAAAATCACCAAAAAATTTTCTTCACAATCTCAATCAGCCAAAAATTAGAAAAAAACCCTGATGATTTTAGTCCACAGTTTTTGTGAAAATCAGTCCAAAATAAATTGACCCGAATAGCCTTTCAATCCACTCTGGACTGTCCAAGGATTAATATTAGGCTATGATAAACCTAGAAAACCCGTAAAATCATCAAAAGATTTCCTTCAAAATCAGACAAAAATTAGAAAAAACACTGATAGTTTGGTTTCTCCATGGATTTTTGTAAAAATCGGCCCAAAATAAAAGTTTCCAGGGAGCATAATTAGGGAGCATAGATAAATGTTCCCTGGTAAGGAGCATTATTAGGCTAAGATAGACTCAGAAAACCCGTGAAATCACCAATAAATTTTCTTTCAAAAATAAGCTAAATAGGTCAAAATAGACGTAAAATTTCAATAACTTGTGTGCAATCTTGCCGCCATTTTGAACTCAGGCATGCAATAATTTTGATGCATTGTATCTATAATAAGCGTTCTCACCTGTGATGGCGGTTAAGAACAGATTTTCCACAAACTTTGGTTGAATTGTTTAGTGGATGGCTAGGACCAGTTTCTCCGCAATGTTTACTTGTAAAATCCACAAAAGTTGAGAGGCTTCGAGACCAACTGCGACAAATGAGTAAGGCTTCATCTCAGTTTCCTTGGGGTTCATCTGCTCATGCTCAGTGTCCTGTCCTTGGCATCATTTACCGTAATTCCCCTATTTCACTTCTTTTTCCTATTTTAGTGGTTTTTAATTTAATTTTTAGAAACATTTACCTGTAAAATGGTTGTTGAACTAAATGGGCGTTAGTAACTTCCCTGATTTCAGACAAAATACTAGGAATTTCCACAGTGCTGCCACACAAAATATAGCACCTACATCTACCACCTTGTAGATTTATTTCTACGCAAAACCTATAGTGATTGGAGTTCCTACAAACAAATCCTTGACACTTTCAAAAAATCTATAATTTCCCTATAAAAGGTACTCAAGTATATAAATATTCTCCCCACAATAAAAGTTGTAAAACCAAAAATACGAGGAAGATTTACAAAAATATTTCACCTGAAGTTTCAGATGAACAATGTGATAAAAGGAATTCAAATTGCTCTATTTGGTCACTTTATGGCCTAAGGCTTCTGGGGAAATCTGTCCACAAATTTGGAAAAACATTTTCAGGATTTATACCGTATATATAGGCTTTCACTGCAACCTATACATACATACAAAGGACTAAGGATTGAGAGTCCCCGCTTGTGGCAGCGACGAAGTTCCACAACAAAATAACAATAACTATAACATAAAATAATGCAATTCAATTGTCTCATACATAAACCTTCAAAAAACTTTACAGCACTTCAAGTTGTTTTTAGAACAATTTAAATATCAAAACTTTAAAATACAGAAAAATTCAATACTTCCAGTAATAAAAATGCAAATAAGATTGATTGAAATAATTCCATTGTAAAAAATATAATCACAATATTGGAAGTTATTGAGAGGACGTTGGTTCCACTCGATACACTCCTTCAGATTCTGTCTCAGTAGCTTGAAATGACGTTTGAATTCTATTCCATCGCCCTGAGAAAATTAATGAGCAATAAATTCAGTTTCTCTCTTTTTTATAAGAAGCAGTAAAATTGGTTTGAAGCTGGCTGTTCTTAAATATTTCTCTATTTTGAGCCTGAAATATTCTTAAATTGTTCTTACTTATATAATTATTTGGAAGCCTGTTTTTCCAATTAGTTGTGTTAATAGTTGTAAATTTTGATTTTCTTGACCATATATTACACATCAATGTGTTGCCAATCTGCTTGTTTTGTGACCATCTCTCAGTCTTGAAGGTCATTTCTTTAAAATTCCATCATTAAGCAAAATATGGTCAGCTTCGGTTTGTTCTTAGCTTTTACTTAGTTTTTGCCAAAATTTGAGGTTCGCGTACTTACAAAACTGTTCTTAAAGAAAAAATAGTGCACATGGTATTGTACAAGTACACGGTATGTAACCTTTGCCCCTAACCAGGTCGATGCCCGTGGACCGGTCGGGCACTCCTAGACCCGGTGGGGGTTACAATACTGGGTCGGGTGGGCACTATACTGGACGACCTGGTGGCGTACTTATTACTAACTTGGAGGATGCCCCTGGATAAGATAAGGCATTACCCCTGGTTATGCCATACCGAGGTATTAAGTTGGAAAAGTTGGAAAAGGTAGATGCAGGTAGATGCCTCTAGATCGGGTGGGGCATTATACCTGCCCGGGGGGGGGGGGGCTGTACTGAATATTCAAAATTCGTAAGATCAGCTTCATTCTTAAGAAGAAAACCCTTGGCAACTATTATACTTCAGTTGCAGGTAAAACGAAAAGATAAAAACATGTTTTTCATTAGCAACTGTTTATCAGGGTGCAACAGTTGCTAACTCACCTTGCTGAGAGACGGAAGTCGACGAGAAGAGGGGATTTGTGACTAGCTGCGAAAGGCCTATTTCGAAAAAATATTTTATTATTCTTCCTTTATGGAATTACCTCGTATCCAAATAGAACGTATTGCTAGCGAGGCCAAAGTAAGATTTCTTCCAAGAACTTGGGTCTCATGATCTCTTTTCAGTATTCAAAACAGAGAGCTGTTTAGGGTGATTTTTTGGTGTGATGTGTTATTGTAAGCAGCTGCGTATCCTGCAAAACAGATCAAGTAATCTTAGAGGTGAGGAGCTTATTTTGATCTTCTTAAAATTTAGAGAGCTAATACTAAAACAATAAGCGCAAAAATGTAGGGAAAAATGTCAATTTACAAAAAGGGGCGATTCATCAAGAGCGAGGGGCACCTCGGAGGGTGATAGCGTTATTACCTTTACGTATACTAACTAATTGATTAACTAATCAAACATGTGGTTGATCTTGGGCATTATTTACCTCTTCTGGTAAGTTTGTAAAGTCGATGTTGGGTAAAGAATTTAGTTTAAAGACAGACTCACTGATATGGCATTTGCACACATAGGATTGACGAGTAAATGATAGAAAAACTGAATAGAACGACAGAGAACTTGCACACACACTTTTGATTAAGCATGACATTGCTTTTGATTGATTTACACAAGCCTGGGTATTTTTTTCAAGTGTTTAAATGAACCTGGGTTGATTGCTTTTGAAGCAAGCTGATCCAAATGGCCTCAACATAGAAAAATTAGCTGATTGGCGAACTGACCTTCAAATTGGAAAAGCATCCATAAAGGCCTGTCTCAACAGTTCAACCCTATCATCCAGACGACTGGCTGGTGTAAACACTTGAAGAGATTTGAGTAGAGAAGAGCTGATCTTGACGGGGTGGGAGCCGACCCAGGCTCGTGTAGACAGTTAGGTAAGATTGAAAAGAAAAGAAGATTGAAAATTATTCAAAAAAGCTTCCAGAAAAGTTTCCAGGTAGGATGAAACTGAATCTGAAGTAACTAGATGTAAATATGTTAAGGAAAGATGGATGAAGGAAATACTTTTTAAGTTGAATGCAACTGCTGAGATGTGCTTGTAGATTTTCTTCTTGATCAAAATCAACAGCCAGCCAAAAACAAGTCAAAGCTTGAATGAGAGAAGCAGAAATATAGACAGAAAGGAATACAAAGCAATATAGAATGGTGTAGTGGTCTTTTATAAAAAGGGCTGAAAACCATTAACATCATTGCTCTGATGTCCAAAATATCAGCTCCACAAAGAACTGGGTAAAGACAGAATCAGTGGAAGGTAGTAAACCAGAAGATTATCAGATAAACTGAAACTCTTTTCTTTGGTATCAATAAAAATCTTCAATTATTTTCCAGGTTTGAGCTCCAATGTTCAATTAGCAAAGCGATGCTTAACATCAAAAGTAAAGCTTTATGGCTGGGGATCATGTGATGCTGGAGAGCTTGGAGACTTATCGAAATCAACCAACATTACATCTCCTGTTCTGTTAGATATCGCTGATAAGGTAATATTCTCAGGGGTTGATGTACATGACCTACTGTCCGAAATGGGTTTTCCACAGAGATTTTGTAAGCATATCTGCAATTTATATCAATTTTTGGAAATGATACCCAATATCAGGCCTTCCACATATAAATAAATATGAGTTTTCAAAAATATCCGGATATGTGTGGACAAGGCCTCAATGAATAATTGCATAGAAAAATCGTACCCATGCGCAGACTTAAGTGGTCAGAAAAGTGGAGGGGCTGAACCATGATCTGGGGCTTTTACCAGTTAATTCCTTAAAATAAATTTCCTATTTTCGGGAAAAAGTAGGGTTAATGGCCGATGACAGTACCCCCTTTCTGTTGTTTATGCCATTTTTATTTATATTTGGACCAAAATCCCACTGATATGAGCAGCCTAATCTCATACCAATTTTATGCTATTTACCCCCCTGAGGTCAACTCTTTGCCCCATTTTTTATTTGTTTGATAAATTATCAAGTTACGGGATTTGACAAGATAATAGCACCCCGGTTTAGAGAAATTTGGTAGAAAAACCCACCTATATGAGCAGAACATCCATGTACCAATTTTATACTATGTACCCCAACAGATAGATCATTTGAAAATATATCTATAATGATATTGATCTCTATTTTCAAAATGCTTTGTCTGACCACATGATAGTGATTGATGTACAAATGCATTATAGATAAGAAAGAAGAAGGGAAACCAGCTCTCTGTAACTCAAAGTTTCATGCTCACACAATTCTGGGACACACTATACTCTGATGTACTTTTCATCACAAATACTATATATAAAAAGAGTGACCTTTTTTTTTGAAAAACTTTCTCTCAATTTCAAAGGTTGGTCTAGTCAGTTGTGGATATGGAACTACATTTGTAACTAAAGCTACACAGTCTGGCACCATCGCTTTTGGTTTGAACTCTGTTGGTCAGCTTGGGACAAAAGAGGGTTCCAGTGGTAGGCCTTTTGAGTTAATCCCTAAAATCTATTTCTAATCTTTGTCTCGTTCATTCCATGAATCTGTAAAAAAGGTGATAAATGAAAAACATGGTTGGTATTGTCTCTAAAAGGGCCAAAGTCTCTTTGTGTTATAAGGCTTATTACCCAAAGATAGTGTAGTACCAAGGCCTTACGCATAACATTTTCAGCAAGGAGGCAAAAGCCCTTTTGAAGAGAAATTGAAGGAGATTTTCTATAGGAGGTATATGGTTAGGAAAATATCTGGAGGGTCACACTGTTTGGTACGAGAAATTTGCCCTCCTTACCCCCCCTACTTAGTAAGACTGTGTGCAGTACATTGTTTAACACAATAGTATCAAAGTGTTATATTTCAAAAATGGGCATTAATTAATTGTTTTTGGTGAACCCATTCATTTTTGACATGGTAATCTGAAAAGCAATAAGCTTTATGAATCAGAAATATTGGTAATATTCTGATAAATGTTATATTACATGCTCTTGTCATTTCCAGCGATCAATATAGATTTGTCTATCAATCAAATTGCATGCGGAAGATCTCATAGCTTGCTTCTTTCAAGTAGTGGAGGTAGTTGATGCATACTTTAAAAGTCTTTTTAGTTTTGATTGTAAAGGAGCTGCTCAAAATAACACAATTTCAAACTATTTCTTACTTATAGCCAAACCTCTAAAAGCAACCACTTCTAGATCCAAGGTTAAGTGGCTGTTAATTAGAGGTGAATACTGCTCAGAGGTTTATCTGCTAAATAGGAAGGCATTTTGGACTTCAAGTGAGTGGCTGCTGTGTGTTGATTGCTTTTAGAGGTTTGACTGTTTTTTCCCAGTTGTTCATGTACAGATGGGTGTGTTTTGTTTTTGATTTCCCATAACAAGTGATCAAGCAGCCTTGATCTTTGACAAATGTATGATGAATTAAAAGTTGGTGTTCATTGAAAAAGAGTTTGTGTCTAGTAAAAAAATAAAGTGGCTGTGAAACTTTTGAGCCACTGTAGTTTAAAGAGATAGTTGACCAACCTTGTACACTATCGTATAATATCTTATAGATGAAAGATCTATCTAAAGATTAAAGAGGAAAAGAGCAATGTTTCTTTGTAGCACACCCTATTGATAATATCTTGTTCTATTTCAGTTTATGCAGCTGGAGCTAACGTCCAAGGACAATGTGGATTATTGGATCACAGAAAGTTCATTCCTGCATTCGAAAAAGTTCATCTCACATTTGATCACAAGCTTATCAAACAGGTTGATATATACATTATTTCTTTTTTCATAAATTGAGGAGAAGAGAGTCAAGAGACTTAACTCTGCTTCTGAACTGGCTTCGCACTCATCAGAGATGTACCAATAATACCAAGAGATGAACTATACAGTAGTACATCTTCTGATCAGTGGGAAACCATGAAACTCTTTCTTCTTTAATATGTATATCATTATCTACATTCTTATACCGAGCACTATTTTAAGGAAGCAGAGATAAAGACTTCCTAACATCTTTTTTTATAATTGTAAAAGAAAACAGTCAAGAGACTAAACACAGCATCACGACAAGCATTTTCCATATTATGCTTCTTCTCAAGTATATTATATCAATCTTTATTTTGATTTGTATTGTAAGAAGAGGAATTTTGAAAATCAAATGAAATGAACTGCAAATTTTTAAGCACTTATATAACCCCATTTCAAAATAGAGAAAGATAATAATGATTTTCTTTTTTTTTCTGAGGTTGCCTGCGGTCTTGATCATAGTTTGGTTTTGACAACTGACGGCAAAGTCTTTTCAACTGGCCTTGGGGCAGATGGACAAACAGGTTAGTTTAACATGGTTATAACCTAAATTTCTCTGAAAACTAACAAATATTATTGAATATAGGTAGGAGATGTATTATAAAGGCTGTGTTTTGATTTCAGAAGATAGTGCTCAATACATGATGAAGCTTTAATATATTACTCTTCTGAAAAGAAACAAGAAACTGCCAATTATCTCAACAAGACTGCTTTGTGATTGCTCACTCATCAGGAGAGGTACTAATCTTGAGATATACATATCCTGATGAGTGAGCAATCACGAAACAGGCTTGCCAAGATTAAGGTGTAGTTTCCTGTTTCTTTTCTGCCAATCAATATAGGAGAGGTATTATATATATGATATGATTAATATTTTATAATCAGGAAACGTATCTAGTGTGCATTAGTATTCTTAAATACTTTGTGCTTGTGGAAACAAGATTTTCTGAGTAGTGAGGTAGTAATTCTGTCATAACAGAGAGGAAAATTGAAAATAAGAGAACATTAACTGCTTAAGCTCTGCGTTGAACTAGTTAGGTTTAATTTTCTTTATCTTTCTGACGTACTACTTTGTAAGTGTGAGAGGAAAAGCTTTAGTAGTTATCATGTTTCATAATGTTTACGATTTTCCTTGCCACGTAAAACTTTGAACATATCAAATACAGTATCATTTCTTTCTTCTTAGCTCTGTACTAATTGCTCAGTCTAAGATATTTCTCAACGAATTGCCAAAAACTGTCGATTCTTGTTTCACAATCCGCCTTGTATCCTGTTTAGGGGCTGGCCATTATAACTGTCAGTATGGTTTCAAGGAAGTTGTTGGAGAAATCAAAGAATTGAAAGTGACCCAAATCTCTACTTCGACTGATACATGCCTTGCTCTGACAGGTAAAGTATCTTTTATCATAAAGCCTGGTTTCCATAAAAGTTGCTGAGGTCGCTGGGGTCGTCGGGTCGCCGAAAAATGAGTTGAGCGACTCCAGCAACATTCTGTCTCCATTTGATCTCTGAGGGTCGCTCGAGTCCAGAACAACTATTTTTAAGTAAAGAAAGTCTACTACTGGGCATGCGCTGTGCTTTCTAGCAGTTATATTTCTTTAGATGCACTCAACCGTGGGTCGCTGAGGGTCGCTGAGATAGAACTTCAGCGATCCCAGCGACTGGGTCGCCAGGGTCGTTGAGGGTCGCCAGCAAAATAAATTAGTTTGTTTCCATAAAGTCGCTGGGGTCACTGAACCCGTTTTTGAGCGAGCCTGGCGACTGCAGCGACTTCAGCGACTATATGGAAACCAGGCTTTACAGATCTTAAAGCCTGGTTTCCATATAGTCGCTGAAGTCGCCAGGATTGCTCAAAAACAGGTTCAGCGACCCCAGTGTGTTTATGGAAACAAGCTAATTCATTTTGCTGGCAAAATTCAACGACCCTGGCTGCTCATTCAAAGAAATATTACTGCCAGAAAGCACAGCGCATGCCCACGCAATTCTTATTACTAGGCCCAGATCTCTGGACCGCGTTGTTCTGTACCCGAGCGACCCCCAGCGATCAAATGGAGACAGACTGTTGCTGGAGTCGCTATGGTCACTGAACTCATTTTTCGACGACCCCAGCGACCTCAGCAACTTTTATGGAAACCAGGCTTAAGAAATTAGAAAGTGGACGTTGACGTGAACTGCAGGACAAAATCTAATTAACCTCGACATCGAATCTAGCTTAAAAAGTTTTCAGCAAGGACGTGAGGTTTCCATGTGAAATTAGCACTGTCATCAGGCTTTATCCTATGGCCTAAAAAGGATAATCACAGCTAAAGTCAGCTGAGTCCGTCTTGATTGAATTCGGGATTGTTTATAGACAGCAAGAGGTCTTCAATAACGTGAATATCTGAAAAACAACATCGGTCTTTGGGAAGGAGAACGGCTGGAAATGTTTTGCACATGCTTAGCCAACACGGGGATTCCGTGTGCGAATGAGTTGCTGTGCACGTTCTTGTCTCTTAGCTCTCTATTAGGCAGTTTTAGCAACTAGGCTGGAACGGGAGTAAGAACATCATTTATTATTGTTATACTCCGAATTATTCTCTTAAAACGGTTTCTCTGCATGACTAAATATATTTGGTCTTATCAAGGCTGTTTCTGGCTCAATATTTGACATGATCGTCACCACTTATGATGACAAGCCTTTGATATTTAGTAGCGCAACTAATAGACGTGGGCCCTACTAAATATCAAAGGTTTGTCATCATAAGTAGTGACTATCATGTCAAATATTGGTTCTATGCATGTTTTACGAAATGGTTACACGAATTTTCTTCTCCAGTTAGAATACGCTATCAAGATATCGATTTTGTGTAACTGAACTAGCAAAATAAATAAGTTTTACTTCCACCAAACTAGTTTGAAGAGTAGCACATCAAAAGTCAGATTTCAAGTTCTTCATTTGAGAAGGAGGCCGTCAATGTCTCACATGGGATTAAAATACGCACGAGAAGCAAGCCATGTTTTGATGCTAGAACTCAGAAACAAAGGATACTGGTCGTTTTATTTAGTTTTGCCTTTCTGATTGCCTAAAATCCTTAATAATCAGTTTTGTCAGGGAGGATTCCTTTATAACTATTTGCTTTGTAAAATAGCTTAGTTACCCCCGCTATGATCAATGGAAAAACTTCGGTTTTAAATGCATGCTGCATTGTAATGGTTTGACTGCAATTGTAATGGTTTCTGCCACTAAAGAATTCACACAGGTTTCACTCGATGTCTTGCTATGAGCTTGGCAATCCAAGCTGCCTGTCAAGAACGTTTCTTTTGTAAATATTGTTAACTCTGTGAACAGGTTGGTTTTTAAAGTCAGCATGTGACCAATTCTTAAAGTAGGTAATTTCAAAAAAGGAGATCCGTGGCAGTGCCATACAACAGTTTTATTTTAGGCCACAATGTTTGCTGTATCTTGACCGTCTCAAAGAGTACGAAATGGCTTTTGAAGGCGTGTACTATTTTGTTTGATGATTAATCTGCCTAGAAAATTGGTTTCTTGAACCGAATAATTTTGATGTCATCGAATTTCATATGGTATTCTGGTTGTAATGTTGCGGGACTTGTTTATATTGGGTCTAAATTCTGAAAATGGCAGCAGGAAAACAATTTTGGCATCTCAAACGTTATCTGTATCCTTAATCCGACTTGCATGAAAAAGAAGTGTTATCAATGCGATATCTTGTTCATTTCTAGACACATCTGCTATATTTGGTTGGGGGAATAACGAGTTGGGTCAGATATCAGGGAAAAATTCAGAGAAGCAGGTTTGTGAGAGTAATTTGCTTTCTTCAATCGTCAGAGTAAGTTAAACATACAGTTAGATATGCAGGTGCATAGGCATGGCATGACCTCTCTTATTTGATTAAGCAATCCCTTACAAGCATGAGTTTTCTCTCCAAACTAAAATCACATCTATTATCTTCAAATTATCAAGTGAACTAAAATCTTTTCTGCACTATTAAACCTCAAAATTTCAATTCAATGTTCAAAAAATTGAAAACGGTTCTTTTATCAACAGGGGTGCTCTTTCCTCGATTAGTTTTTTAAAATTCTAATGAATGTTTAAATAGACCAAATTTAACCTTGTATTGATTCTAATTGTATTTTATTCCGTTGTATTATATTTCTATTAAATTGTATTTATTAAGTTTTTTGTCTTTTGTACTTAAATGGAACTTTGAATAAAAGGAAATGAAAAAAAAGTTTAGCTATTGGGAGGGTTCTTACTTAAGAAATTCTCGTTATACAAAAGCTTTTTGAATTGAACAAATTTCTAGTTATATACTTGTATTTGGTATTATTCAATTCAATTATTTTCTTTATCATAATCTATATTGTATTGCATGCTGAGGGGTTTTGGAATTATGTGAACTGAACAGAACTAAAAAAAAACTAACATTGATGAAGTATCCCAGATATCAATAAGATAAAGTTCTCTAATCCTACATCTCCTTTTTACGTTGATTATTAAAGAAGGCTTCCACTTTTATATTTTCTCTATTTTTAACATTTTTTACTTGCATACTTTTTAGGTGTCAATCCCAACGTTAGTTGACAAAGCATCAAACATCAAACAAATCCTACATCTTCTTCTTTCTACGTTGATTATTAAAGATGGATTCAATTTTTATATAATCGCTACTTATACAATACTTAACTTCCATACATTTTAGGTTGCAATCCCAACACTTGTTGACGAAACATCTAAGTTTAAAGATATCAAACAAGTATTTGCCGGTGGTTCTTTCTCGGCTATTGTAGCAGGTATGCTGAATATTACATATTTACGTAAATATAGCCAATATAAATCGTTTGATAGAAAGAGGCGACTTGCTTATTTGATGCCAAAAGCAAAGTACAGCTTAATAGGAAATATAAAGTGGTTTGAATCCCATCAGTTGGTTCATTTGATAGCAAATGGAAAATGCAGATTGTAAAGTATATGTAACTAAAAATTCATGAAGTTGCTTTTAAATTATTCCAAATCAATAAATGTTTACTATGTTTCAAATAAACAGTAAATAATAAACAATGCAATAAGTTACAAACTGTGTTAATGTTTTTACAATCCTATTTTTTTTCCTAATTATATTGAATTATCTTCCCCAGACGATAACGTATATGTAACTGTGTTTACATCTAACAAAGGTAGGAAGTGCCTATCTTGGCTATAGTGCTCGATGTGCTAGGCAAAGAGCAATGTAACTGTGTTTATGTTTCTAATGACTCTCATGTTTCGTATACTCATAATCCTTTCTGTTATCTTTCTCAGATGGTAACGTACATGTAACTGTGTTTACATCTAACACGAGTAGGAAGTGCCTATCCTGGCTATATTGCTCGATGTGCTAGGCAAAGAGCAATGTAACTGTGTTTATGTTTCTAATGACTCTCATGTTTCGTATACTCATGATCCTTTCTGTTATCTTCCTCAGATGGTAAGGTACATGTAACTGTGTTTACATCTAACACGAGTATGAAGTGCCTATCCTGGCTATTGTTCTAGATATGCTAGGCAAACAGCAATGTAACTGTGTTTATATTTCATATTACTCTCATGTTTCGTACACTCATGATCCTTTCTGTTATCTTTCTCAGATGGTAAGGTACATGTAACTGTGTTTACATCTAACACGAGTAGGAAGTGCCTATCCTGGCTATTGTTCTAGATATGCTAGGCAAACAGCAATGTAACTGTGTTTATATTTCATATTACTCTCATGTTTCGTACACTCATGATCCTTTCTGTTATCTTTCTCAGACGGTAATGTATATGTAACTGTGTTTACATCTAACACGAGTAGGAAGTGCCTATCCTGGCTATAGTTCTAGATATGCTAGGTAAACAGCAATGTAACTGTGTTTATGTTTCTAACGACTCTCATGTTTCGTACACTCATGATCCTTTCTGTTATCTCTCTCAGATGGTAAGGTACATGTAACTGTGTTTACATCTAACACGAGAAGGGAGTGCCTATCCTGGCTATAGTGCTCGATGTGCTAGGCAAAGAGCAAAGTAACTGTGTTTATGTTTCTAATGACTCTCATGTTTCGTACACTCATGATCCTTTCTGTTATCTTCCCCAGACGATAACGTATATGTAACTGTGTTTACATCTAACACGAGAAGGGAGTGCCTATCCTGGCTATAGTGCTCGATGTGCTAGGCAAAGAGCAAAGTAACTGTGTTTATGTTTCTAATGACTCTCATGTTTCGTACACTCATGATCCTTTCTGTTATCTTTCTCAGATGGTAACGTTTATGTAACCGGATACGGCTCACTTGGTCTCGGTGAAGATGAAATAGAAGTGTGCGACTACCACAAGGTTTCTATGCGCTCAGAGTTTGGCAAAGTTTCAAGACTTTCTGGCGGTCCCGACTATTTAGCTGCATTGACTGGTTAGTTATTTATTCACCTTACTGTAATGCAAGCCTCATTACTGAGACTATGCCCAAACTGGATCAATTCATTTTTAAAAAGTAAGACTCTACAGGATTGATCCTTAACACTATCATCATTGTACAATGGAATCTTTAAAGGTAGGAATTCCAACCCCCTAAAAGCTAAGGATTCCACCTAAGATTGAATCACATAGATTACTGTATTCTCCAATTATCATTATATATCTATACCCTGTATATTGCTATTACTTATGCTGTAGCACCCTTGCTCTACTTCGGTATCCCCCATGGTACTGATAATATCCCTTTTCTCTGTATTGAATATCCTCCACAGAACTGATTGTATCCCTCCATAGTACTGAACATCCTCCACTCTACTAACGATACCCCCAAAAGTACTGGACATCCTCCGCAGTACTGAATATCCTCTACATTACTGATGTTATCCTTCCACAGTACTGAATATCCTCCATAGTACTTATTATATTCCCAACAGTACTGAAAACCCTCCACAGTACTGGAAATGCTCCACAGCACTGAAAATTCTGCAATGTAGTGATGACATCCTCCAACAGTACTGATGATATCCCTCCATAGCACTGAATATCCTCTACAGTACTGATGATATCCCTCCACAGTACTGAAACAGTACTGATGATATTCCTCTACAGTACTGAAAATCCCCCACAGTACTGATGATATCCCTCCACAGCACTGAATATCCTCCACAGTACTGATAATATCCCTCCATAGTACTGAAAATCCCCCACAGTACTGATGATATCCCTCCACAGCGCTGATAATATACCCCAACAGTACCAAATATCCTCAACAGTACTTATGGTATCCCTCCACAGCACTGAAAATCCCCCACAGTATTGATGATGTCCCTCCACAGCACTGGAAATGCTCCACAGTACCGGAAATGCTCCACAGTACCGATAATATCCATCCACAGTACTGATGATATCCCTCCACAGCACTGAACATCAGCCACTGTACTCCAAAGACGTTCTTCAGGGTGGCTAAGGCCCCGTTTACACGATACCGTTTTCATTTCATATCGGATTGGGTAAAGCAATCCGATATGAAAATTTCTCCTGTTTACACGATGCCGTTTTCATTTCATAGCGGATTGGTTTCATGCCACTTCCAGAGCGTTTTCATTCGAAAACGCGAAAACGGTATGGTATGAAGCATATCGGATTGGTGCGTTCTCGTGTAAACAGGAGGCCAATCCGATATGGAATGAAAACGGTATCGTGTAAACAGAAGGCCAATCCGATATGAAACCAATCCGATATGAAACGAAAACGGTATCGTGTAAACGGGGCCTAATATCCTTGCTAAACTCCCAGGATATTTCATCTTTGATTAATTTCCGTGAGGACAGTTTGATAATACAAAGACGCGGCCGAGAAAATTCTTCCTTTCGGCAGCTGATAGTAATAAACTCTGTTTTCTATCCTTTAATCTACAAATCTCACAAAGGCTTTTCCTCCTGAATTATTGATAACTGTCGGTTGGTTACAGACGTTTCTAATGCCGAATAAAATCCCTGTTAATATAGAGCGAGGGAATTGCCACTAGCGGTCGAGAGATTGGAATATTTTTAATGAAATGCGTAAAGGGATGTTGAGTTTAGCCTTAATGTGTAATTACAACAACGAGCTTTATATCCAGGAATTAGTTGATGTTGTTTGGAAGAAGATTGAGAGAGCTCGTTAATTCCATTCATTTTATTTGTCTTGTCTATTTAAAAACAGACGAAAGTATGGACTTTTCTAATGAAACCATAGTTAATGGAAGTAGGTAGTTGGGAATCTATTCTTGTACATTGCTGTTTCGTATTTGACGTTGAGCAGTAGCTGAGTATGCCCATAGTTTGTAGAAGTAAATGGCGAGGAAACCTATTGTTTGGACGTCTTTGTTTCACATTTGAATTAGTTTATAGAAGTAGATGGTTAGAAAACCTATTTCTGTACTTCTTTGTTTCACATTTGATGTTGAACAGTACCTGAAAGTGCACAACGTATGCCAATAGTTTATAGAAGTAGATGGTAAGGAAACCTATTGTTTGGACGTCTTTGTTTCACATTTGAATTAGATGTTGAACAGTACATGAAAGTGCACAACGTATGCAAATAGTTTATAGAAGTAGATGGTTAGGAAACCTATTTCTGTACTTCTTTGTTTCACATTTGATGTTGAACAGTACCTGAAAGTCACAACGTATGCCAATATTTTATAGAAGTAGATGGTTAGGAAACCTAATGTTTAACGTTTTTGCTTCTCATTTTATGTTTAATACAACCTGGAAGTGCACAACGTATGGCAATAGTTTATAGAAGTAGATGGTTAGAAAACCTATTGCCGTACGTCTTTGTTTCACATTTGATGTTGAACAGTACCTGAAAGTCACAACGTATGCCAATATTTTATAGAAGTAGATGGTTAGGAAACCTAATGTTTAACGTTTTTGCTTCTCATTTTATGTTTAATACAACCTGGAAGTGCACAACGTATGGCAATAGTTTATAGAAGTAGATGGTTAGAAAACCTATTGCCGTACGTCTTTGTTTCACATTTGATGTTGAACAGTACCTGAAAGTGCACAACGTATGGCAATAGTTTATAGAAGTAGATGGTTAGAAAACCTATTGCCGTACGTCTTTGTTTCACATTTGATGTTGAACAGTACCTGAAAGTGCACAACGCATGCCAATAGTTTATAGAAGTAGATGGTTAGAAAACCTATTGCCGTACGTCTTTGTTTCACATTTGATGTTGAACAGTACCTACAAGTGCACGAAGTATGGCTGATCATCTCTCTTTACTGTTGAAATTTTTCATTTCCCCATTGCCTATACGAATATGATGGCAGATAAAAATAAAACCTTGCATGAATAACAAATGAATTCGGATAAGGAATCAAAACAGGCATTTTGGTCAATCTGTTCAACCTTGACCTTGTCGGTTAAAAAATGGCAAAACGATGTAGTTTGCATTACTAACCCTAAAAGACTTTAACAAAAATATATTACAATATGTTTCTTAACCATCTTCCTCAATAAAAATATCTTATATTCACCTGAATTCATCTCGCAACAAGGTCAGACATGAATAATACTAAACTGAAAATGGTTTAGGCCAACCACGACTCTCTCAAATGTTATTTTCTCAGCCAATGTTCCTGTTTATTTTTTGTAAGTCAGTACTAGATAAAGATAGCTTTGTGCTACGACAAATGGCTGCAAAGAAACTTCTACTGATGATACAAAACCTGGTACATCAGTCAGTGTAGTGAAACTAGACAGCCAAAAGATAAATCTGTTTTACAGCAAACAACTTCAACCTGTTATGTTTGGTGCAAAATATAATACCTATATATCTATTGTAGACACTGGTAGTCTTCTTACATGGGGTAGAGGCAACCATGGCAGATTGGGACATGGTGGTACAGCAGATATGTTCACCCCTAGAAGGGTAAGCCCTTTTTTCATGGTTTTTTGTTGTCCTGTTGTTATTGCTCGTTGGAGACGACAAGATGTCTTCTCACTGTTTACTTCTGAATTCAGTTGTAGCACTAGGGAGGGGATGGGGGGACTAGTGGCCCCCACTTTTTGCAAAGTTGGTCCTCGATTATCGACCAAATCCAATAAGAAATGTTTTGAGGGAATAAGGGCGTGGTCATAGGCCTTAAAGTATTGACCACACATATTCCCCGACTTTTTGAAGGCTGGCTCCGCCACTGCTTCTGATTCGTCAAACTATAACTCAAATCCTCTTTCTGAACTCAAAATAAGATCCCATGAAAATTCATTGATTTCGTTCTTTAATTTTTCAAATAAGCAATGACTTATTTAGCCCAGAATCGTGCAGAACTTTTGCGCACTTTGTTTGTGCTGTTGTTTTGCAACCTAAGACAACAGAAAATTCGACATTTGCGCTCGTTCTCAAGTAAAATCTCATGGGAATAGGTTAGGGCGGACACATGGAACTCTGAAACTGACGATCTTCTAAGGGGCCTCTTCCTTTGCTGATTCATCGTTCTCCTACGCGCATCTGATTGTAGCTCAGTGATTACTGTGAAACAAACAAAACGATTTCTAAACATCCTGCTGATCTCGAGAAGTTTTTCCCAGCGCCCAGAATACTCGTCATCCTTCCCCCGTCATGAAAACTTTACTACCAAACCTCTCTCATTTCAAGTTGAAAAAAGTAGGCTTAGTCTGTATACAAGGGTGGGGCCTCTGCAAGGTCTGGTCATGTAATTAATCTAAACCGACATGAATCTACCTTCAATCTCTTGTAAATTAATTGTTTGCAAGAATATTAGAATATAAAAATCAATCGAGATAATTTGTGAGAATGAAAATGACTCGAGTAGGACTCGAACCCACGACCTGTCGATTCGTACTCTAGATTCGTACCTCTAGATTCGAGGGCGTGGGTTCAAGTCCTACTTGGGTCATTTTCACGCTCACAAATTATCTCCATTGATTTTCCAAATCCTGCTTCTCCTCAAATGTAAAAATCTAATTGGCATTAACAGTCTGTCATACGCTCTATGAAGGAAGTTTTTTGGGGGCAGCTATAGTTTTGAAACAGCAGAACAATGAACATTACACATACGCAACAAACACATACTAATAATGAAATCGACTGTAATTTGCAACAAATATAGGTACGCCTGTTATTAAAATAAGCTAACAAAATAGCCACAGGGAATACAACACACAATTAGATATTTTTCAAATTGCTTTGGGAACTCTCTTTAAAAATCTATTTCTCAAGGCATCGAAGCCTGGAAAACCAGTACCTAAAGTCCAAGAACTGATACTCATTAGAATTCCGTTCTTAGGCTTGAAATAATGACTAGTTTGACTCATTTTCTAGTGATTTTTGACAGATTTTGTATTTTATAACTAACAACTTGTAACAAATTAGGACTTTTTTTATGTTTTCCCTACCCTGTTCTTTTAGGTGCCTCTGCCTGGTCGAGTCGTAGATTTCTCTTGTGGCATTGATCACATGGTGGCTTTAGTCGATGAAGACACAAATGTTGATGCAGGACCAGATAAGATTTAATTTTTCAAACACTTAATATCTTTGCTATATACCTAAGAAATATTGTCTTCGATTTCATTTTATACATATTTTCAATATCTAACAAAATAATTCTAAATATTTAGATTCAAATTGCTTATTTGAAACCCTTTGTATCTATATCATGGATATTCTTTATACTGCTGATCATAAAAAATATCATCGTGATGATTGGGTTAAGAATGGAAAAAACCTCAATAATCAAAAATGTGACTCAATAAGTTAATGCTGGTTAAAAAAGAGTTAATGTCCCTGAAATACCAAACCTTTACATAGATTTCCAATTCAATTCAATTTTATTCATAGGATACAAGCCTAAGACAAGGTTACAAAATATTGCATACTAAACGACCCAAGAAAAGCAATGCTTATGATGCTTTGGCCGTTAAATTAAGAATAAAAGAAATCAAGTATAACTGTAACAAGAATGCATAAGTACAAATTTTAAAATTACGTAAAAGTCTATAAACTAGAAAAATGAAAAAATTGTTGCGCCTTTTTTTAAAATCACTTTATATGAAATAGGCATCAATGAAGGTACCTCAATAGACGTAAAATACAAATACAAAAATAATGCTGGATAGAAAAGAGTTAATGTCCCTAAAATACCAGACTTCAATATAGGGACACTTCAGGGACACAAAGTGTCCACAATAAAGTTGTTCATGATGATTTGATACTTGAATGATCGATGAAAACTGAACAAGTAATGCTTCCAGTGACTTAATAAAGAAATTGTAGTCTTATTTTTTTTTAAACTGAAGTAGAATGATTTGTCTTGTTGTTGAGATGGTCAGGTCCTTCGTGAATAACAACCCTACTATTTAGTTTCCAACATATTGAAAATTGCTTTTTCTTCCAGAGCAGATTTGAATCTGCTTTTTCTTATCTGAAATCTTTTACTACCTCAAAAAGCAGTGAACATTCCTCATCACTTTATCCTGAGTAATGCGTAAATCTTTCCGGTTTCATTTCACTGATATTTTGACTACAGGCTTAGATTACTAAAAGAATAAATTGAGTTTCTAACAGATATAAATTAGGGCCTTTTCTTATTACAAGTCTTTTTCTACCTCAAAAAGCAGTGAACAGTCATCATTACCTTATCCTGAGTTATGCGTGTGGCAGGATACCTAGATTACGGCAATCTTCCGGTTTTATTACACTGGTATTTTGACTACAGGCTTCAACTTACATTACAACGAAAAAAATAGGTTTATATTTTTCAACAAGATATGTGTATAAGTCTACCTTTATAAAGTTTCTCTCATCAATTCTTCAGGAAGGGATTTTTTTTGGACCCCCCGATGGATTGGCCTGATAAGACTAAATTACTTAATCCCAGCATTAAAAATAATTTCTGGTGAAAAGATCTGAAACCATGAAGATATGCTATCTCGAAAACATAAACCACACGCGAAACCCAGCTGGCGAGTTTTGGATAAGTTTTCGATTCCACGCCTCAAGAACATGAAAAATTAATTTTCTACCCAAAGAAAATAATTTCAAAAGGATTGATAAGAAATGAGGAAAGATAAAATTTATTCTTAGTTTGTAAAGTATCAATTATTAATTTTCCTTGAAAGGATAAACCCTGGAAAGTCCCTGAAATTTCTGCAGATAGAAGGTTTTTAACTAGAATCTTAACACCATCATAATTTAACCCGATTATACCAAATGGGGACTGATTTTCGAAATTATGGCTTAGGCCCTGAACGTTATTCATGCTTTTTCACCCAAATAAGATTTTTTCTTACTTTACACTCTTTTTTTTCTATAAGAACAATTTCAAAAGACCTCGAGCCTCAAATTTTGCCAAAACTTAAGAACAAGCTAAGAACTAACCGAGGCTGATCATTTTTGGCTCAATATGAAAATTTTACGAAATAACCATAAACACTGAGAAATAATTCCAAAACAAGCTGATGTACAGCACACAGATAATATCAAATGGCCAAAAGAGTCAAACTTTGCAACAATTAACACTACTGATAGCAAAAAAGGCTTCCCAACCATTGTAAAAGTAAGAACAATTGAGGAATATTTCAGGCTGAAAATAGAGGTACAGTACATCCTCGATTATCCGAACCTCGATTATCCGAACCTCGACTATCCGAACGCCAAAAGTTTTCATTAAATTTTTTTTTGCAAACTAGTTCTTGAGAAACCAATCGAAATATCCGTTGTCTGCTCAAACTGTTGCCCAATATAAAAGTCATATCCAACGGAAGCACAAAAATAACACATTTATTTATCAAGGAGCTTCGACAACACGTTATTACAAATCGTTGTTGAAATTTACAAAAAACTGTTGCCTTAGTTTTCTTGTTGGTCTTTCCGTTTGCCAAGCTTTTCAATTTGGTTCAGTTTGAGCATCCTGTGACTGTTCAGGACGATGATAATACCCTTTATAGCAAGTTTAGTAGGTAAAATGTTCTTCCTCGATTATCCGAATATTTTGCGTATCCGAACGGCCCAACAAAAATTTGAGTTCAACCTGTTCGGATAATCGAGGATGTACTGTACATTTAAGAACAGCTAGCTTCGAATCAATTTTCCTGGTTCTTATAAAAGGAGTATATAAAGGATCAATCATCTATTCTACTTATAAGGACAAACTCTGAAAGCTCTCTGAATCATACATATGGTTCTAAGAATTTTAACTAGAATTTCAATATATAATCATTAATCCACCTTTAACAAAATGGCGACTAATTTTCGAAGTTATGGCCTAGGCCCTGAATATGAAAATGTCTAATATGTAAAAAGAAATAATTCAATTCTACATATGGTGTGCAGTTTTGAGAATTTTAACTAGAATTTCAACAGCATAATCATTATACCAACTTTCACAAAATGGCGACTAATTTTCGAAGTTATAGCCTAGGCCCTGAATATGAAAATGTCTAATATGTAAAAAGAAATAATTCAATTCTACATATGGTGTGCAGTTTTGAGAATTTTAACTAGAATTTCAACAGCATAATCATTATACCAACTTTCACAAAATGGCGACTAATTTTCAAAAGTATAGCCTAGGCGCTACATGTCAACCATGTTTTTTGATTCAGTGACTAGAGCGTGCAGAAAATCTATTCATATCTATCCAAACAGGTTGTAGTTTACCCAAGAAATCAAAATTTATTATTTTGAGTATTGATCCATTACAAAAGGCAATCTAGCAATTATTTTTCTACGTATTTATGAAAATAAGAAGTCTGTGAATCGGTTTCCCATAACAGTGCTCAATACATAGAGTAGAGCTATATGCACATCTGCACATCTCCTGATGAGTGGGTAACCACGAAACAGGTTGTCGAAATAGAGAGTTGTGTTTTGAGTCTCTTTATCCTTAGTACGTTCATGAAAATATAATTTTTATAGAGAACTTAATAACCATGAATCAAAGCAAACACAGGATAATTTTGCATAAGGAATATTTGGTCTTCATAATCAGTTAAAAAGACCTGCGTTCTGTAATTGTAAACCTCATTTTTATTGATTTTATATTGACTGATAAACAACACAGCTGTCAAAACACAATTAGTGCTCAATCGTCACTGACGCGTACAATTACTGTGCAAAATACGTTATCACGACTAGTTTTACTTTTGTAAATGAATGCACTGTACTAAATGAAGCTATAACTAGAATCAACTCTTATCTAGGATAAGGAGTGTAATTACTTGTTGTTGTTGTCCAAATTTTGAAATGGCCATGATTGATCCATTAAAGATTCAAAGTAAATGCAGGGGGGTCGCTGGAACCTAAACATGGAGTCTAAATGGAGTCTGATTCTTTCTTGTCCCCTTCAAAATTTAGCAATTCCGCCTTTCTCTTGTGAAATAATACGCTTCATCCTTTACCCAATGGAATGTTTATAGTTTCTCCTTCCTTCTAAATTCTTCCTTGCCCTTGTACGATTTTGAAAATTCTCTCTTTTTGGTGTTGATTGGTTTTCTTACACCATACCGATCATTCACCTCTTTTCTGATTGGCCTTTTTCGATCCACATCTGGGTACGCAAATATGTTAGGTTTCTGATTCGTTCTCTTTCTGACGTATTACTCTGTTGAGTGTCAGACGAAAAGCTTAAGTAATCTATGTGTTCGTTTCATTATGTTTCCGATATTTCTGGTTATACTGAATTTCTCTCTTTGTAGTACCACCAATCTGTAAATATGTGACTAACAATGGCATATAAGGGCTTGGTCGAATTTCCATGATTATTCCCCAAAGAATATTAATTAGAAAACGAATACAGCATGATAACTTTCTATTGAAATTGTTATCTCTGAATAATGCACTTTATTAAGATCACAATTCAAGCCATGCTTGATGTAATAGTTTCAACAAAAATGTTAAATCTTTAATAGCCACTACTAGCCACTAGTTTGATTTTCAAATCCTAAAGCTCGATTCGTTTTCAAAAAAGCAATCTTACCTCAATACATTCTCGGATTTCCATTAAGTGTGTATGCAATCTAAAAAACAATTTTTTTTAATTATACTCTTTTGTTTGAGAACAATTGATTAAAATTAGGTGCAATAAGGACCAGCTGGGGCTGACTATTTTAAGTTCAATACAATAATTATTAGAAATAACCATAAGGTTGACAAATAATTACAAAAGAAGCAGGTTCATAGCACACAGATATGTCAGTAACTTCAGGAGAGTGTAAATTTATGATAATTAACACAAACATAACAAACGCAGACACCCAACGATACATACAAGTAAGGAAAAGTCAAGGACCTTTTAGCTTGAAAATAAAGGAATCCGTAAGGTCGTTCACTAACTTAACAGTTGGGATAATGATAATGATGATATTCATTAATGATCATCAATAATGATTATAAAATTATGAATAGAATAATTATTATCATTATCATTTTCATTATTATTAAGGATATAATAATGATAAATTATTATGTTAATAGGTAACGATGATGATAGAAACGATGGTGATGTATTTAACAATAATGATGATAATAGCTTTTTGAAGGTCGTGATGCTTATTGTTATAACCTTGTGACCTCCCTCATCATTATTATAAGGAAAATCTTTCTGATATAAAATCACGTGACTAAAAACTTAGTCTATTTGCCTATTTCTCAAAAATCCATGAACAACGTTTAATAACAGTGAACAAGAGGGATTTAGCATGAATAAGCTAGCATAAGAAACTTTGGTTCCCAAACTTCCCAAAAAGCTTACGTCATTCTTGTTAACCTTTATTCATGCTTTTTACCTCTTTTTCATTGTTATTAAACGTTGATCATGGATTTTTTAGATCTACGCAAATAGACTAAGTTTTTAGTCACGTGATTTCTAATGATGAATACAATGATGATTATGTAAATTATGATTGATTTATGATTATGTTCATGATTCTTATTCCTATTTCTATCATTATTATTGTTATTATGGATATGGAAATGATGATGATGTTGATGATGTGAATGGAATGTGACAATGCAAATGACAATACCTATTGCAAATCGCAGAAAAATATGCATTAACATTGTTCAAAAAGGTCCATTCCCTCTTACAGAACTCAATTGGGACTTCTACACTTATGGACAACATAGTAACCTTCAAATGAACGCCACGATCGTTTACCCCAGCAGGACCCCGAGTACAAATTAGCCCTAAAAAACTTAAGAAAATCATTGTTCTCTACCCATTAAGATAAAGAAGTAAAGAAAACAGCACGAAAAACATAACGTATTTACTTCATTGTGTATTTTACATGCATGCCTTAATTCCATGCAAATACCACAATTCAAATTTTCCTATAAAAGCGCAACAGTGAACAAGCCCTGATATCAGTGAACAGCAGTCTGAAATACGGTGGTAGCAGACAAGAGCATATGGCCTAGTAAGTACGCTTTTTACATCCTCGTGTAAATGATGGCAGATTTAAGACCAACAAGGCGTCTGACATCGAAAACGATCGAGCAGGCCTTGAGAGCTTTCGTCGTGCCCGACATATCGAAGAGTTTTTCCGTCGTCTCCATTCGTGTTCTATGGAGAACAATCAGAAGACACGAAGAAATTGCGGAACGAATGATCGCAGTCAAGCGAAGACAGCTGGAACTGCTGTTGTCGAAACATAACGATGTGAGGTGCATATGGAGCTGCATTACCGGCATCGAAGAGAAATTTAAAGAGGGAGAGGAGGAGAAAATTGCTGTGAAACCTGGTGTTAGCTTCTGGATAGTGGTTGACGTGGCAGAAGCAGTGCTAAGTACTGTACAGAACACCTTCATGCAACTGGTAAGAATATTTTACAACTAAAACCAGACATTTCATTTACTGTATTAAGTTATAGCCAACTCTCAAATTGATTTTTCTTAAATTCTTAAACGTTGGTTTTAAAATCGCGTTTATCTTTTGTAGGTACTTTCATCTGGCCTAGAAATAGACAGTTGTAAGCCAATAGTGTCGAGAAACAGACGTAGCAACGAGGACCACTACACGGCAACACTGTGTCAAGCGATCAAAGACCACAGCCAGGAATACGCCCTCAGGATTGCAAGAGAAGGAGCAGAGGAGTTCCTGGCGTCGCATGTCCATGCAAACACGGGGGTTATTCTTGAGCGGGGCAGTTTACCGACGAATAACGCGTTTGGAATACTGCCTTTGAGAATAACTATCACGAAAACGTGCAAGGACGAAGAAGCAAAAGTATTCAAGGAAGGACTGCGGCAAATCCGATTCAGTGGCCTACAGTACGACCTCGTGGACGGCGGAGACCCTGAATGTGGGCAGTCAGCGTCAGCAGTTGCGCTGCCAGCTAAACCCAGCACAAACGTGTGCAAAGCCATCGATATGGTGAAGCGAGCGATGGAGAAACTGGGGGTGCACTTGTACAGAGGACACGTGTACAAGAAAGCAGCAAACGCTAAATACACGTTTGTCAAGAGCTGCACGGTGCTGCAGTTTCTCCACTCCTTGCTGTGTAACAGCCAAATATCAAATTTCTTGACGCCATGCCTCCCTGCAGTAAACAACATCATTTCTTACAAGGGTTGCAATATCTTGAGGCAATTAAGCATAAACTACGACCTGGTCGAGGTAAAGCCCTACGGAAGATGCTTCAGCTTCAAAGAAAAATGTGTGGTTGATAGTCCGCTCAAAGAAGACGAAATAGGCAAAGTCACCCCGAGAGCGTACGTCAGCTACACTTGGAAAGAAAACGTCGTTCCGTTACCGCGACTCTTTGTCAGCAGTTTACGCAACAGCATGCCGGATGAAAACGTTATGAAAGATTTCCTTGTTAAATGGTACCAGCTGGCGTTGAAGGGGCAATTCCCACAGAAAACAAGGAAACTGTGCTGCGTTGGTGATGCAGACTCCGGCAAGACCAGCTGGTTTGCTCCATACGAGGGGATTATCTCCCACGACAAGCTCGCAACGGTAACGAGGGACAGACATTTTGCTGCGAGTATGCTGTCCGAGGAAACCGAATGCCTTTTCGTGGATGAATGGCCCCCGGACGCAATGAGTGCTGATGACGCCAAAAGAGTCCTGCAAGGTGGTTTCTTGGCGATGCCACAAAAGCACAAAGAGCCGACGAACTTCGTTTACAATTCAGGAGCCTACATCACTTGCAACCAGATACCCAACTTCTCCGACGTTGACGATGTCGCCATACGTGCAAGACTGGCTGTTTTCGAGACACGATCGCTGCCGACCAAAAACACCAACGCCACGAGTTGGCTAAGAAGAAATTGCATGCAATGCTTCCATTACGTATCCGAACGGTTGAAGAACGTATCACTTTGGGAAAACAACGAGCGCATAGCAGGAGCAACCAACTCGGATTCAGACGAAGGCGCCCTCTACAACGATTTCACCGAGGACCAACAGACTCGACAAATCAGCCGCCACGACATAGAAGAGTTGCAGTTCTCTCAGAGCTTTTCAGAGGCCATAGACGAAGCACGAGAAGACGCCATCCGTGACATAGTCCCAACGGAAGTACTCGAGCAAAGTCTTATAGAGGACGAGGACCGCAATTCCGAACATTGGATGCGCGAGGAGAGCCGGATATTCGTCGCACATGGCGACATCAACTCGTACGACTACCAAATGGCTGTCTATTTAACCACAGTCTCCGAGAATGAATGGATGCAGCTGCAACCAACAGAAAGGGATTTACAGCGATTCCGAAGACGCCGGCGACTCGGATGGACAGGGACCGACTCCATGTACGACGCCTGGCTTCTAATTGAAGACACAAGACGTGAGGACTTTGACATGGAGTTGTTTACAACAAGATTTCCGAATTGGCAGTCATCACTACAGAAGCGAGTCGGTAACAACAGAAAATCAATTTTGGTGGAACGCAAACAATCCGACCACGAAAATTCTGGAGATGATGATGATGATGATGATGATGATAATGATGATGATGATGATGAAGATGATGATGAAGATGATGATGATGATGATGAGGATGAAGATGATGATGAAGATGATGAAGATGAGGATAGTGATGATGGAATGGCAAGTAGAAGAATGTCCATGCAGAGAAAAAAAGCAAAACGAATCAAATACAGCAGTGAAGATGAATAGCTGGCAAACATTGCTTTAACTATTGATTGTCATTATTAGAATTGAGTTTCAAAAAACAATTGCGTTCTTAGTTTCTATTTGAATTAATCAACTCTTAGATTCTATAAAAATTAATGAAACTAAATATCGATAACTAAGTGTGAACAAACATAAATGACCTAGCTCTTGAAATTTAAATTCTGAGCCAATACCATTCTCAAAAAGATTACGTCATTCTTGTACACCTTTATTCATGCTTATTACCTCTTGTTCACTGTTATTAAACGTTGTTCATTGATTTTTGAAATCTATCCAAAAAGACTAAGTTTTGGGTGACGTGATTCGTCAGGCTGAAAACAGTTATCATCATAATAACTTATTCTGACGTCATTATTCTTATAGTTCTTTCAATCTTCAAAATCATGTGACTAAAAACTTAGTCTATTTGCCTGTTTCTCAAAAATCCATGAACAACGTTTAATAACAGTGAACAAGACGGATTTAGCATGAATAAGCTAGCATAAGAAATTTTCGCTCGAAAGCAGTCAAGTTCCCAAAAAGATTACGTCATTCTTGTACACCTTTATTCATGCTTATTACCTCTTGTTCACTGTTATTAAACGTTGTTCATTGATTTTGGAAATCTAGCCAAAAAGACTAAGTTTTGGGTCACGTGATTCGTCAGGCTGAAAACAGTTATCATCATAATAACTTATTCTGACGTCATTATTCTTATAGTTCTTTCAATCTTCAAAATCACGTGACTAAAAACTTAGTCTATTTGCCTGTTTCTCAAAAATCCATGAACAACGTTTAATAACAGTGAACAAGACGGATTTAGCATGAATAAGCTAGCATAAGAAATTTCGCTCGAAAGCAGTCCAGTCCCCTAAAAGATTACGTCATTCTTGTACACCTTTATTCATGCTTATTACCACTTGTTCACTGTTATTAAACGTTGTTCATGGATTTTGGAGATTCAGGCATTTAGACTAAGTTTTGGGTCACGTGATTCGTCAGGCTGAAAACAGTTATCATCATAATAACTTATTCTGACGTCATTATTCTTAAAGTTATTTCAATCTTCAAAATCACGTGACTAAAAACTTAGTCTATTTGCCTGTTTCTCAAAAATCCATGAACAACGTTTAATAACAGTGAACAAGACGGATTTAGCATGAATAAGCTAGCATAAGAAATTTCGCTCGAAAGCAGTCCAGTCCCCTAAAAGATTACGTCATTCTTGTACACCTTTATTCATGCTTATTACCACTTGTTCACTGTTATTAAACGTTGTTCATGGATTTTTGAAATCTAGCCAAGTAGACTAAGTTTTGGGTCACGTGATTGATCATAATTCTGAAAGTTATCGTATTCATATGGTTATTATAAAAGTAGTAATTGGTTCTGTATCCATAATTGTTTTCTGCTGGTTCGAGTTTCCTTCATTTTCTTTCATAGAAATAAAACATAATTTACAAATTAACTTGGGTTCTTTGCTTTAAAAATACTTATTAGAAAAAAGAAAATAAACAAAATATTTTTGATTTTTTAATAATAAAGTTATATGATCATTTTTCTATATTGTAATAAAATCTCAGATGATTGAGTAGACTCCTGTTCGACCTGATTAATTTCCAATTCTAACATTTTCATTGACAGAAATAAAAACCAAAATGCACAGATTGCGAGTGAACCATGTGTTTAACAGACATTTATAGCAGAGAAATGAGACATATCAACAAAAAACAATACCAATTTCAATGCTTTTTAATTTTCGTTAAAAGATCTGCACGTTTTTTTAAGGAATCTGCACTTCTTTTTTCATTAAACTTGAACCTCGGGTCTCGTAGCATACTAGCCCAATTCCCGTAACCATATATCTTTAAGCCTTTTTTCAGAAAGTAATCTTCATCTTTGGTGTAAGGAACCCTTGAAGTGACGATTGGCTTGCCTTTGGCTTTACTTGCCTTCCTTACCGGAGGCTGATAAACAGGGGCGGGAACATCTCCACCTTTGTCTTCTGATTCACAGGAAGAATTTAATGCCCGTATACCTGCAACAACTGTTTCATCGCTATCATCTTCACCATCGGCCTTCTTATTATTTTCATTGTCCGAAACTTCACTCTCGCTGGAAAATACAGCTCGTTTCACCATCTTCTCTACTTTAGTGCTTCGAAGTTTTTTCATGGCCAGTTTTCCACTCGTTGCTACTTCTCGCGAACTGCGTTTTTGATAGTAGGTCCTAGCTACCTGAGAGCTGTGCTTCTGATCCAGGCTTATCGATCTCTGTTCTTCGGTAGAAAGTACTCGCGAGCTCTCGGTTTCCACGATTTGTCGATATCTTGTAGGGTGTACATATTTACCAATAGCTTGAAAGACGAGCTCTGACATGTGATTTCCAATAGCCTTGAATTGAGTGCCACTCCGTGTGACGAGAAGGTAGTCGCATTTCGGATTCAACAGCGGTCTAATGTTCACAATGTATTCGTCTATTAATCGAGTGCTTGTCTCGTCAAAAATCAACGAGTCGAATGTGTATTGCTGGGCAGTCTTGAATTCGGTTTGATCCACAAAACCATCGCTTTCTTTCGACTTCTCGAACATACTCAGTGTCAAGTATTGGTAAGTCATCGGTCGAGATCCTTTCACTCTCGTGAAGAGATAAAGAGAAACGAAACGAGTTGCAAATGTCAATTCTGCTGCACTAACAGAGGTGAGAGGGTACGACTTGCATCTCAAAAGTACATCTTTATACCGTTGCAGATGATGTGGTACAACCGTTTCCATCTCGTCCATTGTCGCCCATTGGTTATTGGCTGCGAGAACTTCCACCGACAAATTCTTCGCCCACTCGGTAATCTTGCGTCTAGCCAATGCTCTCTTGCCTCTGTTGATGTAGACTTCGGAGATAGCCAGGTTCCCAAGAACAGCAGTTGACAGTCCGCACGATTTCCTGAAATCGATCACATCAGTGATAGCTTGTAAATAGCCAAACTGTGCAGAGCTACCAAGTCCCCACTCTTTCCCAATGTGCTCAATGAAATTGCATATTAGTCCAGCAGAACCAATACAATAGTCGATATGCTCTGTTGTGAGATCTTCTTCATCGTCTTCGCTGCAAAATTTTAAGAATTTCATCACTCGTGTCCCGTTTTGCGTTGCCTGCACCTCTGACATACCCCCTCCACAAATAGCACACAGCCATTCCATGTATCTTTTCCCAATGCCGTCAGTAATCGAATAATGTGGTATTTTCGATGTATCAGCACGTTTTCTCGAGCTGTTCTTGAATTTATCTTGTGTGGGTTGTTGTCTTATTGCTTGGTCGATCAATCTCTCGCTAGGCTTTTCATCGAAATAGTAGTACCATCTGTGCTTCTTATCTACATGCTTTCTGCATCCTCTTTTGCTGAAAAATGTTCGGTTCTCACAGTGCTTGACTGGACACACATAGGTCTTGTCTTTAGACTCTCGGAGAATCAGCACTCTTTTATGTTGTCTTGCACCTTCGATCTTCGACCAGTCCATCTTCGTGCTTCCGAAGCCCAAGTGCTTGACAGGATGAATACTTCGCTATTTATCCAAAACGCAGCCTTGCGCACGCACGAAAGAATGCAAAATTCATCTAGAACGATGAAATCCTGGGAATGAACAAAGTGCCTATGGCAGAACTCTAGGGACACAGGCCATTCAGATAACGTGAATGAACACTTTAGAACAAGGCATGCAGAATGACCAATGAATGGAATTCTTCAGATACAGGACATTCTTCTGAACACACAGGTCATTGTGCATGTCCAATGTATTCATCGTAAAAATGTCCGATAACAACATCATGAGTGACCTACAGCCTTTGACATTGAAAGGACCTTATCAAATGATCTATACGGTCACTTTGAGGACATGTGTGTTCATCAATGACGATGAACAAAATTATGTTCTCTTTCCATCTAAATCAAGGGGCACACACATATGCATGGAACCTACACATATTTTCATAAGTTTTGAAAAAAGTATATATGAAGATACCGTATATAAGTTTTTCAATCACAATTTTCCTATATTATCTGAACAGCAATCGACCCTTGATTCCAGTGAACAGTATAAAACGTTATGTTAATATATAGATAGGAAAACAAACAGCATATCGGAGAAAATATAAATAGAGGACTAGCCACCTTCAAAACAATTCTACTGGGTATTATAAAAAAGAGTGAGGGTGTTGTCTACCTTGATAACATACAAACGTAGATACCAAGTAGAAACGTAGACAACACACAGAGGTAGATAAAGTAGGAAATAACCGTAGTAGGTCTATCTAAAGCTTAATTTCATTTCATATAATCAGTACCGTAAGAGAGGGGGTGTTGCCAGGGTAGTTGCAAGGGGGGCCAGAGGCCAGTAAAGGGAAGCTACTTATGTTTACTCATTATAAGCTCCTTTCAGGGGAATTTAGGCCAATTGAATTAGCCTCTACGTTGGGGCTAGGCCGGTATTACGACGGCCTCTCATCTAATATAGACGACTTTATTTACACTGACGATGAGATCGAAATTAATTAAAAAAGTTCTGGAAAAGCAAGAGCTGGTCTAAGAATTTATACTAAAAGGAAAATAATGAATTTTCTAAATCAAATGTTGATAGAGCGGCAGGTGTAGATGGTAGGAGAATTCTGTAATCATTTATTGATTCGACCACCTCTTCTATTAACAAAGATTTCAATTCTAATAACTTAGGGCCCTGATCATGTGGGCAAAAATACTTCACCTGCCAGACTCAGAACTGACAGGTGAAGCACTGAAGATATCGAGCACTGTTGATAAGGAATTCCCTCTCATGCCTGGCGTGAAAGACCAGGTAAATCCTCAGCACATCTGTATCATAAAGAAGACTTCTCAACTTAATCTTTAATCATGTGTGGACGCTGTTGACGGCAGTTATTATTGTTGTTGTTATGGTGATGAGTAGAGGATTGTGGGATAGTTTTGGGTTGGTGCACGCTGTTATTTCTCAAATCTTTTTAGATATTCTTTGCTTGGACCCTGCCGCCCTGTCCACACGTAGCTACACGGATATTTTGAAAACGCATATTCATTTATCCGTTTTGGCTTTCCGTCATCACGTTTCCGGAGTTTTCGGTGATGAAAACAATCTTTTCGAAAACGATGACGTTATGAGCTCAGTTATGGACATTCTATTTCACAAACAAAAACTTTTTATTAGTGACTCCTCCGTATCCATGTGGACAGATATTTGTTTTGAAAACGCTCATGTTTTGGACACAATTTTTCTCGAAAACGGATAAATAAATGTGCGTTTTCAAAAATATCCGGATACGTGTGGATAAGGCCTAAGAATAAATATCATCCCTGATTCCTCGTTCGAAAAAACGAGTTATCTTCATCTCACCGGTAGTTTTGTTTTGCGTTTATATGGAACTATTTTACTTTCGTTGGAGTGGAACTTCGAGGTGGGGATGATGAAAATACAATGCAACGTAATTTTAGCCTACTAAAACAGATCTGTTAGCTAGCTGGTTCACTCCCTGTTTCAAATTCAAACTTTGAATTCACCCATACAGTGCCTAAGGCTTTATTCTGTGAATGACTTTATTAGCTTCATGTGCCAATTTTGCAGGGACTCTATAATATCAAATATATCGTTAAAAATATCAGATTCATATCGACTAACAACTATGATATAGATTCTATGACTGACTATAAAGATACCATAAACCCCTGTTTGAATTAACCTATAAAAATGACCACGAAAAGTGCTTTATAGTCTGAAAACTAAAGATTGCATTTGTTTTATCTTTCTGTGCTGAAAATTGTCCAACTGTCCCTTGTTGCTAGAGTGAAGTCTCGTTCTGCTCTACTCTATATAGCTTCGCATAGTTTTTTTCCGATAGTGTGTACTTTCGTTCTGAATTGGTAAAACTGACTAGTACTCTCTTAAAACAAAGCTCTAATGTTGCCTTTGTTTCACAGTTTTACAATGATTCAGTCAAGGCAACGATCGGTATAGCTTGCGTGACTAACCATAAAAGTCAAAGAAACTAATAAACTCTTGTTTGAGTTAACCCATACAGCGACTAGTGCTTCATTCTCCTTCTCTAATCTCCTAAGTCTTAAATCCTTGCATGCATCAATAACTCCATTGTTCTAGTTTCTTTCCTTACATGTGTGTTATCTTCATCTGATTTTACAACTTGAATTCTATCTGCGATGATCTCCCGTATCTTTTGATTAAAAGAATTCTTTTATTCATAGCTGGCAGGTTTAGTTGTGTTTGTTTTGATTCTGTATGTTTATCAAAAGCATTGTGCGTTGCTTGATTTCCTAATCTTGCATCTCATGTTTTGTTTTGTTGGTTATAACACCAGGGATCGGTTTGCTTTATACGGAGAGCTGGTTAATGCAGAATGTACTTTTGTAAATATTGTTCGACCTTTATCCAGCAGGGGACGATAGCCAGGGGGAGCTTGGATCAAGGCCTGATAAGGGTAAAAGAGAGCTAAAGCTAGAATTCGTAGAAATTTCTCAAAAAGTTTAGCTACATGTTGGCAATGAACTCTAAATAGTATTGTAGAATGCAAAATTATTTCATTTGGCATCCAGTTATGATGTTTTGGGGGCTTTTTTGTAGTTTTGCATGTTTCCTTCTGGGAGTAGCTCTTTAATATACTTCAACATCAATACCTCATTAATGAGCTTTGTTGTTGAAATAAATTTCGAATAGTAATGGCAACTAAATGTGTGCCGGTAATATAGAAATGAATGTTGTTGCAGCTTCTAACATATTTTACCTAATACAAACAGACCCCTGAAGTGAGCACAACAGTTAGCCAAAGCTACAGCTACTCACTGCTGTCAGTATGTATCCTGATAAGTGTGTTATCATTTATGACACATTCTTCTCCCTAAGACTAACAGACCCCTGACTCCAGCAGTAAGTGAAGCAATAGTTTTGATATCAGACGTCTCTAGATGAATGAGCAATCACGAAAAAAGCTTGTGAATATGATTTCCCGAGTCTCTGGACTCTTTTCTCTTCTCTTATGGATTCATTTCAACCTACATTTCATGTATCCAGCTCTCTTCGACAGAGCTCAAACTAGAGACTTCTGGAAAACCAACAGTATAAGGACTCGTCCACACGTATCCGGATATTTTTGATAATGCATATTTATTCATTCGTTTTCGAAAAAATCTGCCTCCAAACGATAAGCATTTTCAAAAAAATCTCCTTCCACACGGATACGGAGGAATCACTAATAAAAAGTTTTTGTTCGTTAAATTGACTGTGCAAAAGTAAGCTGGTGACGTAATCGTTTTGGAAAAGCTCCGTTTTCATCACCGAAAACTCCGGCAACGTGTAGACGGAAGGCCAAAACTGATAAATAAATATGCGTTTTCAAAAATATCCGTATACGTGTGGACGGGACCTAAGACATTTGACGATGAAAAAGCTCTGTATTCTAAGGTGGATTGTTTGAATTAGGTTTGAATGACCATACTAATGCCTGTATTGGATATCTGTAAACGCCTTTTCTTCCGAAGCACATGCCGAAGAAGATTATGATTAGCAGGGTTAATGATATTGTACAAGGAAATAAGTCAGCAAGGGTTTAGTTCTGTTTCTATATGCTCAAGGACTCGGTCCAGAGGACACAATTATGCATTTAAATGGGTGTGACGTCATGGCGAACAAATCTCTTAATGTAATTCGTCTTTAAACGCAAGCTCATTGTATGCAACATACCGATGGGTTAAATCGACGAAAACAACAAGTTATTAAAGTCTGTAAGTTAGTAAAAGAAGATGAATGAATTCTGTTTATCTCAAAAAGCTTTCAAGATAACAAAAATTTTGATTTTTTACGATTAATTTTTTATAAAGTTTGTTTACACAAATAAACTTTCATGACTGAAGCTACAGCAAACTCAAAAGCGGTTGCTGAGCTTATCTATGTCAATTTTTCGATACAGCAATGACCATTCTCTCTAGTATGAAAATGATGCAAACCAAGTCTTAGGAGCATTCCTTGAGCCTGTCTATAACAGCATACTGATATAGGTATTCCCTTAAACTATGAAAATAAAGCAAAACAATGCGTTCCTATAGCCTATTTAAAGCAGCTTATCGATGAAGCTAGGTCTATTGCCTGTGCCTTTACGATGAAAATAACACAAAACGATAGACTTGAGGGTGTTTCTTGAGTCAATCAATAGTAGCTTTTCGATATAGCTATTCCCATTAGTAAGAAAATGACGTAAAACGATAGAATTGTAGTGATAGCATCTCTCGAGCCTATTTATATCAATTTTTCAATGCTAGGAGCTAGGACTGACTATTCCCTTAACTATGAAATTTTGCAAAACATAGAGTTAATTGCGTTTCGTGGGCCTATTCATGGAAGCTTTTCCAAATAGCTTCGACTATTCTCCAAGAAAAGGACGCAAAACGATAGAATCTTATCAATACAGCTATTATGACTTTTCCTTTTAACCTGAAGTGACGCAAAACAGTAACACTTCTTTGGCCTACTCATAAAACCTTATCGATATGGCTAAGCGCTTCTTTAGCCTATATATGGCAGCTTGCCGATATAGCAATGACTATACCCTTAAAGAAACTACTATGTGAGATACTCAGGGAAATCGAGGTGGGTAACCAGATCAGATCATAACATATTGTAATAATAAAAATCCTTGAAAATGATTTCTCCCTAGCAATCAACATCCAATCATAATTGTGGGTATCGTGGTCAGCCCAGTAAGAAGAAATCTGGCCAACCTGGTTTGCTTAATTACACGAAATAATGGCCTTCTTGATCTTCCCATGAACCTTTTATGCAGGCAAATCTGATTATATGGACCAGCACATTAGGAGCATTTACCCCCTGGCTGTTGGGATTACTTTTGAGTAGGGTTTGAAAACAGGTGGTTACCTTCTTATGAATAAACTTTCAGCTGCCACTAGTAGGGCTTGTCCCTACGCTTGATGAAATGAGTGTGAGTGAAGGCTATATAATACACATAGGCAAGATGGGGTTTTGGGAATCTTAAGATACTGGTAAAGCAGCCCTTGTAGATTTTGAAATGGTAAGTCTTTTAAGAACGAAGTGGTATTAGATAAATATTATAATTCATCATTTCTGAGTGTAGTATGTCTGATGACTGCGTAAGCATGAAACTTTGAGTTAAAGAGAGCCAGTCTCCTTTCTTGTTTCTCATCTGTATCGCTCTGTACCTTCGTACATCGAGCAACATGATGCTGTTACAGACAACCGTATGGAGGTCTGTTATGGCAAGTCAGTTCAGCAGACTATAAGGAGCACAAGATTTCAGATGCCCAAATTCAATTGTGCCACATGGGGATGTGCTAAATAAAATAGTGCCATATGGATACTACATGATAATAATGCTACAATTTTTGTCTCTTCCATATTTTTGCTTTTCTATTATTCCTAAATGCCCTGGGATAGTCACGAACTTCGTTTCTAAGGACATTGTCTTTGTAATGTATTGTGTGCGCTAGTTTCGTTAGTTTTTACACATTTTCAACTAAAAAACATTGATATGCTTCGATTGCTTCTTCATAAGAAAGATGTAATTCTTCTTAGTATTCTGGTCATCAGAAAATAGAAGAATATCTTAGTACAGCCAGCTTCAAATAGATTTTACTGGTTCTTATAAAAAAAGATTGTAACACAACTTGAAAAACTTTTAAAAAACACAACATGTAGTGAAAACAGGCTTCCAAATCATTATAAATTAACAACAATTTAAGAACATTTCAGCCTGAAAATAGAGAAATATTAAAGAACAGCCAGCTGCAAATCAATTTTACTGGTTCTTTTAAAAAAATAGTGTAATGAGGTAAGAAGCTTGACAGATTGGGCAACGCATGGTGGGACTTGGGTGGGTTTCAATATCCTTCACACTTTGTGAATAACTTACCTTGTTAGCGGAAGTAGACCGGACTTTAGATTTTGTAGAATTAATTCTTCTTCTCCAGAGCTCTCTTCGTGTCTAACCTGAAAAGAATTGTAATAGTCAAGATTATTTTTGCAGACTATCAAGATTTGAATACCCCTCTCTCTCGAATTAGCACCCCTTAAGAGTGACGAGTCTCGAATAAGCCCCTTTGAGGGCTGAAAATCGATATCACCGATCAATTTTTTCAATTTTCCATTTTATATTTACGTATTTACGTATTTATGTAAGGACTTAAAAGCTCATGCAAAAAAAAGTAGCAAAAAAATACGATTAAAGAATTGAAACAACAAAACAAAACAACAATCTAGCAAACTGGAATAACGAACAGCAATCTAGCAAACTGGAATAACGAACATGACCTAACTGCACTAGATTCAGGTTACTTTTAAACGAAGGTTAAATGCGTCTCTTATACATTTGGCCACCTCCAAAACCGATCATAACATTATCTTGTGCTCAAGCAACATGGGTTAGCTGGTTTGCCAAATAGCCCAGTTTCTTGAGAAAAATAATTAAGATATGATAGACATTAGTTCCAAGCTGATCATATATAGCTGTAGGGGGAATAGGAGAATTTAGCAGTCGCTGTAGGGGAAATAAACTGGCAGCACTAAAGCCGAGCTGATTTATTGTTAGTGATTCTTGAAGACGAAAGACCTCGTCTAAAATTAATTCATTCACTCGGCCAAATTCAACAAAGTGACCAGATCTTATTTCGTGGAAAAATCTCATGACATATCTAAAATGCTGATCCATAATATTGCTCTGTGTGGATGCTGAGAAGGAATTATAAATTCATAAAGATGTCTGGCTGTTTGGCGCTGTAATTGGCTGGGGTGTTAGTTGCACGAAATATTCGGCGTAGTAAACAGGAAAGATTCGAGCGATTGCTTGTGGCTTGGTTGTCAATATACATGTTACGTGTTGTAATTGCAGACGCAAGAAGCAAACAGAACTACAAGGTATTGAGAATTTCTAATTTCTTCTATGCGTTGAAATTTTGTTCCGTTAAAAACTTACTCGAGCTATCCAAGTTCCGTAGTTCCTTACAATCTCTAGTTCTTACAATTCTTTAGTTCTTACAATCTCTAATCTTATTTAAATCCTAATTTGTTGAAACGTATTTTCATAAGAAACTAAGAGATTTGTCATGAACTGAAAGTTCCATAAATATCTAGAATTTTGATAGCTGAAAAGTTATGAAGTTTCTAGAAAAAGTGTTCCGATCGATATATTATTTGTCTCGCGCTGAATTTTTATAAATCTTTGGACGTTCGAGATTATAGGCTTCTTGTAAATTTTTTCGTTTTCTTGTATAAATACATTAAATGTGCCTACAAATTTTAACCTTGGATCAACGAAATTCAGTTAAACTTTATTAGCTCTCTGGGATTCAAAAAATTGATTTATCTACCTCTTTTGCAAAAATAACAAAGCATAAAGGACGAAAAACAAGTAATTATAATAAACAAATTATCACTTAAATTTATGTGATTGAAGAACTACCAAAGAATCAAGGATGAAGATCGCACACTTTGTGATTTTCTCTTTGCGCTTTGGAGTTTTTTGCATGTATGAAAAAAGTTTCCGTGACAGGTCTTAAAATGTTCTTCACAGCAAAAAATGTTGAAAGGTGGTAAAAGGGAACAAGATAGAGAGGTAGTTGAGCAAAATGTGCAAAGAAGAGAAAAAGAAAAGTGTTGATAAGATGTTGAATATATAAGAGTTTTCTGATGACCGAGTTGTCTGATGATTGCACGAATGTGTGAAAATCAGAGTTACAACAAAGATATGTGTTCCCTCTGAAAGTCTACCTCTGTGTATTCCACTGTGACTAAGGCAAACGAAATAATATAAGTGATCGAAATATGACTAACGTAAAGATAACGAGATTGCCTATGCCTTTCATGAAACTCAGAGTTGTGTGAAAAAGTCTTTCGTTCTTCTTAGTTCTGATAGAAATATATATATATAGATATGAAGTGTTGATTATGATGTTTAACATCTGAATGTAGTTCGAAAATATCAGCAAATGTCAAAACAAAAAACATGTTTAGAGCATTTATACCTCATAGAACTTCAAAAAGACAAACAGGAAAATCTTTTGCTAGTTTTTCTGGATTTGTTCCGGGACCAGTATATTGAATATGAAAATTTATTCTAGGATCGGTTTAGGAAATAGTTTTTGGCAGGTAGTACAGTCAATAATTATCAAGGTGCCGGCTTGGAGTAGATATCACAGTACTTTACATGTTCATACACTCGAGCATCAGGTCATTCTGTCTGTTTCTTATTTTGAAGTGATTCTTCCCTAAGTTATCACGAAATTCAACACAGACTATTTACGCAGGTAAACTTGTCTTTTGTCGATCTCGAGTAGTTAGCAATCCCCACATTTCTGCCTATGGCGGATTCCCCGGACCCATAGCATTTGCGGCTTAACAATCGCTACTTAGCTTCTTCCATGGGCTACTTGAGAATTGCTTTGCTTACATAACTTAGGAATTGCAAAACTTCTTCATTTGATTTAGCTTTGAAGCAAAATTATTCATTGAGATGAATTTTCCTGACGAGCTTCACGTATTTAAAGAAAATTTCGTCAAACTCCTTGCCAAACTATTATAGTGGTTGATGATGTAGTTGGCTCATTGCAATGCACCTTAAAAATCGTTATTCCGCTTCGTCAGTTACAACGTACCTGGGAATTTGCTTTGCTTACATAACTTAGGAATGGCAAAACTTCTCAAGAGCAAAATCATTTATATTGGCAAGTTTCGTGTTGAGCTTTATGCAGTCAAAGAAAATGTCGTTAACCTCTTTGTCCAATTCTCTTTGTAGTTGAAAGATAAGTCAAGAATAACCATGCTTTAATGACATTTCGATAATAGCATCTTTTTCAGTAACTTTTTCTTTTTCTCTAAAAGTTACTGAAGAAGATGTTGTTATAGAAACGTCTTAAAGCATGGTTTATTCTTGTCTTGTCTTTTATACAATTTATAAACTTATGATTGGCTCTCGTTTTAGTATTTTTTAGTTGAAGTTGTTCTACGGCAATTGATCTTGGCAAGAACTTTGGTTTAGATTTACTTGCTACGCTAAACGTATTCCTAGCTATTTTGTTGCTACGCTAAACGTATTCTAGCTATTTTGATTATTAATAAGGCTACTAGTCATCTGTGGAGCCTAGAAATTCCATTTTATTGATTTTTTCGTTTTTAGATTCTCTGAACATTCCCCCCAAGAACCTCTTTCCTTAAAGTAGCGTGAGAACGTGTGTGCAAAGTTAAATCAACCCACGCTCTGCAAGTTTATTAATGTTTCAGACTGCTTGTTTTACATCTTGCAAAAACAAACATAGCAGAAATACTCCACAAAAGCAATCAAAACATTGTTGAGTTTCCCTTGAAATTAAGCAAACCTCTCTTTGTTTCTCAGAGATATCTTGCGTTGGCCTTTTAAAAAGAATGTTTTTCGAGAGGAGTTGACTATTAAAAGTTCTTAATTGCGTCTACTTTGGTTTAATAACTCTTTTTAGAATAAAGATGAATAAGAAATGTTTAACATCAAAAGAAGAATCAGGCTTTTTAATAATTCAAAATGTATGACCTGTATTCCGTTCACTGGGTTTTGGCGAGTTTTCATTAGACCCTCAAGTATATTACAGGTTCTTCGTAATATCTGAAATTTACTTGAGGGTCGAAGCTAAATAACACCTGAGAAGAGTCGAAGAGAGGAACATGCATGCTTTTTATTCAATCCCACAATCCTCTAGTTCACTAACAACAACAACAACAATTACTGTCCTCTGCAGCCGCAGCGTCCATATATAACTATAACAGAATTGATATCTAACTCGAGAAGAGAGTGCTTATCCTGGCTATAGTGCTCGCTATACTTAAGTATAGAGCAATTATAAAGCAGAAAGTAGAATTCATTTGAATTCTACCTTAGCAGAATTGATATAAATTCTTCTTTATTACAATATCTTACTTCGAAGATTCATAATGGACATTTGTTTGATCCCATGAGAAGTTATCCATTAGTCACGTCTTCACATTACCAGCAGAGGAACATGAAGACTTCATTCAGGAATTTTGAAGACTCACTCGTTAACATCATTGGTTGTCCTAATAGATCACTGGTCATGAACGATTAGTCTGCACTTAACCAACTTAACACCTCTTAACGTAATTATACAAACCTAGCAAAAATAATAGTTCGGGCGAGAAGTTTAAGTATGAAGAGATTCACCAGATGCTTCATGCTGAGATTTATATACTAATAATCTTTCAACCTACTATCTTATATACTAATAATCTTTCTCACTATCTTTCAACCTACACACCTCTTTTCCAATTCGTGCTTTAGATCCACCTCTAAGAGAGGAAAATTGATGCATCTTTCTGATGAGTCTAAAGTGTGTATCTGAATCCCTTTTCCCTTTTTTTTTGTTTTAGTGATACTTCTGCTATATGTATGTCACCCCATCGCCTAATTCTAATTCATTTGTTTCTTTCAGGTTGGCATTCTTCAATGACACACTCGATCAAAACTCGATATCTTTAATACTGGATATCTGATACCTTTTACACCTGTGATACTGTTTAACTTTAATAAATTTGAAACCAGAAAACCAAGAATAAAGTATTTGGTGATACTTGAAATCGATGAAATCAGATACCGGTAACACCTAATGCCTTGATACCAGGGACACATACCTCTGATACCGGATACCGGATACATTTGGTAACGGATACCTGATACTTTCAACACTAGAAATTACAGCTGATTGATTTTATGAATACCGGATGCCTATGAAACCAGATACCTCTTACATTTGTCACCTCTGGTATTACGCACACTACCTCGGAAATCGAATGCTGCAGATACCTTTGATACCGGATACATTTGGTAACGGATACCTGATAAGTTTGAAACCCAATATCTGGTCCTTTCAAAATCAGAAACTACGGTTAATTGGGTTTGTGATACCGGATACCTTTGAAACTAATAACACCTAATACCTCTGATATCAGGTAACCCATACCTTCAAAATCGAATACTGTGCATACCAATACCTTTTACATTGGATGATACCTCTAATCCAACATACCTGACACCCAATAACTCACTTGTAGCTCACAACGTTAAGCTTATGGACTGTAGCAGATTACAATAAACAATAAACACTTGCTGTAAAAAGTAAACATCTGCAGCAACAATTTTCGATTGTATCACTGACACTGTCTCTTATTCTTTAGAGACCATCACCTTCCTATACTTTATCAGTTTGCTGATTATTATATTCTACGACACCAATCTACACCTCGGTTTATTCTACTTAAAAAACGTCTTCTATTCCGACGACTCGTCTTCAAGTTTTTGAGCCCCTCCATCGACTCGTCTTCAAGTTTTTGAGCCCCTCCATCGACTCGTCTTCCAGTTTTTGAGCCACTCCAACGACTCGTTTTCCAGTTTTTTTTAGCCATTTCAGCGACACGTGTTCCAGTTTTGGAGCCTCTCAACGATGCCAAGCTAAGTATCCTCAAACTCATCAGCTTCTCCTTATTGTAAATTCTATAGCTCCACAACTTCACCTACACAACCGTAAACAATAACAACATGAATCCCAACACAGAAAGCTCTTTAAGCAGCCGGCTTGTTTATATCTGTGGTAAAGACTGCTCGTCAAATTCCACCATCTCTGCTACTTTGAAAGAGAAACTCACGATCGACTTAGCAAGACATTGCTTCGTGCGATCACACGCCTCACCAATAGAAAACTTAATCGAAGCTTACTACGCGATCATTTCATCACACGCCTTCATATTCGTGCTGGACACACAAAGTATTTGCGACATTGACTGCTTGAATCAGCTTGGCGTTGCTGTATCCTGTAATGTTCCTGTTATTGCTGTCAGAGAGTCGAATTATGTTTTACCGAAGATTTTACCTGCGAAGTTCTACCAGACCAGGATCGCACACAAGAGCTCGCAACTACACGTCGACAATAGAGCTGTGATTGAGCCTTCTCCAGTCAGCGAGAACTCGACACCCGTTACGCTAGCCAGCGTCATTACGTCTTGTTTCGAAAATGCGAACCGCCTTCATCCTTCGAGATATGGCAAGTTTCTAGAACAGCTTTTAGGTTGCTTGACAGGCTTGGGCTCTTGGCAAAATCCCACTAATGTTTCTGATTGCTCTCTTTCTGAAGACGAGGATTCGACGATCACTCATCAGAAGCGTGATGACAAGACAACGATGCTTATTCAAGTGACGGGAGTCAGCTCCAAAAAAGTGCAGAGAAGAAGGAAAAGCCCCCAGACTAAGAAGTCAAAGATATTAGATGACGTGTACGGTTTAGATGCTAGTAAGTTACTGAATAGACAGCAAGTTAGCCCTGCTACCCCGTACAAGAAAATAAATGCAAATATTTGCAAGTTTACGCCTATATTGCCGTCCTATACCAAACACCCGTCTACGAAATCAAGTTTGAAAACCAAGTCTCCACCGAGACAGAAATTAAAAGATACTAGAGATAGGAGTCCTGTCAATAACAGACCACCTGTTGAGTCGCCGCACGTTACAATAAATGGAACTAAAAGCAAAGATAACTCGAAAACTAACAAACAAGTCATCAACATGTGTCGTATAGCTAGTCCACCAACTTCAACACGGACAGATTCCACAACTTCAGACAACAGCAACAACAGTGGCAGCAGCAACAACCATAACAACGATAGCAGTAAAGACAGTAATGACAAAGGCAAAAAGCACGAGCTTTCTATACCAAATAGTGGGTCTTCAGGCAGGCGAACTCTAAGGAGATTTTCAAGTCTTCCAGTGGTGCCTACTCAATACCTTGTTGCCTCGGACAACAAAAATGGCTCTCCTAAGGTACTTTCCTATCCGCCACCCGCTGAGCCGTCACTTCTCGGCAGTAGGCCTGAATCTGTGGTTCTTTTCAGTGGCGATGAGAATGATTACGGTACGATACAGTTGTCACGTACTTGCTCCCCTGTGGATCAGCAAGAAGCGTTTCTGCATTCGTACAGCACGGAAGAATCTTCACGCTAGTTCAGGGGTGTAAGGAAAACGATGGCTAAGATCATGCTGACTCTGATTTGGGCATTCTTATGTGGAAGAAGATTATGAGCAACCTTTAACAAATTAAACTGAACACCCTAGGGGGGTTTACACAAATCTTAAGTGAGCGGGGGCGTTCACTGTATTTAGCAGTTATGTTTCAAATTTTAAAAAATTTTATTCATGACAAGATTATAATATAAATTTGCTGCTTCATTAAAAATGAAAATATTCTTCTCAATGTAACGTCAACTGCTGAAACAAAGCATAGCCGCTTCAACTTTCTTGGCTCGATTGTTTTAAATCAAAAACATAGAAGATTCTCTAACCCTAGCCCCAACTCTTGCCCTATCTACCCTCTTCCTATATACCCTATTCCTATCTACCCTATTCCTATCTACCATATTCCTATCTACCCTATTCCTATATACCCTATTCCTATCTACCATATTCCTATATACCCTATTCCTATCTACCATATTCCTATCTACCCTATTCCTATTTACAATATTTCCTATATTTACCCTATAATTCTATTCCTATCTACAATATTCCTATATACCCTATTCCTATATACCCTATTCCTATCTAACATATTCCTATCTACCCTATTCCTATGTACTCTATTCCTATGTACTCTATTCCTATATACCCTATTCCTATCGATTTCGACCCTAACCTTAACCTAAAGGGTTCAAGCAAAGGGGGGTGACCCAAGCAAAAAGTGATCCTCTCATGGTTCAGGGATCTGATACTGAAATCATTCTACCAAGAACCCTGGTGATAATTATAATGATTTGATTTCAATCTAATGTCAATTTCCTCAAGATGAACTCACTCAGTTGTGCGTATCAACATTATTATCAATCAGCTTTCCTCAAACCTAATGGCTCCTTAAGGCAGCAACGTATTTGATGCCGAAGGGTGAGAATATTTTGACTTTTAATGCGTCTACATTGCTGCAAAAGGCCTATTTGACGTTATTTTCATTATCATCATTCCCTTTTTTATCATTCCTAACCACTAAAACATTCAGAATCGCCACAATATTTTCTTTAGAAGTGCACGGCAAGGATTTAGTGCTGCACATATTGTGTAGAACTACACATCAAAAAACCTTGCCTCTTGATATGATGATTCGTTAGATCTCATTGTCGTATATTTTCTGACGTACTACACTGATGAGTGTCAGACGCGAATCTTAGCAGTTACAATTTTTCACTATGTTTACGATTTTCCTTGCCATCCTCAAGCTCTGTACTGATCAAAGACTGTTCTGACGTACTACACTGATGAGTGTCAGACGCGAATCTTAGTAGTTACAATTTTTCACAATGTTTACGATTTTCCTCGCCATCCTTGAGTTCTGTACTGATCAAAGACTGTTCTGACGTACTACTCTGATGAGAGTCAGACGCGAATCTTAGTAGTTACAATTTTTCACTATGTTTACGATTTTCCTCGCCATCCTTGAGTTCTGTACTGATCAAAGACTGTTCTGACGTACTACACTGATGAGAGTCAGCCGCGAATCTTAGCAGTTACAATTTTTCACAATGTTTACGATTTCCTTGCCATCCTCAAGCTCTGTACTGATCAAAGACTGCTCAAATGTTCTACTCTGATCAGTGTCAGACGCAAAGCTTCGTAGTTACGATTGTTCACTATAACATAACAGTCTTCAGATGGTACGAAACTCCAAAATAGCCAGAAATATCGGAAACATAATGAAACGAACACATGGATTACTTAAGCTTTTCGTCTGACACTCAAAAGAGTAATACGTCAGAAAGAGAACGAAACAGAAACCTAACTGATTTACATACCCAGATGTGGATCGAGAGCCAATCAGGAAAGAGGTGAATGACTAGTATGGTGTGGGAAAACCAATCAACACCCAAGAAGTAATCTTATTGGTCAGCTCACTGTATCGTGGGTGTTGATTGATTGGATTTTTCACAATGCTAATGATTTTCCTGGCCACTCCCACGGTCTGAAACAATCAAGGACTGTTTTTGGATGGTTATATAAATTAGCTGCTCTGTTGAACTAGAAAATTCTTTTTAACAAAACTACAACGTTTGAAACAAAACATACGCTGTTTGATGTGCCCACTTCACTTCTTTTAAATAAATGAAACATTAAGGATTCGAGATAAATTCATTCACATTGCAAGAAGTGCAACAGGTGTAGGGAAGGAGTCTAAAGTTTGGCAATAAGCATGGGAAGTATGCAGCAAGGCGTGGACCGACCGCCTCAATGGAAATTACCAAGGATAGAATTTAGGTTTCCAATTTTACAAATATTCATCGGCTGCGTGAATGTTGCTTTCCCCATAAGCGATGTTCTTGTTTGAAAGTATTTGTTGCAAATGGAGATAAGCTTGGGATCGCGAGTGGCGCATTGGTAACTTTCTTTAAAGCGCCCCTCAAGGCAGATATTTTTATTCTTTAGTTAGATGAAATCGAGTCTCCTGATTTCGAATCTGCAATTATATTCTTGATCTTGAAAAGATCTCGTACACATTGAAAGGGAGTGAAATGTCCCTTGGATTTCCCTGCGGTTCGGTGGTTTTCAGTAACAGCCCCCCAAAAGGCCCCCACATTACACATTCAAAGCATGTTGTTCGACATAGTTTTCATCAAACACAGAATAATGTATTTCTGCAGGTGGTATATTCCGCGATCTCAAAGCAAATTCAACTAGATTTTCACCAGTTGGCGTTGAATTATTTATCATTTTCTCGTAGCAGTTGCGAGCAACTAAATCTTGTCAAAATCAGCTTATAATTTAGATTTATCTGTGTCAAGGCAAATCGAGGATTTCTTCAGCAGAGGTCGTTCTTCGTCGAAGGCGGCGAGGATATACGCCAGAGAAGATATGACATAAATTTTCGAATTGTTTTTATAGGTAATTATGACATTAGTTCGAGTGTATGTGTTTTATTAAATGACAATAAGCAATCTTGAGTTACCAATTATGTATGAAATTTACCGTTTTATGATTCACAAGACATAGTACTCATTATAATATGTAAGCAACCATAATTATCATGCATAACTCCTCTCCTATGCACTATCCATTTTATTGTTTATAACCCTATAAGCCGATATAACATATATATAGCAAAACTAGCCCAAGAGCACACCAAGACTTCAGGCCATTCTGTTATTATATGCCCTTTCTTCATAATTGTAGCATGCATAACTCCTCCTATGCACAATTTTTCACTGTTTATGAATCAAAAGGCTAATATAATACAAATATATCAAACCCAACTACGCAAAAATATATCGGGTCATTCTGTTATCATTTCCCCCTTATATGTTGACCATTAAGTCACTCTCTTGCTACAACCAACTATTAATCTACTATTCGTTAAACAAATAATCATCCTCATTGTTATTATTGTGGATATTAGTAATGGCATCAGCAAAAAGTCCTAAATTTTCCCGCCAAAATTATGTTGTTGTGAGCTGTTTGATACAGGTCATTGTAATCTTAGTTTCGGCCTAGCCCTCCCAGCTTTGATATTTTGCAGCCATTTTGGATTCAACTATGTGATTATGTTTATGGCCCAGTGTATAGACTTCAAAGTAGCTTTCCCATTGCTATGAATATAATATCCCTGATGCGATGTAATAAGTATTTTTACGTAAACTTCGGACGAAATATTTTGATGAAGAATATTGAGAAAAATCTTAAACATATCGAAGCATGGTAGCAACTAAAAAGTCTCGACTAAAAATCTTCAGAGTAGTACGTCAAAAGAAAAGGAAGTCAAAGCTAACGAATAGTTATACCGAGAAGGACATTGGCCAATAAATGAATAAATATTTGGTATGGTGCAGAAACAAAACCCTTTCACAGCCGATGGTCCAGTAAAGCGAACAACAGATAGTAATTATTCGCAATCTTTCTTATCATGGTATTTTTCTTTAAGTAGAAATATATAACTTGATGACGAAACTATACACAATATTGCAAATATAGGCCTTAAAAACTTTCATGATTTGCGAAAGATTTTAACGATGTATTGAGCTTGTTTCTAATTTCATCTGAGTTTTAGGTTTCACCAAAATGCGACACTTTGGCGTAAAATGCTTGAACATTTCCATCTGACATCGAGTTGAGATTTCATGAAATGAAAAAATGGCCTTTCGATTCATTGCTCTCTGTTTCATCCTAGAGCTGGTAGCAGTTATTTGTAAGTATCACGCAGCATGTTGTTTATTTTGGGGGGGGTCTTTTGGCATTATTATGAATCCACGTTTAAGGGAAGATCGGGTCACATTTTCACCTTTCAACTTTTTGGCTTGTTAAACTCGGTATAATCAATAATTCATTGACACATTTACTGCTTGAAGAGCAGATATATATAACATATTCAAATGCAGGCCTCCTTTGGAAATATAAAGCTTGATACTTAGTGTGTCTGCTTTGTCCGTTTTGAAGACTGGTTTAACATCTTTAACGGAAAGAGAGTTGCATACCTCACATACTATACTTATATCTTTTTTTCTTCAAAGTAGAATGAACACATTAAAAAACAGACATGTTCTTCTGTGACTCTGAGTTTCGTGCTTACGCACTCTTCAGACAGACGATACCATTCTTTTCTCTTCAGACAGACTATACCATTCTACATATCTTTTTTTCTTCATAGATTTAATATAGTGCATTCGCAGAGCGTTTATAGTAAATAAACGACGAAATTCTATTTTAACCTACTAACTGAACCATTCACATACTATAATGGCCAATTATGTCTATATAAATTTCTAAGACATGCTTAAACACAAGAAAAGTGAATTCTTACAACTGGGCTACTGCAAATCTATTATGCGTTCATCAGGTCTCCGCCGTGGGTAATAGCCTCTCAGTTTGAGAAAAAATATGATTTATTTTTTTAGGCCCATTTTATCTTGATATTGTTGTTTTCATTTTTTTCACTTACATAATATAGCCTAAATGAGAAATGATAAAGAAGACTGGCTCTCTGTGACTAAAACTTTGAAACTTTCACAATCATAAAATAGACTGTACTCCGATCATCAGACATACTAAACTATATGATAGCCTATAGTAATGCTAACATTCCTTCTATTTCTTTCTCTAATCCTGTAGATATTTGTGCCGGAGATAAACATGAAAAGCGGTTGATGGATACTTTGTTGAAGAACTACAGTCATCATGTCAGACCTTCCAATCCAAATAATGTCACCCAATCAATAAACGTGCAGATTTCTCTCCGCTTGCTTCAAGTTTTTGAATTGGTAAGTTGGGATTAATTCTTCCTTCGTGCCTCGTAGCAGGGAAAAATACGTATTATGAGATGGTAGCAGATAACAGCAATTTCGCTCATTACAAACAGCATGAAGCATCAAAACGCAAAAGCACACACTTTTTAACCTAGGAATAACCGAAATCCGAGTTCAAAAACTGTGACCATATCAAAATCCGAAACCCAAAAACTCACTGTCAAATTTGGCAAAACCTCTTATAATTAATTTTATTTCTAAAACATTAGGTACAGAATTACAGATGCACTTTCTATTTTCTTACTTTCTTGTAGGAAGAGAAAAGTCAGATACTTACATCAAGTGCTTTCGTATTGCAGGTTTGTAACTTTTTTTTGAAATAACCCTACATACCCTATTCCTATCCACCTTAACCCTATATACACTATTCCTATCTATCCTAATCCTATATACTCTGACCCTATATATAATAACACTATATACCGTAACCAAATATACCCTATTCCTACATACCCTGACCTACCTTATAAACACTAACCCCATATACCCTAGTCCTATCTACCTTAACCCTACATACACCATCACTATATATCTAACCCTGAATACCATACACCCATATTCACCCTAATACACCCTAACCCTATATTCCCTAGCCCTGTATACCTTAGTCCTAGCCATACATACCCTATTCCTGTCTACCCTATACTGCCCCACTTCTCCTGTTGAACAAATGAGAGCATTAGACACACTAGGACCTCACTCATTATTTGCAGTGATGCAATGCATGCTGCTGCACTCCTGTTGAAAATAAGGCCTCTTGTAGCAATAATATGGGCTAGCAAATTTAACATAAACTCACCCATTCACTCCTTTGGCTGTACATCTCATTATTGTAACTGAACTGCGCAGAGCTAGGCAGGTTTCATCAATTCAATAAACACATCCTCCGGGATCGATGAGTAATTCAAAGAACCTCTGTTACATCGCCATTGCTTCTGCAAATATAATAGGATACAATTTAAACTGCTTGGCCTGGTGCAATATGACTGTTAAATACATGACTACAAGAACAAAAATGGTAGAAAAACCACCAACATTAATAGCAGCCTAATAGTACTAAAAAAACAAATTCAGGATCTAAGGTGTCAAACAGGGGAGAAACGAGTTGGAAACAGGCAGCGGTTGTTAGAAAGACTTAATCTATCCTCTCCCTAATGAGTGGATTCTCTACTAGTTCCCTACTTGTTTGCTAATCGTTTCTACTCGTTTCCAACCCGTTTCTACTCGTTTCTAGTCGCTTCATGTTTTAGCAAATGCAGACTATCAGACTACAACAGACTATTTTCTACCACATAGTCTGTCTCATGATTGCGTAAGCATGAAACTTTGAGAGACAGAGAGCCAGTCTCCTTTATTCTTTGTCTATCATCGCTCTGCACTTAAGTACCTCGAGAACTGTTATGTAGGAACAGAATGCTTAAGTGATAATGATTATATTCATTCCATAGAGGTGGACTGACCAGCGATTGGTTTGGAACATGTCAAAACATGGAAATGTCAGTGAGCTTATTTTCACACCTTCTAGTATTTGGACGCCTGATACAGTTGTAATGAACAAGTGAGTTCCATAATTTCAAATTTAGTCATAATTTCTGATAAGCACCTAAATCCACTGATTCGTAATAAGATATCTTACGAATTGTAAATAAATTACTTATTGCTATAAAAAGTCTTTTTGCCACTTTTTTGTAGCTTTCTAGGCTATGTTTATACGCTGAGTTGTGTAGCAGCGAATCAGAATAAATTTAAAAAATGTCTACAGTAAGTGTCTTTCAGTGCAACTCAACTGCTACATAATTCAGCGTGTGAACCAAGAGCAAAGCTAAATTGTTTATACGAAATAACTCCGGTAGCTCTGAGGCATAGTGCGGCTCTTTTGCATACTTGACCCATTGACTTCGACATATGAACCCGTAACCACATTTAAAACGCAGTTCAGATGAACTAAGTCGTTTCAAGTTGAATTTCATTCGCTAAGATAAAACTTTAACGTGTCAACATAGCCTTAGTCATTCATTTATTCCACCATGATCTAGCAAAGAACAATTAGAGATTTTTCATTATTCGTGCGGGAGGTTGGCACCGAAAAGATATTGGTTGGCTAATATATTACCTGCCTTCTTTATGGTTTGGGTAACAATGATTTTGTTTTGTGGAAGGGTTTGGGTTGAAGAATATTCCTCATGAAATAATTTGACCAATATTGTACCTAAATCAATTAAATTCCAGAAACAAACACCTAATGGTTGGGTAAGACTTTCTGATTTTAGTTTTGGTAGTTACACATTTAATCTGTGCAATGGTTGGGTAAATGCAAAAATATCATATATAATGAATTGTCCCTAATTTCCACAATATTTTCAGTGCTGTGAACGAATACAGTGGAAAGCCAGTAGGAATGTCAGCCCCAGTGCACGTCTCAAGCACAGGGGAAACGTTTTGGTACAGCGACCTGATTATTAAAAGTTACTGCAAGATGAAAGTAAGGTACTTTCCCTTCGACGAGCAGTTCTGCAGCATCAACTTCTCTTCTTGGTCTTATAATGAAACTGAACTAAACTTGGTTACTTCTGAAAATCCCGATCATGTGATGAGGAACTATACAGGTTGGTTAAAGTAGGATGTTAATTTTTTTGTATACAACTGTTATTGGAGACTAATAGAAAAGATTCAGTAAGGAAAATGTTGGAATTAGGTAAAAATGCACTCATTAAGGAGGATATAGGTTACACCCTTCCAGCAACCAATATCTGTATCCTACTTGTTTCTAACCCGTTTCCTACTCGTTTCAATTCGTTTCATGTTTTAATAACTACGATGTTTATTTGTATGTCCGATTTCCCTGACTCAGTTACCTTGTGTCTGTTTTCAGAAAACAGCGCCTGGACGCTGGAAGACATTCACTTATCCGTGAAATCAACATCCCTCTCGTTTCTGAGCCCAAGAACACAAAAATCGATGGTTGTTTACGTGTTGCATCTGAAGCGGAAGTCGTTCTATTATTTTGTTTACTTGTTTGCTCCGTGTTTGTTGACGTCCCTGCTGATGGTGATCATTTTCATCCTTCCTCCTGAATGCGGGGAGAGAATGGTGGTTGGTATCACATCCATGTTGGCACTCACTGTCTTCTTCCTTCTTGCTGCTAAGAACATACCCGAGACATCAGAGGATGTCCCGCTTATGGGAAGGTGAGCCAGGTTATGTCTTCACTATACCGGTACAGAATGAATCAAAACTATGCCGATACGATATAGTGTAAACAATGCCGAAACGGTATAGTTCTATAAAGTATTCGCCTTCGTACCAGTATGATGTAAGCGTAGCCTAAGTTAAGTGTTTATTATCGAAGCGGAGCTCACGAAATCCCACTGTTCAGAATCACAATCTGTAGAAAATTAAGTTCCCTCTTTTATGCTAAGCATCTCAGCAGTGCTGGTAAAAGAGAAACTGGTTGGTTCTATCGTTCTAAAGAATATAATACACCAGTATTTTCCCTATATACACATTTCTACTCTGACCCGTGGAATTTCGTGCTCACTGCACCTGAAATATCTTAGGGATTGGGGAGAAGTTTTTTGAATTAGATCAGTGATCACAAATCAAACATGAGACTCTACAAGACTTCACAACACTCACTGAGCTCTTTGGGTCGAGAGACACAAATACTACCTATTACAAAACCAGTTTACATTATTCTATTTAGTCTGGTATGTAACAATTTTCTGTTTTTACTAAATGCTGAACTAGATTGCAGCCAAATAAGTATGAATAAAGGAATCAAATGAAGAATGTATACTTTTGATTTCAGATATTATTCTGTTACTCTTGTGGAAATGGCAGTGGCAATGCTCTGTACAGCAATTGTACTGAGAGTGCATTACTCTTCCTCCAAGATGCCTAACTGGATTAGGGTAAATTCAGCCTCCTATCTTCTTGCCTAAGTATCTTCCAACCTAATCTAACTGCAGCCACATTTGAAACAATTTTATATCTTTCATTTTTACATTTCTTACTAATGCTTTTCGTCCATGAATTAAAATCAAGAATTGTAAAAATTTTGAAATGATTTTTTAACTTTGAAATAAATGTCACAACATTTTGAGAAGGGATTGGGTAATTCCCAACTGATAGAGAGTAATTAATTAGCATGTTACCATTTCAATTAGACTAAGTGCTAGACAGTCAGGTGCCGTTTCAGAAATTTGATTGCATGTGATCTAATTGGGTGTTTTGATCTTTGATGTCAGCTTATGTCAGAAAATTCTACTTATCCTGCCTACTTATGCTGATTCATTACCTAAATAACAATGTGAACTTCTTTTAAGATACCTAAAGTATTGCACTTTACTCAAAAGTAACTTCAATGTAACCACATAAAATTGTGACTCTCATTTTTCTAGGTTTATATTCTTGGATACATGGCTCGTATCGTGAGAATCAACACCCCTCAAAATCACAAAAATAAAGTTGAAGGTATGTTAACTATCTATATTTTCAAAAGTTTCAAAACACCCTTGCCTTGTACCAGTTCCTTGAGGAAAGGATTGGGGTAGAACGAGATGGAATACCTACAAATTTAGAGAGAGAAAACAGAGGTATCTGCTCTTCTAATTTCCTCTGTGTTCCATAATTTTGTTGCCCCTTCATCAAGGCTCTAATACCCAATGATAGAACACACTAATTTCACCGATTTTGAATGAAAGCACAAACTACATTTTATTTCTAAATCAAATCAATTCCGTTTTCTAAACCAAATGAAATCTATCTTTCAGGAAGTTCTGACATAAATCAGAATGTGACAAAAGTCCACTACAAATCTCCTGAGGAAGAATCAAGCGGGTTGGTACTGTTGGCAGAGCAGTTGATTGACAATGCTGTGAGCAGTGCCAAGCAATGCGAATGGAAATTAGCAGCCAAAGTGGTCAACCGGTTTTTCCTCATTCTGTACATACTGGTTGTTGCTATCAACGTTGGGGCTTACTGCGCACAAATACCAGGAGTGTTTTAATCAAGATTGGTCACAGGACTTTCTAATCTCGCATTGTCTTAAATGTTCAAAGGGTGGGGCACTGGAGAATTTCTTCTTCTAGGCTCCTATAACGACTTTTGCAACCTGGAAAGCAGCACAAGCAAGAACGTAGATTAACACCATCCAACACCTTAAAATGTTTTACAGGCCGTTCCAGAATCAATCTTAATGGGGCAGGTGATTTATGGGGGCATAAATAAAAGCTACTTTTAACAGAAATATCAAGAATTAGCTATTCAAATGAGCACCAATCTTTTGGAAAGTGGGCCCTGTGAGTTCTTTTTATAGGTGAAGAAAGGAAACTGTGCCCAAATACACCCTCTACATCCATCACTGCACATATGTCTCCAACCCTGACGTTATACACGTTTTTCATTATAAGGAACATCTCATCCTAACCCTAGAAATTCTTTGTAGGTTCTGTTGTTTTCAGAATCCATAATATTTTATCCTAGTTCTAAGTTCCTTATAGACTGGTTACATATAAAAAAAATGTGTAGTAGTCGAGTTGTGCAAACCTGCCAACTTGCAAACTTTCCTATTTTGCCAACATGGAGATTCAAGGACAGTTCATCAAAATTGTTAAAATCAAGTATTGTTGAAGTGTTATTCAATTTATTTTGCATGCTGAGGTAGTAAGATTGTTGTTCAATTTAAATGGATTTGATTTGATTTTGAGGTATGTTGAATTTTAAGTTATTGCAGAATTTTGATTGGTTCGTTGCGCAATCAAGGCCCTCTGATTGGCTGAAATCAACTAAAATCTGAATTCTCAGAGTAGGCCTAAGCACAGAGTGAATTGTAGTGATTGAAGTTTGGGATTTGAACTGAAGTGGCTTCGAACTATTTTAGTTTTATTACTTGAAAATATGCTTCACAATGAGATGAAGTATATTCTTACCTTTTATGAACCCATGACAAACAACAATTCATGGAAACGTGGTCTCTTGCCTTCGTAGTTGTTTGAGGAGCGTGCGGAAATTTGGAAAGTCATAATTGGAGCCAGAGGTCTGGGCTGGGGGGAGCCATATTACCCTTTGCCGTCCCTTGCCGCTACAAGTCAAATGTCCCCAGTAAAGGGGTAATTGTCAATTGACAACAGGGCATTTCAAAATTCTTGGAATGTGACTAAAGTGATATTTTTCATGGAGAATTTATGGGACTTTTTATTCTTTTCGAGGATCTAGAGGTTTATTAGGTTCCAAGACATGGTCTAGAATTTCAGGGTAAAATGAAGCTTTCTAGAGGTATTGAATAGTACTCCTTTCGCATGGTAGGTGGTACCGAATTTCTGGAAAAAACAGAATTATTGTCTGTTATTGCATTTTGTGAATAGATTGCCTAAATGTTGGGAATGAACGTTTATTATTGTGTCAATCCAATATCTCGGAAAAGTAGCACAAGAATGTCAGTAAAAGGAATCGTCAAGTTTCAAAAATTATTACAATTTAATTAGAATTCACAAGCCTTCACAAAATTGACATTGCTCTTCCTCGTTCATCATATAGTTTAAAATTTACAATAATCGTGCTGACTTCTCCTATCAGTCATGAAGGGACGGTTACCCCTTGATGGCTACCAGATTTCAGTTTGAGCAATATGAATAAATTGTATGATTCAAACTGAGAGTGTGGTCCTCAGAGTAGCTTCCCCTTGAGGACTATACAAGATCCTTTATGTCTACTGCAAAGATCTAATTCAACATTCATTTCAGAAGAGTTTATTACTTTAAAACCTTTTTTTGAGATTTCTCTTGATATTATAACTTCAACGGAAAGCAGTTTATACAAAACCAGGCTTGCAAGCATGGAAACGAATGTCTCAAACAAAGCATTACAGATAACAAAAAGATTCTCATGACATTGTGCATTGATTTTGTATTGTTTTCATATGTTTTCAGCTTGTTGTTTCACGTCTCCTTGTCGAGAATTGCGAATTCTAAGTGCTTTACAGAATGGGTCTTTAATTTCCCCAAAAAAGTGTTTGAAACCGTTTTTCATTACATTAGTTGTCATGTTTCAATTTTTGATTCTAAGATACAAATATAAGGTTATTTTACACACTAGTATCTAGCCCCAGCCTGCGTTCTAGCCGTATCATTTTACATTACAAATTCTATGTACAGGTGAAAGCTATAACTTTAGCAAAAATAATCTACGACAATATAAACAAGAAGATTCGATTAACATTTCGTAATAATATCTTAACACTCAAGAAAAACCCATAGAAAAACCTATCAATATTCCAACAAAAAAATTTCGACAATGGTGCCGTGAGCCGGTACTAAGTTCAAGTCTTTAGCTCTGCATTCTAAAACAATTCTCGATGCTAGATATAATATTTCAACGATTTCCGCCGTTTTCTATCCCAGTATTTTGCAAGATGCCGATGCAATTTCTGTCTAAATTGGATATTTGATATTAAATAATATACATACAAAATATCCAGGCAAACCACCTACAAACACTACCTACAGTTCGTGTTACAATTCTTTGCCAGCAGCCAGATAATAAACGCTTCAGCATGACGAAAAGCAGCCTCTTTTCCAATAAAGCCTTGGTTATGAGGTTCACGCAACCTGAAATAATCAAAATGGTCATTTGACAAAGTGCTTAGTTGATAGTTTTATTTTATGCAGATGAGACAGCGAGAGGAATCAGAAAGATAACTAAAAATATACAATCAAGGGCCAGGCCTGTAGCCACGGGGCAATGCCACCCCTGGTCCAATTGGAGTAAGTTTTTGCCACCCCTGGAAGATTTTTCAAGTAACGATATTGGTTTTCTAACTGCCTAGTGTTGCATCTTTTAATGTATACTTGAAATAAGATAAAATATTGATGAGAATAGGTTTGAAAAACAGCATATTTATCTTGAAATATAAATGGGCCTAAATTCTAAAAAATTTTGTTCCTACTAAGTGTTCATATCCGTTTTTTCGTTTAACCTTACCCCTCCCCAAGAACCTTTTATAACTGACGACGAAATGTTCCTACCCCGGTTCTAAAGCCTGGATAAGGGCCTATCATTGGCCTGTTAGCCACGAGGTCCCTGACCGTTTCAAAAGCGAGATCGATTTTTTGGATTTACATAGATATTCTAGAACTGGTTTGGAACAAGATTTTGCCAAAAATAATAAGTCTCCAAGCTAATTGGAACGTCAGTACAAAGCTTTCACTGCAAATTTTAAGCCTAGCAAACAGTTAAATCATTAGTCTTCCATTCAATAATTGCAGTCAAGTGTTTTCATTAGCAAGAAGAGTGCTCTATACCTTAGAAAGTAGACCAAGATACAATAAAAGTAACAGACAAAGAACACTACTTATATGTTGTTAATCGAAGTTTCACGCTATTGCCTCCAGGGCTGTACCCAAAAAAGTTGCTTTATACCTTAGAGGGTAGACCAAGATACAATAGCAGTAACACACAAAGAACATTACATATATGTTGTGTTAATTGTGTGTTACTAACTTCTACTGTAGTTTTTAAATTCAAATGGTTTTTAATTCACATTACCTCGTGCAATTTGAACTCTCTGAACATGACCTGGTTTCTGTGACCGTTTGCAACCAGCACGCCGCCTCTTCCATGCCACGGCATCGATGAATTGTGCAATGCAATGCTCCTCTGGTCAATCTTCAGATGAACCTGGTTTTGTGCGCTAACCTTTAACCGCATGGTGAACCACCTGTTTTTTGTGGAACTCAAACCGGTACAAGGTCCAGTGTTGACATCTCTTTCGGTTATTTGTCCGTTCATTACTGAACCGAATTGGTAACAGTACTGACGGTGGTTATGAAGCCTGTAACAAACAGAAGTACACTCAAGACTATCTACTAATAAATGATGTTTAAGCCTTATTCACATATACCCCCTAGGAAACGTCTGTGCAGTACTGTGGAGATTGGCGAATATCTAGTACTGTGGAGGATGTTCAGTGATATAAGGGGATATCATCATTACTGTGGAAGAATACCATCAGTACTGTGGAGGATGTTCAGATGTGTGGGGGATATCATCAGTAAGAAACAGAAGTACACAAAAGATTCTCATCCGAAACAAAGGATTTTCAAGCCTTACTCGATTATACCCCTTGCAGACATCTTTATAGTACTGTGGAAGATGTACAGTGCTGAGGAGGATGTTTAGGTCGGTGGGGGATAACATCAGTACTGTGGGGGAAATTACTTTTCAATAACGTGAAAGAGCTTCAGTACTAAGAAGAATATCATCAGTAAGAAAGAGAAGTACATTTAAGACCCTTTACCAACAAACAAAAGGATATTTGAGCCATACTCACATATACCTCTTGGGAGACATCTTTGCAGTAGTACTGCAGAGGATATCAGTACTTAGGGGAATATCATCAGTATTCTAGGTGGGATAGCATCAGTGCTGTGAAGGATATTCAGTACAATAGAGAGATGCAATAAACACTAATTATATCACCTCCACTGCACTGATGATATCCCTTTATGATATCCCTTTCACCGGTGATAAATGGGTGACAAAATCACCTCAAAAAGGAACAAGGCGGGCTAAATTACGGCCAAGTACAAAAACGTGTGATTTAATGAAATCGAAACTGCTCACCTTAAGTACACGAACTCAAAGTTATTCACGTCCAATGCATTGAAAAGAAGACCCACCATTCCCCAGTCAGAGCCCTGCCAGCTGTCTATATTATAAAGTTTAGCCTGAACTATGTAGTTTCGTGGTGCAGTCTCAGGGAGGCCCTTGAAAGCAAGTGCAGTGCAGAATCCATTTTCAGGCCATTTCGGCTGGCTGCCGTCCAGAACAAAACTGCCGTTGCTCTGATGAGTGCCTTTGCCACAGCCTTTGAATTCAAACTTGAATGGCTTGATTGCGTACGAAACAAAGCCTCGGAACGTCAGAACGTTCTTGTCTCCGTTTGCAACAATTACACCTGAAAAAATAAAGTAATCGATTCAAGAATAGGAAGTCAAAATAACTAGTCTAGTTCAGGAGCTGAAAGGTACTTTAGATAAATTTTTCTCTAAGCCAATATTGATTGCTGGCCTCGTTAAGAGATCACATCTAATGAAAGTGAGACTAAAATATCAGTTGTTGGTAGTTGATACTAGATAGGCAAATAAGCTTACTATCTTCGAAAGGTATTGGTTTATGTTCGAAGAGCAAAGGACCCCCTAAAACTGATAACCCCATTCTAGCATCATCATGAAACAAAACACAAAACATATAAGGAAAACTTTTTTGCTAATTTTCAGAATGTTGTACACATAAAATCAACCTGAAGCTCAATCTCAACTTTCTTTCCAAATCATATTTACAGCAACAACACTAACCTCCTCTTGAAAACACATGGAAATGAGGCTTGAGGCTGACAAGATGCTTCCCATCCAAACTGATGATAGCGTTTGAATCTCTCACGGAAACTGCGAGTTTGAACCAGACCCCCTGCGTAGGAGCTCCACCAGAGCAACGACCCTCGTGGAGGCTGGCAAATTGAATAGCACCATTCATGACGTAACCAGTTTTGTAGCAAAATCCATCCGAACTTGGTCTAGAAAAGAATTTAAAGGGTTGAAAGAATTATGAATGTTTTTGCGTAATATCAATAACTAAACTTTTGTGACTGGTAAAATTCAATTCATCTCTTGATGGCTGGCAAAGCCACCACACCAATGCAGATTTACTGGGATAAGCCAAAAATGGCAATTTTAAGGCTTCGTTCACGCGATACCGTTTTCATGCACATCGGATACCATAAGCAAAACAGAGTGGATTTTGCACGCTGTTCATACGACACCGTTTTCACTTTTGCTCTCTATTCTAACAAAAACGCTTTTCTATTGTTAATCAACTGAATAGACTGGTTTCGTTTTCATGCTGTATTTTCATGCGTTCACACGAGCTTAAAAGCGAAACGGTGTAAAAAGCAACACGGTGCACTTCACACTCAGACCATTTTGATTCAAAAACACAAATGCGGATTGTTTTGCATCTTTCTTAGTCGTACCCATATGAAAATTGTCGGTATGCGAGGTCAAAATGAAAACAGGACTAAATGAAATCAGTATCGTGTGTATAAGGGCTAAACAGGCTGTGAGCAGCAACAACACTAATACAAACCTCAAGTAGATGAAATCATAATTAGACGCGTCCTTGGCATTATACATCAACCCCACATAATTGTGAGCCTCGCGAACACTCCTCCATCCTTGTATAAACATATTGACTGCGATCCTGTAGTAATTGCCCGGCACGACTCTTTTGCTCACAGCACGACAAAACGTGTCCTCCGGCCAGTCACCGTGCTTTGCATCGAGTATGTGGTAGTTCTTTTGCGTGTTGCGTGTGTTTGACGTGCAGTCGTAGAAGTTGAAGTCACTCGCACTTATTGGCCTCACTCTGTAGTCTTTGAACGAGGCTATGTTGTTTATTCCATTGCCCACTAAAATACCACCAACGGCCCTAAAAGTGAACAAAAATAGTTTCAGAATCGATTCAGTAGTTCTTCGAGCTAAATTCTTTTCTTGACTTCAGGTCGAGTAACAAAGTTTGTAGAACCGTAGAGCTAGGATTAATATTCCGGTAGAGCTAATAGCATGGTAGACCTAATAACATGGTATAGAGCTAATAACATGGGAGAGCTAATTGCATGGTAGAGCTAAAAACTTGGTAGAGCTAATAACGTGGTAGAGCTAATAACTTGGTAGAAGTAATAACGTGGTAGAGGTAATAACGTGGTAGAGCTAATAACATGGTAGAGGTAATAACGTGGTAGAGCTAATAACATGGTAGAGCTAATTACATGGTAGAGCTAATAACTTGGTAGAGGTTATGACATTGTAGAGCTAGTAACATGGTAGAGTTATTAACATGGTAGAGCTAATAACATGGTAGAGCTAATAACATGGTAGAGCTAATAATATGGTAGAGATAATAACATGGTAGAGCTAATAACATGGTAGAGCTAATAATATGGTAGAGCTAGTAACATGGTAGAGCTAATAACATGGTAGAGCTAATGACACGGTAGAGCTAATAACATGGTAGATATAATAACATGGTAGAGCTAATTACATAGTAGAACTAATAACATGGTTGAGCTAATGACATAGTCGAGCTAATAACGCAGTAGAGCTAATAACATAGTCGAGTTGATAACGCAGTAGAGGTAATAACATGGTAGAGCTAGTAACATGGTAGAGTTAGTAATATCAAAGAGCTTATAACATAGTAGAGCTAATAACATATTATAGCTAATAACATAGGGAAGCTATAATAACATAGTGGAGCTTATAACATGATGAAGCCAATAACACACTAGAGCTAATAATATGACAGACCTAATAACATTATAATAGGTTCCCAAACCATCTCCTTCTTTAAACCATGAAGCAACTAATGAAATTCTAAACATCTAACATAAATTCCTCTTAAAAACAACGTAAAAGGAATTATGCAACCAAAGATCAGTTACGCGAGAAAGCCAATCTGAGACGAGATAAGTCAGAGTGGTATGTTGTTGGCAAATTCGCATTAGATGTTGACCACTGTTGCAAAATATACGCATTTTTTTCATAAGTAACTGCTTTATAAGCAAGTTAGTACTCGACGAGATAAAATCTTACGCAATTCTAGTACTGGATAGAGAAATGCTAAGCAATTTGAAAATTTTATTTCTGATCCAATTGGCAATCAAAATCGTTCAGCAGCTAGAGAGAAGTAGGTTATAGTGTATATTAATACCCCGGCACAATTATGTATGCAATATACCATCGACATTTGTTGTACAACAACTTGTGAAGGTATATTCTGAGAAACTACTTTTCAAGTATAAAATGCTGAGCGATTGCTAAGCAATTTTTAGAACTCAAATTTGCCTTCTAGCTGAGCAATTTTTAGTACTGAGTTCGAGCTGAACTTGCTTATAAAAAATGCGTGTATTTCAGTGAGGATGTTTGAGCGCTAAGGAAACGTGGTTTTACTGGTTGGAGATTTATCAGTAATGTAGAGGGTGTTTTAAGAAGACTTGTTACCACCAGATTAAATAAATTTCTTAAGTATACTCGAATACCTCAAAAATTCTGTGCAAAGTATTAAGAGACTTCTGAAAAACCCTCGAGCCACAGGGAAACTGAAAGCTATGATATAAAAAAGCTGGAGAAGAGAACGTTTTGTATGTTGGCTGGCATGAAAGATTAGAAACTGTAAAGAATTTCTAAAACTCGCTAAGCTATTGCAAATCAATCTATGCTTGGGCATGTTTCACTAAATTCTTATCATCGTTGGTGAACAAATACATAGAACCAAACTAGGCAGAATTAACATATTAAAAACAGACATGTCCTTCTATTTTTCCGAGTTTCATGCTTACGCACTGATTAGACAGACTATACCAATGGTAAAATAAGAGTGGTAGTAGCAAATATTATTTCTAACAGAAGTACATGTCTGTTTTTTGATGTGTTCAATCTGCCTTGTAATTGCTTTATACTCCCGTATAATTGCTTTATACTCGAGCACTTAAGACAGGATAGGCACTTTCTACTCAAGTGAGGTAGAACCTAGCTAGTAAATAAACCAAAAGCCCTGTTAACTCTTTAATAATGCTCCTTGTAAATTTATGTCTTACTTTAGGACGATCCAGTGTAAACGCTCAAAAAATACATTGAGCACTGCTGTCAATATATGAAGAACAAACAAACAAACATAGAACCAAACAAGTACATTAACAAATAAATAACTCTTATATTCTACTACTGGCAATGTCATGTCTTACTCTAAAACTATATATAAAAGCTCTACGAATGCATCGAGACCTGTCATCAATCTATCAACAACAAACAAACAATCATGGAACCAAACTAGTAAATAGACAAAAAAACTCTTTTTATTCCAAAACTGGCAGTGTCTGTCTTACTTTCAAACTATATGTAACTGCTCTACGAATGCATTGACTACCATCATCATCTTAAAGAACAAACAAACAAACAAACAAACAACAAAACTAGGCCATCGAAATAATCAGCTGCATAAAAACAACGATTCTTACCTGCTGGGGAAATGGGACTTGGTTGACACAAGATGCTTTCCATCCAACTCAATCGTTACGTCATCTTCTCTTACGAAGACTGTGACGTTGTTCCACGCTGCTCCTTTGAACGGTCCGCCAGGGCAAGCTCCAATCTTTGAATTGACCCAGTTTATGTTGGTGTTTTGAACAAACCCAGTCGTGTAGCATCCACCCATTGAAAGTGGCCTAAAACGGAATAAGAGATGTTTATGTATTGGCCTAAAGCTTCCTTGCAAATAAGGAGATATCATATGCCAGATGAGAAATAGTTTATCTTGGTATTTTGAAGGAAGACATGTAACAACAAATCCATTGAAAGTGGCATCAAACAGACTAAGGAATCTTTGAATATCAAAGGTGAGACAGTTTAAGTATTTTCTTAGACTAAACAGCAGTCGTTAAACAGCTAGCCATTGAAATTGGCTGAAAATGACAAATGAAAATGGGGTTGCTTTACACTGCATATTTCTATTAGAAGTAAAATAGTAGGTAATAGTATTTTGAACAGCCTCAGTCTAGGAGCATCCACCTATTGAAAGTGGCCTAAAACGGAATAAGGGATGTTGTAATGTCAGAAGAAAACAATTCTAGGTGAGTGTTTTTACAAAACTTCAGCCGTGTAGCAGCTAACAATTGAAATTGGTCAAGAAAGATATATGGGACGTAAAATGATTTATGTCGCAGTTACATTATTAGTGTTTTAAAAGAAATCTGTTTTTAGCAACCACGTAGTGATATTAGCCTATATCGATATAGGGTTGTTAATGTCAGATGCTGAAGATTCTATGTTGGTATTTTGAACCAAATTAGTTTGATAAAAAAGCCAGAAATGAGATGAAGGAATTTTACTAAAATACACAAGCAATGTAATTCATAAAACAATAAAAGCCTCGGCCTAGTGTCTCAACCTTTCATTCGACAAAGCTCGAAACTTCAACAGAGTGAATTATGAGGGGTGTTTGACCACATTTAATAGTTTCGTTGAGTGTTGCTGGAACTTGCCGAGTGTTACCAAACCAAATGTGAAAAGCTTGATAATTTTGTGCAAAAAGATCGAAATTGTTTGCTTGCAGTTGGTACCAAGAGTGGCTAACTCTGTTGGGTATAGATGGTTAACTTTTCACTCAAAAGTAAGACTTGAAGTGAGAGAGTTTTTTAATTTTTACCAACAATAATAATTGTATTCAAGGATTGCCAAAACACCTGCAAACAACAATGAAAAACCATTATTACTGATGTTAACTACGATTTATTTAAGAACCTCTTTAGGCTAACTCCTACAAATGAAGGTTCTTAGTTGCGGGTTTTTACTGTATGTTCCAACAAGATCTCGAAACTAGTCCAGGATTATGCCCAGTTATAAATAGGAATTGTGCGGAACTTACAAACTATGACTCTATTTGCTAAACAATGCTCAGCATTATTCAATTTCCAATTTTTCGGACCAGTCCACCGCATGTCTGGCCGATTATTATCACAAGAACAATGCATCTTTGATTGGCTTTATTCCTTTCTTCTGAATCACAGGTATTAAGGTATCAGGACGTGAAACTATTCTTGAACTGTTTAATTCAGCAAATGCTTTACACCCCAGTAGGCTGATTCATTGCTGAATTATCATAATTCGTTGCTTAATTCATGTCCTGTGCAGACGTAGAGACACAACGCTTTCTAAGGGCTATAAGAGATTTGCCTTAGGCTGTACTAGAGGGCATATCTGAAGATCTGTAATGTCTTTCTTTAATAAGGCGAAAATCAGTGTTGTGTCATGTTAAAATTGATAGAAAGAAGGCTGAATTTGAAAAGAAGCTGGATTTGGAAAATAAATAGAAATAATTGGCGAACCCACGACCTCAAGAAAGGGTGAAGGTTAAATGAGGGTCAAGAAGGGGTAAATTTGGAGCTGGGGTTTGCCTTTTTTACTGGGAAAATAGGATTGGACTTCTTTAGAATGGGAATTTGAGCTGAAAAAAGCTAGTTTGGATTGGGATTGTTGAACACGTCAATATTGGTAATTTCTCCATTTCCTCACTGGGATTTGGATTTTTGATTATTTTAGTGCTGGGAATCGGAATCAGTACCTCCTTAAGGATCCTCTTAAATGCAACGCTCACCTGAAATAAACGAAGTCGAAGTTATACTGATCTTGCGCATTGAACATTAATCCAAGCACTCCAGACTGCGGTGTGCCAGAAAAGCCTCGCTGGTTGAAAAGCTCAGCAGATATCACATAATTCCTGTCCTCGATTGTCTCCTTGTTCATCGCCTTGCAAAAGCCACTGTCAGGCCAAGAGCCGTATTCCGAATCCAGGCGATAATATTGGCTGCTGATTTGATAGTAAGACTTGCAGTTGTAGAACGAGAACGGATAGGGCGATATCGCCGAGACGTTAAATTCTTTGAAGCGAATTACGTTCCTCTGCCCGGCGGCAACGACGACTCCTCCACGACCAATTGGGGGGAAATGTGGTCTGAAAACGAGGACTTGGATTCCATCCAGGTAGATTTGAGCCTCGCTGTCCCGAACATGAACCTACATGGAAAAAGATGCTAAATAAGGATTGTCGAGAAAGATTTTCAAAACTACATGTAGCACGACACTGCTCTATTTTTTCGATGAGTCGTTGTAGACGATCATTGTTGATTATCTATGTAGTACGACTATATCATAAATCAGTAGGGTTATACATAGAATCGTCTATATTCAATGCAGGGTTGTCGAGAGACCGGTTTGGCTAAGGGTAAATGCTAATTCAATGGGCCTAAATTTACCTGAAAGACAGTTTTAATGAATAAACATAGATGACTTAGATTTCAGATTAGGAACAAGAAATGAGACTGGCTCTCTGTAAATCAAAGTTTCATTTTTTCACGATCAGACTTTAAATTTATGAACCGCACAAAACCCTGGCCAACTGGTAACTACCCTGGTTATCTGGTTATCTGGTTACTTATCTATACGGTTCTGCTAATCAGAGTTCGAAATGAACACCTTAAGCTTGTACAAAGACGTCCAGCATTGATGTTATGGATATGGTTGTGTTTTGAATTTAATTCAAAGAAACTTTGAAACAGGATGATTTCTACCATTAGCAAACCAAATCTTTGAACTTTGGTCCCAGCTACCTCATCTAAAATTCTTCTGGTGACTAAGATGAAATATCACAAGTATGAAATTCTTGAAATAGGTTCAACATAATCTGCAAATAATTTACAACGATTCTTCATGTTTTTATTTGATCTCTATGAAGTCAGTGCATATGGCTTTGGAGTTATTATTACGAAATATCTTCAGCGAATGAAAGGCGCTTTCGACTGCTTTAATTCTAAAAATATTAACTCCAAAATTTCTATAGATGTATCATTCACTACATCTTAATACTTTGCAATTAAGTTATTTTCAGTTTTATCCCGATAAGAATCTTCATCGGCTTGAAAGTATCACCGAAAGATTTCAGGCAATCTAAATTCATTAGATTTTGCACAATTGCCGAGCCTCAAAACATTTAATTCATAACAGTGATTATGTTCAAGAATTCTTAAGCTCTCTGTGAAGCATGTGTTCCGACTAGCCACAGTCGTTAGAAGTAATTCATAACGGACCTTATTTTGCCAAACTGCAGCTTGTTTATGGCTCTAGAAGCAATGCCGCATGCTTCAAAGGATTATCCAGTTTTTGAGAGAAGCTCATTCCAGCTACAAGTAGCTAAGCTCGTTTTCAATAAGCAACTGGAAATTCTATTGGAATTTGGAATCTTGTCTCAGCCTCATAAGGTGTATATGGTCATCTCAACTGATATTTAGGTAGAGTTCATGCAAGTGCATCTTGAGAATCACTTCATCAGGGAGGTGGAGCAAGTGTCTAAACCTCCCTTCTTCTCTTCAAAATTTGGCAAACTCTCTTTCCGTCGTGATAGAAGTACAGTTTCTCCTTTCTCTAGCGGAATATTTATAATTTTTCCCTTTTCCTTGTAAAGTTTTGGCAATACTCCCTTCTTCCTTCGCAGTACCACCCCCTTTTTCAACGCACCAAAACTTTTCATTTCTGTCAGTTACCGAGATTTCTATAAAGCAGAATGAACACATGACTCTTCGTGCTCATGCAATCGCCAGTCAGACTAGTAGTAGATTGGTATAAAGTCGGTCTGATGAGTAAGCATGAAACTCGGAGTCACTGAAAAACATGTCTATCTTCTAAAGTGTTCATTCTGCCTTATTCATTGATTGAGTTTTCCTTTCATGAAGCATAAATAAACCCATGAATTGATTTTTACTTCATTGCAGCAAAAGCAACAAAATTGAATATCTGTAGACGTATTGTATTATGATGTATTGTGATGTAACTCTACCAGGGCCTCGTTCACATGATACCGTTTCACACTTTCACATCGAAAACAACAAGCAAACGGATTGGATTTTTCATCCTGTTTACACGATACCGTTTCCAATTTTACTCTCCTTTCACACCAAAACGCTCGGCTCTACTTCTGCTACAGCTTCTATTGTTTATCAACTGAATAGACCAGTTTTAGCTGCAATGACTTGACTGCGTTTTCATGCGTTCACACGAGTTCAAAAGCAAGACTCAAAAAGCAAAACGGTGTAAGAAGTAAAACGGCGCTCTTCACCCCAAAACAGTTTCGATTTGAAAACGCAAAAGCGGGTTTTGCACCTTTTTCCGTCGTAGCCGTGTGAACATAGTCCGCATCCGAGGTCAAAATGAAAACGGAACTAAAATGAAATGGTGTCGTGTGTAGAGGGTCCGTATCTCATTGAATAGAGGAGAAAATGAGATCCCTAAATGTTTTGAAAGTAGCATCACGGGACGGGCATTTGGCTTCTTAATGCTTCGTGAAAGGGAAACATAAAAAATGGATATAGGATATATTCAGGTAACTGATAGAGACAAAATTAGCTGAGACATTGATATTATTCTCAAGAGTCACTTGCCCGATCTTATCATGATAAGAATCTCAGTGACTATGACCTCTCTTATTTGTTTGAAAGTGACGTCATACCTGGAGTTTAAACCACGTGCGTCCCCTGGGAGGTCCATCAGGGCAGTTACCACTCAAAGCACCGATCCATTGAATTTTGTTATTCTGAACGTAACCAGTCTGGTAGCAGGCACTTCTCCGATGCAGCCTGAAAATAAAAAACCAAGATCAATGTAAAAGTCTATGTAGCAATGTAAAAAGCACTCTGGGTATTACCTCCACAGTGCTTGTGGTATCCCTCTACAGTACTTGATATCTTCTATAGTACCAGTGTTGGGTATTCACAGTACTGATTATCCTCAACAGTATCTATGTCGTGTCTCCACAGTACTGAAAACCCTTCGATGTACTGATTCTATACCTCCACAGTACTCATAGTACTGAAGTATCCTTCCACAGCCCTGTTGGTATCCGCTCATAGTACTTATAAAAACCCTTCCAAAGTACTGAACATCCGCGACAGTACTTGATGGTATCCCTCTACTGTACTAATGGTATCCCTTCACAATAATGAGCATCCTCCTTAGTAGCTACTGGATGGAATCCCTCTACAGTACTAAAATTCCTCCATAGCACCAGATGGTATTCCTCAACAGTACTGATGGTAGCCCTCTGGCCTCTACAATACCGAACACCCTCCATAGTATTAGATGGTACCCCTCTACAGTACAGATGGTATCCCCCAATAGCCTGTGCACAGAATAGACCACTTTCAGAAGTGTATACTACAGTTTTCCAAAGGACAGTGTCTGTGCCGCAGCCTAGTCCCCCAACAGTACTGACAATATCCTCCCACAGTACTAAACATCCTTTATAGTTATAATGGTATCTCCAATAATACTTATGGTACCCGTCCACATTACTGACGATATCTCTCCACAGTAATGAAGATCCTCCACAGTTCTCGAGGTTTTTTTGCTGATAGACTTGAATACATCATCACTGATTAAATGTCTCAATATTGGAATGATTTATGAGTCGAAAGTAACATGTAAAGTTTTATCTCTCTGAAGCCTGAAAGAGTGACGACAGAGTATCAAAACAAATTAACCGAGAGTCCTAAATTGGATTTTCTGTGGGGAGACGAAAAATGAGAAAAAAATGAAACTTTTAAGCTCGTTTGATTGTATCAGTTTATTCAAAGCATTGTGGGTAATCATATTCTCCTTGGTAATAAAAGCTGGAACGATATGGTAAACCATGTATGGTCAGTGGTTTGGTTACTCGTCTTTCTAGAAGGAATAAAGCTTATTTATGCATCAATAAGAAAGCATGTTAGAGCCAATTAAAAGTGCTGTAGACGCCCAGATACGATTGATAGAGTTTGATGCAGACACATGTTCGAAGCAGTTTTGCCACACTTGACATCATGCTCTTGCATCAAAGAACTCTTATAGAAAGGAGTAGACATGTTCTATGAGCAGGGTGCTCTATTGAGGGTAGTATGGAGCTAACCCCACAACAATAAAACCTCTTCGAAGGGGAGAATACCATCAGTTTGTGTTTCAATTACAACTCATATTTCTTTATTGATAGGAAATTCATCCGTGCACACAACTCAGTTTATTGTTTCCAATTCAACTCAATTATTTTCAGTCAGGAATACCCAAACTTCTTCTATATGTATGTAGGCCATAAAGGAAAAGCCAAAAACATCGATAGACCAAAATGATTGTGTTAGATCCTAGGGTTTTATGGCAGACCCAAAGGAAATGTGCAATGTGTCTGACTTGGACCCTGTAAAACACTCGGTGTACTGCGTTCACTTCATCTGGCATCCTGGTCTGAAATCAAAGCTTTTTAACAATAAGCAACAAGTAAATAAGCAAGCCCTTTTGACCCAGGGCAATTTTTCTTAAAAAGCTCTCCTAGATTACTTTTACCTTCTAATTCATTATGGTTTCTCTCCACAGTACAGAATATCTTCCACAGTAATGATAGTATCCCCCACATTACTTTAGGTATCCCACTCTGTACTGATGGTATCACTTTACTGTACTGAACATCCTTAGAAATACTAATGATATCCCCCAACAGTACTGATTAGTACCCCTAAACAGTACTGAACACCCTGCGATGTAAGGATGGTATCCCCCATAGTATAGTAGCCTGCAACAATTTTTGGAGAATCGAGTAAAGGCTTATGGAATTATGCCAAGAACAATGGGTTCCATGAGTCATTGGAGAGAACATTTGGAGGGAACTGCATTCATCCCGATGGCCGTAGGTTTTCTGCCACCAGGGAAACTATATTAGAGAACGCTTCTAGATTTTTGTGTGTTTTGTCATGGTGGTGTCATCGTGCCCTAGTCTGATAATCAATCCCACAATATTTTTATTGATCGGTTGTCCTCAGATCTGATAATTGCATCGGACTCCGTGAAATTGACTTACAGCTTTGATGTAACGACATTAAAAACCACACTTCCAGATTAGTAATTCCTGTGGCCTGGGAAAGAAGTATGGCTTGGAAAACCCTCAAATAGCATCTCTATATTAGCTTATCTAACTGTGACCTATTTTAGTTAGCTGCAACTGTGTGGTGATCCTTTTAGTTGAATCATGTTTATCCTGGTTTGTTTGGGTTGCAAGCTAGACTCGTTCCAGGCCTCTATTTTTAAGGTCCCTTTGATCTTCAATATTAGAGAGTTGATGATATAGAGCACACTGTAACGAGACACGTGTTTTGATTTGGGGCTCTGGGAACTAGCAGTTATTTGGCAATGGCTATGGGCTTGGCATGTCTCCGAGTCCTACATAACATTGACTTTCTATTTTCAACGTCATCTCATAGGCTTTATCTCAGATTTTATGAACCCAAGGGGTAAACACAAGGGGCAAATCATTCTCTAAACTCTTGAACAAATTTCCAGAATATCCTATTGTTCTGATGACAAATCCCTTGAAAATCACTGAAAATCCGTCTGTTCTCGCAAAAAATGTATATGCTTTGAAAGAGAGAGGAATGCCCCTCAGGTTAATATATAATCTAATGCTGTTTCATTGACTTACAGAAGGAATACGAAATCAAAGTTGTTGGTATTTTTGATGTCAAAAGGTGACTCGAGAGAAACCATGACTTTATGGTGAAAATAAACGTACAAAATTGCAGCGTCGATATACTCCTTATTACCTTATCAGCACCCTACGGTTTCAATATGGTTAAATGCTGTGAAGTACCCTACCTGATATACACGAAATCGGAGTTGTTGGAATTTTCCATGTTAAAGGTGACTCGAGAGAAACCATGACTTCATGGTAACCATTAATGTTGCACAAATCGCATTGTCCATATCTACACCCTATTACCTTATAAGCACCTTAGGGTTTAAATATTATTATTTAAATTGAATCAAATCCTGTTAAACCCTACCTGATGTATACGAAATCGAAGTTGTTGGTATTTTCGATGTTAAACGCGATTCCAGGGAAGCCATAACTGATACCATGGTGGCCATTGATGTTGTACAGCAAGGCGGTGACAACATAATTTGTTTCTGGTATGCGCCTCGTGGAGAACACTCGGCAAAAGCCATGCTCGTCCCAGGACCCAAAGCTAGCGTCCACAAGGTAGAATTTTCCATGGGGCTTGCTCGTGTTCAAGCAGTTCGTCACTTCGAATTTATGTCCAGCCAGGCTTCTTGGCTCTAAAAGAAAAAAATTGTGTTTCAGTTTTTGATCGTACAGAACTCGAGGATGACGTCTGTGCAGTACTGTGGACGGTGTTTAGTAACCTAGGGGACACTATCAGTAATGTGGAGAGATACCATCAAGTATTGTAGAAGATGTCCAGAACTGTGGGGGATACGATCAGTACTGTGGAGGGGTACCATCAGCACTGCAGGGGATATTCAATACATTGAAAGGATATAATCAGTACTATTGGGGTATCGTTAGTATAGCGGGGGATGCCTTTCAGTACTGTGGAGGATGTTCGGTATTGTGAAGGTGAGAACAATACAATTAAAAGAGGCAAATTTAATACAAAAGTACAATAAGTACTGTGGAAGGATACAATAAGAATGTTTGGGGGAAACCATCAGTACTTGGAGGGATACTTCAGTACTGTGATGATATTCCCAAAGAATATTGACGATATCCCCTAGATTTCTAATGGTATCTCTCCACCGTACTGAACGTCGTTAACAGAACTGCATAGACATTCCCTAAGATATCTTTATGGACTAAAGAAGATAAGAAAAAGTCTAAAGAATAAAAGGCATTTCAATGTCATTTCAAATATTTACAGATTTAAGACAATCAGATCAGTTGCTGATCCGTTGAAAGATGGAAGTAAGTTATATCACATATGTCTTGTCAGGTAAACAGCCGAAGCTAATAATCAAATTAAAAGTTATTTTTCAACGAAATTCTCTTATCAAATGGAAACTTATACAAACACCAAAAAGTTAAACAAAAAAAACAAAACTTTAAATCTGATTGTCCTCACAACTTGGAGCTTGGAAAACATATCTTTTTGGTTTAAACCTTACGATAAACTGCTTGGTCTCGTTGATGACAATAATAACCAAGTTAGGCTTGATTTACTCTGTCTTTGGTATTTCCCGAAAGATAACCTCCACAATTGTAACTTAATATAATTTCTGTGTCATTTTCTAAGCCAGAGGACTATCAGACCCCAGAAACTGGGGCTGTTAATGGGCGTCGCCCGGGAATATCCTGAAGAACCACGCCTCTCGACCATCTTACACTTTTTTCAATTACTTCTCCAATAAGCATCGGGGGCCAACAAATAGCCAACAAGTTAGACCATAGTTTTTGACATAAACACAAAATAAGGAAAAACGGGTTTTAGAGTTTGGAAACATGCTTAAAATCGCTTTGTACCATAATTTAAGAAACTCTGGTAGGACCATTCAGCATAGCTATTTATAAAAATCAGTGTATATCCCTTAGACCTTTATTTTCTTATCAATATGAATTACGTACAAATCCGTTTTTGGGATACTTGAGTCGAAAGCTTAGAAACTCTGGTACAAAGATTTAGCACAGTTTCTTATAAGAATGAGTGTATCCTTATCTCTTCGACCCTTATCTTGGTATGATTATTAATTGAGTGAAATGCGTTTTGGGGTTAAGATACTTGGGTCAAAAGCTAAGAAACTCTGATACGAACATTGACTGTAGGAAGGAGGGAAGACTAATACGAGGATAGTTCCTTATAAAAAATGAGTGTATCCTTATCCCTATGACCCTTACTTTGCTAACATTATAGATTAAGGAGAAATGCGTTTTTAGATTAAGATACTTGCCAAGAAACTTTTCTTACCACACCAGGGTTAAAAAGATAATAAACTCAAGTAAGAGATTTAAGTTGTTTCTTATAAAAAATTGACTGTATCCTTATCCCTTAGACATTTATTTTCTTATCATTGTAAATTGCGGAGAAATGCGTTTTAAAATGAATAGTAATACGTTTTTGGGTCAAGATACTCTGGTACGAAGATCCAACTTAGTTTCTTATAAAAATGAGTGTATCCATATTATAACCCTCAGACCATAATCTTGGTATCAGTATAAATGCTTTTATTCTTGGACCCACCAGCGTGTGCATTCAGACAGAGTCAGACTGACTTGGCCAAACTGAGAAGAATTGTATTTCAATTTATTTAGTGATTTTTGGGATTGCGAGAGGTAATCCTGTTACAAAAAAGCTTATCCAGTTACCCTTGAGCTCATGGAAAAGAACTTAGGCTGGCGACCATTTAATAATCCTAACTGTGACTTTCAACGAGAATTAGATCAAGGCCAAATCTTGACTAAATTCAATTCCAACCGAATCATTTCTAAATCAAAGAAACTTTGTTCTTATCCCCGCAATTAGGTTCCAGGTCTGGACAGAAGGACTGTGGACTTTAACCTTGCCCGGAGTCCAAGGTGCAATTCATGGCAGCGAAAACGCAAAACGAGGCTACAAAAAGCTAGTTTGCTTACATTTTCTTGCTGTCGTCACGTCAGCTTTTATTTTTCGCGCGAAAATGTTTTAAAAAATCACACAGCCTCGTTTTGCGTTTTTGCAGTCGTAAATTTAGGCCCATAGTTTCCTTGATTTAATCCCCCAACAGTTTATACGGTAGATAAAGAATAGCAATGGCCCTAAAAAGGAGCCTTGCAGGGCCCATAGAAATTCTTGGCAAATGATAGAAACTAAACCTCACTGACTTAGATCCCAGCTGTCATTCCAAAACTGTTGTTTATTTGGATTGGACATGCTTTCACAATTGAATCTATTTTAGTGAATTTTATTTTTGTTTTTGGACATATTTCTAATTCAAACGTACAGTTGTTTTGCTCCTGTAGCTTTGCTGGATTTCTGTGGCTCATAGCTTCTCATTCATAAATTGCGTCTATTCAAGCAAGGATAAACAGTCGTCATTTCATTTATATGCCAAAAATGTTTCATTTTGGCTTGTTTCCAGCACCAAATAGCGCGAATGAAGCCGTATTCTATTAAACTAACAAACAAGCGTATTTTGTGTCCATACTATACAATTGATAAATTCCAAACATTTCGAGCTGTTTTCATCTGTATCATGCTGAAAATGATACAGGCAAAAACCTGATTAAAGCAAACGTCTTCCTGTGTTCACCACTGATTCTTACGTCATACACACGATTTTATATAAGAACGGCTCTTATAAGAACCTGAAATTTGGGCGATAAGCAAAAACTGTGTGTTCCTTGCTCAGAAGCTGAGCTAAATGATATAATCTTATAAAGTAAAAAGTGGTCGGGGAGGAAGTGGCAAGTTGTCACAGGGGTAAGTTGTCACAACCTCTTTTTTGGGTCCAAACAGATAGTTGTCAATTCAAAATTGATGGTATTGTGGAGTATTTTATGTAAGCTTTCTTTAGCTATTTTTCGACCGAGCCTGCTGCCATCAATATTTAGACCCAAAAGAGGCTGTGACAACTTACCACTGTGACAACTTGCCCCTCCCTACATTATAGCAGCATAATTTCAATTTCTTACATGTGACACAGTCTTAAGAAGTCATGGACACTTGACAGGTAACGAGGTGGCCTCCCAGTGACGAAATTTGCTTCAAAGAAAAGACGATTCTCGAAGAAATGCCAGTGTGTCTCCACAAAAAATGAGCTCCAAGTTCTGAGGAATTATTTCTTTACAAGAATGAGTTCCAGACTTGCTACACTCGCTACCCAACCGTTACATGGCTTCTCGACCCAGACCTCTTGCTCGAACTATGGCAAGGCCTTGAGTAACAAACTAGGACTGACATTTATTTGGACAATATCAAGTCGATGTTGAATACTTGAAGTCTTGGTTGGTGTGTTGCGAAATCAAGTCTTTTGATCATTGTTATCAAGAGACTCGGTAGGTCCAAGGGCTGTGACCGATACGGGGGTTAACCTTCACCGAGGTTAACATTATAGATCATAGAGGATGCAATAGCTTATTTCTTAGGGACCTTTTAGCTCTGTCCCCCCTGGTAACACCCCCTTACGGTCCTGTTTTTAATCAGGTTTAATTTCAGATTGCTCAATCTTAACCTGAGCACCGATATGTCCGGAACTAAGATAAAACGGTCAAATTTTAATCAGAACTAAAAAGAGGCCGATCCAGTTGGCAGTTGAAGCCCATAACAGAGAAGTTCGAGCCAATAACAAACTGTGATTCATGTGATAACGAGTTTACTGAAAACTCATCAGCAACCTCGAGAAGAAAAGCTATCAATCTAATAACGACAACCGAAAATACGATTTCGACAAATCTTCAAATCGAAAAAGTAAACAAATTGAAATTAAACGACACACGCAGGTATAAAACCTATTATAGTGTTAAGAAGTTTAGGAATATAAAGAAAATTAAGATTCAAGAATATTATCGAAATGAAAAGGGTCAAAAGAGCGTCAAAAGATATATTCATAAATTCTGAAGCAATCTATAGAAATACATCAATGATTTGAAAATCCATGATTTGAAACCGTCAACATAGCAACACTAAGCCAGGAAATAATTATGTGACAAAACTGTTTACTAAACCCTTTTCAATAAAAGCCTGGACTCTAGTCTGGTCCCAGCCCTCCTAGTTGCTTAGAAACTGTGGGTTTTCAGCCTACAAAGCTGCTTCTTTTGCTAAAGACATATTCAGAAAACTAACCAATTCTCTATACGAATAAGATATAATATCAGTTCGAAGCAACGCGTTGTTTAGAAATGTTGCTCCTTGTATTAGCGTCATCAATTGACTAGACTCCAGTCCCTTTTTGCCCAGTCGTTGACCACTGTAACGAGGCTCAAAAAGAGGACTAATGCAATTGAGACACCAATTCAGTCGTATGTATCGAAATAATTTTAGTTAAAGGACCACTTTAGAAATGACTTAGAGAATTGAAGCCGTTTTGAGATTTCCAAACCCCAACTCATCAGCCCCTTCGCCCCCATTGGACGAAATAAGGATAGACCAACTGTTTATGATACGTAAGCTCTTTATTATAAGCTGCGGTTAATAATGGAAGAATTATGGTAAGGAGCTACTTATAAGACAGGTTACATAATCTAGCACTTGAGGTAAGTGTAAAGTGCATTGTTCAAGATCTTTATTTTAGTTTAATGACTGCTTAAGGATTTATAAGAAACTATTTTTTAGGATTTATCAGGATAATCATTAAAGGTTTTGGTTAAATATTGAAACCCATGTAAGTTTCATAATCAAAAATACACATCATAAAGCACTCTTGAACTACATAGAACACAGATATTATAATTAACGAAAAACATGTATCAGCTCTCTATCAAAAACTACCCTCATCTTTTTTATAAGAAACTCTCAATGAAAAACTCGGTGCCAAGATTTTTTATTGTTTCCCTTGGCAACAGAGAGCTTATTTGATATTCAAGGAGCTTCACGCACTGAAATATCTCGAGGATTCGTATAAAGAATCAGAGTAACAATTTGAACGTTTCTTAGAAAATGTTTTTCCAGAATAACCCGTTTACCCACTCGAGAGTCTGGATTTCTGAAATCAAGTTCCTTATAAAAAATAGGTGTTCTACAAATTGTCTAGTCAATGTCTGGGTGAATACTAATTTTACCTTAGGAGTTTTTACTTCTATTGTCAGTGGTCACTTGAGAAGCAGAAGCAAATAAATCGACCCCAAAATGCAATAAGCCTGGAATTTTGTGTAAATATTAGCTCTTTCGTCAAACTAGGTTAAGGAATGGAAAGGAGCTTATTTTCTTTTTGGTGTGGTAAATATTTGTATTCTTACCGAAAAGAGCTTAAAAGTTCTTTCACACTAAGTCTGTAGTAATTGAACAAGTCAAATGAACAAGTTTCCTAATTACATTTCTTCAGATCAATGAAGACAATAGGTAACATGTTGAGAAATGGAAATTTAGGATCAGGCAGTTAAAAAGCCCACCTGGAGATCTGTCTCCATAAACCAACACTCATTGTTTTCCAGCAATCTTAATAAAATCGAGAGGTATATCACTCTCTAAAAAGCTCGTACACTTTTCCTGAAAATCCTATTGTTCCAATCAAAATTGGTTGAAAATCCCTGAAAATGCTTTCGTTCTTGAAATATCTCCTATGCTTTGAAAGAGGGTGAATTCCCCTTTGAACAACATAGCAGGTTGATTTTTCAAAATCATAGAGCCTACAAGGACCCATGAATTTACTGAGGCTCCAAAGTTCTCATTTTTCATTTGGTTCTAAAAATAGGCTATGGTTCTCCATTGGAAATCTGACCTCGATGATCTTGAACCTATAATGTGTTTCTCTCATAAAAGCGTTTTCTTATAAAAAGAGAGTGTGTACCGGAAAATTTTAGTGAGGTTAAGAAAATTTTAAACAAACCTTTATAAGCTAATCAAAATTATGGTTTTTTCATTATTAATATAGCACTTTAAAAATTAATTTATTCACAACGAAGTCAAAGAAAACGATGGAAAAGATCGAGGCATAAAGCAATTCCCAGCACTAAACAACGAAGGGTATCGACTCTAAGCATTCTTTATGGCAGATTGCACAAACTAAAGGCATAGGCCATCATATCTGTTATATTTGGGAATAGTTTATAGACTTTCTTAATAAAGCTCAGATCAAGAGGGGTTTAGTTCGAGAGGAGGGGCTTAATCGTGTTATGTACCACCATGGGTAACACCACAGGCGAGACAGACAAACATTCTACGTCAGATTTCACTTCACGATTAAAAGATTTGAGCCCTGTCTGTCTGTCATACAAAAAGATGAGTGGTTAATTAAAAGTAATTGCAGGCTAATTAAGGAATTTTAACACATCAAAGCAAAATATCGTTAAGATTAATTGCGAGTCTCCGAGAAATCATCGAAAAGGTCGTTTTGTAAAAAAGAGTGCAAAATTTTAACATACATACTTCGAAATATGAACTGAAGAAAGAGCGATATTTTTTGGAATTCGTAATTCTATAAAGCAAACTAAGCAAAGGGACTGGATAAATTATATTTGGAATATACAGCTCGAGGAAATAAGAGATAATGAAGAAATAAAAGTATATAGGAGATGGTTTGAAATTAATATTTCGTAAAGACGCAATAAGGTTCACATTAAGAAGGCTATTAATTTTCAATGTGAAACTCCAAACCTTCTATTTATGGATGAATTCTGCTTTTAAACTCATTATTCATTCATTTAATTTCATTTTATAAATAATGATATGCTTCCCAAAGTTTGGAGCGTCATCATATTACCTACACTATTCATATAACAAAAATCCAAATACAAACATTTTATACACCTTTTCCATTGTTGTTCTTAAATTTCCGTTGTATTTTGGCCATTTCAAGCCCCGATATTCTTGTAAACATTATTCTTATATAATAAAAAAGTGTGTAAAAATGACATCAATTGTTAAAGATAGGAAAATGCTTTAGGGTAATGATCAAATAAGGAAAAAAGAAACCTCTTGTAATAAGTGAAAGATGATTTAAATGGAAAAATTGATTTAAATAAATTTTGTAATACAAAGGGGAGATGAGTCCAGAATTAAATTCCTAAGAAAACTTAGGCTAATAATTGCCAAAACACTTAGTAGATATTAAAGAAAAACAATGGAAAAGGTCATCGAGGCTCCAAAATATCTTTTTGGAACGCTCAATTTTTTATAAGAACGACACCTAAGGGTTTCTGAGTATCTTTTATTTTCAAACTTCTTAAATTCTTATCGTATTTGATGTTTTTGGATCTCAACAAAATATAAACCATTCTTCAATGTTATCAAACAAAATGAGAAAAACAAAGCAAAAAGAAATCCAAATAAAATCATACCTTCGCATACACATTTCGTTTTGACAGGGGCAGCCTTAACCTCTGACGAATTCCTCTTCAATTTATCAACACTGGTTTTAAGCTCGTTCACTTGAGTTTGCAAGGCCTCTAAAATCGAGATAATTTGATTCAGTTTCGAGTCACGTTTGTTGCCTCGAATCAAGTCCTCGACTGTGATGCTCTGCACTTGGTCAGGATAATTTGGATTTTTCCCCGAAGGTCCTTGCTCAGGTTTTGAAATTCCTTCGATTAAATTTACTGACGAGGAGAGCACAGTGTCCAGGCATGATAGTAATACGGCACAACATAAAGCACGTTTGAAGAGCATGATCTGTCTATTGTGGTGCTGGGATTTGCAGCTCTCCCCACTGTTCGCTCACAGTGGATTTTCCCTGACTGATCAGGCCTTGGTCATTACATTGATATCGTCATTACATCAACCATGACATTCTGGCATCGTGTAGTTGCCGGACCAAGGAATGGAGGAATCTGGATCAGGGATATCAAGACCCTAGCTCTATTTTCTATGCGATCATGTAAATTGTTTTTTCTACGTTGGGGTGGTTTTCAACCTTTTTTGATCAAAATGGGCCCAAAAATGATAAATATACAAGTTTTTGAGGCAAAATAAATGTTTTTCTGGTAAAAGAAAATAAAAATATTCTCTCATCTGTAAAGAAAACAAGCCAAAAAAGAAAAAACAAGGAATAGCTCTAACCCTTTCATTAATAATAGAGAAAATACTCTGCAAATCTTTGCATTACAAGAGTTTGCAGATCAAAGTCCTGTAGAGATCTATAGCCTCGGGTCTAAAGTCTCTTAGAGTCACCCTGCTGTTTCTCTTATCCAAGTTAAGTTGCCGGAATAAAAACGAGGGTATCAATATAGTATGGCAAGCTGTTACACGTTTTTTCTTATAAGAACATTTTGATATCAGCCTGTCTATTCCTTACATTTGAGGTGATTTTCACCAATCTATTAACCCCTACCCTTCTCGGCAATGAGTTTAAATGTTCTTCTAGGCAAGGGCTTTGAGTTGGTGAAATTTTCTCGTGTTTATCTCAAATACTGTTATAGATAACAAAAACTTCTAGCCCAAATTGTAGCCTGGTGTTTTTCAATAAAGTTTATTCTTAAAAAAGTAATGTGTATTGAAAAAGCAGCTTTTGGTTTTGAAATACTAATCCTTGCACACAATGGTTGGAACAAATGCTCCTTGGCAAAAATAAAGGAATTTGTAATGTACTAGTTTTGGTTTGAACTTTTCTTGTTTTATCTCAAATACTGATAGCAAAAACTTTTGACCTAAAGTTCATCCTAAAGTTCATCCTTCATCCTTGTGTTTCTTACAACAGTTGTTCTTATGAAAAGAACGTGTATTGAAAGTTTTTTTTTGTTTTGAAATATTTATTCCTTCCACACAATGGTTGGAACAAATATTCCTTGGCAAAGTTACAGGAATCTGAAACTAGTTTTGTTATGTTCCGTCGTTCTGTATTAAGAATCTGTTTGCAAACACTAATAATGCAAAAATAGATTGTTGATGCTTTACTTATCAGCTTAGGGACTCCTTTTACAATTGTCAGAGTTTTTGCGGTTTCTTATGGAAAAAACGAGAATAGGCTTATCCTTTCTCTCCGCGGTCTTATTTTGAGGATTTAGACATCCTCTGCCTTTCGAGCCAAAATATAAAATTGGTTTTTTTGTTATTATTTTTGCCGTTGATTCATTCTTAGAAGGCTATTGTGGAACCTATGTATTTGGTCCTGGCCTACAAATACATGTTGTGTTATGGACGACTCCGCAGAAGATGCAGGATTTCATAGCAAAGCATGATATGCACCTTAGCAATGTATAACAACCATGACGAAAGAAAGAAACAACTAAATATTTAGGCCGTTACGCTTTTGGTAACTAAGTGTTGCTAAGGGCGTAAGGAAATAATGCATTGCGTGAGACGAGATACGCCGCCTCTCGAAGAACGTTTTTAGTCAACACCACACGACACACGAGCATATCCAGATATAGATCTGTTGAATAGAAGTCTTTTAGGAAAGCAGAGATGAGATGGAAGAATCATAAAACCTTGCTTTTCCAACTCGCTTTTTCATACTCTCAGGGTTTGGGGCTAGCTTAAGTTTCTGTTAGAGCTTTCGCAAGCATCTGCAAGTAAACCATTTCAATAAGTATTAAGTCAATGCGCTACAATGGCTGGGATGGCCAAAACCGAGCCAAAACGATTATCAACTCGAGTTTTTTGTAGCTAGTCCATTTAGTAGACCACTTTCTGAAGTGAGTGTGACGCAGGCTAGTTTATTCACGTAAAGTCAATTTTTTCGACACGTCTCAATTTGTTTGACACAATGCCAAAATGTTGACCCCATCAGTGAGATAAATCCGTTTTTTTCGTCAAGATGGGTCAGAAGATTAACGACTTCGTCAAGTTGCGAAGGTCTAACATGGTGTCAATATAAATTGTTGGTGAGGTGTAAATTGATTCACAGTTTACACTAAGGATTTCAATTTGATTTCTAACGATTCAAAAATCATTGGGCCCAAAATTGTAGTGAAAGTTGTGCGAGTAACCGCAAAGCAATATGCATAATAGCTACATTTTTAGTCATGATGGCTTATTTGATAAAAATAAACTTTATAAGAATCATCATGTAAAAAATCTGGGCCAAAATGTCTTACTGCCACAAACACTACTTGAGATGCTACTTGAGATAAACAATTCATTGCCATGAAACCCAGGATCGCAGTTTCAAAATATTAGAGGGGTGAGGGTGACATGTTAGTCAAAATCACTTCAAAAGTGAGAAACAGAAAGGCTTGAATCAACTTCAAGTGTTCTTATAAAAAAGTGTGTTTATAGTTTCTTTGCAAACCAAGAATTATTTTCAAAAGTAAAACATGCCTCTTAAAATGCATCATTATTGATATGACATAATGATTTATGCAAAGAATATCTAAGCAAAGTTGCATGCTAGGAAAGGATTCGTGTTGTATCATTTATTGATTGTTAGTATCAAAAAAAGTGAGCACACAGTAATGTTATACCAGCATGAGCAACTTCAAAGTTCAAGGATTGCATAAATTTCCCTATGTAGAGTATCCTTGATCCTCAATTCATGGTCCGTAAGTCAGAAAGTCCGGCAGATAGACCAATGAAACTAATATCTGGTGTGTGACTGGGTCTGGTGAGTCCGGTAATTAACCGTTTCCTGTGGACAGCTCCGACCTCTGTTGCCGAGGGGCCTGCTCTGAGTCAAGCAGAAACAGATCAGCAGGGGTCCATTTCACAAACATTCTTTTTTATGAGAACCAGTTTCAATTTATTGGTTGTTAACAAGAAATTACAGGTTCAAATTCCTTTGGCGTTTCTGGCTAGGCCCCTGCCTTATAATGCAAGTCATCTTCCCTCATTTTGATTTTAGCCCCCCCTAATTTTGAGTCTGTCCAGGCCCCATGTGTGCCAGTCCACCCCCGAGCTGAACACCATCTTAAAACAACAACAAAACTCCCAATCCTTCCTAAAGGACAGGGAAACCCAAAACTCCCATTGATTTCTCCTCCCCTAAACTTCCCCATTTTAACCCACATTACCACCAAACGCTCCCCAGCCTGTCACGGAACACCGTCCGAATATATATGCTATATTTCTGTGCAAAGAGGAACCCCAGTATTAAGGCCAATTCAGCTCTAAACTCTGGCTGAATTTCTTGATAGTGTTGCATAATGTTTAAACTTGTATCAAAACCAATACAATTTCTCCTTATATTAAATAAGTGAGTTAAAATATATTTGAAACAATAGCGAATAAGGTTGAAGATTAGCAATGCCACACAGATCAGATAAAATAGTTGTTGATGCTATCTCAAAATGCGTCTGATGGCATCTTTCGGTATTGAAAAGTTTCATTGATTCATCAAATGAGGTTTAACGTAAATCTCATTTACGTCATTGAATTTGCGTATGTCATGGCTATTAGTAAAAGCTGGACCCAGTCCCTTAGTACGGAAATAGCAGACCCAGTTCCCTAGGACCAAGGAATTTGAGCACCTGGGATGCTATCCCTTTCATTCTTGATACAGTATTCCTTGTAGTGGAATATAAGATAATGAAAACACTGAACTGATACTGAAATGAAAGTATAGCAACAACGTTTTCAAATATTTTGAGAATATGTCACTAGAGCAGTACAGTATCCTTCAAAATACTAAACATCCTCTAAAGTACAACACAGATGTTCCCGGATGATTTTGTCCCTTTGAAGGTCGAACTCAACCCATAAGCTCTACTGCTACGTTTTTGTCCTACATGTTCTTATAAATATAGACTTTCTTTGAAAAATGAGGTTGAAGAAGGCGTAGGAGTTCAGTCACAATGCTCTAGTTGTTCTAGATCCACTTTTCCGAGGAACAAATGTGTATGTATGTCATGGCATGTGGCACGTCTCATCTTAGCTATCTATTTCTTTCTTCTAGTCACTCCACTGTTTTCTTTATTAGGGAGCTTACGATATGACTACGCAGGCGACTGCTACGGTAAGTTTTGAGGAAAATGACGTATGTGCGCATGTGCAAGGGGAATCACCACCAAATCTGCGTAGCGTCCATTATTTCACTACGCGTTGTGGTAGATTTCAACGTACTCTCGACTACGCAGGTAAGCAATAATATTTTTATGATATTTACCCAGCTTATTTCATCAAAACTTTTTCGTTTATCTATTCTGACAACAATATTTAATGTTTTTTGAAAGTTTCAGTGTATTGCAAGCAATTTATCTTTGTTTATTTTCAGTTTTCCTCAAGAATAACCAACGATATGGAAAGCGAAGCCCCTATCGAAAAACGTAGGGAAAATACGACGTGTGTCAACAATTATTTTGATTCTGTTGTGGATTTTAAATAGAAGAGAAACATTGGAGATATCAAGGATATGAACATGGGTGAATTAACACTGTTTCTAGTATCTGGTTTGTTGTTAAATGATGTATTTACTTTTGATTTGGGCTACACACCCTACAGCTAGGCCACTATCTGACCTGAGTTTTGAATTTCATGCCTATTTCTCCCTTTTTGTTTTAAAAGAATTGGCATTATCTCTGCTAAAATGTAAACAATTTGGTTGGCCAACGTCGGGGTTGGCCATCTTTGTTTCGTGAATTGTGAAGGCAAATAAAATTTTGACCCCAATTCGTACGTAGTTAGCCTGCGTACTCCAAATCGTAAGTCAGATACTGCGCACAACGGTAAGGCAGTGACTACTCAGGCTTCTACGTAGCCGTAGTCACCTACGTAGTCAAATCGTAAGCTCTCTATTAAGAGTCCTACAGAGGGGTACTGATCCCGATTCCTAGCAATGAAATGTGGATCAAAAATCCCAAAACCAATTAGGAAAATAGAGAAATTTCCAATATTGACGTGTTTAACAATCCCAGTTTAATTTTCCGTCCCTAAATCCTCGCCTAAATCTCAGTCCCAAAAAGTCCAATACCATTTCCCCAATTAATAAAAAGGCAAAATCCAGTTCACAATATACCCCTTCATGACCCTCTTCATTTTGAGATTCCCTCAGGTGCGTGCAATATACGATTGACCGTCTCCAGAGTAGACCCAATATATGCAACACCTCGCTCGACAAGTGCTCCAAGTGTGTTGGAATCTGCACGGTTTCTTATTTAGTGCAGGAAATGCATTAACGTGTCATTATTGCAATAAGGTAAACACGTGATTTGATACCAGACTATTTGTAGTGTTATGTTATGGCCTAAAGAGTAGTTCATTCTTGAGTTACACCTGAAATATCGGAAACATAGCAAAACAAACACATAGATTACTTAAGCTTTTCGTCTGACACTCAACAGAGTAATACGCCAGAAAGAGAACGAAACAGAAACCTAACTGATTATATACCCAGATGTGGATAGAAATAGGCCAATCAGAAAAGAGGTGCATGACTGGTATGGTGTAGGAAAACCAATCAACACCCACAATCAAGTGAGCTGAACAACAAGATTACTTCAAGAGTCCTAAGGCGAAAACAAACTCCTTCTGTCTGCACAGTAGGGGATCCCTGGTTTTTATGTAGACTGATTCTGAAATACCTAAGTGAAATGTAGATCTTGCTCTGCCAATTATTCGAAAACAATTCTCACTGTAGGCTTAAGCACACTCTGGGTTGTCAAAAAAGTAACTCATTGCACTTACAGCAGACGTAATGTGCAGTAGTAGGATAGTACTTAATCAATTCATGTTTCTCCATTTTCCTGTGAGAAGAACAAAATGCCCCAAATTTTCTATATTTCCCCTTCAATATTGCCCCCTGAGTATAAGAATCTGTTCGGTTCCCTTTACGTTCTCTATCTGACCTACTACTCCTAAACTACTTAAGTTGTAAGAATGGGAAACTGACAAACTTTACTATCTTTTCCTCCCTAACTTTTGCAAAATCGAGAGGATTTCAAATGCATTTCTTCCACAAACATCTCGTTTCCGCTGTTTTCCTAGAACCACTTATAATTTTTAATCGTTTAAAAAATCTTTCAAGTTGGAAAATGTGAGCAAATGACTGACTAATAGATATTTCTGACTCGTACAACAGTTAAAGTATTAGAGTGATACTGTGAGCAAAGAACCAACGAATTTGCACAAATCTTTCACCATCATAATTTAGTCAAAGCTTTCGTTATCTATTTTCATTGTTACAATATCATACATTGTTTCTTATAATTGAGCGGTTTGTTATCAAGCTCTAATTGCTATCAAAATGTGAGGTATTTATAGATTTAATAAATTTAATAAACCACGCATTCTTTAATTCATTTCCATTAATTTAATCATCTTGCAACATCATCTTCAAGTGCACGCATTCATTGTCAAAGGGTTTATTCTTAGGATCTACATAGCTGCAAAAATGTATGGAACAAGCTCAAACGTTTGCCTTTTAGTGGGTGTGGTTTATGTTAAGTAATACCCATCATAGTTGCTGAGGGCCAGGATTCTGATGAACTTATTTGCTTTCAGACTGTTGCAACTTCATAAATTATCGAGCTTAACTAATAATAATAACAATAGACAATATATCTTCTTTAACGTTAGTGGTTTAGTAGCACTGAGTTTGAGTTATCAAGACCAAGTTTTTGTCAGTGTTTTAAAATTATTTGCAGAGGGAGTTAACATAACATCATCTGGGAGTGAATTCCAGATATTTAGCCCGAGATAGCAGGTCCAAAAATCGATTAACTAACCTAATACCTAATAATTATTTTACAGAATTGTTCGATGCTATATTCTCTGAATAATTTTTGGATCCTTCAGAGATCTTTGGGGAGTTTTTGAGGTTTTTAAAGATGTTTCGAGTTTATTGCATTTATTGAGGATTTTTCTGTTTAACAGACCTTTTTTTAGGAATGTTTATAATTTTTGAGCTTCCTAATCTTTTTTTGAGATATCTAAGGATTTTTAGTAACAGTGTACGAGGTTTTTAGTGATTCACCCCTTGCAAAGACTCGATGATTTTATTACCCTTGGAGTTTATTAAAAAAGGAAAAGAATGCTGGCGAAGAAAGAATCCTACTTTAAGGCCTGGTAAATCAAACTACCATCCAATCTCAAACTAAATTTTTCTTACATATCACCGTCGAACAGTTTCTTCAAGTTCTTAATCGTTCCTAGGGTAATGGGTCCCCTTTTTCGTCTAAAAGTACTTGGTCTACTTTTTACAGCGCACCATAACATACCTAGACCCAATGACGCAAATAAGATGTATTGGAAACCACTGATTGGAAAAACAATGCAATATTCAAATACCGTAAAGATACTGCGAACCGGACTTTTCGATATCATCAAACAACTATTTAAAGCATCTTCCATCTTTATTACCTGATAAGACAGCGTGATCCAAAATAGAATCGATTACCGCAGATCTGATAGGGCAAAAGCCCTGTCTGCCATCAAAATGCTTTCTCGTTGGACAGATACCGATAAAGACAGAAATTCCTGGTATATGCCCAATTTAACAGAGATGGAACTTACCAACCGAGAGATTAGCAGTAATCATTTGATCATTAAAAAATTAAATAAAAATTAAATGTCGGTAAGGCTTCTTGTTCAGTGATATGCAGACCTGGCCATTTTAGGCTGATGATCGCCTTGCTCAATGCCCTCCAATAAACTTGAGGTGAGCGATAAGTTGCTCTCCTCGTTCATTAATTTGAAGGGAATCGCCCACCTCAATTGGCATTTCTACTAAAGAATAGCCCACCTGAGAGTAACGAGGGTGCGATTCGCTGCTCACCTACTAAAGGTCTCACGACCAGGTCTGGTTATAAGTGCACAATCTTATTGTAGATCACTGGAGATTTTCAGAAGAGGAAGGATTTGAAATATCAAGCTGAATAATTTGTGAATTCTACCTAAGTCATTTCATTCCCAACTGAAATCAGCTAAGTTCGAAAAACTAGAGAAATGTAAAAGTTTCAAATACCTCATCATGGACAGCATTCTTTTCAGACTTCATATTTCCAAGTCTATAAAAAAAGTTTAAACAGTTGAAAGAAGTTCCAGGAATAATGACCTTTTCCCAATGACGAACTTTAAGCTGTTCACTTGTAACCAAAGAGTTTAGTTACATCCTTCGGAAAGTTTTGAAAATATGGTCTTTTCAAGCTCGAGCATGCTGGTTCACAACTCCAATTTTCATCTACAACTTGATGGCTCAGATAATCACGTGCCCAGACCAGGGTCTTAGACAAAATGTTTCCCAATGTCATAATAAATGCAACCAAAAGCAAAAACAGGCTTTCAAAGCATTATTTATAAAAGTAAGACAAACCTAAGAACATTTCAGCCCCTAAATAGAGCAATAATCCAGAGAACCTTCACATTTTTACTGGTTCTTATAAAGGAAAAGAGTGCAGATTTCTTCAAATACAGTATTCACAATAACCCTACAAGCATGGATATTAACCCTGAAGCACACTAATTTTGACTATTACGAACTAATAAAAATAGTTCGAAGCTGGCCATTTCTAAATTTTTCTCTATTCTTAGTCTGTTTTTGCTATCAGTCAAATGTAGCTAAGAAAAGAGACAAATATTTCCGCGTTTTTTGAACGAACTTGATAATACATCAAGAACGGGATGCCCCAGGTTATGTAATCAAGATGACTATGATTACTCTAAGAGATTCGAATTGTAGATTTTAGACTTGGACCAGGTTCCCAAAGTTCCTAATTTCAAGTGTGCATTTCACTTAAATCTCGACGACTTCGAATCTCATGATTCTGCAATAGATGGTAGATATATTTTCATGCAATGCAAGGTGGGAAATATTCCCCTTAGCAACACATAGGTACCAAAACCCACTACTGCAGTTTCATCAAAGCTGGGAGAGATTTAGGCCATGTCAAATTTGGTTGACATGCATTACTAGGGGTAAATTCCCATCATGCATTGCTTTACATTAGCTCCAAAATCTTATGCGGAATCTTCTATTTCACAATATCCTGTACCTTGCTTTGGAGGTTCCATGGGGTCAATAGATACGTACATTGGACCCAGGAAGTTACTCCGGTTGGCTCTGTTGTGTTTCCATCTTGGTCTTCTCGAATGCCTTGAGGTTCACTCGGTTTCTCTTGAGGTCAACTGTAATCAGAAACAGACATTAATCAATCGTCAGTTGAGAGACATTCGTCATAAAAGTGATTAGAGTTGCATTCATATTTCAACTTTATCCGTGTTTCGACATCCAGTCATATCTCAGCTCTGTTATCAACGGGGAAGGGTGGGGAAGCTGAGAAATGCAGGGAGATGTGGTGAAAAGAAATAGCGAAGAATTTGACCCTATAAAAGGAAAAGGAACTTTTCTGGTTTCGTATATAGTTGTATTTCTAAAAATAATGAGGATATAGTGATTTTTATTGGAACTTTCCCTTATCCATCGTTACATTTTCATAATCTACTATATTAAACAAAGTTCACAGTAGAGGAATGCTATGAGAAAATATGAAATACTTCTGCAAAAACTCTTCAAGTTACAGTCGTAACAAACCTATCGAATTGTTACACTTAGAGGTGGATGAATTGGCCAATCAAAAATGAGTTGAATGAGAAATTGGCCAATCAAAAATGAGTTGAATGAGAAATTGGCCAATCAAAAATGAGTTTAATGATAAGCACATTGAGAAAAAACCAATCATCGCCTCCGCCTGGGATCCTTGTTTCGGCAACTTTTTCAACTCAATATCAAGTTTGATATCAACTTTTGATATTGAAATCCACGTTAATATAATTCTAATGAAATCTTCCAGCTTCAAAGCATCAAAGTCCATTCAGCATTACAAATAAGCTTGGGAACGAACAAGATTATCTGAAATAATCAATTTCGGAAACCTGCTGCCAAGGCAATGGTGGCCAACCGTCAAAATAACCAGGCTTTTAACTACGTTATTCGATTCCTGTTAACTTCCATTGCATTCTGATTTATTTATTAATGAAATTCAAGAGAAACTCCAATTGATGATTAAGATTTTATTTTGCATAAAAACATCTCAATACGCAAATGTTCTTGATAGGGAAAATGTTGTTGATAGGGAAAATAATGAATTAGAGAACGATGTTTAAGGGTTTGAAAAACAGTGAGGATGTTGAAAACGTTGAAAATGGACCTTATTTTAATCTTGGTTCCTCTCATAACGGTAACGATGAATAGTAAACGAAAAGAGCAGATAGATAGCCCCTTCTAGTCATATGCATAATGCTGAAAGACTTTGATGCTTTGAGATTGGGAGATTTTATTAGAATCATGAAATGGATTTTAATATCAAACTTGAAACAGTAAAACCCGCATAAAGAGCCTATGTTTTTCAATGTTAGGATTGCTGGGTCTTGTTCAACCAATATTTTCCAAGACTTTAGGGTTCGAGGTTCTTAAAAGTTATCATTGAATAAAATAAGCTTAAATTCGCTTAGTTTGCGTTGAAATAAAGAAATTGAAATTTTCATTTATGCTCTAATTCTTATCTGCAAGCCAGTATATAGATAGATAGATATCAAAAGAATCAGGCGATATAAAATATTATCACTTCAACTTTACCGTGACTTTTTGAATAAAAAACAAATCATGAAATTAATGGTAAACAGGTTCTTGTTTGAATGGTGAAAAACTCCTATTTTTTAGGGTAGAGGTTCTTAAATGATATCGTTCTTATATGCAGGTTTTTAATGTATTGAGTTGGAAAAGACATTATGAATGAGGTGTAACGAGCATAACGTATTTCTCGGTTGTCTCGAGGCCTCTTTATATAGACGAAAATATGTCCAAGGACGGCCAAGCCATGTTGCCCGTCAGAAACTTCCAAACGATAAATTTTTTTCATTTATTAGATTCTTTGGAAGCACTTTCTTCCATGCTGGAAACATATACCATGTCACTTTTCATACTGTGGTAATTGTTGCATCTGTTGACAGTTTATGTGATATCTCCAATAAATTTCTTTGTCATAATTTGTTTTATCTATTCAAACGGTTGCTGGTTCGAGTCCACCAACAGACCTCTCACATGAATTGTGAGGAGAGAATTTTTCAGCTCTCTGTAATGGAATAATTCCCAGCAAAAGACAAGAGGTATTACGAGTGAGGAATTGTTGCATCTAGAGAAAGGATCCGGGACAGGGTTGAGCTGCTCGATTAGTGAACACATTCAGAGGGTCCTTTGTTCAATACCTTACAAAGATTTTAAGAGTATTCACCTATCAACCATCTATCTATGTGAATAATCTCTGGTCTCGATTAGATGTCCCCCAACTTATCATAAATTTTCAAAAAAAATTTAAAATCTTCAAAAGGACATGCAACCCCCCTATGTATAGGGTAGGAGTTTCAAGCAATATTTTGGCTACTAGAAACTAAGGTAAGGACTAATCAAGATAATGTGTGTGAATGAAAATGATCCGATTAAGAATCCAAACCAGCAACCTATAGATAAGCACTTCTAGTACACTACTGCTGCACAACTGGGGTCCTCAAGTAACCTAAACCATATTAATCAAACAAATTGCATCAACCACCTCTTCTCAAACACAGAGAAAATCCTACCCAGCTCTACAACTGCACAGGAACTGCCAAAGGGCAACAACTTACCAACACTAGATGCAGCAGATTCAGATGAAGTCAGTGAAGTCATTGCTTGTATTTTCAATTTCTCACGGGACTGCATGGGGGAGTTTGGTTCAAATTTTGGTAGGGGTCTGCTGTCAGCCTTTTCAGGAAACAATGGGTAGACTAACTTAGCCTACCCTGCCCTACCTAGTTGAAAATTGTTGGCTTCAAGTCTGAAAACTCAATGATTAAATAGTTTCGTTTTTTCAGCTTCTTTTTAATAGTTTTATAATGAAATTTCTACTTCCCAAATTTTGGTCTCTAAAACATGTCTCCAAAACATGTCTCTATATTAATTCCAACCCCTTGCTTATTGACTTTTGAGATTTTTGGAACCCCCTAGTATTGCAACCCCTTTTCCTATTAAAGCTAGCAATTATTTCAAGCTCCAAAATCACCTTCAAAAACATTCGGGGGTTTCTGGGAAAAACTTTGCTTGAATAGGGATTTGATGGGGTTTGGTGGGGTTGTGAGGCTTATGAGGGTTTTGGAAGAGTTTAGGAGGATTAGTTCAGGGTTCAGGAGGGTTTAACAGAATTCTGGAGTATTTAAAAGGGTTCACACACTTCAATTGCATTAAAGAAACAAAAGTGGTTTTGGAACTTGCAAAAAATTGCCTAACTTCCTATAAGAGATAAGAGAGTATATAACTTATGAGAAATGGATAACTTCTTGCAAAAAAGAACCGTTGCCAGTTGGAGTTTGAGAGGTGAGGAAAATGAACTTGTAAGGATAATGAATTTGTTTCAAAAGGGAAATAAGCTTAGGATGAGGAAATTTTAAGGCTAGTGCTATATTGAAAAAGTGGAGGCCCTGCCTTTTACCAGTTGATTTCGATATGTAAGGCCTAGCTTATAGAATATGATATACTGTTTAGTCTTAGGCCTATTACAACCTACCTATGCCTTCTTTCAGAACCAAGCAAGCATCATGGATTACTACCACAAACCATCCCTAGATAGGGTTTTGAGAATTAGACGTCTTATTCTCATGCCTGAAAGAAACAAGCACAGAGATAGATCTAATTATACAAATAATATTTAAATCACCTACAAATTTAGTTCCGCTTTTTGTCAAACTTGGCGGCAAAAGAAAGATCCTGGAAAACTGTAATTCATTTCAATTTCCAATCACAGGGATAAAAGGGATCTTAATTTCGACCTGACTTTTCCATGACTGACGCCTCTGACCCAGTCTCTTTTCATGTTTACTTCCGGCAAATCGTGAGAAAATAACACTTCAGCGTGGGAAATTGTTTCCTTGACATGCTGAAAACACCTTAAAATAGTGTTTTCCGTACGTTGGAACCTAAGCTTGAGCACTATCCGTGTTCCAACTCTAGTGGGCGTGACGTTGGCCTACTGAACATCAGCAATTTACGTTTTTATATTTTCTTTCAAATGCGCATTCTTTGTGCCACCACATTTTACCAAAACAATACTCAACAATAAAAGATGCAGATAGACACTCTTCACAGGTCAGTCATCATGGCGGACAAGATGCAGCAATCGAAGGCCTCCTCTGACTCGTTGGAAGTGCATAAAAGCGTGGAAGATGTCGCAGGATCGCCCACCCTCTGCTTCAACATAGGCCAGGACAGCCCCTCGGATTACTGTGCTGTCGTTATCACTGGAAACCCTGGCCTGATTGAGTTCTATGAAGTTTTTATGCAGCGACTTCATAAGGCCTCGAAATGCCGATTGCAAGTTGTTGGGGTTTCCCAAGCAGGTAGGCCCTTTGCTCATAGCTAAACTCTGTTTTGGGCTAAATAGCCAAAGCGAAAACGTTTTTACCTGAAATCGTAGCATCTTATAGTAAAGATTAAAGATATTTGTTTGTGAGCTGTTTATTCGTTTATCTGATGCCATTTCTCAGCTATTTAGAGCTGGATATGATAGCAAAAAAGGCTGCAAATTAGATCTCATTGAATGCAAAAACAAATAAGGGCTATGGATGTTAACACTCACATGAAAGATCCTGAGTTCTATCTAATCCAGTGATGTCGGTGTTGAAACACAGACTCAGAAGTCATGGGTCCAAACCCTACCTAGGTCATTTTCATTCACACGAATTATTTTACCTCATTGTTTCTCTTTCATTCTGTAGGTCACTCCCCTATATGGAAATATAACCAGGACTACCACAGCTCCAAATACCAGAAAGCAGATTACAAAAGCCTTGCTGATCAAGTAGAGCACAAAATCGCTTTCATCCACGGCTTTGCTCCAAAGAACAAGAAACTAATCCTGATTGGCCATTCCATCGGAGCATACATCGTTTTGAAGGTCTTAGAGGACCAACGGGTCCAAAATCTTGTAACTAGAAGCCTGCTGCTTTTCCCCACCATAGAGAGGCTTACCGAAACACCAAATGGGAAATTTTGGGCACCCGTTTCTTATTACTTCCGACATCCATTTGCCCTGACAGCTTTTGTCTTGTCGTGCATGCCTGTGTGGCTACAGAAAAAGATGGTAGACTGGAGGACGACATGGAAGGGACGAGAAAGGCACCCCTACCTCACTGAGGTATTCATGTACTGCATGAATTACACACTAATGAATAATGCCTTGTATATGGCAGCCTGTGAGATGGATGACGTCACAGAACTAGATGGCAGCATTATTCAGACGATAGAGGATAACCTTGATAAGATAACATTTTATTATGGGGCAACAGACAAGTGGGCACCTACTCAATTTTATCATTGTATGAAAGCCAGGTTTCCTGATGGGGATATTCGGTTATGCAGGAATGGTTTTGCCCATGATTTTGTTGTCGATAGTTCTGAAGATGTTGCAGAGTTAGTTTGGGATATGGTGTGTAGTCTTATAAATGACTCTTAGTTATTCCTTTTTCTATTATTTCAGTTTATAAGCGGGATTTAAAAGCAATTTTGTACTCTTGTTTGTATCACTTTGTATTTAATTTGTTGAAATTATGTTCCATCCACCGTGATAGGAATGTGGTCCATCATATAATGTGATTGAGTGTGACAAGAGGGGTGGGTGGCTCTAAAAGACAAATTTAGCATGACTTCATTATCAAAAAGCACTTTGATAGGAAATATTATTTGTGCTCAGGGATTACTATTTAATAAACTCTGCTTTGACCAAATAAATCAGTGTCTCATTATGTTTTTGGTATAAACCCCATTACCTTTAATGTAATGGGTTTTCTTGGAAGTTTTTATAAGTTGCTGTTTTGTGAGAAACCTAGTGGTTAAGCCCCTAAAAGCTAAACAAATATTCTGTGTTTTGTAAAGATATTTTTGGAATAAAATGAAGAAAGTTTTGAAGAAGAAGAGCTTAAGCTAGGAAGAAAATGTTTACTTGAATGAATGAACTGAAATCAGGCTTGTAAGAAGCAGGGGGGCAGGGGGGCTAATAATCCTAAAATTCAATCGTTCACAGCATAGTCCCTAGTCTTCCTGTTGTTCTCAAACAATGATTGCCTCCCCTTAATAATATTTCCCAAGCTACATTGCTGACTAAAATAGAAACGTTGAACGAACTACGCCAAACGCAGATGGTCTAGAGCACTAGTCTATACATGAAACACTATTTAACAATTATTAGCTTGGGCTAGGTTTCTTATAAAACAAGTTGCTTCAGATAATTGTATTACTGTTTTGGGGTAACTGTTTGTTAAATCTGAATTTGTATCTGTTTATCAACGAATCATTATTGTTTTACTTTTGTGTATTTTTATGCTTGGCAATGTTTTTAATGAATGATATTTATCATAATTCTTATTCATAACTATATAATGTTTTTGCTTAGAAGTCTTTGATCAGTAAAGAATTTCAGGGTAGCCAGAGAAATGGGTAATATACGGAACATGAGAAACCCTTTTTTCTTTAAGAACAATTTTATAAGAACACAGCCTCAAATTTTGCAAAATTCAAGAACAAGCTAAGAACTAGACCAGGCTGACCATTTTAAGATCAATATAAGAATGTCATTATTTGGATCTAAGCTATTCTGTACGTTTTATTGGGATCAAAGTGGATGCGAAATTGTGGGCAAAGATACACATATTTGAAGGTAATTTTGTAGGAGCTGTGTTTGATAACATTCAAATATACCTGTAATCTAAGCTCTCTCAACTCCTTTTATTTTAAAAAAGAGTGTAGTCTACTATTGGCGAGGCTTTACTAAGAAATTTTGACAGTTCACACGAGTTTTATTGACATCAAAGTGGATGCGAAATTGTGGGTAAAGATCTATTTCTATAAACTTCAAAAGGTATTAATAAACCATACCGCTGACTAAAATGCATCTGTTATCAGGTATCAAATGTGATCTCCTGTATTTCAACCAGAAATTTCGGCATCTATTTTCGGTTATTAAGAGAAGTGTTGCAAAGCTGGTGGTACACCACTCAAAAGCTAAGGTAAGAGGTAAACTCGATCTTTATAGGAAACTAAACAAAATTTCCTTTATCTTCGTTCTTGAATTTCTAAGCTTTCACACAAAAAGTTTCTTTGCAAGTTTCTTAACATCGGAACCTTATCTTCCCTCATATAAAGTCTTCTTCTTCATTTTGTCACTACCAAACATGAATAGGCCCCTCATGGATACTTAAGAGCTTACGTTTTTGTGCAAATGGTTCATTGTTTAAAGAGAAGCATCAAAGGCAAAAGAGCAGAAGTCAAGAATGAGAAGTGAAGGGGGTGGGTCAAATTTTGGTATTTTCAAGGGAACGCACTTGAACTTTTGCTGGATCTATGTCACTTCAAATCAGGTTTCCCCCAATGGGATGTTGAAAGTTCCTCAATCTTTTACATTCGCAAAAACTCCCCACCAATATTACTAGTCATTCAGTTCCCAATAAACGGTTTCTTGTTAAAAAAAACTAGAGCATTTTATTAAGAAACCTCAGTGGTAATGATGCACCACGGGTCTTTAAGACCAGTATTGTAAGTTATACATCTATCTTAAAACTACGACTTAAGTGGTTTAGGAGCAATGCCACACCTTGCTTAAAAGCATAAGGTTATACTTTCAATGAGGGATGGGTTCTAAAACCTTGCCTTAAACGAAGCAGGGTGACCTTAGTTATGATGATGCCATTCACAACCACAACAGCAATTCCATTTCCTGAATGAAATTTTGTGTGATTTTCATTCAAACAAGAATTGTCTACCTCTCAGACGTAAATTTGAGGTTTTGTGAAATTTTCATTCACATAGACCTTAATTAGAAGTTCAGTAGTGAGATGGATCATTTCTAAGAAGCGTGGGGTGTTTTAGCGGTGTGGGGGATTATCTCTAAGTAGTGTGAAGTGAGGGAGATACTATAAGTTGCATAGTACTAAAGGACATACTAAAAGGTATCTCTTAGTAGTATGGGAGATGTTCATAGCTGGGGGCTATCTCTGAGTGGTGTGTGGAAAGTTTAGTTGTGATGGAGGGCATGGGGATATTATCAATCTAAGGGGTGTATCCATTGTAGTTTAAGGATTTGGGGTATGCAGAGCAGTGTGGAGCATTCCATCGTGAAAATTGTCAGGAAATTTTGAAGGAATTATCAGAATCCAGACTATAAAACAGCCTATTCTGAGGCCCCCCCATAGTACCCCTTGATAACGGATTCACGCGTCAATTTTTCGTTTATCACGCCATTACGGACCTCAAAACAGAATTTTCACGATCTTTTCCATCTAATTATGCAAGAAAATTTTTTTAACGAGTAGAACGCGTCACGCAATCACGCACTTGAAAACTCCTTTTCACGGAATAACGACCTCGTTTTCAGCAAATCACGCTGCACGAAGAATTTTTTGATCACGTATTCACGAACCAGAAATGTCTAAATCACGAAATCACGTGCGAAAATATGCCAAATAACGCTTCACGTACAAATATAGGGGGGCCTCTATTCTAAGTATGGCCATAGAATAAAGAGGGGAGAACCAGACAAACATAAAGCCAGACATTAGACAAGATTTCCCTTGCTTATTCTGATACTTTTCAAAAAGGATTGCTGGCTAAAAAGAAGGTATTTTCGATGAATATTTTTTCACTCCAAGCAAAAAAGTTTCAATCTTCATATTCACACACGTAGATGTTTTACATCTTATAAAACCATACATTGCATTGATAGGAAATAAAACTTAATATGTACTATCAAATCAGCACCCACTCCAAAGTCTTACTAGTTATTTTCTCCGAGCAATCTTGTTAGAACCAGGATGAAAAACCAGGCAAAAGGCCAGATCAACTCAATATTACCACCCCAATCCAACGAGGGGCATATCACTTGAAAAAATCTCGTACGCTTCTTGAAAAAATCACAGACAAATCACAAAAGAAACACAAGAATAGAAGAAAAATCACACAAAAATCTCACAAAAATTACCAAAATCACAAAAAATCACTGTCATTTTTGAAATCACAAAAATCTCATACACTTTTTTTGTGAGTGATATGCCCCTCGCAATCCATAGTCATTCCAAAGAGATGGTCTGGAAACTGACTGTTTCAGTTATCTGATATGCCCCTTCTTGTGCTGAGAATTTCACCATTTATCATTGTTCTGTTATTGCGTAGCCTCGTTCAGCCCAACCACCATATCAGTCAAATGACTTGATTAAATTGTTTTCTTTTGTTAGAGTGCACGTTCGTTCTGCGTTTCAAGTTCACTGGTAGACCAAGTGAATACAATGGCCATTTTCTCAGTTTCTAGACCATCTGTCTCTAATGACTATGCTTATTTTCAGATAAACAAGTAAAAAATTCTAGTTAAGATCTCTTAGAAAGTTGTACCTGAAGGCCATTCTTTGTACGTAGGATAATCTCAGAGCACATCTCGAGATTTTCTTCGCGTTGAAACGAGGTTATGTTAAAATGGCGGAGAAACGTCGACATCACAATCTTTTCTTGAAGCAAAGCAAATTTCTGACCTAAAATTTAAGATAAACTTATTGCTGTGTTTTGAATTTTGCAAATATAAAAAATTCAAAATTCTATAATATATAAAACATATCAAAAGAAACTAATTAAAGTAAGCCCTTCGGTTAAAAACCATCCCCACTGCTAATTAGGTAGAGCTATCATGACTACACTCTTTTTCTATAAGAACAATTTTATAAGAACACGAGCCTCAGATTTTGCAAAATCTTAAGAAAAATTTAAGAACAAACCGAGGCTGCCCATTTCAAGGTCAATATAAGAATTATACAAAATAACCACGAGACTGACAAATAATTACAAAACATTGACAGCACACAGATATATCAGATGGTAAAGAGAGTCTACATTTGAACCAATTAACACAACTTGTAGTGAAACAGGCTTCCAATCATTATAAAGTAAAAACAATTTAAGTAAGAACATTTCAGCCAGAAAATAGAGGATTACTTAAGAACAGCCAGCTTTAAATCAAATTCACTGGTTCTTATAAAAAAAAGAGTGTTTATTGAAGTTTTGTACCGATCAAAGACTGCATTAAAATCATAAAGAAAACATATTGAGCCTACCAATGCAGTTCCTTGGTCCGGCTGAGAACGGAACGTACGAATACGGATGACGCTTTTTGATGTTCTCAGGTAGAAAACGTTCCGGTTTGAATTCGTCCGGATCCTCCCAGTAGTCCGGGTTTCGATGAAGCATGTAGCAAGCAATAGCAAAGGTGGAACCAGATGGGAGTGTTAGACCGTTACCTAAACAGATATCCGAAATAAAGATGTACACTAGACTATCAAAATTATTGCACAGGTTGATTCAAAATGGCGGCAAAATTGCAAAGCTTTGAGGGCTAGGCCTAGATTAGAATTCCCATAACTTGTGTCAGACAGCTCACCAATACAGGATTTTGGTGTCAAAATTTAGGAAATTTTGCTGACACTATAGCTCATAACAATAAGCAATAATAAATTTAGGGAGAGATTATCTATGACTTAGGATTTGAGTGATGGTCAAAATATAAGTAAGGAGTTTTTTTAAGAGGGAGTCGTCATCTAAAATCTGTGCAAAAGTGTTTTAAAAAGTCATTAATCAGACAAAGTGCTTTGTTATCTTGTTGCTACTGCTTTGAAAATCCACATGACTCTTGTTTTTCCTGTATGTGGTGGCATAAGGGAAAAAAGAAGGAGGCTCAAGGGAGGGGAAAAGCAATTTTTAATCTTGCACCCCATACATCAGTTGCAATTTTGTCATTCTTCGGGTAAGCATGTTGTTTGTTCTCCTTCTTATGCCCCTATAATTTATATCTATGGAGTATTTTACTTGGTAAGTGAACTCGAATCCAGCAATAATGGTTACAATTATGTGTATCAGATAAATTTTTTTATTTACAAAATGAACTTTAAAATTCAAGGTCTCCTTCCTCCCTTAAAAATTTTGTAACCCCTACTAATTTCTTGCCTCGCCACAGGGACAGCTAGGACAAGATTCATGGGGCTCCTCAAATCAGCAGCAACAAAGTAACAAAGCACTTTACCAGATTAATGACTTTTTAAAACACTTTTACACTTATTTTCGATGACGACTCCCTCTTAAAAGACTCCTTACTTATATTTTGACCATCCCTCAAATCCTAAGTCATAGATAATTTTTCCTAAAATTTATCATTGCTTATTGTTATGAGCTATAATTTCAGCAAAATTTCATAGATATTGCCGCCATTTTGAATCAACCTGTGCAATAATTTTAATAGCCTAGTGTAGATATCAAGGTCAGCAAATTAAAAAGTGCTTCTTTTATTGGCTTTCTTCAAACAACAAGAAAAGTCGTAAACATATTTGAACTTATTATAGTGGGGTCTGGGTAAAACGAGCCCTGAATAGAGCAAACTCATCTCGAACTAAAACTCTGGGCCAGTCTGGTAGATTTTCATTGGCACTAATATTGTACATACAAACTGTACCCCCATTTCTAGATGAG